>OX439048.1:34366994-35109494 GCA_949317995.1 Acholoe squamosa | reverse complement strand
GATTTAGATTTAGGTACCGGATGTTACAAATTACAGATTTCCATTTTGAAAGACACATCATGAAAAATTCTCACTTAGTAACATGTCCAAACCTCATGGAAATGATACCTATGATCATATACAATACGAAAAATAACTTTGGGATACTCTATAGTGTTCTTTATTCAATACAGGACACTTGTAAAAAATACAAAAAGTATAAAAAAGAACAAATTTGGCAGTTTTTTCACTTCAGCAGGCTATAAGTCCTACATTTTTCTGATAGCCCTAAGTGTTCTCTATCAAATGAGTCTATGTAAGACAAGATTGGTTCACAACTTCTTTCTCCAGAGCCACAAAAGTCCAAAATGACCCAAAAACACAAAATCTACTGCTTTCTGGCGACCTGACTCATTTTCAGTCTAAAATGACCTTATTTAGAATCCAAAAAGAATGTTTTTCCCTTAATTTAGCACATTTGTTGACATTCGGTTGCCATAGAAACCATAATTTTGTTCATTTTGAATAAAAAGTTACTCTATTGTATTAACCTGTCCATAAGATTTTCATAACTTAAAACAGACTTGGTTATTCCTTCTAGATTCAAAATTATGGATGATTATGTTTAAAAATTGTTATTTTTTCCAATAATGGCATTTATTATGCATTATGCCACAATATTTTGATACGCAAACGAGTTAAGGGCTTTCCTAAATTTCTCCATGTTGCTGACGTCGCATGTTTAGGATCTTATATATTTCTGTAGCTATTTTGGAGTATTTTTTCATGCAAAGTACTAAAATGTAACTGAAGACATGAATTTGAAAAAAAAGGATTTTCCCCTAATGTTGTGATTTCCCAAGTTTTGTCACATCTTAGTTTACCTGATAAAACCCAACCTCATAAAGCATGTAGGTCACCCTTGGATGCCTTAAAGTCTTTCCTTCTCCTTCCATAGGTCTGCGGAATGTTGTAGTGTATCTGACCAGCCATGACATCCTGCAGGTAACATGGATGTTAAGACATCCCATTGTGTGTTATGATTCTCATTTAACCAACTTAACCTGGACTGTTGGGACCCTAAAGCACACCTTGTTCACCCCCCCCCCAGTATACATCATGCATGGTGCTGCTCCAGGGCTGCACATATACGAGACTAGGCAATTGCTAGTACCACAAGAAAATAGCTAGGTGGCTCTTGAAGTCGGGGGCTAGATTAGCAGCTGACCTCTTTTTACAGTTTATTTTGGTTGACTCTTATTTGATTAGCTATTTGTAGCAATATTCTAAAATTTATACCTATAGATAACAAATACCTAAAACTTTAACAAGATATTGAAGGTTCATATAGTTTAATTTCTTTAAATGCAACAGAAATCAAACTTTAAAAGTTTTGTAAGTGAACACATATAATCCAGGCTGAGTAAAACCAAGTCATTGTCTCCTTATCAGGCTAATCCTCTCCCTTCACACCTACAACAATGGAGAGGTACTTAGGGTGATTAGGATAGAGGCAGGGGACAGCTTATCAGTCTTATCAATCACCATTGTTTTCTTGTGGATGGAGGGGAAGATAAGAGATTACCACAGTTCTATGCTAAATCCAAGATGGACGTCAGGGGGCAGTTACATAACTGATTTTAAGATGGCAGCCTCCATACAGGAATGGCTCTGTTTCCTATATACGGGACTAGCACATTGCTAGTACTAAGGAAATATGCTAGGTGGCTTGTGTAGTCGGGGTTAATCCGTCACTTGGCCTCTTTGTGTAGTCTAGTTTGACAACCTGCCAATTAATTACTATCCATAGGATTTTCCTATAAATTATATGTATGAATTCTCCATATCAACAACTTTAAGTAGATGATCTAGAAATATATATATACTATTTAAGATTAAAAAGCAATAGATCATTGAAATTTCTGTTGAATACCACAGTGAGCCGATCAGTCCATTGTCTCCCTATCATAGTTATCACCTTACTTCACACCTTAAACAATGCAGGGGTACTGTAGGTGATTAAGATAATGGGCAGGATGCAGCTTATCAGTCTTATCACTGACCATTTGCAAGATTGCTCTTCCTGTCTTCCATATTGGTCAAATGAGAGGGAATGATGAATGACAGGGGCATAGGCCGCGTCCGCTTCCTTTTTATTGAGGCATCAATGAAAGTTCTGAAAGAAGTGAATTCTTAGCTACATATCATTTTTTTACGGTTTTCAAATCAGACAATCATTATGGACTCTAGAGTGTAAAACATAAATGAAAGGGTATTTACCATAGCCAGGGCACATATATTGATTTCAAGTTACTAACTGACCAGGAGGATGTTTCACCACATGACATACGGCCCCCATATGCTACATACGGCCCACATGTTACATACAGCCCTTTTTCTGTTTCTCTTCAAATTTCCGCATCCTAAAATCATGGATGCAGACCTCCACATGTGGATGCAGACTTTTACCTGTTTCTGTTCAAGATACGGAAATCCAAAATTCCATATAAAGGCCGTATATATACCTCTAAATGCGGAGGGGGTAAGGGGCACCTTGTATCCTAATTTTTTGGGGAAAAGTAGGTATATTGAGATAAAACTGTCCGTATAATTATGTGAAGGAATGGGTGAGGGGCAGTGAGGGGGGCGGGTCGGAAGGGATTGTATAATGTGCACTCTTAGACTGCACCAAGCTTTTTATTGTAGATTGGTTCTATTTTTGGGAAATAGTATTAGTTGCCGTCAATACAAATCCAATGCCCTGATGTGGGTTGCCCTGTACCCAGTACAGTGGTCTTTATAGCCCATTTACAATTTGAGTTGAGAGTGCGGGATAGAGCCTATAAATCTGCTGTAATTCTTTTATTTGGGTTTGGGGTGTATATAGCATAGGAGGGTGCTGGATCATTTTTGCAATGTTTTTTTTTAGGTGAGGAATAGTCCATCATTACTTTGACAGAGATTCTGTGTACCACCATACTATCACCTGGGTCTTTTCATGTAAAAGCTACACTGGTTCACTGCATTAAAATTATGGTGGTTCACTGTTTAGGTTTACGAGGATCCCTTGTTGATTCAACAGTTATCTTTTACAGTACACTGTTGCCCTTGTGACCCCCCCCCCCCAGCCAGACCCTGTACATAAAAGATCTACCCCCCATCTCTGCACATATTTTTCTACTCACTCAAACATATAGCACCTTTTCTTAGAAAATTTCTGCATATATCACGTGACCCCGTATGTGTGACGGCATTATGGGAATTCCCAGGGGATTTTCTGGAATGTAGACTGGATTCTGTCAATTTTTATAGTTGAGACAGATTATAATTCCGTATGTTGTATAATACATACGGAAATCTTATATAACATACGGACATAACACGGCCACCTTTCTGAAACACTTTTTTAGATAAAATATTTTTCTTCCACATAGAGGCCGCATCTTAGGGCCGTATGTCTACATATCTATACCTATGTGGTGAAACATCCTCCAGGCTTATATTTGAGACAGGCTTATATTCAAAGTAAGCTTACATTCAATTCAATAGAAGGTTTTACTTTTTCTGTTGAACAGATTTTGAGATTAATACTATGATTTGAATTACTTGTGCGGAAACTTTCAATAGCTCCAACTGACTGCAGTCCCCAGCACCCCTATGCCTTTCCTCCACCCCCTGTGTCTCTGGACAAACTGTAAAGAATAACTATAAGGAATCTATGAGAGGACCTTGTAAAACTGATATTGCATTGCACTGAACCAGTGTAGTTTTTACAAAAAGCACCAGGTGGCAGTATGGTGGCACACATGTGTACAAGGAATGTCTGTGAACATAACAACTTTGGATGTAAACTCCACCGTTATTAAAAAAAAAAAGTTTTTATAGTGCACTTGGGATACTGAGTGTAGGGGCAGGGTATGGGAGACAAGCATGGAGGCAGGGTATGGAAGACTGAGTGTGGGACAGGGTATGAGAGACTGGGTTTAGAGGCAGGGTATGGGAGACTGAGCATGGAGGCAGGGTATGGAAGACTGAGTGTGGGACAGGGTATGAGAGACTGGGTTTAGAGGCAGGGTATGGGAGACTTAGGGGGGTGAAATGTATGGGAGACTGACTCTGGAGGCAGGGTATGAGAGACTGAGCATGGAGGCGGGGTATGGAAGACTGAATGTGGAGGTAGGGTATGGGAGACTGAGCATGGAGGCTGAGGGTGGGGGGGGCAGTGTATGGGAGACTGAGCGTGGAGGCAGGTTATGGGAGACTGACTGTGAAGGCAGGGTATGGGGGACTGAATGTGGAGGCAGGGTATGGAAACTGAATGTGGAGGCGTGGTATGGAAGACTGACTGAGGGGCAGGGTATTGGAGATTGAATGTGGAGGTAGGGTATGGAAGACTGACTGTGGAGGCTGAGGGTGGGGGGGGGGCAGTGTATGGGAGACTGAGCGTGGAGGCAGGTTATGGGAGACTGACTGTGAAGGCAGGGTATGGGAGACTGAGTGTGGAGGCAGGGTATGGGAGACTGAATGTGGAGGCACAGTATGGAAGACTGAGTGTGGGGCAGGGTATGGAAGACTGGGTGTGGGGCAGGGTATGGAAGACTGAGTGCAAAGGCAGGGTATGGTAGACTGAGGGTGATGGGGGCAGTGTATGGGAGACTGAGTGTGGAGGCAGTGTATGGGAGACTAAGCATGGAGGCAGGGTATGGAAGACTGAGTGTGGAGGCAGGGTATGGAAGAATCAGTGTGGGGCAGGGTATGGGAGAACGAGTATGAAGTGGGGTGTTGGAGACACCATGAAATTACCATCATCATCGCATTTTAACTGAACCACTGTCATGTGTTAGTCAATCAATGTGCAGAAGGTACTAGGGTAACTGGCAGTTACCTTATTCAACATGACAGATCATAATTATGCAAACTAGTGTAAACACATTTCCTCATTTCATACACTCAATTCTACTTCATCATAGTATTACAGAATTATATCTAGGGAATGGATACTTATGGGGGCAAGACCTAGAGTTACTACATTACTTGGAATACATAGAGCATCAGCAAAAACTGAAAGGTGTGTGTTAGGGTAACTCCTAATGAAGTTACCCTAGTACTTGTTATTGTAAACAAACTGAGTTACCATAGTACTGGCTAATCTGAACACTACTGTTCCAGACAATGTCAGCTTATAGTTGTTAGTTCACGTGATTGTGCATGTTGAGCAACAAATCTAAACAACTTAGCATTACTCAAATCAGTAGAGATACTGTGTAACCACCACTTTTAGTTCTGTATACTACATAAAGGATCCACCATGTTGGATGGGGTAACTGCCAGTCACCTTAGTGCCTTCTGCACTATGTCAATAGGCAATAGTTATAGTGTATTTCAAGTGTTAGGTTTGCCAAATAAATTAAAACTGTCAAAGTATGCTTTCTTAGTATGAATATGTCTTAAGATGCTTGAAGTTACATTAAGGTGGCTGGCCTAATTTCTTGATCATGCAAAGTACAAAGATATACATATACGTGTATACATATGGAAATATATAGTTTACCAAAAAATAGGCTGGAGTTTGTTGCATTCATGATACATATGTGTGCCATATGGAGGAGGACGAAACTAGAGTCGTTTTGGCATACTTATCAAGAGAAGTATAGGTTCCCTAAGATGTGTTACTTTTTTCAGAGTGATATTAAATGGAAACAACGGGCAACCTATACCAAAAACAGTTCTGCTGAATCCTAAATTTGTGGTCCTAATTCTCAAACCTTTAGTACTCTGTCTATGCATGGCTCTGCCTATCCCACATACTGCCCATCCCTTAGTCTACCCATCACTCATACTACCTATCTCTTAAAGCATCTATAGTTTAATTAGGTTTTCCCTAAAAAGGCTTAAAAGCTTAAAGTTTAACCCTCACCTTTGTACCTAGTTTCACTGTACATTCTTACCGTTAGTCTACCTATCCTCAACCTGCCTGTCATTAAGTTTACCTATCCCTCATGGTGGCTATCACACAGACCTTTATCCCTTGTGTTTGATCTGTATTATTTGTCTGTTTATCTAATCCCTAATGGTTGACAGTATATTCCTTATCATGTCTACTATGACTCTTACATCTCCTTGATAATGCCTATCATAGAGCCTACCTATCCCTCATTGTGCCTATCTAGCATATATCTTGCCTAGCACTCATGTTACCCATCCGTTGAATACCTATCAATTATGCTCACTGTATAATTTTCCTACCCATCACAGCTCGCTCAGCCTGCCTAATTTACAACCAACCTTTATTATGGTGACCATTTCTTAGTCAAACTATCCCCTAAGGTACCAGTCCCACAGTCTACCATATCCATTCATCTGCCTATCATTCATGCTAAATGTTTGCCTATCCTTCTGCCAACCAACTCTCTATATAATTATCTCTCATCTTGTGTTCTATTGTTTCTACCTTTGTCTCAGTGTACATCTTATGAAATATTCCTATCCCCCAATGTGCCTATCCCCCACTCCGCATATCACTCAGGTCTACTTTATATATCCCTCAGCATCTTCAACCATCACACCTATCTATATAATTATGCCTCACCATGCCTGTCATTAGGCTAGCTAGCTTTCTTTTCTACATGCTTCATATCCCTCATGCTGTTTATTTCTCTCTTCCTATCCCCCATGCATTCACTGGAAGTAACGCGCCTTGTGATTGAAGGTACAAGAGTAATAGAGAGTAATCAGGGACTGCGGGCTTATTTTCCTCTAGATGGCGCAACAATTGATCTCAATATGTATACACCAGATGGCACTGCAAACTGGCTTGGAATTGTAAATAAACAAAGGTGCATGGGCATGGTGCATGTGTATGGATCAATGAATTTTACACCTCAATACAGTATTGACCATTCATCTATCACATGTACTGATATATTTAAGCATTGGGAAGCCTAAGAAAAATGTAAACATGAATAATTGATGGGACATATTGCCTGAATATCTTCCAGTGTCCACATGGTCTCATCCACAGGAAACAAGCATGGGCCATGTGGAAAGTGATCAGGGTCAGGGTTTGTTTGTTGTGGCACAGGAGATTGTGCCAGATTGAAATACCTACTAAAAAATATATGCCCAACTAAAATAAATACCATTAAATGTATCATATCCATATCAATAAGTTGTAATACCAGTAAAGAATTCAATGATTTTTTTCTATGTCTGAACCAGTCATGGACATGGGGTCTGAAGGAACCAGCAACCTGACACAGGAGACTTTGCCACCCTGCCTGCTGACACTGACCCTACTACATGCTTCCGTCTATATACACCGGAAGTAATGATGCACATGCATGCATTACCTGCCAGAGGTGAGAACGGTTGAACCCAATTAAGTGGATCGATCAAAAAATGCAAAATAGCATTAACAATGTGTTGACTAAAGAACCATTGTCAACTTACTCTCTATGCATGCCGTGTAATAATGTGATTACCTAGAATTGTAGTAAACATCCGAGGTGACATTCATTGTATAAATTTGTTCTTTAGAATAAACTTTAGATGTCTTAGTCAAATGCTAGACACATTACTTTGATGAAATGTTGCTAAGACTTCAGACCATTCATGATGTTTTCTGATACATTGTACCAAGTAGTAGAGAAAAATGACACTTTGAAACATTTACCCCCAAATCATTGTACCCCTACCCAAACCGTGATCATCAGTGATCAAGTCAAGGGAGAGCTCAGGAGGCCATTTCTCAACATACTACGACTGCACCCTCCAAGTGGTATCAAAATTGCCATTGGAATAGCATCGGGGTTTTAAATCGTAGGGCCGCTATCGTAGTGCATTATGAAATGGTATCCAGCATTAGTCTGGGTGGTAGCCAATGGCTCCTCCAGGACCTGAGGGTGTGAAGAGCATCTTGACCATTGGCCAGAAGTGTTGCTCATTGCCCAGCAATGGGACAGAGTGGACGGGAGTGACCACAATCACCCCTTAGTGTTTAGTAATAAAATGTCACAAGGGAGATGCTTATAAATATGGCCAATCATGCCACCAACCCCAATCCCCTCCTCTACTACTGCATGTTGAGATAGCAGTAGTCCTGAGCCAGTAGCTGGATTGCAATCTTGTACCTTATGAAATTTTATGCCAATGTCGACGATTCACCCTTAGACTATCTGCACCTTGTGGCCAATACTCGCATTTTACAGAAAAATGTATAATTTGTATTAAATAAAAGTCTACCTTGCTAGAGATTCTGTTGGGATGGGGACAAAGATGGGAAGGAGAATGAGCTGATGAGAGTGTGTTTATGACAGACAGGAGAGAGAAGGAGAAAATGTGGGGTGCTTAGGTTTGGCCTTGGGTTTGGGATTAGGGATATTATAGCTTTAGGTCTAAACTTTGTCCTAGGCTTGGGTTTCGGTTCATTAAGCTTAGAGATGATTAAGTAGATTAGGGTTGGGATTGCGTTTTGGATTTGGCTTTGTCTTGACCCTTCATGGGTCGCAGTGCTGAGGAAACTTGATGCTAACTGCAAAGACATCAACACGTTGAGGAAGGTTAAATCTATAAGTTAAGGAAGACAAAGAACTGGGGAAAGCGGCAGGATTAATTAAAGAAAAGAACACAGGGTTAGAGGTTTACCTTTGGGTTAGTTTAAAGAGAGAGTGTTTATAGGGTTGAGATACCGGTTGAAGGATACCATAATACCCCATGTATGAGGCACACCTCACGTAGAAAGTGCACCGGGAATTTAAGGGTCTCCTCGAAATTTTCAAAATAAAACAACTTCTGTTGTAATCAATATGATTTTCGAAATTCAAAAACCTGTGGGTAGCTCACACTTCCCTTAGTGGCATAAACCCACTTTTGAATTCATGGAAAACCTTGGAAATATTTTAGCCTCAGCTTCTTCTATAAGGCACACCAGGGGCTTATCCTCACATATAAGATGCGCCTTATACATGGGGTTTTATGGTAGGTTGACACTTGAAGTTGGGTACTGTGTCTTGGTATAAATTTGGGTTTGGGCATAATATTGTATTCAAGGTTTGGTTTCAGGTTTGGCTTGGTATTTTGATAATTTTTTGGCTTCAAATCTTTGCTTCGGTTTTGATATGGGGCTGAGCTTAAAGTTGGGCATGGATTGCATGTTAGCCCTGGGTCTGGCTTGGGATTAGGGCTGATTGTGTTGGACTTGTTGGGTCCGGGATAAGATTGGGCTAATGCCCAGGTATTGGACTTGGGCTTGGGTATTGCGTTCAGCTTGATATTGGGAATTGTCTAGGTTTAGACTAGATATTAGGCTTAGGGTATGGGTTGGATTTAGTGTTAGAGTTTCAATTTTTCCTTAAAAGTCTGGCCCCCAGTTGGACTTGAGCTAACCTTAGGTTCAAGCATTGGGTTGGGCTTGATCTTGGGCTTTGGGTTGAGCTTGAATTTGGGTTTGTGCTTTGGCTTTGAATTCTCCTTGGTTTGAGGATCAGCATCGGGTTTGCGATAGGGCTTGAATAGAGCTCTGTGGAAACACTACTTTTCACAACAGGGATTACACAATCGTTCCCCTTCCCTATATGAGCTACTTACAGAGTACTAAGAGAGAGAAGGGAAGCATGATGTTGCAGTGCAATTAACATATGAGTAGCCTTAAGAGCCCTCAAGGACCCTCAGCAAACATCCTCCCTCCCCTATATATGTATACCCCTTTCGTGCCCAGAACTATTTTGAGAAAGTTAGTTTCTTGACTATAGTGTGCAGAGTATGGTCTTCATCCATGTTATATTGAAAATAAATTACCCATTTGCATAGGGGTGAAAGGCCTATTCCAAAGGCTTCCAGAAAATGTGATATGAAGCATATATTAGAATGATTTATAAAATTATAGAGAATACTTTCATTATGAAACGGCTGAATAGAGTTAAATTGGATGCAAATGCCCAGAATACCATTTTTGCCAATTTTGATTAGAAATCAGTTATTTTTAAAATATAAAACATCAATCTGCCATTCTAAATAAGGGTATTTTGATGAAAATCGAAAATTCTCAATAGCATAATTGTAATCCTTGGACAAAATTATGAAAAAAAGTTTTTGTCACTTTTTTTTAAATTTTTATCATTATTTTTCTGATGTTAGTGATTTTTTCTGTAATTAATATGTATTCCCTTGGCTAGGGCGCGCACATTTCATGCATTTAAAGCTATATTTAATTCCTTATTTTTTTGCAACAGTGCCTAGTAATAATTACAGACTTATTGTACCATAACAAACCCATGGTGGTCTGTTGAACATACATACATGGTTGAGAGCTCACTTTTGCTATTCTGGGCACGTAAGGGATACAGCAGGCACATTCCCTCTTGTGAAGAGGAGTGTTCCCTATAGGTGCTCTTGTACTCAGGGGAACCACTATGCATTTCTTCCAGGACCATCACAGTGGTGATAAGGCTGGAAAATGAATAGTGAAGGATCCACAGGACTTGCTGTACCTGACTGGGCTACCACCACGACACTACTTAGGGTAGACTGACGAGGTCTTAAAAAACGTTACCCGAAGACTGTTTGAGGGATAATACTGTTTGGGGGGATAAGAGCCATTGAAGGATAAGAGTGGTCGAGGGATAAGAGCGTTTGAAGCGTAAGATACGTGTTTGAGGGATTAAAACCCAAGGTTGCTCTTAACTCTCAAACATGTTCCTGTTTGAGGGTTAAGAGCCGATTGAGGGATAAGAGCCCCACAGGTACCAGAGTACATTAGTCTGGCAGTGTGACAACAGCCTATAGATGTGCACAGCAAACACTGGGCACATGTCACAATGGGTCAGATTCAGGACGTGGAGAAGGGCGGGGCAGGGTCACTGAAAGTGGGGCGTCTAGGAACACGGTGTGGGAGGGTCGGTGGGGGAATGTGTGTGTGATATGTGGGGGGGGGGAGGTGGCGTGGGCGAGTAGGTGGGTGGGGGAATGGATGGATATCCATAGTAATAGAACTATTTAGTATTGAGAGAAATTGCCTTAAACACTATCATTATACATCCAATCATTCAATAAATCTGGACAGTATTGTCTCTTAGTTAAACGATAATGATTATCACACTTCAGATAATGTTTAGGTCGATTGGGATTTATATCATTACTTTTCGTATATATAATAAAAAAAATTGTACACTAAAACCGCAATTTATCAAATGCAAGACCAATGTTCTTTGGTTAATGTAGCGCAGTAGCCAAGGTGGATTTGTCAACCCCTAGTGGGTGAACCAGGAACTAAGATGGCGCCAGTTTGTTCAGACATCCACAAGATGTATATCGCCCGGGCATATCGTGCAAGGCTATGACTTTAATACTTAGTTATCTGTTTATTAGCTTGAATCAGGCCACTGTCTAGACTCTTGTATACTCTTACTATAGCTTATATACTAGAGAGGTAGTGGACTATGGTACATCGTCATAATGTATTCAGTACAGGCAGAATGCACCTCTAGGGGAAGGTTGCCTAATTTGGACCGGCTCCTAAATTGGACCACCCTTGTTTACCCTATTGGCAGTATTAGGAACTAGGTTCCAATGCTGCCATTTTTTAGTCAATATCACTCAAGTTCCTACTAACTTTCAAAAATGTAATTTTTCTGTAATTCTCTGCACATTTTCTGTGAAAATTGGTTTTTGGACCTCTCGGTCTTATTTGAGTCACTGTTTACTTAAGCCCTCCTGGTTGCTAGGCAACATCTTTTTGTTCAAAATACTTTCAGATTTTTAGATGTCATATAAGACTTTTAGACTGAAATGAAAACCATTGTCAAAAAGCAGACTATCAATGAGAAAGATAAAAAGTTGCCTAAATTGGACCAGCTTGAGTTGCCTAAATTGGACCATAGTTGTAGTATTGGGTCAAATTTAGTTGCCTAAATTGGACCACCCCGTGGGGGCCTCGCCTAGCTTACTAAATTAGACCAAAGTGTAACCTTTTTCTTACTCCAGTATGGAGCAAATTCACATGATATTGATGGAAATAACAAGAAGACATGTGATATTATATATTTAAAGTTCCCTAGTTTTATATATTTGTCAATACAATGAAAGTATAAGGAAATAGAGAACAATAATGCACATTGGTCTAATTTAGGATACCAACTGGTCCAATTTAGGCAACCAGGTGCCTAAATTGGACCATTAGGCTTTGATTTTTAATTGCATACCCTGACTAGAGAAATTCAAATTCATAGATTTGTATGCTACCACCAGAAAGCTATAAGGTACCCCTACAAAGTGTATACATTTTGCATTCAAATTCATAGAAATAATCATTGGGACAGGAAAAAGTTCTTAGGGGGTCCAAATTAGGCAACTTTCCCCTAGATCGACCCCCTCCCTCTCCAACCCCATTCAGCCTCCTTCCCTAACAACCTATCACGTGACTGAGTGTATATGGGAGCTCTAGACGGGAGCCAGTAACCAGAACATCTCAGAATTGCATGCCATGAGAGGGTAGTTGCTAATAATCTGGAACCAGACCAGCTGTCTACTCGATTGAAAGATATTATCTGTGTTCATACTATCAGAAATGTTTATGAAGAGGTTTGCCCCCCCGCCCTCCTGAAAAAAAAAAGAAACATGAAAAGAATGAAGATTAATTGATATGATTTGGCAAAATTGATCAGGAAAAGACAACATGAATGATCGGAACGAACTATGGGACAAGTTGATTGAAAACCACCATTGATACCTGAGATCCATGACATGATTGATGCTTAGCACTCGGTGATAATTATCACTCTTGTCTGTCAATGTAAGAATGGAATGAATTTACTGGCGAGCCCCCAAATACTTTGCCACCCAAGACTTGGGATCGAACCATCAGGGTGCGCTATTTGTGGATATGAAGTCCTCATCTTTTCACATGCATATCATATATTTGAACACCTCTTGGCAGGGCCTTGGGATTCTATTAGTTTAAAATATTTCTGCCTTCTTTTGTCAAATAGATAGCTTCCTGTTTGTTGTGGCAGCTAGGTTTGCAACATTGTGGTAGAGCCCTTGATGCAAAGTATATGCTGTTAGTAGGTTATGTATAACTATTATGTATATCATGAGTAGAGTGTTACATTGAAAATTAATCACTAGTGTCACATAATGTCCAAATAATGAGTCTGATAGAAAAGACACGTACTAATGCGATGTAAAAAAAAAAAGAATAGTGATTTTTGTAATAAGGAATGCTTGAGAGCTGTTCAAAGGTGAAAAAGTGACTGATATTTTGTCCCCACAGCTCTGTATAAATTAATTTTTAGAATATGGGGGTAGTATAGCACCTGTTGGGATGCAGAGTGGACCATGAAGTACAGGGTGATCACACTGCCTTTAGCCAGAGGGCCAGATAAAATAAACTCCTTCATTTAAGGCTTTCGGGGGTTATTGAATGTTGATCAAGTTTGATGAACGTGAATCTTATTTCAACGTTGATTCAACATTCTGTGCCCATTAGGTTTTATTCCGGAGTTCTTTTGACCTCTGTCAAAAAAATTCTTCTTGGTGATCCTTAGACCTTTTACAAATTAATCCAACGTCCATAACTTTTAATATCAGGAGGAATAAAAAGCATTAAGATTGAAGAAATGTATGGTGAAAGGTATGTTTACCATTGCTCTCTTGATTTGGGGATATTTGGAGTTATACATCAATACATTGGCGATTGGCCAGCCTGATCACGTGGTGTCTGCCCATTAGAATATATGTAAATGAGATGGACGCTTTGGACGAAGTGACTAACCATGAATCATACATGACAACATGATTGAATGTCACCTCTTATTAGGCCAGACAATTAGTGGGGTGCATGTAGGGCATGGCTAGCAGGACTTGGGTTAGTAGGTTACTGTGAAGGGGAAGGGGGGGGGGTATTGCAGGTTGTGTGGATGAATAACTCCTGTAGGTGAAAGACTAGCATAGGAGCAGTTCATGTCTGCATTCAAAGCTCTTGTGATAATGAGTAAAGGGATGAATAATGATCTACAGGTTCTCCAATGGGATTTGTGCATGGTGGCTGCTCAGTGGCCTAATTGAGTTTGGATAAACCTTAGGCACCATGGCATTGGATATTGACTCAGCGTTGGCATTATTAATCCTCAGATTGGGGGGCGGAGTTACGATAACCCTGAACTTCAGTTACATGAGCCTATTGCGCTGCGGTTACACACACTATAAAGTATTCTGTGTTAAGTCACATACAATGTAGATGTATACTTGAAGTGTATGTAGAGATCTATGCTAACATGACTACATTATTTTAGTGTATTGCTTGATATTAGACATTCATATCTCCCATTTGTATCACAGGGGGAATTGACTGCATCTGCGCAATTGAAGATTTTATAGAAAACAATTTAAAGCCTAATGATAGCTCTGAAATTCCTTTTTATCAAGTAGACACAATCATCCTTCAGCCTGATTATCCTTTGAACAAAAGTCTATATAGACAAGTCTCTCCTGCCAAAATCCACGGTAAAGACAATATATCTTTGCAAGATAATTATGTTCTTTATGATTTGCAAAAGTACACTCTGTCTATTTTTCATATTATTTATTTGCATAAGCACACAGATTTACCAAGATTATTGGTACAGTATATCAGGAGTGTAGGGTCAGGAGACAGATTTTTCCAAAATCAATAAGTATATAGGTAATGGGGTGTATGGAACATACGCGGCACCCTTTGTTCTCTTTCTCTCTCCTTAATTTCTCTGGTATGACACGCAGCATTTAGTCATACCAGTGATGGCGAAGTAGCCAAAACATAAAGTGTGAGGGACGTAAATTTTGATAGTTTCCATTATATAATCTATAGGTCCAGCCTGAAAAGGTGTGGGGATGTATCCCCATGCACATCCCCACGGCTCCGCCTCCACTCTATACATGGACTAACAATCTAATTTTGATTATGGTATTTTCTAAGAAGCAATAGACTGGAAATGAGTTTAGGATTTCCAAAACGGCCTTTTTTAAACAATTTTGAACTAAGAAAAGTGCACATACCCGCATATTTACGATTTCATGTTCTCTGATTTGTCAAAGTCTGTTGTATTTCCATGCAGTGACCTGTCGCTGTAGATTGCTTTCCATTTTGGCAAAATGTGTTCCTGTGAGTATTTCCATCGTGTCTGAGAATGTCTTTGTTGAACATCCAGCAATTTCTCTATGTGCACCTGCTGTTGTCGACCACAATATCATACTGCGTCTCCCCCGAACCATGGCAGTTTCCACCCGCACTTCTCCCGGCTCAAATAGACTCCCAGTCTACCTGCTTCCCTCTAAGTAGATTTAATTTTGGCAATAAAATAATTTGTGTTCTCAGTCTAACCAGTCCCTAGGGCCCCCTGTGCTGGCCAATTGTTGCGTCCTTTATAGCTATAGATGGGCATAAACAAACAATTACCTGTGCATACAGCCGCCATAAAAGCCCCCCGCCCTTATATTCTGTCGGCCTCTCGGGGCTTTTCAGTCAGCGTTCAGTCCTCCATCGACGCATTCACAAACTCCTAATACAGAAGCATAGGCAGATTTGGATTTTATCGTACACCAAAATTGGAAAACTTACCTTTTGGATGCAGATATTTGTGAGTGGATTTACATGGTGCTGTGTTAGAGTTGAGGCTGGATTTAATGAGCAGGATCCCCCTGGGGAATCTCTGCAAACAAGATGGCGGACCAGACATCATACATTATAATCTGATTTATATTTGGCGACAGTCTTTATGCCGGCACTATTTTGGGGTTTCCTATGAGTTAAAAGGGACAGACGAATCATGGTTCACAACAGAAGATCACTCTGAGTATTACTGAGCAAAGTATGTACTCCAACTTCTTTTTACAACGTAATTTTATCATTTAAGCATGGAGAACATGATCTTTTTATATATCAAAAATAAATGCCAAATGATGGAATTTTACTAGAGTAAAACAATACATTAAGAATCTAGACAATTCAAACTTCTGAAAATGTACCATTTAATGGAAACAGTCTGACAAGGCATCATGGGGTAGATAGAGTCTACTTATCCGATTTTATTAAAAGTGGGGATTATTGCAAATGATTAATCGGTCTGATAATGATATTGTCACTGTTCCCTATACATGTAAACTCATGTACAAAACTATATTTAGTAACAACATGCGAAAACAAGCAAGTACCGATACCAATTTGATACCTTTTCTTATTCACATATATTTTATATAGGGATTACTGATTTATTATAGAGATCAATTTAGAGAATATACTAAAGTGGGTTTCCTGTCTATATGTCATAATATCAATGAAGAATTTGTAGGCAAAAAGCTTTTTTGTTTAAGAAGGAAAGAGCGCAAAAATCGTATGCATTCGGTTATCTACGGAGTTCCTAGGCAAATCAATACCAAACAGTATCAATCAAAAATCAGTTAGTTAGTTGAATTTAAGGCAAAAAAAGTTTAAAAAAGAAAGAAAAAAAAAGAACAGTAAAGTTTTATGTTTCAGATTACAATGCCTAAATATCTTAATAGTTTATTTCAAATCCAATTTTCTTTTAGACATGCCTATCTTATCATTTGGTCAATGTGTGTCCCACCAATACGTCAATAATTTTATTACATGTAGGTAGAACATGGAATTGTTTCTTCTTGATGATACTTCTTTTTCTTTGTCTACCTTTATCCTACCAAAGAGAAAAGTTGTATTAAACGCTTGGTACCTATTAAATGTGAAACATACAAACACATAAATAAAGGAAACAGTAATGTCACGAAAACTGTAAAAACATAATCATAAAATGCATGGTATTAAATACGGTATAACAAAAGTTTAAGTATAGCAACATAATTATTATTATTATAATGCCCTTTTCAGATCTGTTTGTTGTCGTCTTTCAAATTAAAGTTCTATTAACTCAACTCAACCCTTTTTAATTTATTGGATTTTCTTTCCAGGTGGCTAAATAAGTACATTTTTCTTTTCAACGCATACATGGGTCGGGTTATTTTTCTTCGTGCGTGGTACACTCATTGGATTGGAATCCTAGAAGTCTTGCAGTTTCCTAGATATATTTTAGATTATTCTGAATATAAATAATAAAAACGGGAAGTAGAGATAAAATACTACCCTTTTATATCGAATTTTGAGAAATAAGGTATTTGACGTTAATCACGAAAGATGTCAGGAAATATCAAAATGTTCATAATGTCGCTCTGTTGTATACCACTAACATAGATATATCAAACCACACACAACATTTTCAAAGGATCTAAAAAGTAAACGAATTTTATAGTTTCTTGACGTGGCTAATATTTCATGTTTTGACCAAAAGATTGATAAGTTGCAATATTCATTCATATATTGAAAACGCACTTCTGTTTCGCTGAGAAAAAGTCTATTCTTAACTTGAAACTGCTAAGATTATTTGCGAACTAACTCGAGTATTCAAGACGTTTAAAATTAATCACAAAAGATATATATATATATATATAAATATATATATATATATATATATATATGTATGTATCCTCTGTGTGAAAAGCAAACTTAATAAAGAAATAATCAATCAAAATAGCAGATCATCAATGCAAATTGACTGTTACGTACATGTTTCTATATTATATCTATTTCATAAGATATTGCTTGAAACTAATGTGTACAGACAGAATACCTGTGGGTAGTAAAGGAAATACTAATATACACCAGAATGCTGCTCGATATTATCAAAGATATCATTATAGATAAAAAAAAACTTTTAAAAGATAGACCACTAACCAATTATGTCATCTACTGTGAATATGATTTGACCTATTCGGGGTATATCATGTATCAAATAATTATGTTCAGATAGGTGCGCACTTTCCTCATTTCAATGGATCCTCCTCATTTAAAAAAACTTGCCTTAGTGTTATAAAGAGAAGTGCGCATTCTGGATCTCTCTATTTTCCTTTCTATTTTTCTCTCTCAATGAAAAGCCATATATTCTATAATCTGAAAGCGTAGAGTTGTACCTATATTTCAACTAGAAGTTTGTAGAACCCTTGAGTGCAGAATCCTGTTTCCAGGTAATCTAGGCGTTGCCTTAGTGTCTGATAAGCCACCCAAACACCCAGAGGGGTTATCTATTATTTACTTGACTAGTGTTAGAAGAAATGTTACAGAATTGTGTGACAAAAATAAAGAGAAAGAACCGAAAAACTTCAGCTATACACACTATACATAGTCTGGACCATGCAATTCATACCCATATTTTTTATCAATTCTCTGCTTCATAATTTATGATTAGTCAGAGAAAATCCATCAAGTATGTTTACCCATCATTCTTACTTGATTATAAATAGATCTCTTGATCAAATGAATCAATTTTATATTTTTTTCTGCGTCAATTTCGGGGGTCAATCGCTCATGGGTGGAGTATGCATGTCACACTATATCATTTAATGTTTATCCTCTCCTTGAGAATTTGATAAATATAATAAAGGCATAGAATATCATCTCATATTGCCATCCTGAATGTTAGAAATAATTTGAAATCGATTTTGTCATTACAAGTGCCTGTTTTATATTTTTCCATGCTCCATTGCTTATTGCTAAAATGACTCGTGCATTGCCTTTTTGAGAAGACAATTAATCCCAGTTTGACATTTCATCATTGGTTAGAAAATTCTTGTGATGTGTTAGATGATGCACGGTAAAGTATGCACTTGATTTTAAATCGAAGCTATGTTTAGAAATGGTTATTTTATATTTTTCCATGGTCCATTGCGCATTAGATCCACTACCTATTGTGACTACATGTAGAGACATGTTGCTTCCCTCCTTGCTATATACTTGATCAGCAAGAACTTCTACTAAACTCTACCATAGATCACTTAGAAAATAAGCGACAAATTTCAAATCGAATTGATGATCAGAACTACCATTTTTATATTTTTCCATGGTCCATTGACATTGGAACCCTTTGTATGGTTCGACCATAAGGGGGTGATTTTTTCTTTCTCTGTTCCCAAATTTGGCTTCAATTTCGGGGAGTATGGTCCACATGCTCTAGTCTCCTTGAATGTACACAGGCAATATTAGATCGAAGTCATTATCAGAACTGTACATTTCATATTTTTCCATGGTCTAATGATTTTGATAGGCATGCCAGGGTAAGTACCCATTATGGCCGTAGAGGGCGCCTCAGTCGGAGAGAATTGAGGCCCTCTGTTTTTGACATTTTGGGATCCTAGATGAGAAGTAAGACCACTACTGTTCTTAGATATGAAAACATCCAATAAAAGAAGTGTTAAATGAAAGAAATCTAGCTGGTATTTTTGGAATCAGACAAAGCTGAGATCTGTTTTGATGGATGTTTCGGCTGGGCAGGGACAGGGGGCATCACTGTAGGTTTGCTGGTTCCTGACCTTTACTGGTTGACCGTCAGGCACTAGCGAAGACATGAAGGTTATCCCCATTGTCCTATTTACACGCTCCATTTAATAAGGTATTTCCCAGTGGTACAATTACCTGTGTTCCTATTGGTCTTTACATCACAATAACCTGATTAATGTTTAAGATTGACATTTCTAGTATAATTTAAATCATAAATGGTCCTTAGACCATTGAGCAATGTCATACATTTCTAAGATACAGAAGACATATCTTGAAATCATAGTGTTGTGTCTCATTTCTTTTTGTCAGTCCATTCAGTGATCTATGTTTTTTAAACGTTCTACCTGCCTTCTGGCGGAAGACTATTATGGAGTCATAAGGCTTTACTAATGCGAATTCTCTCCTGAAGATGTCGCCTCAATTGCCTTATATGCTGCCCTCTAGGAATTTCTCTGTGAACCACCCAACCCTCATCTCTGTCATCAGGAATGATAAGGTATGAACACGTGACTAGATACTGTGAATTGATTGGTTCTTTGGTATTTCATCCACATTACTCAGACTAGTGTGTATTCTCCAGAATTACATTTCAAACACCTCGAGCCAAACGAAATTGGAAAGATGCGATTGAGTTCCTTTGCCGAATTACTCATAGTAGTCATATGTTTCTTTAGATTGTGCCCCTTATTCACTAAAAGTGAATGATTGATTGGACGAGTCACGTGACTTCAGCCCTCCCCCTTATATGGGCGTTTCTCTTTATGGTAATTTTGCACGTGACTATGAAGAGACGTAGAACGAGGCTCCAGAAACAAAGCTTGTATAGAAGGGCATGATATACGTGTTTTCTCTCAATTAATGTTTTTATATGCATATCATGCTATGATATGACATCCATGATAATGTATGGGTGTAATTGAAGAAGATGAGAGAAAAAAATACAATCATGACGTCACTAGTCATTCCCGAGATCCTTTGCTACACAAGCAGACAAGCAGCATTACCTATTCGGGTCACCAAACGTGTATGGGCGTGGCTGAGCATCGCGCGCAGCTGTAGCATCGTGCGCAGCTGTGGGGAGGGGCCTAGACACTTTTTGTGCCCTGGGATTGGTTATGATAGATAACGGTACTCCTTAAGGGCACGAATCAGGCTTTAGGATTGTGCCTTGACCAATGAAGAGGACAGATGAGGATGACGTAGTTATAAGTGTTAGATGGAGCTTTTCTGATTGGTCCTAGAAGTGTTCCTAGTTGTAAAAGGAATGGACTGACCAATGGGAAGATGCATGGGTGGAGCAGGACCCCCAGCGACGATTCCTGGAAATGGAGAGAGCATGTGGATTCTAGGAAGTCATGGAAATGAAAGGGTCCATGTATTCCTGCATTTATTTCATGATCAGCATGGAATAAATGAACATTTTTAAGTATTTCGTTCCAAGTATGTACGAGGAAGGCGATATAATGTTTGTATAAGCAATGCGCAATGTTACAATGTAAAACTTAAAACTAGTTATTGATGACATTCAACATTCATGGTATTATATCATAACTAGAATCCGTTTCCCGTGACAAATGATCTTCATGTAATGAAAGGACAGATACTTTGTGCCTTTCATAGATTTTCTTTTGATTACATCACTGAATTGATTTGGACCTCTATTATCCTGTAATCCCTGGCTGACATGTATAGCATAAATATTTCTTGGGCCAGGTGCAAAATATGACAATGGGCATAGTGCGATGAACCTCCTGTAGATGGCTCTGACGTACAGCTGCCAAAAACGAAACATGTTCCCCCATCTGGTGGGATAGACTGGCACCACGAATTACAAAGCAGCTTCTCATTTCCTCCACTAGGGGATTGCGTAGGAAAGACCAGTGCTGCCACCTCGATAAGAATACGGAATTAGTCTTGTTTGCATACTGAGGCTCTAGATGCCCTTGGTCAATGGTTTTCTTCAATTTGTATGAAAACCCCTGAGACTCCTTGTATGAACGTCGTTGAGTTATCTAGCATAGACAAAGGCATTCTATTCTACATGGAATTTCACAAAAAGGGATGGGGCATGTACTAATGATGGTGTGTATTTTCTGCAGCTGCCTTTGTTGTCCTTGGTGTTGTGTGCGGCCGAGTGACCTTGATTCTGAATAGATAATTGGACACTTATGAACATTCAGAGACACCAACCACCCAATCCACTATCGAAGATTTGTCTCTCATAGTATTGGATGGAATACCTTTGATGCGTTTATTCTTTTCACGGAAAATTGCCTTTCATTTCTCATCTTGTATATGGATTCTTCCTAATCTGAATTTACAAAATTCATCCTAAGGCAGATTTGACTTTAGCAATCATCATTATGTATGTCCACAATTTGACAACGATTTTATTTATCAAGACCTGGGTGGTCTGATGGCCCATTTTACAGTTGGGTTAATGAATTATTCATTGTTCTCGTTTAGCCTACAGCTTTTACAAAGGGCTAAAGTGGAGTACCATCTTTGATGTTAGTGATGGCAGGGGGAGAAATTAGTTGCTTGTTTTGAGCTGTTCTGAATTCGGCTGGAGACAGCTGGTCCAAAGGTAAGTTGTCATAAAAAATTACAATATGTATTGCAATTGAAAAACATTTAATTGCAATATTGGTAGTTAACTTGATTAAACCGGGCAAGTGCATGCATGGTAAGGGAGTGGTCATTATTATCAACAGGGGGTGGTGGGTTTGACGGGGTGGGAAGTAAAAGTTTCAGACCCCTCCCGAAGGGGGGGACTAAAAAAAAGTATACCCCTCTTTAGGGGGGAGCTAAAAAGATTTACCCTCTTTTTAGCGAAAACCCACCATCCCCTGATAAATAATGACCACTCCCTAACACTATTACCAGCTACATGGATGCTAACCCCGGGTGTGCTCAAAATTTTCAGGATGTATCAAACTCCATCAGCTTTCAGGCAGGATGGAGCGTCACTCTGTCACTTTTTGTGTACATGTCAATGTTCTAGGAACTTTTGATACTGTCTCCATTCGTCACTTTCCACCACACATCCGACTAAACATCATTCTGTTAGGAACAAAAGGTAGCTACCAGGTCAGATGTGGTCTCTCTATTCACAATCATCTTTAGTTCCACAGCTACTATATCAGCTACTTGTTTAGTGTATCGGTGAGGCAGGGAAATTTAATGAAGTGGTGCGTTTCTTGTAAACTTATCTACAAAACTATTCTTTCACTCTCTGGATTAGAGAGTAACACTAGCAAGACACAGACCACGGAAAGCTGCAACTCTTGTATATTTAGTGCTGCCACCTATGGAGGTAATCGTTCTGCATGGCTCACGCTCTTCATGACACAAATCAGTCGCCCTCTAGTGGTACATCTAAAGAATGTTCCAATGGGCTCCAATGTTACCCTAGTGCCACGCCTATAAGTCACACCTTTTATAAGTATAAGGCACACCATGAATTCGTACCGAACACTTAACCTATAATTATTTGATATTTTGACCACTTTAGTACTGATCTTCAGTCTAGAAAGTCTCCCTCGGCTTACGACCCCCCCCCCATAGAAGACCCTAGAAAAAAGTCCACCTGGGGCCTGTTGCTCCAATAGTTACTAGCGGTTATTACATTGATTGTGTTTCTGTGAGTATGGAAATGCTGCAAGTAGGCTATTTGCCAATTACCTTTTTTCATACTTGCAAATTGAGTTCTCCTACTAGCAAGTGTGTACTTGCACAAAATATGACTTGAAAAAAAAACAAGTCCAACATTCTGATTAAAAGTTACAAAATAATGTATAATTGACTAAGCCAGTCACTCCATATCCTTTGATAACAATAATATTACACTAATTGACAATTAAATAACATACATACCCTTTTCTAATGAATATAAAAAAATTAGGACACCAAATTAATGCAAGTTTGCATACTTGCGTTAATGCAAGTATGAAAAAAGTTGCAAGTTTGCTGGGAGAAACAGTCTCAAAATATAATCACTTGGTGATAGATAATTTCCAATTTATTTACGTTAACACAAGTCCAAACTAGTAAGTATTGGAGCAATAGACCCCAGGGGTCAGTTTGAATAATTACTTGTATCGACTTGTGTTAACAAAGTATAGTGAGTGATAATAGGGATTATTGCCAAACATTTGCAAAGATGTGAGTATTGTACAAAGTTACTTTAACACAAGTCCATCATTCATGTAAGTAGTAGTAAGAGTTAGTCTTATAATCTGGCTATTAATACCACACAAGCAACTTTTGAGCATACCTGCAACTTTTGTACTAGCAAGTGGGGCATACTTGCAGCAAATTCTAGGACAACTCAGCGAGGTGTCCTAGAAATTTTTATATTCATGATTACATGGTACATATATTCATGTTATTCAATTGTCAATCAACATAATGTTAGTGATATGAAAATATATGGATGGACTGGCTTAATCAATTATACATTTTTTTGTAACTTTTAATTTGGATGTTGGACATGGTTTTCTACCAAGTCATATATTTCTGCATGTACACACTTGCTAGTAGGAGAACTCAATTTGCAAGTATGAAAAAAGGAAATTGGCAAATAGCCTACTTGCAGCATTTTCATACTCACAGAAACACAATCAATGTAATAACCACTAGTAACTATTGGAGCAGCAGGCCCCTGGAGTTCATCCTGCGTTAGGATGTGAAGCAGGCCTACCCTTAAATAGTTATAGACCTTGACTTATTACGTGCATATACGGTATCTGGATATATATAATTTCCGGGCTCAAAAGAGATATAGTCGGTCAAATGTCCTCATGTGACAGCTTTACTGCCTGGTTGCTTCATTATTTCACCACCAATGCATGTGGTATTGAATTTGAGAAAAGCAGTACCAAAACTGAACCATTAGTCTCTTTATACTCTCAGGAGGCGGATGGACGACAACCGGATGTCAATAAAATCTATGCACAAGATTCATTGGATTCGAACCTACGTAAAGTGATCCATGTATGAATAGAAAAAAACAATTTAAGATCAAATCAAATGTTACTTTTAATTTATTTTCACAACAAGTTCATGTACAACATGGGTTAAGGCTTACAGATATGATAATACACAACCTGAACACGTCATTGTTAGAATCAGATAAGGATGATATGGTAATATACAAATAATGGGATGATATCAATTTAGAAGTACTTGTTCTTCTATGAGACTTTACATCGATATGTTGTCTTGAAATTTGTTTTGTAGACGAGACGATATATATACCTGTAAAATACGACGAATAAGGAAGAAATTGAGCATAGTCAATAAGATTGCATTGTTATGATTTGACAAAAGTATAATGTACTTCTCTTTAATATGTTAACAACTGTGATATTTCCATTCCGCGTGGAAATAAACATTGAATTTACTAGCTCTTCACCATACATACATACTGATTTCTATTATTCAAAACTTGAGCTATGTTGATCAAATAATCAGATATGTGAGATTATATTATGAAATGTATATTTCTGTTTCAGTTTTTGAGATAATATTGTTGAAAGGTAAATGATAAATGATACACACCTAATTTTTGTGCATGTTGAGTAGCCCCATGGACCACAGGAGTAGGGCATTGCTGCCCTTTGTAAATGATGTGTTGCTATGACGTATGGTTCCTGGATAGGGACGTAGTGACACTTCCTGTGCATAGTTAAAATACACAATGTATATCATAGTCTCTGAACTTTTTTTTTTTTTTCAAGATTTGACATAGCTTTAACTATGCATGATGATAATGAAAATGTCGACATGAGTGTTAATGGTGTAAATGTGATATGGGTAATATGTCTATATACCAGTAGGTTTGCCAGATTAGGTTTTCTGTATATTTGCATTGAGCAGCTGATTAGACACTGGATTTCTGAGTAATGATATTTGATAACTCAGGAACTAGGAATCTGGGATGGGAACCTGCCTGGGGTATACATGTGGTGTTTGTATACAATGCACGAGGGTTAAGGATAAAGTGGAATTCCAGGTGTGCATTGTTGTAATGAACTGTGTTGTGGCTAAATGTGGGAAATAGTGCTTCTTTCTGTACGAACGTAAAGGGCAAGATAAAGATTAGTAAATGTTCTTTTGGTTCACCTACCTAAACTGACAATGTCGTCCATGGTAGCCATGATGACAACGACATTTACCTGAGTAGACACAATGACCATGGCCACAGCCATGTGGACAATATGCTAAAATGAAAAGAACACAAATTCACATTCAAATCAAGAAGGCCTAAGAGCTAACAGGCCTTAAAGGGCAAAGGACTAAATTGCAACCTATCCCATTTTTGTTATCATTGATACAGATAGTATGTTGTATGTTCACTCCTCTGAAATCAGAAAATGGGTGGTGCCCAAACTTATGTATGGTACTGCTTGTGGTTTTATGAATATAGGAGCAATTTAAATGTCGCATTCCTGTAAATCACATTACACGATGCATTTTGAATTATTACCTATACTTTGCAAACATTTATACAATCCATTAAGAGTTTGAGGTAATCTACTTACACTTTTGACAAATATTTCCTTTGAAACCTCGAGCGCATGCACAGGTATTATATCCAGTGCAATGACCTCCATTCATACAGGAACCGGAACAAAGGGCTGAAATGAAGATAATATATTATGTAGATTACTCAAGCGTGATCTTGGCCATCAGATCTCTTTTCATTCTAGTTAATGATAGGGTGACGCCATATATGAATATTCTATGTCGCCCTTCTAAGTCTGTAGAGCAGTCATTGAATCAACATTGACAACGTATTAATCAACCATTTATCAATTTTTCCGTTATAAAATTATGTTTTCCTTATATTTGGAATAAAACCCATGCACACCAAGTTTACGTTATGTCCTGTAATTTCCATTTCAATTATCTAGAATTTGCTTAGGTAGCCCTACTCCATGAGGGGTCACGCGGAAGTGCTTCTAGTTTTTGTGATTCATTGAATATACGTAAACTGGGCCTTTTGGGTTACATAAAAATGTCCATAAGTTGATTTCTGTGCAATTATATGTAGCTCTATTTGAGAATAAAATCATGATATTCGGAAATAAGCAATTGTCAGGCTCTTACCTCGCTCACAGCGGTAACCATAGAAACCAGGTAAACAAATGCAATATCTACCGGAAGTGCAAGCGCCGCCATTAGAACATGGCGGGTTGCATAAAGCTGAAAAAGCAGTCACATTTTAAATGCTAATAACTCTACATTCTATATAAATTTGAAATTATGAAAAACAGCCTTAACACTTTTGATAGCAATTTATACCTTCTGTCCCTTGTGGCATGTGCCCTACAGGTCTCAATTGCATTGCTCTTTTCAATACCTAACTGGATGATGTTTGTTGAAACCGACTTGTTTTTTTAATCAAGGTGATAAAAGTTAATTATTTGTAAACTCACTGATACTGCAGTCAATGCCCCCATAACCTGCAGGACAGCTACAGACATCCGGTGCCACACACTGACCACCATGGTGACATCCGGTCCTGCAGATAGCTGAATATAGGAGGATAAATGAAAGTAATACATGTAGATTTTATTTTTGTGAAACCGGCAGGGGCGGATCCAGGAATTTGTAAGGGGGGGCCGAGATTAGGTGATGAGGTGTAATGTAGGGGGAAATGGGAGACGTGTGGAGTGTCGCAAGAGCAAAGGAAATTTTATAATCTAGACATCAAATGGGGCATTCTGGTGCGTTCTATACTCTAATCCTCCTCCCTCAGTCTTATCTATCCTTCCCCTCCCTTATTCCAACCATTCCTCCTCTCTCAGTCTTATCTATCCTGCCCTCACCTTAGTCCAACCATTCCTCCTCTCTCAGTCGTATCTATCCTGCCCTCACCTTAGTCCAACCATTCCTCCTCTCTCAGTCTTATCTATCCTGCCCTCACCTTAGTCCAACCATTTCCTCTTTTCTCAGTCTTACCTATCCTGCCCTCACCTTAGTCCAACCATTCCTCCTCTCTCAGTCTTATCTATCCTGCCCTCACCTTAGTCCAACCATTCCTCCTCCCTCAGTCTTATCTATCCTGCCCTCACCTTAGTCCAACCATTCCTCCTCTCTCAGCCTTACCTATCCTTCCCCTCCCTTAGTCCAACCATTCCTCCTCTCTCAGTCTTATCTATCCTGCCCTCAACTTAGTCCAACCATTCCTCCTCCCTCAGTCTTATCTATCCTGTCCTCACCTTAGTCCAACCATTCCTCCTCCCTGATTCCTATCCTTTCTTCCCCCTAGATGTAATCATATTCATCTGATCATAGATGCTGTTATGACCAATTCTCTCCCCTTATAGAACAGTTTTGGTGTTATGCCCCAGGAGCATATTCTGGATTATAGGTAGAAAACAGACCACTTTTTTTCCCCAGGTCATCATTAATGCCCATATTTCTTTGAAATATGACTGATGGTAACAGGACCTTTACCCCCTGGACATTTACCCCCAGACATCTACCCAAAAACCGTTTACCTCCATGGACATCTACCCCCAAGGTCATCCACCCCCTTGGACATCCACCCCCATGGACATTTACCCCCACATCCTTCTACCCCCTCAGACATTTACCCCAACCCCCCTGTATTATTAAAGGAGAGGGCTGGAAAATGCCCCCAGGGCATTCATGGTGGGGACGATGCCCCCAGGACATACATAGATAATCTTACATGTATAATAATCCCCTGGGGCATAGTCCAATACCCTATAGACCTACATGCCCTGGGAGCATCATCTTTACCTTGAATGCCCTTGGGCATTTTCCCATTCTCCCCCCCAGGACTACATCCTTAGTCCCTAGAACTAAAGGTGTAGTCCTCAGGTCAGAGCAATAATCCCTTAGACTAGAAAACAAGGCAGCCTATTTAGTACCTTCAGTATTGTTGGACCTGGGGATGTAGTACCCAATACTAGGGAATTAGTCCTGAGGAATACTGTTAGTCCCTAGGATGATCATTCCAGGACAAAGGACTACACCCTTAGTCCTAGGGACTAAGGGTGAAGTCTGCATTAAATTTAGTCCTGAGAACTAGACAAGTCCATTTTTAGTCCTTAGGACTAAACAGGTAGTCTGAAGAACTTAGAATCTAGTCCCCAATGCAATTTTATTGAAAATATGATAGACTAGTCCTGAAGTACACATAGTAGTAATCTAGTCCTCAGGACTACATTTCTAGTCCCAAGGACTACATGAATATGGAGGGGGTCAATGTCCTAGGGGGTAGAATAGTTCGGGGGTAAAAGTCCGAGGGGATAAATGTCTGAGGGGGTAAATATCCAAGGGGGTAAATGTCATGTGGGTAAAGGTCTGGGGGTAAATGCCCAGGGGGTAAATGTCTTGGGAGTAGAAGTTCTAGTTAAGAGTCATAGCCTGGCCTAATTTCAGGGGGTCTAGGGGGGCACGTTCCCCCTAGCCCCCCCCCCTGGATCTGCCCCTGCACTGCTTGTTTTCAGTGAATAGATAGTATATAGAATTATGCCCTCATGGCATTGATAGTGCCATCAGAATCCCTTGGGAAGGTATCATTAAATGGGGATCCCCTCCCATGGCCCCCATCCACACCATATAGTTTCAAAGTTCCAATGCCATCAGAACCATCAGAAAGGTAACCTAAAATGGGCCCCCTCCCCCGCCGGCCCCCTCCACACTATTGATTCAATGCCATAAGATTCCCTCAATAAATTGAGCCTAAATGGGCCCCCACCCCCCTTTGTCCCATCCACACTATTGATCCAATGCCATCAGAATCCCTCAATAAGTTAACCCTAAATGGGGCCCCCTCCCAACTCTGCACTGTTGATCCGATACCATCAGAATTCCTCAATAAGTTAACCCTAAATGGGACCCCCTCCCCTGGGTCCCCTCCACACTATATAGATCCTATACTGTTTGAATCGCAGAGGAAGGTAACCCTAAATGGGCCCGCCTCCCCTGGGTCCCCTCCACACTATATAGATCCTGTACCGTTCGAATCACAGAGGAATATAACTCTAAATGGGCCCCCCTCACACTATTAGTACCATCAGGAACCTGCAGGAATGGTACTCTATGGTACTTCTTCCCCCCCCCCTTTCTTTTCCCCTTCTCTCTCCTCTCCTGTTCCTTTTTGGGTTTTTTTGGGAGGGCAAGGTCCCCCCGCCCCCCCTAGATCCGGCACTAAAATTATAATTTAACCAGTACATGTACACATGTATGACAAAATAAAACGTTATTACACAAAGTATGATAGGCTACTTCATGACCTACATATACCAGGGTAATTCAGTGACCCGAATATTTGAAGCATGTTATTAGAAATATAGCTAGGTAGGATGAGCTAAGCTAGCACAGCCCATTATTCTGCCTTACCTGTTTGGCAGGTCTGGCCCTTGTACCCATGAGGACACTTACAGTGGTCGGGTGCTACACAAGTGCCTCCATTGTAACAGCCATTCCTGCATACAGCTGGAGGATGAAAATGATAAAGTAATATAATAATTATTTGATATGAGCCTTTATGCTCTATATCAAACTATCACTCTAAAGACTGATTAAAATCACAATAAGACTGTTATGGTGTAAAGGGTCATGTGAAATAATTGACTGGTGCATTATGGTCGATGGGCCCATTGAAAAGATAAAAAAAAAGAGCACCCCATCCCAATAACAGATTTAGATCAGTATAGTATATCACTGTACCTATCATTCAATTGTTGACACTCAATTGATATACATTTTACATTATGGTTCCATTAACTTACGTTCACATGAGGGCTGCAGGTATCCATATGGACATGCACATACTGAGGGCCTGATACAGCGTCCCCCATTGCCACACGGAGGGTCACATATTGCTACAAAGATAACAGAGGTACTTTCCTGAAAAATAATCAAGGCTGGTATGGCTTCTATACAACCCTGATAACTATCATTTCTCAAATGTTTAGATGCCAGGAGTGAAAGCTGTAAGTTCACTAAGAATGATACGTAAATGGGCCTAGATGTATGTGCATAATTATTATAGATAGGCCAAGGCGGTGAGCAGCTTTAGATTTTTTCAATCCATTTGAAAAAGCTTGTGTACTATGTGTACGTTATAATGATGTATTTGATAAAGATTGCCATGTGAGAAGCAAGTCAGCAGTAGCTGGTATCCTGAATAGATATGAATGAGAGCAGTCTGACCAATGAGTCACATCGCTATCATAGTTATTCTATGTTTAGATCACCAATTCTATCATACTTACCGTTTTGACATTGTGAACCCTCATAACCGGACGTGCACGCGCACACATCAGGTTCCCTACACACGCCTCCATTGTAGCATCCTGGTCTACATGAAACTAAAATGGGTTCAGGATTAAGAATTTGTTAAACTGATGTATTAGTATTTGCTATAGGATGAGATGCAGGACATTGGCCATTTCCAGTTATCAAAAACTTCACATATAGACCTATATTCTTTCAACGCGTCAAGTCTCCCACGTCTGCTGTCTTTAGAATCTTGATGTCCCTTTTCGGTTTTCCTAATTCTCTCTCGCATATTCCATTTATCTGAGGGTCATGTGTGGGATACCACACAGATTCTTTAGATTCTGGATATTTCTAGATAATAGTTTAATGCCGTGTTGTACAACAACAATGAACAATATCGTAGCCTGAATACAATGTTCATAGTAAGTTCATTATAGGAAGAAAATATACACATCTTTTTGTTATAAATCATGCAATACATCAATGATTTTTCCAAGTTTAAAATCAAGTTTACTATCCAAAACCCATGACTTATCTCACCACAGAGTGAAACATAGTGTGGTTATACATGATGTCATCATATCTAGTTTAACATTGAGCTGCTCCGTTTCCCGAAAGGTGATCTCCAGGAGCATATGGCCCATCCTCGGGTCTGTCCCAACCATGTACTTGAGTTGACTGTACCTAGGCCTATTTTCTAACCCCTTACATAATGAAATGAGATAATCCTATGAATGAAGAAACAAAATCAGATGTCTCATCTCAGTATTTTTCTGGGAAATTTCCCCTCCCCTGGCCTATGGATAAATGGCATTCAAACGCCATAATGGCACATTATATTGTACACACGCATTGGAAGTCTTTATTAGAATAGCCAGAAGTGCTCTACATATTGGATAAGCACAGGATTATACTTCACTATAATCAATACGGGAGTATAGACCAGAAATATGAAGTATAAGAATATAACAGTGTTGCATTACCTGTTACTTCAGGGCTTCACTATGATAACCTTGTGTCAAAACTGCTCTTTTGAAACATCTCAAAGTGAACAGGTGACCGATGGATATCGGTATAGGCAGGTATGTATATGACATTAATTGAATTCATCTTAATCTTCTCAAATGATATTGGTCAGTGGTGGTATACACGCCCCCCCCCCCCTTTCCTCCTGAAAATGGGCATTTGCATAACATTGGAGCATTGCCTGTGCCCCCTCCCCCGATCAAATATTCCTACTGCCCCCCTCCCTCACATGTCTATTTTGTTTGCCATTAGGACTAATAGTACCATTAATGAGTATGATTATATCTTTAACTCAGTCAGTATAAATTCACATAAGCAAGCTCTGTAACAAGAAAGCAATCATCCAATACTTTGATGACCATTGATTTCCAATTATTACTATAAAAAAAGTGATACCATTTTTTTCAATTTTCAGTTTGCTAATGGGAGAAAACTAATGTCTGCTGCCTTAGGTCCAGGGGGCAAAATGGTGTCTTGTGACATACAGGATGAGGGGGATGGAAAATTGATACTTCCAGTAACCGGAAACCCTACCGACACAGTTAAGCTACAGGAGGAATGTGAGAGAATAGAGGCTGAGCTGGAGGACAGGAACAAAACCAGCACTCATGGCGATGATAAGAATGAAGGATCTATATTTGCATTAGTAGCTCCAGGGACAAATTACTGTGGAGCAGGTACGTTTTGATACTGTTTTACCTTTACTGCCCCAAAAAGTCTATCCCTCGGGGTTGATCTCATTTCCTGGTTTCATATTTATCACAACCCCTATACTACCGGTGCTACAATTTCACAATTGATTTCTTTCTTTCATTTCACAATTAATATTTTATTGTGCCGGCGCCATCGGTATGGAGTACCGTAGGTAGTATAAAATTGGCAGTATTCCAAATGCTATTTCATCGTTTGGTATCAGGTATCATTCACAATATGAAAACAAGTTTTAAGTTTTTGAAATCCCTTCTCTGCCCGGCTTCTCTGTTATCTTTCTTGATAGTTTCATCTCTACTAGTTCTCCGTCTCCCTGTGTCTCTTTCTGCCTTCTCTCTCTCTCTCTCTCTCTCTCTCTCTCTCTCTCTCTCTCTCTCTCTCTCCCTCTCTCTCCCTCTATTCCATGTGGATAAGACGTACTGATATTGATAAATCAATCCTACAGATAATTGTAAGATTATCCCAATTCTGTGTCCCAAACAGGTAACAGAGGAGGAGAGTTGGGTCGGCTAGGGAAGGCGGATGCCTGTTGTAGAGAACACGACTTTTGTCCTTACAACATTCCTGCCTTCTCTAAACGTTATGGCCTGAGGAACACCAGGCCACACACTGTATCATGGCATGAATGTGACCTCAGGTATGACAAAATTAATGCCTCTAATTTTACTATTGAAGTTGAGCCTTTAACTGGCCTGAGATTTGAGGAATGATGACACTAGGGAGTACCGCTGTTTAGTGCTATACAACACTGCCACCTAGTGAATAGCTTGAGAACCAGTACATGTATTTGCCACACTACCTGGGCCCACACCCATTGCTTCGATTTTCAAAAATATTCACCAAAGATATCGGATCCATATTCACCACTCATTCCTTTCACATGGGAAAAAAAGTATAGACGGGAAAAAGAAAGTATGGGACAGTGGTTTGAGGAGCCAGGCAATAAAGGTGGTTGAACCATTAAAGTACAATAGTTTTGACAATTACATGTATTACGTCAGCGAATGGGCCACTTTCTGAGGCTATACAGATCTAAGAATCATACATTGTGCTAATTTTACTTTTAGGTTTAAGATCTGTCTCAAAATGGCCAACAGGACGTCAGCTGATGTGATTGGCACGACCTATTTCAACATCCTCCGCTCTCCTGCCTTCTTCCTACCAACTGTACCTCCATCCAACAGCACCCAGGCATGGTATGCCAAACGTAGGATCCGTTATTAACCCTCTAAGGGTCGCCTAATGTCTCAAGTTTCATATATCTTAGTCATGCGTACTCACCAATGCAGCCCTGGTAAAGTCTATACTCGCCAACACTGCATTGATGCATTAAGCTGCCCCTTCGGGAGTGTATCAACCGAATGTGGTCGGCATGATGCCTGAATGCATCTCCGGTGAGTGTACTCGTTAGGTTTGCCTTCGTAACGTGTAGGGCTTGTTCAGCACCATCCTTTTCATTCCATATGTAATGTTTCATCTTAGCACATAACCCACAACGTATCTTTGTTTCATAGTGTCCTAGTTAACATAGACCAAACGTATATATATATATATATATATATATATATATATATATATATATATATATATATATATATATATATATATATGTAATCTACCGTATGTTTACAAAATATGACGGTGCTATGGTTCTTTCATTAAACCTGTCCGTCACCCAACGTGTTACGTCTTAGATTTCTAAAGGCATACAAACCCAGCAGGAGAGTAGCCATAAACTCCAGGGTGGTAACACTGCAGGCTCCTACATGGTCACTTTAACGGTCATTGGTTACATTAGCAACCACGCATGAGTGAAAGTAGCTTATACCGGTAAGGGAGTGTGTTTCCTTTAAAGCAATATCGATGTTCATTGTCAAGGTGCTACCTGCAAATTAGCTGATGCTGTCATCAGTAACTCTAAGCACTTCACCCTATGGGAGCTCGCCTTCAGATGAGAGATTCACTTTACACGCGAGTGTAAGTAGTACATGGAAATGGGAGTTTTGCCCTGGTGGAGGTCTGTCCCGCTAATACTTGTAGACCTACGTTATCAATAAAGAATAAGAATACTATAATAAATCGTCCATGGTTCTTGCTGTTGTAATTATTGTTATATCCCTGTTAATTTGTCAGACAAGTTACTTATTAAATGATAACCACTTAGACGCCTTCTCCAAATCATATGATCGTAGGTTTTCTTATGTTATGCCAAGTTTACAACTCCTTCCCGAATTTTTAAGCCCGTGAGATGTTTGACTACGTACCGTGCAACCAAAGAAGCATTCATGACAACTTCATGTTGCAGATGTAGCATTGATAGAAATTTGATTACCTAGCAATGCTTCAAGCGTAGATGGCCTAGCAATGGTATAAGTGTATACAATATAGACATTTATATAGCAATGGTATAGATGTGACATACCGTGTTGACAGGAGGTGCCAAAGTAGCCTGCTCTACAGGCACACCGCCCTGGGGGAATGCAAATCCCTCCCCGCCTCCTGCACCTTGGACGGCACCGGGCTGAAAGAACAGCAGTGATAACCATTAATCATAACATGAGAGGGGGCTCTTCACGGCATACGATTATTAAGAAAATGACCTAGGGTATGGTACGAATACGTGACATGTTAAATATGTAGAAAATAAAACTTACATAAGCAAATAGGACACCGTGATTTCGCATGGCGGTAGGCCCTTAATAAGTCTTTTGTTTACAGTATAGATAACTTCAGGTTGTGGTGACAGGTGGGGGAGGGGGGGGGGGTAAGTCCCGGGGGGGGCCACTTCCAATATGATCTATAGTAACCATGTGCGTACAAAAACTAGAGGGAAACGGGTATCTTTTTGGGTTTGGGGGCGGGTCCTGCCGGATCCGTTGATAGGGGTACCTTTTTGGGTATTTTGGGCAAAAAGGGGTATGTTTTTAGACCCAAAAAACAAACCAATTTTTCAAAAACTTTAAGTGAAAAAGGGGCACATTTTGTTGATTTTCCATGGCTCACCTACTTCCTTTCCTCAACATTTTAAAGGGCAACACGCCAAAAGGGGTATCATTTTTGTAAATGAAGGGGGGTCCTGTCAAAATATGGTGTGATTTCTTACAAATTTTTGGTGGGATCCCGCTAAAAGGGGGTATTTTTTGGTAAATTCTACCCCTCTAAAAGGGGTACCAGAGTCAAGGTGATGTACGCACATGGTATCCATAAATCTGAGAGTGGCCCCCCTGGGGGGTAAGTCTTTGTGTAAGCACGATATATCATTCCATCCCTACCTGGCTGGAATAAATTTACTTTAAGAAGTGCAGCAATAATGAGAAGGGATTTCTCCTAACCTAGACATTTTCCGATGTAACAGGCGCGTGACTCAACGCTTGCCTCGTTCTGGCCTGCGCATGCGTGCTGGTTGTTCCGGCAGTATGCGGTGCGTGCCTGCGTCCCACGCCCACAGGTGGCGCTACAGGGCGACCAGGCTGACCACGACATGGCCTCTACAAGGGTATAGAATGATACCAAAAGTTCTCTCTTTGAATAACAAATATGACATCAAATTAAGTACTATGTCATTTGTACTGATAAGTAAATTCTTCACAGAATAGGGCTGTTGAAGCCATCATTGGTGCATCATGACAACTATATAGGTGACATAGACATGGGGCACTCTTAAATGGTTAATTGTATATGCAAGTAGGCCCCGGGAAGTAGGCTAAGACTCATAATGTTAGAATTACATTCACGAAATAGGGCAAGACTCACCAACAAAGCAATAGCCATGGAGTTTGTATGAAAAGTGTCTTTATCATTAAGAATGCTGAGAAAAAAAATGTGTTTTGTAGGGCTGAGGCTTTAATAAATTATCAGCATGTTGAAGAATCGGTTACAATATCCGGCGTTTAGTTGATTACCTACCAGTGGAGGGAACAGGTGTGGTGGTGGTTTTGAAGTAGTTTGTGGTGGTCCTCCTAGAGGGGGCGACAGTCGTCCTAGGCGCATTAGTTGTTAGGTATTCGGGTTTCCCAGTCTAATAAAAATCGAGTGTATGAAATGAGTGAAAATACGCGACCATTCCTTCCAATAAAATTTAATTTGTTTATGACAACATGTATATACTTAGTAACACTCGGACTCAAAAGACGATTTCGGACAGATAAGGTAACAACATGTATTCTCAGTAACACTTGGACCCAAAAGGCAATTTTGGATAAATAAGGTAGACGCTCTTTGAACAAAAGAGCAATTCAAGCAAGTGATATAGATGAAAAATGGGTTAAGTAAAAAGCAAAATACTTACTATGGGTCCTATCTCAGGACTACATTGTTGCTCGGCTGCATCTGGGTCTGAAGAAATCACCATCTGCTCAATGTCCCCCTGATGATATCAATGATCGATTAAACCTACTTGGAAAGCCCTGACAGCTTTAAGTCTGCATATCTCAACCACATAAAGTAACCCACTAACTGGACATTGTATAGGAAACCGCCTTCTTAATTACTGAAGTCATAATAGGATATGTGTAATATCTATATCATCAGGGCAAATGTGAGAACCTGTAGATGTGTATATATATATATATATATATATATATATATATATATATATATATATATATATACATGTATAGTCATAGAGAAGAGCTTGCTAGACGTGTGACGTAAGAATACATATACATGTAGAAAGTGGGAGATTAGTGGGTTATGCAAAACTACCAAGTAAAAAAAAAGAACGTTCAAAGAGAGATGTGATGGGAACATAGGCAAAGAAATGTACGAAAGTGAGGGAACAGAAATGGGGACTATTTTTCATAAATCTTACCTCAAATGCAGGATAATATTTGCCACTTATATATGGCTTTCCTAGAGACAGAACGCTCGTGCGCACCTGAAGTGCAGATCGTGAGTCGCGCGCAAGTGGCTGGGTCAGTTCCGGTCGGCAGTCTACAAAGAGTGTAACTGCCTGCGCACGAACCCGGAAGGAGAACTGGTGCCATGCGCCATCGGCAAGGTCAACGTCAAAGGAGGGCGATAGATGTCGCCCTGGTTGTCCTGTGTCGTCTGTATATTCAAAACGAGGCTCAAGTCCAACCTGTAACAAAATGTTAAAATATGCTACATGTATATAGATTGCCCATGGTGGACATTGGAGTAAAACCAAGATTGTCAATGCAGGCTAACCATCTGCATATGCTCATGTGATTATATCTCTGTAAAGGAACCAATATAGCAGATTGAAGTATCATCAAAAAGATCATGTAATGAAAATGTAATTGTTGGTCATACCCCTGTCAGAAGCATGCATATGCGTCCCTGTTTCTTACTGATGTGGGTCTTTCATCGGCCATTGTGGAGGACCCACTTTAACACATTGCATGTCACATTACTGTTGGACAAGGGAGATTTCTCTAAGAGACAATAATAAATAGGGCCTAGAGCATGATTTGACTCACCTGTACCCCCATCCTGACCACTCCCTTTTGGTCAGACAAGGTGAGGATGAAGCCCCGCCCATTGACCTTTGACCTGGCTGTAACTATCACTGAGAAATCTGCCGGCCATACCCACCGGAAGACTCTGGTCGCTGGTAGGGTCAGGTCGGACGCAGGGCCTAGGTGAAATGCTGATTTCCGGTCTGGGGTAGCGGAGACACCTAGCGGTAGCGAGGAGAGTTCCAGTAGCGTCAGGATGTTATGTGCTCCTTTGTAGAAAAAATGTCATAGAGAACAGGTGTTTGTATAAGGTATGAAGAATTGTCAGTCTATATGTAGAACATTATGGAAATTCTCGATGTAAACGACTCATTAGAGCACTAAGTGCCAATTGAATAAAGGTCATTAATGCAAATTTCCCAATCAATATGATAGTTTATGTGCGACTATATACGTTTACATAGAAAGTGATTAGTTTATTATTCTTCTGGCGTATACAATGGGCTTTAATGAATATTGTTCTAAATGGTCATTTTAAGTGATTATATCCTTACTGCTTTATCTAATTATTCAGGAAGATAAAAAAAAATCATCGATTTATCCTCCAAAGCAGTCTAAACAAGTTTGGGTTGGCTATACCGTTAACTTATCGCAATCTGTTTTGAATTTTGTGATTTCTTCATGTTTTCTTTTCATGACTTCAAAAGAAATAGCGTTTTCTTACCTTTACAGTTAAAGCTATTGCATCCCCTCTGTTCTCCAGATAATCCGTCACACGCTTCCGGTTCCTTTCTGACGCACTTCGCTTCCTAGTCTGATGGCCTTGACCTTTCCCACAGGATACCGTGCAGTGGGACCAGATAGTCCAAGGCTTCCAGCCTGAAAGCATCCGATAAGTACATAATGGATTAAGAAATACTATTGGTGACTGGAAATTGTCTTTATTCAGGGTATGAGTAAAGCAATTCGTTTTGCTCCTTGTTATAGCCAGTCCCAATTTCCGGGACAAAAACATGTAGGCTATTATCTAGATATTATTCTGAGATGAACTGGCTAGCCTGGATTGCCATCGTTAAAACATGTTTTCTATATCATTGGCGGACCCGGGCGATGGCCCGGGGGCAGGCGGCCCAGGACTCTGCAGGACCCCCTAGACCACCCGTTATGGATCCACCTATGCTTAGGCATATAGCCCTTAGATACTAAAATGAATTGTGTATCAAAAAGAGAAAGGGGACATTCAGGAGGACACTTTCCACCTTTGTATAAAAGGTCTACTGCCAATGGCATTGTCTACAACATCCAAAATATCTGAAAACATACCAAAAGGTATACAAAGAGTAATGAAAGGACATAGCAGACATTCAATCATTATATGTAATGGGCGGCGGCGACAAGATAAATGGCATCAAATGTCTCTCGCACCTTCCTGTGATATATCATCACTGTCTACAGTCGCCTTTCGATGTATTGCTTTTTTAACAAAAAGAAATCATCCAATCTGTGGATCATATTACATCATTACTAATCCATCGTACGCAGCTTTGTCAGTAGGCATTTTCTTTCTATAGAATCCCTTTCAATAACCAAAGAAGGTGCGTCCCAACTCTGTTTCTAACTTACTACCAAAGTCAATGATCCTTAGAAGTTAGACGACGCAAGCATAGGGGTAGCTTATTATCAGTCTTGAAAAGCCTGTATTGATCCACTATTTCCCATTGAAAAATAACATCTCAACACCTTAGAAATCCAACCCTTTCATTACATTTGTGGAATACATAATATTTGTGATTGGAGAATATCACATGTGACACCTGCCTTTCAGGGGGAGTAAAGTTTTGTGGGGGCTAATTGTCCAACATCGGTTACGGTGTCTCACCTCCCACGACGTGCCTCTAGTTGCCCGTGGCAACCATTCATCATGCACGTCATACGTCACAGAGACTAGACGTAGCTACTATGGCAACATGCTGAGAAGAAAATTCAAAGGAAAACAGTGGCCGCGCTGTGATGGAGTCTGGGGGGGGTGGGGTGTACAACCATGATCTGTGTTAAGAGCCACTGTCTGTGGTACATGTATGTTGTACTACAACAGTTAGAGGCTGGCCATCCAACCGCAATCTGTGTAAAAATAAAATCTGCATCATATTTAGCATGTAAAAAGCTGCTATCAGTAATAGAGACACATTAAAATACCCCTGGCATTATGTGTATCAACATTAATCATGTTCCTTAACATGTTGATGGAAAATGTTCTACAGATAACATTCATTTACACAGAATAAAAATCAACAGAGGAAAGGGGACCCCCAGGAGGCCCCTCGCATGCAGAGGTCCCGTTTCCTGTGTTGATCCACAGATCGAGGTCGGATGGGTACTATAGATGATAATATTTCTACACAGATACTGGTTGGATGGTCAGTCTATATGTGTAGTACTTTACACAGACAGTGGTTCTACATGAGTTCTTGCTGCTGGCAAGATGAGTGACATACTAAGTGCCACCTTCATGGTTGGCCACCAGGGGCACTATAGAAGGTGGGTGATGAGGTATGTCTGTGGTGGGCTGGGTGGGCCAGGGCCTTTTCTAGCTCTGTCTGTCTGTCTGTCTGTCTGTCTGTCTCTCTCTCTCTCTCTCTCTCTCTCTCTCTCTCTCTCTCTCTCTCTCTCTCTCTTTCTCTCTTCCTCTCTTTCTTTTCATTCTCTCTCCTCCCCTGTCCCGCTATTCCTCTTTCTCTCTGGGGAAGTAAGATATTTTTCTGAGGTTCAAAAAAAAGATAAATGAAAAAGGCTATTAGCTATAAGCAATTGGAAAAAAATATGTCATTGTAAATATTATAAACGTAAAAGGATATGGACAATAAAGGGTGACAAAACTATTCACACCTTGGCCATCCCCGATCATGAAAGTTGGATCATCTTTAGGTAGTACCCCAGTAATGATAATGTTGACAGCACAACAGAAGAATCATAATAACGACTCCAATGTAGGCCTACCCTTCTTGCTACGTGTGGATGTACAAGTAATGCTTGATCTACGTTGAGTGAATAAACAGTGACATTGTAACCCATACCCAACAAGACAGCACGAGGAAGTAATTTATCTTGAATAAGCAGAAATAAATAACATATTGTCTGGACATCAAAAGATGCCCATCCATCCTTGTAATAGGTCTCCTGAACTTTTGAGAATGATATACACGATCTCATTAATCACCTCTGCAAGCATAGGCTACATGAAAAGCGAGACTGAGTACTGATAAGATTTGACCCGTAACAGAAAGATCATAATCTATCATAAACCCAAACGAGAGTAGACATATAGACAGGAGTTAGAAATAACTTTAATGACATTTGGCGAGTGCATGAGTGAGTGGTGGATGTGAGAGGGTGCTTTCTCGAGAAGTTAGAGGCTGGGGAGATGGGACCAGGCAGTCAGGTGGGAGGGGTGGGGAGTGAAAATAGTGGGCACAGTGTTTAACTCAGTGGGCGGCATTAAGACACCAAAACAGGTATACACTTTCTGAAAATTAGCTAAGGTAACTTAATCCTAACTCGTCTGGGGATCAAAGCCTGTAGGGACATGGTGTCTATGACAACTGGATCTTGTCATGAGCGTCCTCATGTCTCATTCATACCTGGCCACGCTACTAAATCACACCTGGTAAGAGAGTCTCGGGTGTAACAAAGAGTCTGTCATTCATCACCTGAGACTGAGTAGTAGATCCACCCAACAGAGCCCCCACTTCCTTCTAGGGCTACACTTCTTTCCCTCTCTCTGTCTCTCTGTCTCTCTGTCTCTCTCTGTCTCTCTCTCTCTATCTATCTCTCTCTCTCTCTCCACCTCCTTCGCTCATAACAAAGGTGAGTGTAAGGTATTATCAAGTACATACTGGCATCATATTTTATGTCACGGCAGATACAGTTGTTTCTATAGAACAGTACTGGACATGTCATATATATATTCAATGGGGGGATGGAATACAATGTGTCCATATTCAATGGTTGATGATCATGTGACCTGCTGCAATCAACACAGCTAAATATAGGTGAATGTCTTCATTTAAAAGCTTTCAAACCTGTGTAGCCATGACATAAATATAAGGCGTCGTTGAATACGGACAGCCTCACACCGATGAATACGATGCAAAAATAATCCATGGCCATTGACATTTGCTTATGTATCAAATTATTTTATATCTTATTCTGAATAGTCATGCCAACAACACGCAGTGCATATTGATTGAAAGGAGGCTATTTGCATGATACCATACCAGTATGATCATATTAATTCTGTCTTCTCCTATAATTCATTCAGATCTTTCAACGCACTTTTGCAAATTGATTTCCACCCAACAGAGACATTTTGAAACAGTCTATAGTAAATGGAATATGTAAAGTATCATGTTATGTGAAATGTGATAATAAGTACTCCGATTAAAATCAAGCATCTATGTTATAACATGATCTGGTGCAAGAAGCAATTTGAAATGTATATATTGCCCTGATCATCATCATTCTTCCTAGCTCCCCATCCGTACCCAGCGATGACTGGCTCCTTTCATCACTTGGTTATACTCCCCATTCTATAGAGTTAATACACCAGTCAAAAGTCGAGTGGGGTATTTGTGTGAAATACATGTGTTGATCACACCTTTATATGCAGGTTCTCATAGTATGAGGGCTTGTACAATAAGCTTATGAATAGTAAACAGGTATAGAATGGAATACTTAGCCACATAAAACGTGCAGCAGGGGGCAGCACGGTATGGACTCCCTATGTCAAAGTCCCAGCACGTAGGCAATTTCCAATATCTTTATCACCATCAAAGAAGGTGAATAAGAGAGTTTGCAAACTAAATTTCATCTCACAGACAGGCCCTTAGGGCCCTTATCAATGATTATCGGTGAAAGCGCCATTTCTCTAAAGGCACACGAAAGTGTTTGGGACATGTAGTAAATTGGCTAAGAATGAAATCGCTGTTTCCGCAGTGGTACACTGATTAATAAGCAAATCTTAGACTCTAGGAGTCTGTCCTCATCAACTGGTGGATGTCAAGATTACCGGCAAGATACAGAGTTATTGGATAGCTGATGACTTCTCAGACGCATGGATTCCTGTTCTTTAGTATGTCAATCCTTGAATTGGTATTAAAGATGGGAGAGGGGTGCTAATCTAGACCAATTTTCAGTTTGTCACTTTGACAAGTTCATTATAACCTTATTAATACATGTGCCTTCTTTTTTTTACCGTCTAGGATTGTCTAGACGAAATGCCCAAGACTTGGTGAAAGGTGATGAGGTATACTCATCATGGCCTCGAGCACCGCAAGCCCCCTGTTTGGGACCCCCTCTACACTTTTCTTTTCCCTCTTTTTCCCCCCTCTTTCTCCTTTTACCCTGTCCTTTTTTTTCTTTCTTTTTTTGTTTGGGGGGGGGGGCACGGCCCCTGGGCCATCCCCTGGATCTGCCAATTTGACGCCATTCTGGCGGAGAAAAGGGCATGGGAAGTAAAGAAAATATTCTAGTATTGTTTGTGGAGATCAACCAATGATTCACTCTGAGGAGGCTGGTTGATATCATTATCCATTGTTATACTCACAGAGAGTAGACCACCAAAAGTGGCAATGCTGAGAACTATCTCTGAGCTCATTAAAATGAGCGTTTTAATGACATTGAATAGAGCAAAATCTACCATTTTCTTGGGTATAGATTATAATTATTATCCTGTTTTATGATAGTTATATAATTGCTTACCAATATCTAAGTAAAATAAGTATTATAATGATAGCTGTGGTTCAAAACACTAATATCAGTGTCATTTACTGGTTGGGGCATAGTCTATAGAAAACATCGACTACATGTATAGTGTGGTAAGGGGGGGGGGGTAATTTGTAGTAAAAGATATTTGGTTCATGAGAGAAGGAGTTGTATTATCCTTTCTTATCTCAAACTACCATGTAAGACTTGGTGTTACTACAAGCAATGTTCCTCTTTCAGCCAACACTTTCCCTCATGTCATAGTATCATAAAAGTTATATACAATCAAAGTCGTGCTGTTTTTGTACAGATATAAATCATATCCTTTTGGCACACACTTATTCCTTCAACACAAAATGATACCAGCATAGGCCGTAAACATCAATGCCTTTCTTCTAAAGCTCACATCCCTGTCAACCAAAATGCACCGATTTGCCGAAACTAAACCAATACATATGTTATTCTATACAGGTTACTGTGCAAATAGAAAATTCTTCCCCATCACCTTAGAAATTATCGACACTGAATGCACTGGCTTGTAATAACCCAACCTTTTGACGACTGATATTTCTTTGATATATCTATGCTTATTTGTCGTCACGTTGAATGGATGTAGAACTGAGATTCTCCTCCACCAGCGCTGCATTGATACATCTGAATTGTTGTTCTCCAGAAGGGTTGGCATTCTGCACTATAGTGCTGACAGTCCACTTACACAGACTGCATTAGACAGAAATCTGATGATGAAACATTAAAGGGTTGTGCAGCTCTTTACGGGTTAAACATAAAATAATCTATTTTCACTCCTCCTGGCCCCTAGGTGTACACAGGTAGTGCTGGAGGGTGGGGTCGTCATTTCTACTTTCCTGCTGTCAGAAAAAGACAAATAAAGACACACATAGTGTCTCAGCAAATGCTACCTTTTCTCTTTTTATGAACTGCTTTTCTAACTAGAAGTTTGGGACAATTTTGAACTATGATATGATAATAGTATCTACCTAGGTGAAGACACAAGAGGGTGGGAAGACAGAATGATATGTGGCATGTACTGGGAATAGGGATATTAATGCACCCCGCACTAAGGACCCTTTTCGCAGATCCTGTTACATATTATGATTATATACTTCATGGCTTCCTTGTGATTCATGGATATGTATTACTTTGTATTATTTTGAATAATCAAAGAAACAAGTTGGTGCCACTTGTCCTGCATAATTATACCATGTTTCCATATACTACTTTATCAGATTCTTATAAATACATAAGGTGGATTCGAGGTATCAATTAACAACAGAGATGTCAGTCAAACGCTGCTCCTTTCTCCGATGAGTCGAAAAAAAGGCTCACAATAGGCCTACCCCCCCTCCGACCCATCCACCCATCCAACACGTCTGTGTGACAGTGAATTGCTTGTGAGCGGTGAAACTTCACTTGGTGACCACAGTCTGAAGGATGATCCCCGCCAGGCTACCTCTAACGAACCTCTCCCCTCACTCTCCTCCCCTGGGCATTCGACTAAATACCAAACATCTAAATAAGAGTGGGTGTGCATCTCGTGTACTTGCCAACCCACTCTTAAAACAGGTATTTCCACATTGAAAGGTTTCCTACTCATTGATTACTGATTGAAAAAGTGCAATGCCATAATTATCGCTTATAAGAGTGGGTTTCGAGGAAACTCTTTTCAGGGGAAAAGTCACTGATCGTGACATGTAGGTGACACTTGTTATTCGCATTTCATCATTTAATATATTCAGCCAATATCTATCAATCACTGAGGTAAACATATAACCATCAGTCCCTATATTCATTAATCAGAATTGTTCAAAGCCAAGCTTTTTTTTCAAAATTAGATTTTAACTTTGTTCAAAGTCTCATATCAGATTCTGCTGGGAGAGTGCCTTACCCCCAGGACACAGTAGGTAGACTTCTGTGTCTACCACAGACCCCACAGTCAGAAGTGAGGAAATAGCTCTTCTGCTGTTTAATCTACTCACGGACAAATTACCTCTGCGAGAGGGCTCCAGACCTGTCTCAGGTCATGAGAGATTTGGAACAGGTTCAACTATTTCACTTTTAACTACGGTGGTGGAAATTTGCAAATAAGATTTTTAATTTAAACTGAAGTACATGTGTTTTATATATTCACCAAGTCTCTTAATCCTGTAACCGCGTTCTTGTAGAGGCCCATTCTTTTAAATACTGCATGAAGGATTCATGTAGCAATAAACTATTAAGTATCTAGGCCTTCATCAGAAGCCTACTATTCAAGCTATAGCTAGAGTTGAACCTCCCGTCCAATGCATACTCTATGTTCTTAAATGTCCCAATTAGTCAGAGGTTTAGGTATTCAGTGAACGTGTTTGGGAAGTCGCATTATTTGAACATATATGCACGGTGTGACTGTTATCTTCTACAGTGTTCATTTTGCCCTTGCATGTGTTAAACCAGTTTTTAACTTGAACAGTTGGCTATAGCTACTGAATGAAGCTCTGGGTGGTCAAATTCCATACTGACCCAGACATCAGACAGTGAATAGCATTTGCTTTTATAATGAGTCAGACAATTAAGTTTAATTTAATGTAAATGCCATGCTGTATACATAGTAGGCCCTCCAATGTTGGGTAATTGGTTCTAAAGGCTGACCTGCATGAATCAGGTTGTCTGTCACACAAAGGGAAGATAAAAGAATAAAAGCTGCCCATAGAGGAGGAACTTACAGGTCTCTTTTTAAACATTGCCACAACCACATCACAAGTGAGAGTCATCTGCCAAGTACGAAGACAGATCATTTAAATGTCTATATAAATACCATATCATGCTAATAATCTGATGAGGCGTTCAGAAATGCTCGAAAATTACTAGCATAGAGGGAGATGTGATTCAGCACTTAGCAAGTATGCCCAGAAACTAACCAGTGAAAAGGGCGATATGACACAGTACCTGGCTAGTAACGTTTAGATCTTATAATTCCCCATTTTTTTCTATTTGAACCCACTTTCCACACGGAGCACTAACGTCCCAACCAAACCACACCTCGAGCTCAAGTCCCATTTGAATCTCCTTTAATTTCAAGTTCATAACAATGATTATATCAATCAGAGAACAATATGTTTCATATTGATAACACACTATTACATTGCTAAGTTAATCCAGCCATAAACTTTGCAGGGGGATTAAACCTGCCATGGTGATTTACTGCATTTTGATGAGTCCAGCCCCCACCTGGACTCCTATCAGTGTACATGTATACACTCACAACAGCAGGACTACCAGAGTCCTGCAGAGGCTGGAGGAGTCCCTGGGGTCAGTGAAACATCAGCCTCCAGGGCCCTCCTTCTGGGCGCCAGACACAAACACAAATAATATCATTTGTGCTATTTATGTAGCACTGCTTTCATAGTGTGAATTGACACCACCAGAGGCCGCCACCTACCCTGGTCACGTGGTTGGTTAGTGTTTGACCTCTGTGACCTTGGGACTACTGAGGTCTCCACCTGGAGCCCATAGGATGATACAGGATATCATCATATCTAGAGGTGAGCTAGGCGCAGGATATATCCCTTTATTATGCTGAGAATATCAGTATCAGGATCCACAATGGAGGGAATCTCAGAAGGACAGGTACCAAGATAACAGCTGGGTGGAATAATAGAAAGGTATTGGGAATGGGCCAATAAAGCTTGAGCTTGTAACCAATTCATGGCAAAGGCTAGTTTGGGGAATATGTATTTGAACTATCTCAAGTAATGTTTTCTCTGAGAATAAGGCTAAACTCGGACATGTGTTTTTGTGGCTTCCTTCAGCATTGGTGTGATATATTTCTCCTTATAATGACTCATTAGCCTCAAGGGCTAAGTTGGTTCTGTTGCCTAATGCTTTTAATATCAAAGTCCTATAAGCAACAGAATGCTGCTAAAACTGAAAGTCAGGGCATGATATCAAAATGACCAGGGCAAAATATCAAAATGATACACATATTCAATAGCATCATCTTCAGGCCTTATCCAAATTGACAAAAAAAAGGTGTGGAAAACAGCTTTTGAAGCGTGCACAGAGATGGTTGCCTTAAGCAGAGTCAGGGAGGGCCACTTAGGATCTTTATTTTCCATACCTATTTATGTAGGGGTGGTAAGAAAAATTAACTAAATTACTGGTAGAAACACCAAGGGGTGTCTTTTGCCCTATACCTGATCCAAACCACCCAACCAGCAGAATGTATATGTATCTATTCTTCTGGGGAATGCATGCGTCAAACACGCCTGGCGTGTACACTAGCTAGGAAGGCCTGACCTGCAGACATGTAAGGCGTTTAGGGGTGGGATATATGCTAGAGTAAAGCCTCCAAATTATGGACAACGACTGTTATAGTGACACCATGCCTCCATTTTTATTATCTGATTACATTTTCATGCATTCCTAGTTTACAGGTTATAAACCATGTGTGTTCTGCAATTGGTAAATGGTTGAATCCTTAAAGATCAAATTTTGATCATTTGAAATAATCCTGCCTGGAAATACAATAATTATAGGTGCTGTCCGATATCAGGACGCTTTACCCTACATGTTAGTAGCCTACATTATGGAAACACGGGTAGTATGTGCATCTAGGAAACAGGAGCCCAACATTTACATGTACACAGAATAGTGCACCCAGATGACACTGTCTACCCCTATCTGCAGACTCTGCATTGTTTGACATACTCCCCTGCGTTCCAACGCAGAGGATGCTGGGCAACTTCCGGTAGTCAAGGAATGATGGGTACCGTAATTGAGACTTCCGCCGACGTATCACTTGAGACACTTGAGAGTGCTTACGACGTCGGAATTGTCATATGGAGGGAAATACTGTAGAAAAGAAAAATTGCATATACTTGTTCAGTAATTTCTTTAACGACTCCATAACAACCCCCTTGTGCATATTCAAATTACATTTAAGTGCCCTTAAATGTTTTACAAGAGAACTTGACAGGTTCACGATCCCACCATTTACCCTAAATTGTAGTAATTCAAAGAAACGATTTTGGTGATGAATTTAGGCTTTAAGTGGGGGTTGCAGGAGAGGGTATCCCGCAAAGCAGTTGGCTGGGGGTCCATCCAGGAGGACAAGGCGATGGAAGAGGACCATGGAGAAGGGGAAAGGAGGGTTGCCAGCATGGTTTGTAGGTGGGTGGCCTCCAATGTAAGTGAGCAGGAGTGGGTACGGGGACACACACAGGCAAAGAAGGCTAAAAATGACCCACTGTATACGCTAGTCTACAATGGGTTCCACGTTTCTAGGCAATGTTATCACTACTGCACATCAACACTAATAGATTTCTTCTTGATAGCCGTAGGTACTTGTACGACAAACCTTATTGCTCAAAGAGGACGTTCGATATTTTGATAAACAATCCAGAAGATACACGGTAATTGAATTAGTTTATGTTCATATTGTGGATGATTTGAAATCAATATAGGCCTTATTCTCTTTAATTGTGGTCATGCACAATAGGCCTAACATTGATTTACTATTCCCCCCAAAAATATTTTCAATTTCCAGGTATAGGCATTAAGAAGACTACGTACTCTTGCCAATTTTCCACTGTCTGTTAAGAGATTCATATCCCCAGATGTCATTACAATTCAGGGCATGCATTGGGGTGCCGACTCTGCCCTGATGTCACATGACATGCATTGAAGTTCTCTAGATGCCATATGATTGCTGCACAACAAAGGTAGTGATTTTGTTTCTAAATTTGTCACCCATTGTTCAGCAACGCTTCACAGTGGAAATATCTCAAAATTCCAAATGGAGTTTAACAGCAGAGTGTGACAGGGATTGTTTAGGTAGGCTTTTACTTGAAAGGAAAGGTCACAGCTGACATGCAAATCTGTAGTGGTCAATTTTCTAGTTTCCCAGGAGCAAACTTGCAACCTGCAACCCCTTTAGAATGACAAGACTGACAGATCTGGTTCTAGTATAAGGACGCCGCCGCTCATTGCTCCTATTATCGCTCAACCCTATCTCCTAATGTCATCAACCCACACTGGGGGTCTTTGGACACCTTTTGTGACGTCACCATTAACCATTGTCTGACGTCACAGGTGGTATCGCCAGAAATGGTCTCCCCCTTGAATTAGGCTGTCTTTTGGTGAGAAGGAAAAGGGCTCCTGGAGGTGCGGAACAAAGCGAGAACCAACACCATAATTACAGGAGGGGGCGTAAAATGACCATCCCAAAAGGAACACCTATTTCTGCGACCCTATAGACTGACCGGCCCCTGCGCGTGGGTCCATTATGGCTTTGTCTGATGGCTACAGTGGGCGGGCTGGGGGTTAATGGTGGGAGGTGAAAGAGGGCACCAATGAGGCTGGAGGCTTGGTGTTAGTGGTGGGAGTCTGAGGAATTTACCTGTCCTCCCCTGTGTAGTAGTACTGACGGGCATTGCTTGTTATTGCTGTGTCCCCCGCCCTCCCCTTACATCACTGCTCATCAACGGGCCAGCATACAGGTGTTATTAACGAGCTACCTGAGGCCTTCAGGTGTTAAACTTTGATCCTTATCACATGTGGACGATGAGCAGATTACAAGGGGATGTGATGGGCGTTATGAGGGTTAATCCTCTCATGGATGGAGGTTGACGCCTACAGGTGAGCTAAAGCAGCTTTAACCCTTTAAGGGTCGTATACCCCTTTAATTCACTGTGTTCCTTTGTCACCACGGTGCATGAATGGTCCCTGGTGAATAATGTATCAGTGCGCCACGAGTAATGCATTTGTCTTCCCCTGGATATATTCATGCACCATGCTTATTCTATGTATGGGACTTATGCAGTCTGCAAAGGTCGGAAATGTACTCCTGGGCGGTAGCCTTTCAAGCTTTGTATCGACACATCTCCCAATGGCAATGAAACGTGAACCTGAAGCAGTTGAACAGTTCCTGGAGGCAAAGGGTAGAATGGAAAAGATTGTGGTATAAATTCTAAGGTACAAGTTTTGCAAAATGGCCCACTGCCTATTTACAAAGGTTGTCAATCATGTATACATTGAAGATCATCATTCTCATCTATAAATTGAAGAGAGAAATGTATCAGATTTGAATAATCTGATATTAAATTCTCTACAATCTACTAATGATGTTCTTTAATTCACTGATCCTTCACTTAGGGGTAAGGCTCTCTAACCACTACATCTCACTTTTCCCACCTCAACTGCCACCACCCACACCTCAGACAGGTAACCCCAATCATCCACACATACAAACCTTATCTGAATTGCCATTAACCACCCCTGAGGCTCCGATCTCAGATAAGAGTCTGACTTCAACCCGCTTAATATGGAAATTTTTCAATTTGTCAGATTGAATGGAGATGTACCCCTAGCCGACCTGTCATCACAGGGACACTTAAGCATTGTGAATGCCTCTATGGTGGGGGTATATGGGTACGTAGAATGTGGCAGACTTAGATAGGTGGTTTTGGGTGGGAGAGGGGCATTTTCCTCTTATAGAATGTCGGCATATGGGGTACTGGAGAGGGACAGGAGATCTCACACACTGCCCACATCACCCCCAACCTGCCTCTCTCCTCCCCCTCGTTTGTCATAATTATGTACTGTGTTAGCAAACAAGGCGACATAGAGACACTTCTGTGTTGTATGGTGTTTTACACACTTTAAGGAGGTAGGATTTAGAACAGACAGTTTATACATATGAGGAGACGCCTGTGTATGTGTATTTTGGATCATTTGGTGTACTTTGTACATACATAATGGCAGCCTACACTTGTAAGCATTGCGTGAGTGATGATTATCAGTGACGTATAGGTATATGAAATGGGACCCCCCCCCCTAATTCCTCTTGATGTCTGTCCCTAGTCTGTCTCCCTCCCATACAAATAGGAAAAACATCGAATTCGTATGACTATGTACTGTTCCGGAGGTTGAAGCTAGAGGGCTCTGGTCTCAAAACCAGAAGCTGGTTTGCTAGCTTAATTCCTCGGAGCCTCCAATCTAAAAAAAATGGATTGATTCCTATATTCCCTTGAATTATATCTAGGTTCCATGTCCATGTGAAATGTAATTCCAAAGCCCTGCGTCTCTGAAACTTATTGTGATGGTTAAAGTAGGCTAGGCTTTTTCTATGCAACTATTCAATTGCCTATGAAGCCACAATGTGAATTCTGGCCTACCATAGCCAGAGGCCATATCCCTTCGCGCTAGCAAGTACAATACCCTTTTCTATGTTGATGACATTGCTGGCCTTGCTAATGAACCCATTAAGTTATCGGGAATCCGAGAAGACATTGCTTTCGTGAAATTCAAACTTCCTTGCTTCTCAAGTTAGTTTTTTTCTTCTCCATCCAATTGTGACCACTACCTTTAGTTGATCAGTGAAATCAGGGTAATTGTTTTACAGATAATGAGGCATTTCAGACGAGACTTTCTTAAAGATAATTATAAGACAATTAATAAAAGAAAAAAAAAACACATTTATAGCATCTTACCCTGGGCCTCCAGCGCCTCGTTCTCGGCATCGTCGGTGTACCTGGTGGCGGCACCGAAGATGTCATCGTACTTGGCCGACAGCCGACCGTCATACGTTGTGACGAACAGGACGTAGGTTGCCCCCTCATCTACGTCAGCATAGCACATAAGCTTATCTCCAAAATTCGAGATGTTATAGACGCTACGTTCGCCATATTCATCGTCAGCAATGGCAGGTATTTCCTCCAAGAGACGCTGGCCGCGGAGCACGCGCACAATGGCCACTTCCGCCGTGTAGGTGTTATCTTGAGTGCGCATGTCCTTAAATGTCTTCCGGACATAGGCAGTGACGACGATGTCGGCCAGAAGGGTGCGCTCTCCTATGGATTTAGGAGTCCAGCCGTTCAATAAGAGAATGCATCCTAAACCTGCAGGCAACAGGTTCAACAGAAGCAGCCAAACCAAGGCCAAGGCCACTCTCCCAAGGTCACGGCGCTGACCTTGACCTGCTGCTGAGGTCATGCTCTTTGATGGCATTAAGGTCATCGGGATGGTATATTTTGATAGTGCCTAAAAGGTTTGTGTATTTGTGGTTGGGATGGGGTATGTGGTTGGTCAGAAAGAAGGTATTGATAATGTGGACTCAGAGTCCATATGTGTCTAAACAAATCACAACTGCCCCATGGGGAGGTGCTTTTAACATAGATGCAAGGTATTTGATCTTTCTCCATTATGATGGCTCTTTGAAAGCATCCATTAAGAATTACACGTTAGAATGAACATAATTTCCAAGCTGCAAACACATATTTTATAGCATCAATGTGTGATAATTTTAAATATGCTACACTCTCTTATGTGGTATTTTACAAATAAAAAGTAATCCATAAATCCATTGTTACTGGTGTATTGCCAATGATGTGCCTCGGCATATGGAATCTAGAGTTCTCTACGGGATACCGGTAGTCGAAAACCTCTAACAATCAATGGAATTCCCACTATTAAAAAATGATCATTGACTCCCTGTGAATGGCCTCTAATATACACTCACTAGTAGTGATCAACGACCATTCTCCATTACAAACCAAATACTCCGACTGGTAGTTTTTGTCCTAAGCATGTTTATGCAAGGGGTAGGTGAGTCGAAGGTTAATTTTTCACATGGTTAGGAGAGAGGTTTATCCTCCAGGGTTGATACGTGCAGATAGTGTTAGGTGAACTCAGGTACCAACCAGGTGTGATTAACAAGGACCATCTGGATTCATCCCCACATTCTCTTTAAGTCTGGGTATATTGCAGTGTTACAGCAACTCATCCTGAGAGATCTCCACGTGAATCTTGTGGCTGTAATTCAGAGAAAACTATTAAGCTTTCAGCAAAAATACTCTGGTCATATTGGATGAGATCTAGGAGTAGGAAATTGATAACATGTATAGACCTGAGAGATAATGCCCCATCATGCACTTAGATCAGATCATTATCATTATAATCAGGTCCGTGGAGTGTATGTTGTTCTAATGACAGTAGCATTAGCACTTAGCGCTGAAGTTCTGACACTCCAACGTACACTAAAACTCCATTGCTGTATCTCCGAAATGTGGTTGATATTTAATGCCAATACTTCACACCTTGCACTCAAAACATTAGAAGATAATTCCTGTGGTCAGCAATATGGGAATCCTCAGTGTGTTTGCTGTTTTGACTTAAAAAGTACCAAACCTCCAATTTCCCACCGAGAGGTGTGCAGGTATTCCTCATTGTGGTTTGTCCAGAAGCCATATTCGTGTTGAGGTATGTACATCCATGTGTTCCCAAGTAATTCTCTTCAAAATGTATTTGCTGAAACAAGCAGAACAAATGTCGTCTGCTCAAACAAATTGCCGTCTGCTGCTGGAGACTTGTCGGGAGCTGCTGCCTCGTGGATGATTGCTGTGGCAATGTTGGGATGTAGACAGTGGCCGTTGTTTTCTGCTACCTTTGCTATAGGTGTAGGGGTTGTACCCACTGCAGGGGGTCACCACCACGATCGTGCCTCATGCTGGAAAACCTCTGATAAATATGCACGCCGTTTTGTTATCTATGACTCCCTGACATGCGACCATTACTAACCCTACTTTCCACACCACAAGCATTGTAGACTTCCATACTCCATACACCACACTGGAAATCCCCTTATTTTCTCCTCAAGAGGGATGGTGTGGCTAAGGGTGAAATCCAAAGTCAAAAGTTCAGGAACCCTGAGAAAATAAATAAATAATCCAGAGTGAATAAAGAGTGGAGACTACAGATCCCAATGTTGTGTGTTCTCCAACCACTAAAAGGCCATATTGTGAGGGTAAACAGCTCCTTCCCGAGACATTAGCCTGGGAAGGAGGGGAGGTCCTTAGGAGTCCACTGCTCAGGGGGGTGTTCTTCACAATAGAGACTGCTGCCTGGGCTTGTACAATGGTACTGCTGCTTGCACGGTCGGAGAGCTCGTGACTTTTCCGGTTTGACGGAGGTGTGATGGCTCTTTTAGCTGCCCACCTTTTCGGTGGACCCTATGCTGGCCACAGGTAGGGGAGGGAGGGAAGGAGGGGAGAGAAGGAGGGTGGGCATGAAGTTCTGCTGAACACTGGTTGGCTAGAGGTTAGAGAGGGTTGAGCATGGATTTGCATTTGATGCTCAAGCTCAGGTAATAGAAATCTTATATCAAATATGATGCTAGAATACTTGATGAAAAATGGTATTTCATTGCAATTTATAGGTGCAATAATCTGGTGCTGCATTGGCGGATTAAAATGAGAACTAACTGCAACGGCTATGCATTCGTCTCATTAAATGTGCTTTTCCTTTAATTGGGAAAGGGTTGTCGTCAACGCTTGTACATAGGAGTATCGATACCTGAATGATAAAACTTGCCTTGTAATAAAGAAAAGTTGTGAAGGCATTGCAGATCAGGATCGCTCTAGGCTTCATGAGAATCAGTTAGGTCAGGAAATGAATTAATGTGTATTTTCTTAAGATGGATTTGATATGATTACTTTGATTGAATCTATTTCACGTTCTGGAAACAACCCTAAATCACTTCCTCACAATGAGTTTAACAACAACCACTAAAGGTGTAGTCCCACAACTAGATATGCATGCCCCAGCGAACTCCAGGGCCAAGCCAGGCGTGCAGCCAATCACAGGACAGGCAGACTTGCAGCCTTCGGGGCATCTGTAACCCCCTCGTGAGCCTCGCAATTTGCTGGTCACATGGTCAAAGGTGGGAGCACTTAGGGCGTCCATGCAGGTGCATTTTCCCTGTCACAATGTATTGGGATATCTCTGAACGAAGGGGAAATAATGGATTTGGTGATTTGATAGTAAAAAGCTGAATTACTACGCTGGGAATGTCAGTAGAATAACATCAGTGACAACTGTTCAGGAACGATAAACTATTTATAAATGCCTTCTCACTAATTTCAATGGAACATACTACATCGTATATTGATATCCAAAGGAAGTGTTCTGCGGCTTTGGTGTCATTATAAAGAAAGCCGGAAAGAAAGGGGAAGAGAAAGGAGGGGATTGGGAGAGAAAGGGGGTGAGATGTAGACAGGGAATGAACGACAGGCAGTCAGGGAGATAGGGACAGACAGAAAGCGATGAAGAGAGAGGGACAGCCATATTGAAAGACAGACAGAGATAGTGACAAGGAGACAGAGAGAGACAGAGACAGAGAGAGGAAGAGGAGAGAGGGGGACTAGGGGAATACATTGTTAATGATTCACATTATTAGTCCTCATTGCATTAATGATATTATTTACAATGCTGATCAGTAAAGTACTATATCTCAGACAATATTACCTTCTGCTAAATAATGACTATACACTAAAAAAGTACAGTGGAGATAAACCCCATGAGAACTACTGATAACAATTTGGTACAGACACTTGAACATTCGATTTTGGATTTCCCTGCTAGGAGCAATACCAAACTAACTGGTGATTAAACTTACGTGACCGTTAGGTGAAAGTGTAGCATCTTGAGTTACATTAAGGGGTGGGTCAGATTTATTCTCGTTATTTAATTACCTCTTTTCTACCTGGATGTATCTCCTTACAAGACCTCGCCTGGAGCATTGTCTGGTAGCCACCTAGGGGTGGCATCATGGCTTCAGGCTATTTTTCCTGTGTCGCCACGATGGACCAATGAAATACTGGCAAGTCTACTTTCCAGCACTGCATTGGAACATTATGTTGGCCCTTTAGTTATGTATCAACCAATCAGGATGCATCAGGAATGCAGCCTTGGTGAGCAAACTCACCAGGGATGCATTCACGTCAGGGAATCATATTCGGTATGGACCTTAAAGGGCTAACCCCCAGCCGTTGGTAGGTCCTGTGTGCCTCCCACAGGGGGTGTGCTGACACCTCCAGGGTGTCAGGTGACCAGGTGAGGGTACAGGTGTTGAAGGGGTGCCCTCTCACCTGAGATTTACACCTGGACAGGCATAGGGACATAGCTGCAGGCTATACGTGTGTATATGAGTAAAGATGAAAATAGGGCCTGGTGTAATGTTATAGATCTAAATACCTGCTCACCTGTACACATAGACACATGTAAGAGTCCACTTATATTGTCTTTAAGTATATATGAGCTTCCTTAACAGAGGTTTTGTAGCAGTTACCCCGCACCCCACCCATCTTTGGATGACATAAAAAAAAGAAATGAAAAAGTGGAAGGGAGTCCCCCGCCCATTTTGAGATTACGAGTGACACTTGGATTATAACTACTATTGGGCTCCCCTGTGATGCTTGGACCTAAAATCTCTTTGATTTTAAATCTAAAATAATGACCTCCTAAAAGCTTCCACCTTCCCAAATACAGGTATGTTTGCCTCATCAAAGTCCCATTTCATGGTTAACCATTCTTTCTACTATTGGAAAATGTATCTGTATTGTGCTCCTCGATTTGGTCACTGATGAGATCAGGATTCAGACTATTTTCTACCATTTTTATCTGGTAGACATTGGGTGAGTAATAGATGTTTAAAGCCATGCCGACAACTAAAACTGCGTCATATTCATGGCAAACAAACGCTTGAAAGGGCATAGGCAGTGGGCATAAGGTTGAGAAGATTAATATAAAAATTCGGTAGACAAGACAAGGGAATACACGTCTCTCTGAAAGCCAGGTGGCGTCCGTAGCCAGAATCAATTCTCAGAAGTTTTTTTCCCTCCAACTCTTCCTCTTATCGCCCTCCTTACAATTGCATGTGGCAGACCTCTTTTCCCAACTTTTAGACTTGCACTGGTCCCCTGGCTTAGGATACAATATCAGATTGTAACATGGGTCTCATATGCTCTTATCCCTCATATCCATTTGAGGTAACTCTATTGGAATTGCTTACTTATTGAGGCATTAGACATTTATTTCATGGTGAATACGACAGTCCCATAGGTTTAACCAAGGAACTCCATATCACATTGGGCTATGGAATACGACATCCCTGTATACCATGGCAAGGTCACGTGACATTCTGATGATGTAAACAAGCTGCAATTTAGTAGAATTTTATTGTTACGGTAGTTATTTATGAAATAACTACCGTATAGAATGAGGGAGTAGGAGAGTGGGGGGAATGAGGGAATGTGGGGAGTTTGTGGGGATGGGGGGAGTAGCGAAGGGACTGAGTGAGTGAGTGAGTAATGGTTGTTTAACGCCAAGCCGACAGCTAAGGTCATATTCATGGCGGAAAAAGTACATTAGACATCACGTCACAAAGGAATACATGTGCCTGTGCCCATGCATATGGACACCAGACATATGTAAGAAAGAGGGGACAGGAAAGAGGAGAATCAAGGAACGAATATGTGCCAGTGCCCGCGCATATGGACACCACCCACACTCAGAGAGGATAGAAAAGCAAGACATAGACCCCTTTTAAAGATGGCCTGGGGCTGGGGAGGCCCGAGCGAAGGGACTACCGAATGGGGGACAGAGGGAGTAAAGAAATCTCAATGAGTGGAGAGGTAGGGGAATGCTCAAGGTAGTAGGGGAAAAGACAGTAGGGGAGTGAAGGAGAATATGGGAAGTCCTGCACTCACATCCAAATCATTAGTCCCATACTCTCATACCAATTGTTCTACTTTGACCTTGCCCTTGCAATTCCTTTATAGGTAGAGTGACCTTGAGTCGTCCAGGTACCTTGAGTCGGCCATTTTGCTTGGTTTTGGGCCCAAAATGAATGTGTTAATGAATATGTTAGTGGATTCTAAGCTATTTGCTCTTGTGCTATATGGCAAGATATGCTATCAGCTATCTTAGCATCTTTTGGGATATAAGTCTAGGACCTTCCAGGAGCTCTAGATGACACTAGAGTTTGTGAATTATTCTTGAAGTCAGATATAGGTTTCTGATGATTTTCCAGCAACAGAATGATAGATTAGTGATAATGTGATATTGACCAAGTAATAGAGTTAAACCTAACTAAAATTGAAAAAAAAACATTGCATTCATACTCTGTCAAACATCATTTAACTTTAAATTATTCCTTTTATAGTGTTCAGTACAAAAGTCAACAATCTGCTGTATAGAAGTTGACTCATGGTATGATAAGACTGACCCAAGGTGTCTTCGAGCAACACATGTACCTTGAGTCATCCACTTTACAAGTACCTTGAGTCGGCCACTATTGCTTTTTGGTCCCAAATGAACTTAGCAGTGACCATTTCATTGGGTTCTAAGTTATTTACACTGCTAGAATATGTTGAGCTGTAGCACCTGCTATCTTTCCATCTTTGGGAAAGGGAATCTAGCACTATCCATTATTTTTCAACAAAATCAACTATATTCTACCAATTAGGTAGAGAGGTCCTCTGATAGATTGACAGCCACTTTGAAATAACGCACAGCTGATAAATGGGTATAAGTTTGCTATAAATTATGTTTACCCAAGGAATGGTATTAATCAGCATTATGATTAGTAAAATCAGTCCAGAAACACTGTGACCAAGATCACTCAGCTGGTAATAAATGTTTTCCTTGTTTTGCTTCAAAAGCACACTCTTTACTATGAATTAGTTGAGTCATTTTTTGATGTGGCTGACTCAAGGTACCACAGTGGCCGACTCATGGTACTGATGAAAGAAAATTCACATCTATTGAATAATGGGTGCTCAAAGAGCTCCATGACTATGGGTATGAAAGATGTAACATTGCTGGATGGAAAGAGTAAGGCATCTGGGTAATATTTATATCCATTTTTAGATGACCCCTGCAAGTTTTCCTACTATTACAAAGAACCTAGACTAACTAGTAGGTGGTAAGATGACCCAGGTGGACGACTCATGGTCACTTTACCCTAGCTACCTCAAATGAACTTGAAAGATAGGAGCATCGAGAGATAGGAGTGTATGGGGGTACCAGAGGTTGAGGGGTAAGAGACATGTTTGAGGGATAAGGGCCTGTGGTTGCTATGAACTCTCAAATGGAAACCTGTTTGAGGTTTAAGAGACGTTTACGGGATAAGAGCCCTACAGCTCCTCATTGGTGTTCATGCTCATCTCAGTGCTGGGGTGTACGCCAAAGCTCCCGAAGTTCTCCAGAGAATAGAATAACCGAAGGAGGCATTTTTGTCACATATAAAACGGGTCTGGTTGAGAGAACCAAACTGGACTTTCTTCTGCATCCTATTCGAAGATTCACAGTTCTGCCAATGGCAAGATAGTACACGTCTATTCCCCCAGCACCTTACTTGTACTCACATATACACACAGTCCTTGGGAAGACCCTGTCTGGCTCTTGTAGGTCCCCTACTTCCCGCTGGGACCACCAGGTGTCTGTGAGTGTTTCGTGACCTGCTCCTGGGTCAGAAGGAAGAGCAGCTCATTATATATGCCTAAAGGGCACGTTCCACTGCCGTCGGGTAGGCAGGTTTTCGCTAATCTTACAATTTGTATATAACAAATGTATATAATAAAATCGTCATAGAGACAAAAACTCACCCAACCAACCACAGACAACCGCAGTGGAACCAGCCCTTTAAGTCGGTTTTTCCACCAGATTCGTTGCGGCCATCGGGAACAATCAGGTGTCATAAGATTGGTTACCCAATCAAATCTGATGAAATTAAGTCCATTTCCCCTGTAACGATGAGGAGGCGTTAGGCAAGAAATCGTACAAATGTTTGATATTGCTGGATTATTCAGCTTCCCCAATTGTTCCTGATCGTCCCCAATGTGAAAAGCACCGAGGAAGATCGGGAGCAATCTGATACAATGGAACACCCGCTTAAGGGGTTTCTGACAGTTTTATATTATAAATCATGTCATACAATCCTTTGCTATCTGAATCCTGCGTAACTGATGAAAGTAATGACTAGAAAGGGCCTAGTACTGGGCTAGAGCAAAATGAAGGTGAGATAATGAGAAGCATGACAAAATCTTAATTAAAGAATCACTTATTCGTAACTATCTTTTTTTCATATGTACTAAGACTGCTGCGGTAGGAGCGGTGGATCCAGGAATCAGTAACACCCCCTCCCCCATTGAAAATAGAGAAAAATAAAAATAGAGTCGGGATGGCAGTTAAGGAAGACCGTAGTTTTTTTTTTAAAAAAAAAAAGGAGAAAGAGAGAGCGAGAGAGCGAGAGAGAGAGAGAGAGAGAGAGAGAGAGAGAGAGAGAGAGAGAGAAAGAGACATAGGTTTTTTTATATGCAAAGTATGATATTTTACCCAAGTTTTCTTGATAGGCCTATGTATTCAATACTATATATTACCAAGATACAGCCTTTGCCCAGGGCATTTTTCCAACTATTCAAAATTTCATATTGCATTATTGGTTCACCATAAGGTTTGTAGGGGTGCTCCCATTCCTACCCACACGTCCGCCTTGCCCACCCCCACGCCAAACAGTGTCCTACTCATATACCACTCATCGTAAGCACGGACCACATGACAACCCAACAATTTACTTTGAGCATTTCGTTCACCCATATGCCGCCCATGTTGCTTCCGATTCCCTACTTAAGGGTAGATGAAACATGCTTACCGAGGGAAAACCTCTTTACTGAATACCCACTTGGCATAAAACGTGTTTTTTAACGTAAAAACACCATTGTATTGGGTTCCTAAGTTTGCCAAACGTTTTTTAACGTCAAAAAACGTCAAAACGTGTACACGAAAAACGTCTTCACATTCTATTAAACGTTTTTATTCGTGGGTCAAAAAACGTTTTTCAATGAAAGAAAAAGTAACAAACGTTATTATTTGATTGAAAAAGAAAGGTTGAAAAACGTTTTTGAACGCAATAAAAATGTTTTCTACATTTTTTACCCAAACCTAATAAAAATGTTTGCAAACGTTAATAATACGTCCTTTGCACAGTGAGAGGAAAACGAGGCATGACGACAAGAGGAGGAGGGACGGGCCCAGGGTAGTGGAAGGGCCAAGTGGGAGGGTGCACAGCCCATGTCCTGTATCTAGTATAACGGTCAAGCACCGTGTCATATTCAATACGGGGCAATGTCCAATACCAATAAGCTACATATATTATGTGATTTTTATCAATGTGCATGCTACAATGTAAAAATTATGTTTTCTCTAGAGGTATTATGCAGGTATCACAGGGACGGTGCAGAAAGGGGGTCATTTAGAAAGGGACTAAGTGAGTGGTCATTATTTATCAACTTGGGGGGGGGGGGGGTGTGGGCTGGGAAATGCGGAAACATTGAACCTGTTAGACAGGTACTCGCCAGGACTGCATTCATGTACATTTCACAATGAGTATCATGGCAACCAATGGGTATGATGCATTAATGCATCAGCGGCCCATAAAGGGTCAATGCAGTACCAGCCTTTAAAGGGTTAACGGAGCGCAAATTACATTGATGTATCATGCTCATTTGTTAGGCCTACATTTATTTATCATTCCAGCCTTCATTCTGACTTCACCACCACATTACGATGTGTGAGGTGTCGTGAGTGAGTGAGTAATAGATGTTTAACGCCATTTTGACAGCTAAGGTCATATTCATGGCGAGAACTACATTACACAATTTCACAGAGGAATGTGTCGATGCCCGTGCATATGTGCACCACACACATCCTGAGGGGACAGGAAAAGAAGAGATATAGACCCTTTTAAGTGGGCTAGGGAGGCCCGCCTGAGGGGATAGGAAAGAGAAGAAATAGACCCTTTTAAGTGGGCTAGGGAGGCCCGTGTGAGGTGTCGTAACCAATAGTATAATAGTGTCGCTAGCCCTTTTGGAGTGTCATACGCTGCCCTTAATGGTTTACAGACGGTTTTTTTTCTCTGTAAGATACAAGGCATTGCCTGCATGCGTCATTTTTCTGGGATCGGTTTTATGACTACGCATCTAAATATCTTTTAATGAATTTGGTTCTCTGTGATAATCTCATCTCTAGATTACCGCCATTCTATTATCACCAAGGATAAAATCTCCAGATAGTATATTTTGTCTGGTTGAGGATATGTGTTGTCAATAATTTAGATAGAGCACAAACAGCAAATATACTCTGTGTGAATAGATTATTTTTTTATTAGAAATGGACGGATACAATGGACGAATCTATGAATATATATATATATATATATATATATATATATATATATATATATATATATATATATATATATATACATATATATATATATATATATATATATACATATATATATATATATATATATATATATATATATATATATATATATATATATACGCAAAAGAAGGCCAAGCTTGGTGATAGTGGAGTTGGAATGTATGAAAATGTACAATGCTACCTTAAGCTTACAAAAAAATATATATCACAAAATCATCACAATATATAGCAGACACATCTTACGACATGAATAAAAATGATTGATTAGTAAGCGCACAGTACGTGTATATGTATAATTGAAATTAAGGGCAATGTGATGATTACTGTGTTCTGAAATCTTGTTGAGGATCTCTACGTAAGTAAAGGCATTTAGCAACGATACAAGTTGGAACTCCTATGCTTAAAGATACATATACTTTTCACCATAATGAAATTATCGTAATTTGATTCATACATTGCTAATACATAATTTGATTTTCTCATGATCTGGATAGCGGTATGATTTTCAAATTGCATATTTTAATCAATATACATGTAAATGTGGATTAAAGTTTGTGTTAAAAGTGATAGGAAGCCAAGCTTGAATGTCCTAGCACCAAGCCACAACAAGTTAGGCTCTCGAGAATGTTTCTTTCTTTTCTACTGATTGAATATATGAATATTTACCCCCTTCCAAATGACTAGTTTACTACATAAAATCCTATCACATCTTGAGATCATTACCAGTTGAGTAATGGCGATACCTTTATACATTTCCAAATGTGTTAACCGATGTAAATAGGTCTGATATATTGAATCTCCCTAATGACATAGAATAACAGTTTTAGCAAATGTCTCGAACATTTTCTTGCTAAGGAAACACTATGATTACACAGAAGGTAAAATCAACTTGAAATCAAACCAGTAAATTAGCCTTCACAAATCTGCTGCCATGGACGCACCATGTCAATTATATATCAATCTAATGGCAATTTATTATTACCATTGATCATATCTGCTTTTATCAAACCATTTTTATATTTTTCATATATGATAATATACTGCTGTTATTACCGTCTTAAGTAGGCACAATGATTAAAAAAAAGATATTACATTTGTTCCCGTTACCCTACTAAGCATGAGTAGAACCAATTTATCCAATACACAAACGTTGTTAGCAACAATAGTGGATAAGTTTATGGAATGGTATTTGTAAATATATGGAGATAAACTTTTAGATAAAATGCGACTTCTATATGAAATCATGGGTAGGAAATATACCCGTGTACATAAAATATTGAGGAGAGTAGGATAAACTACTCGGTGCTTTTGCTTTTTAATAAATCATAAATCACTTGGACCTAGGCTATGTAATACAAAGGCTTAGTGCTGCTCAAAAGCTACAATTTTCTAAGGCAAAATGATAGTTACTTTTATTGACAAGATGTGGCTGATTGTATATACAACGGGTATATTAACTTTTACCATACAGAGGCGATGATGCCCGCTTCATGGAACTTCAAATCCCATGCCATCATAATGCATCAACGCGTCGCTGAAAATTATCATTTTGCAGTGCTGCAATTAACCTGCTGCAAGTGCTACATTAGGCTCACCCTTCAGGACCCAACCGAACCCAATTGGCAAGCCTGATGCATTCATGCAGCCTTGGTGAGTTACTCGCCAGGCCTGCATTCATCCATGACTTAGTGCATTTATGCAGTATTTAGCTCTTAAACGGTTAAATTGTAAATGGTAAACCAAGCCTGAAGCAGTGTATACAAACATCACATGGATTTTTCTGCAGTAGGAATGTGGACTAGTGAATGCTGCTTGTTGACTTAAGTGCTTCTCAGCAGTGACGATTAGAAGTCTGAAAGGCAAAGGCATAGAGTATCAGTTGGAATAATTTTATCTCTGGCAGTGCAAGCATTGGACTTACACAAAGGAAAGGGTATCTTCTACTTTACGACGCTCATGCCATCTGGTGGAGAGGGAAACAACTAGGGGATGTGGACCGGGTATGGCAATTCCTATGGAAAGACCAATTAGTACCTGTACAACCTGTAATTATTCTTTGTTTTTTTAGGTACTGTACATTGTTCTTGTTCTTTCTTTGTTTCATAAGCGTGCATTACCACAATTCTTTATTTGGTTTCTCTTTATATATTTGAAAAGGTATAATCCCTTTTTCGATATAAACCAAACGTCAAAAGTCACTCACTCATATACTAATGATATTACTGGGGAAAATGAAATCCTACCTAGATAAGTTTTACTTCTTGATGTACGACGTCTCTCCAACCAGATTTAAGATGGTCTTCCTGTAGTCTCCAGATATGTCATCCTTTAAAGAAAAAAGGGTTAAGGATAATCGTCATTTTAAATTTTAGAATTCTTCTTTCACAGGAAGTTTATGTAGAATGCATACATGATGGCAGTGGTTATAAAGAGACATGCCTTCACAAAATGAAGATTTTATAGAGTATAATCCTCATGGCATTTCCACTCCCACATAATTTTGATAGCGTAAACTCCTGCGTGTCAGCCACGTTATAGACTATTTCAGATGTTTGACACTAAACATAAGGTCTCCACGAAATTGAGAAAATTAAACTTACCGCAATAAACTTGCCAAGAGGCTGCTCAAACATCTGCTCAAAGTGCTGTTTAATTTGGACCATGTCGATCTCAGAGCGCGATACACAGACACGAATCAGCGAATCATCGTCTGTCCCAAGTCCCTTCATGGCATCATACAGTCGCTTTGCAAATTGCTGAGTTCTATTACGGATACACCGCACTGTGGACAACAATTATGGCAGCATTAGCATAAACAGTTTAAACAAATTTGTAGGTAAATTTATTTATCCCTATTAAAGATTTGCAAAACACTTGGCTAGTACAAAGGACTCAGTGTTTAGACAGAATAAAAGAGTCGTTTACACCAAATTGATGTAAAAAATCATGCATTTTCATATAGTGTATCTTTGAAAATCCTTTCTCTCTAGTATTTCCCAAAATTATGGTAAAAAAAAAATTCTCTACATAGCTCTTCCTTTATAGTCGAGTTAATCAAGCCATTGTTACTCAGTACTTACCCATGGTTAGATAGCCATCTTTGAGATCCCCAGATATCTCAGACTTAATGGTGTCCTCTATATCTTGTTCCGAAATTTTGTCATATTCCTCAAATGTAGCTCGAAGTTGTGGGTAGCTCCTGAATGTTAGGAATTACATTTTGCTTTTAGTCACATTATTTAAGCTTTTCCTTGCTCCTATGATAAATCACACGTGCTATCATATTGTTATTTCACAAAGACAAACTCAAAGATCTAGTTACGCTGTTTGAAAAGTGGATAAAATACACTCTACCATTATCATACAATGTACATGTATTTCTTGTCTGCTTACCTCGAGCATAGGATTACATTGAAGCGGGACTCATCTGTGCCAAATTTATCCTCACCAGCATCAAATAGATCCTGGGCATCCTTGCGTGCCTTTCTCCGATCTATTGTATTACCTGACGGGCGGTTAGCTTGTACCATTGACACCAGAAGGCGCTTTAGGTGACCTCCAGTTTCCGAAATGATATCCTCCTCTAGGTTTCTGCGGAACACTGAAACCAGTAGGGAACTCAATTTAGTGAGATGTTAAAAGTATACTTACTTGATAGTATCAATTTTATGATAGAATGCAAATTGCTAATTCCGAATATATCTATTGGCAACTGAATTTCCTGTTATTTTCTACTGAACTTTGTAAGTTAACACATAGGATATGGATGGTCGGTGAATACATGTGAATTCAAGTGGACTTCTTTCAAAAGTCAGTTTTCATATACATTGGACTAGCTTTTCAGATGCTCATTATGAAATTACTCACTCCGTGTGTAGGACTCTTTCAGTGCCTCCATTTCCTCGTTGTTACGTGTACACAAGATCTCAGTAAGACAGTCCTCATCTGTGCCCAGCCCCTGTTACAGGAAGATTATAATGAAATATTACAGAAAGCAAAATTAAAAGTTAATGGGCTATTATACACTAGAATTAGTCTTCTAAGCTGGTTGTTAACCTTCTTGGGATATGTCTCTAGGGAAATGATTGATGAATATTATGTTGAAATGCAGCAATGAAATAAAAACGTTTGACAAATTTTTACAGAAAGTATGAAAAGAATTACAATCAATTTTATAATCAATCCTTTTAAATCAAGTTTTTAAATATCAAAGAAAGACATATTCCACATTGATGATTCCATGTAACTTCTCACCTTCATCGCACGTCTCAGTTCATTAGCGTCATAATCGGCAGGTGGCAGACCGAGACCTTCAACAACTGTCCAGAACTTGCCGCTAATTTCACTCTTCAGTTCCTTCATCAGATCCTAGATTGGATAAGGAAAATTAGATTTATGAAAAAGGGGGAAAGGTCTTCAGAGGTGTACATGATCAATCATACTCCCCTGATATATCATGCGATGTTCATAAGGATAAAACTATGTTATACAAATGCTAATTTTAGGATATAACATGATCAACATGTTTTAATGGGCATAAACCAGTGCATACCCCGGTAACTATATTGAATCCCATTGTCCTATATATATACTACAGCTCTTTAATCAACATACTGAATGAGCAACTAGCACAGATGCAATGCATTGAAGTGTATTTGAGAAACATTACTATTAGTACTGACCATTGCTATCTATCAAAATGTAACCATTTTCCCATCAACTCATTTGCAGTTTCCCATACCCCTTCAACTCGCTGTCATACATGAACTGCCAAACTCTTTAATCACTTCCTCACCAGAGGTGCTGCATCTTTCCTTTCATCAAGCTCCAGATTCAGCCCCTTAACTCCTTCCTTAAGTCATCCAAGACATACTCAGATCACAAGGAGCTCACTTAACCCTAATGATCCCAAATGATTATGGTGCTGAATACATTAGGACAATATGAATTACATATTAGAACAACACTGAGGACTTTTCTAAAATGAAATATACTAAATATATATATATATATATATATATATATATATATATATATATATATATATATATATATTTATCTAACTATCTGGGCCTCAATAGTGCTTTTTTGCTCATAACCCCAGTTCCTTATCCAGCCATAACGCACTCTGAGACCTTTTCTTCGGCTTCAAGAGGCTGCTAGTTTCAATCTGGACATGTTAATAAATTGAGGAATATACAAAGTCAACTCCTCCATAGTTTTCCAGTTAAAACCGTTTAGGTTCAACGGGGAATCGATCCCCGGCCGCTGGGGCAGGAGGCGAGCTCGCTGTCCACTATACCAAGCCGACCGGTGATACAAAGCAATGTACATCCAGTATTTCAAAATTTTTTCCCACATACCTGATGTTTGCAGACCTCGTTAGCATAGATTTCAATGGAAACTGGTGGAGTTATTCACAGGAAAACATTGTTAGATATCCTAGATGAACATGCCATGGCAAATTCCTCCATTTTCTTCGAAATAAATAAGAATCCATTGATTTTCCATAGCGATACACGACTGACCCGGCTGACCTCCTTGCCGGAAGTGGGTTCAGCCGAAAGTAGGTCAGGTACATCCGGGCACCTACCCGCTTCATCAACAAGATGAAAGGGCCGTGTACCGGGCCGTGTGCGTTGGATCGGTATGGAAAATCAATGGATTCTTATTTATTTCGAAGAAAATGGAGACAAAATGTAGGCGAACACCAACTAGAGATCGTATATTTGGCCCAGTTAGAATAACAGGGCTTGACATCCTTGGATTATACCCGAAAATTCATTGGAAAGACGAGGGTCTGACGGGTGGAGTAAAAACAATGGCTACGCTGGCTTGGCAAACCGTGCGGATAGGATGCATTTACAAAATGTCTTCTCCTGGATTAATTCTTGGGTTATAAGGTAAGAAATTAATACAAAATGGAGAAATATGTTCGATAAACGCTTTAATGCATGTTATGGGTACGCACTCGTGGGTTTATGGGTTAATAATCCACTCCCCCTTCGGGGTCGTGGATTATTAACCCATAAACCCACTCGTGCGTACCCATAACATACATTAAACGCTTAATATATGTAATATCCAAAGTACTTATATATCCAAAGTGGGCTCTTAGCAACTCAGAGAAATGGTTACATAAGGTTAGATGGTAGGATGATATGACTAATTCTATAACTAAAATATTTTTATTTTGTTAGTTCGATGTGAATTTTGTACCGATTCCCAGATGTGTGTAACATGCAAGTTATAGTCATGATAGGTTAGGGTAGGAGAGAATTAAAGGAATATAAAAAACAAGATACTATAAGCGACCGTGATTTGTTTGGATGGACCTCAGATGACCTTTGTAAACAAAGCCTGACCATTACTGGATAGAAATTCTTCCCATTTCTTTCTTTGGGATGTTTGTTGTAGGTCGCATGGGGAGAGGTTTATTACAGTGATGATAGTGTATGGCCAAGTCAATGCCAGGGGGTTATCACAGACCAGAGTGTCGTAAATTCAGAAGTTACTTTTTCTATGAGGAACTAAATGAAATAGAATGCACATGGTACTAAAGCTGAAGGCACCTTTCTTTTCTCAATAATAAAACATAAAGAAATAACCCCTGAATGTCTAAACTGTATTTTCAATTGATTTCCTTCAGCTTTAAAACAGAAAAGGTTAATACTAATACTAGTAGCACACAGCCCTGGAGAACACCATGGACCAACCTTCCCATAGGTTGCTTTATATGTCTTGATAATTTCTTGGCGCTCAGCATTTGTCCTTGGCACAAATGCTTCAATGATTGCTCCTTCATCCGTTCCTGATTATGACAAACATAAAATAGTACTTTCATTATTCAGTAATCATATGTTATATATATTTACATTCCTACATCTCACCTTTTTAAATAATTCTTTGTACTTCTTCTTCAGTTGCTGTCGCTGCTCGCAACTTCGGTTAGGCCATACATCAATAATAGCAGCTTCATCAGTGCCTACATTTAAAGTTAACAGGTCATTGTGTGCCTATGGCATGTAAAGATACAGGGTATATTTAGGAAAATAAACTGGGAAAAAGGGAAGCTTTGACCTTAAAAATGTAATTTAAAAAAAGAAAATCATTAATACTGGAGCACTGGGTGTTGAATAGAAATAAGGTATCATTTGTCAGCAAAAGTAGACAGGTAGTGCCTTACATTCCATAGGTAAGAGTATATATGAATAACAAATATGAATATCACACAGGCTGAAACATAACATAAGGATTAAGTTGGATTTCAAGACCTATTGAGCAACCATAAAGTATAGGTAGACTATTACCTAGTACATATATATTGATTTGACCAAAGTAACTATTTTTACTACTAGAAAGGTTGAATATCTATTACTAATGCCACTTTTAGCTACATCTGATACGGATCCATGAAAATGTCATGATGTTTAACTAATAGGTAATACAATATTTGCTGTACATTATATGATGTAGCATTTAATACTGAACTCACCAAATCCTTTCATGGCCTTCTTAAGTTTTTCACAATCGGCCTTGGGATCAAAAGGATCTGCAGGTTTGATTGTACCTTCATACTGCAAGATAAAATAGATAAGTGTGTATTGTAATATCAGTCCTCAATACTGTATAACATAATAAACATCCACTGTCTCTGAGCTTAAACGCATTCTGAACAGGTAGACCATTCTGAGCCGAGAACCAACCATTCATGGGTAACCGGTTACTATATCAGGTTGGGACCCTGAATTCCACTCTAGATGACATAAGAATATAGATAATAACCTATATGCTAGTGTTCTCTTTTTGTAAATGAGACAACTATTAAGGTTTTTAGAAAGTTAACCTTAAAAGGATGGAATTTGTTTCTTATGGCCAACATTATCATTTTGTATGTGAATCAAGAAAACTATGTTTGTGTCTTTGTAAATGAAATTTCAGTTCCTGGAACTGTTTGAGTTCCAGCATGTCAAAAATCGAACCACCACACAACGAGGGCTAGGTACATGCCTGTATCATTGGCCTGTACCTTGAATTAAGGGTTGGCTTAAAAGTTTTCCTTTTACATAAATTATACTTTACTTAAGAATGACATGTTCTCAAATCTGAGGTGCAGCTAGCTGTGGCAAACAAAGTCAGGGTCTGTTTATTCACAGGGTTTTAGATACAAGCAACATTGTTGTAATAAAAAAAGAAAAGGTCTCAAAAGAAGTTTGAAAACTGAGACATACCACTATATTCTCTTCCTCGACTTCTTCAATCTCTGGCTCTGCCTCAGCTTCTTCGCGTTCCTCCTGAGTAGGCTCTGGAGGCGGCCGGTCCCCAATGAGTGCCAGTAGGGTTTGCTGGTACTCCCCAGATGTGTCATCCTAAACCAAATTCATTATATGATATAATCTGTTAAAGGCATGTTAAGTTTATATTTGTGCACATCATGTGGACCTTTGAAAGGACATTAAATGAGTGAAGAGAGTATAATAACCCCAAGAATACCCAAAAATAGGCTTATATAGGACATTAAAAGAGTGGTGAGAATGTATACCCTCATACAGGAAATTAAAGGAGTGAAAAGAATAACCTAAAGTAGAACTTCCCCCCCACTACATTTTCCTTTTTCAAAGGTATTTGGATTATTCAGCACCTATTTGAAGAACTGTACAACTTTCTTTTTATCTCCATCATTATGTTTTTCATACAACAAAAGAATACAGAACTATGTGCTGCATCAACTATAGATGTAACAAACTAAGACTTTAACAACACAACTTTGTAATACGCAAGCTCAACCTCATACTTGCCTAATCAAGGCATACTGAATTCCAACTTGGATGCAGTCTGTAAATTATAGGTGCAAACAATAGCTCACATAGCTATCATAGCTCTATATGTAAGATACAAATTGTTAGATATCACTTTATATCTATAACACAAAGACATACATACTCCAATCTGAATATAATACCATACAACTCTTCCTACAGCATGCATGACTACTTCACCTTCTCAAGGTATGCAACCTTATCAGTTACATGGATATATATGGGCACAAGTATACATTCATTTCCTGCTCAAAGGTTTTCAGATATAACAATACACAATACTGCAACAACAATTAACAAGTGAACCTTGTCCTTCTTTTTCTTCTTGTTTGCATATGAAGACCTTGTTGTCCATTTAAGCGGTTTTCGAATATACCTCTGCCCCCAATAGAAACATAAAAACTAAACACTCTGATTTCTATGATATTCTTTATGGAGTGTTGTCACCAAAACCCACAGGTCAAATTAAAATATATGACTTAAAGAGATAAGCCTATAAGAGTTCTAGGATCAAAATATCATGATTCATTTTATATGGGTTCTAAAATCATGAAATTTAACTTCCTTCCTTAATCCTCCTTCAACAAAATTTCTCTGGTCAAATACCTAGTTATATATTACAATTTCATATGTAATGCCAGTAATTTATTTCTTCAGCAATACACATCCTCTAGGCAAATCCATTCTTACCTTGATCCATTGAGCAAGTGTGCCACCAAACTGTTCCTCAAAGGATTGTTTGATTTGAACCATATCTGCCTCACAGCGCGACACGACAATCCGAATCATTGGGGAGTCAGCAGTGCCAAGACCCTTCATACACTTCTGTAGAGTTTTAGCGAAATAGGCTGGCTTGTCCTTTATGCAGCGTGCTAAAGATATCAAGTGTGTTCATTTGATAACAAGAGGTTTTCCATCTGACTTTGAATATGTCTTCTTCACGAAATGATAGTGATACATTTTATAATCCCTACTTCATTTTCCAGAGAATGTATTACTACATGTGTGAATTAAGTAAAAGGGTTTAATCTATTTGCAAGAAAACAAGTATTAGGATGACCCTTGTAAAGTACATACCAACAGTGATGAATCCATTCTTGATGTCTCCAGAAAACTCAGATTTGATTACATCCTCTATGTCCTTACCAGACAGGGCCTTGTACTCCTCAAACACTGCCCTAAGGTGGGGGAAGGACCTCTGACACAGGATCATATTAAACCTAAAGAGCACAGACATAAAGAAAAGTAGTCATATGTTATACAGTCATAATCATAATCATTTCAAGTTGAGGGACTTTTTGTATTATCATCCAGGAACAACAGCAGAGAACTTTTAGAAATACATGTTCTAAAATATATTCCAATAAGGCTAGTACCAATCATCCACTTATCATAATCTTAATCTTTTGATTTTATGAGTACCTGTTGAGTATTCAAAGGCTGTTTCTTTTCTCATCAAATATAATGATTATGAAAAGGTTGATACCAATATGTAAATCCAATAAATGTAACTGGATATTTACAAGTGTAAGATATATCAAATGGTTATTCTCAGGAACAAGACTTACATGGACTCATCTGTTCCCCACTTCTTCTCTCCAGCCTCATAGAGTGCCTTGGCATCGTTTTTAGCTTGGGTTCGGTCAAATTCTGGTTTCTCACTGCGGTTCGCTGACAACTGGGCAACCAGAAGCTTTTGGAAGTTTCCAGAGGTGTCACCCTTCACATCTTTCTCCATTTCTGTGTTGTATACTTTGGTTCAACAAGAAAAAAGCATCACATGTTATAAATACCTATCTTTTTATATCATAGATTACTCTGATACTGTTTTAGTCTCTCACTAAGAAACCATTTGCATAATACTTAGTGAAAGATCTGACTTCTCTAATATCTAACCACAGGACAATGTAGTCTTTTCTCCAAGATGGTACAGATTACTGTTTCCCCACTTACATTTTTTGTATGTAGTCTTCATTTCTCGTATTTGTTGGTTGGTACGTGTGCATAAAATCTCAATGAGGCAGTCATCATCTGTGCCTAGGCCCTGTGGGAAAAAAGGGGTGAAAATAATGGTAAATCTGAAATAAAGCATATCACTAAGTAGATTGATACTGTATCAACATCAACCGCTGACCCTTATAGTAGACAGGTGCTTATTTGGGGTCTATTTTCAAAGCTTAAGAGTAATTTCAACACCCCCTTACCTCCTATGCTTATTTGAGACAGGCAGTTATTCAAAACCTGACACGTAAATGTGGTGAAACAGTATGTGAGAAACGCTAGTCTTTGTTATGCTACACCACATCACACTCTTCACATTCATTAGGTTCCCTCATTAATTAGCTCTGTCCATACTAAAGCCTATATGAAGATACGTTCAGAATCATCATCAGAAACTGAGGGTAGTGCTTCTTTGAAAATTGAAACTTGATTAAAACCAATGATCTTTAACAAAGTAGATTATAAGAATTTCAACAATATCAAAATCAACCCTCACCTTAATGGCTTTGTGGATCTCTGAGGCATCATACTCACAGGCTGGCATACACAACGCCTTACACAGGGACCCAAAGTCACCACTTGTTTCACCATCAATCTCATCACGGAGGTTCTGCAAATGGTATTTTATATTAAAAACTGTTCATATACATACTTCTACCTTTGATAAAGTAGATGCTCTTGTAATGGTTGCCTTGTATCAGCAACTCATTATATAAGTTTGCACCATATGGATTAGGAGTTAGCTCTTCCTGATATCAAAGACCTCACATATACTAATATTAATACTCAAAAACATGATTTCTCCACTCTTTTGCTGTTTCTAATGCATCAGAAATGCTTATCTGGGTGCAAATTAAGTCATGATAGTTTTCACCACTGCCACTGTCAGACCAGCCCTATGGGACTTTAACATTGTATAACACCATCTGTGTTGCAGAACCTACCACAAGGAATTACTGACCGATAGGTCTCAAAAAATAATTTATCCATTGTTTTATTTAAATTAGTTAGAATCACAATACCTTTCCAAACATTGTCTTGAACATGACTCCTATTGCAACACGCTGAGTACAGTTGCGGTAAGGTAGAATGTTAACTATGGCATCTTCATCAGTACCTTTGTAGAAAAAAGTGATTTTAAAAACAATAAAGCCTAGGTAATTAATGAAAAACAGAGAATTTTGCTAGTCATAATACAATGTATCAATGGATAGGTTTACTTTTAAATAGTTCAAGTATATAGTGTAAATGAATGTAAGCATTCCTGTAGGTTTTACTTGTAATTACTATCATTCTTTCTTGTAGTATACATCTACTATATCTACTTCTCACCCATTCCTTTCATGGCTTTCCTGAGAGCCTCACAATCTGCTTCTGCATTGAAGTATTCCCAGGCCTTGACGGTTCCCTCTGCCTAAAAATATATCATACAATCATTTTATGAAAACATTTACATTTGGTTTATGCATATCCTGGAGAAATTTTCAAAATATACCCTTACATCTTTCACTTACAATTCACTGAATCAATCGATTATTTGATTCGCCCTGTCTGTGGTATTAGGAGTGTCTACATGTAATTATCTAGTTAGGTATTTGTCCACAATAAGACTATAGGATTCATTTGTGTAAGCTAGAAACGAGGACAGTATCAGCAGAACAGTTATAAAGCATATAATTATATTCTATTGTTCCTAGGGTACAAATTCTTAAAAGTATGAAAAGAAGAACAATGGTACAAATTATAACAATTGCAACATTGTGTATTTTATTACAACAATATACAATAATCACCATAGCATTTCACTCAGTGGTTATTGCTTGAAAATGGAAGAAGTAAAATTACTATTGGATTAGACCAGCTTTCTCCAATGATATTTCTTTTCTATTTGTAGTGTATTACATGTGATCATATTCAAGGTTGCCACCCGTCCTTCATTCCATCATAGGTTAATTGATATGAGTGATTGTGTACAATGGCACTCCCCACTGTCAGAAAACCCTACATACCCTGTAGGAACTAAACGGAATGCATTATCAACCAATCAGATAATTCCCTCTATTCTCAGCAAAATCTTTTAGGTACATTATGTAACAACTGGTACCCATCAGACTGGCTGTTAACAGTGCTTATCTTGCAAGGTACCAGATCAAGCAATGGCCGACCCACTGGGTGTCCATACTACGTAAGGCTTATAAGAAGAATGGCATTAAGGGCTTGGGGTTGGCTGTTTGAATCGTTGTTTGAATCAACAGATCTTAATAAGTGACCTAAGATTTGGGGACATTTAAAATGGCTAAAAAACGAGGTGTGCATGTTCATCTTAACTATGTGGCAGTGCATTTTGATTGATTTATCTTCATCATTTCCCAGGTTATACACCAGTAATCATCTGAATCATTGATAAGTTGTAGTGTCTTCAGGGCATGGTGACTTAATTTTCTAGGGTCACACTGACCCACTCACCCAGTAGTCTTCAGTAAGGTAATATGGATCAGTTGGCCATTTTTCCTGCATATCATTTTCTCTTTTCCTGGCCCTATTGTATCTCTTGCCCCTGACCCTTTCTACCATTAAGGCTGGATCCCAGGCTAAGTCATGGTCCTCCTCTGGTCGGTTTGGCCTGTATTCACTACTAGAGCGTCTCCAGAACTTATTATGTCGAGGTGCAATCGGTGGTGGAGTTTCTGGACTGAGACCATCTGTTTCTTCCGTAACCTCTCGTGGTGTGTCAGAAGGATTGGATATTCTTTGCCTCCTTACTTGTGACTTTCTCTAATTTTAGTTTAATTAAATTTGCTATATTACAAAGTCAAATACTGGCAGTGAGAACTAACTCTGCATGCAAAATTTAAAAAAAAAAAGAAGAAAAAGTACGAGCAGTGATCTATCTGTGATAAAGGAGAAGGTTAGTTTAGAGAAACAAGTAGTACAAGCCTAATACTTCTTTAACATGCAACAATTCAAGCAGCACCAATGGGTTAGGTACATTCAAACTGAAATCTGGTTAGTTTACAAGATGCATGGGCAAAAAGCACAAGTAAACAGAACTTATTCAGCAGATTAAAAACATGGTTGTTTTGCTATCAAATATCTAAAAGAAAAATATACCTCATATTCTTCAGTTTCAAAGTAAGCTTCCTCCTTCTTCTTTGGTTTTGGTGGTGGTTCCTTTGGCTTAGGCTTCGGCTTCTGGGGTGGAGGAGCTGGCTCTGGTTTTGGTGCCTCCTTTTTGGGTTTACTTATGGCTTTGGTTACAGTTTTTAAGGACTTTGTAACCTTTGGAGGGGCAGGTGGTGGGGGTGATGGTGGTGGGGTGGCTGGTTTGGGTTTGGGTTTTGCTCTGGGTTTCGGCTTGAACTTTGCTTTGAGGGCCCCCGCCTTGGCGATGGACACTACTAGATGATAGCAGTCCTCATCTTCTTCAAACTCTGCATGGAGAACCTGTTTATATAGGGGGAAAAGTATTAGAAAATACACACACTTTATAATTAATTCCTATCCAACAAAATTCAGGGAGCTGGGGTGGAGAATGGTTCCTTTTCTTTTTATTCACTTTCAATTCAAATACACAAAATGCAAGGAGGCGAGCAGAGGCATTGATAAGGCAAATGGTTGGCCAAGTCCACTTCCCAAGCTTCTACTTTCCACTGTAATATTCTGTTGAATACCAACTGCAGATTCAGAGTGAGTGGTATGTTATATTGCAAACACTGGCTCAAACCTGTTATCTAATTCAAACTTACCTCTCCCATCAAGGGCTCACTGATGGCCATTCTAAGTGGGATACTGGTCTTGCCATATTGTATAAGATGGGCATAGACATGCTCAACCTGTCCCTTCCAGTCACCTTAAAAACGACAAAAAGAATTGATATAAAATACTGGTTCACAAAGGGAACATAAAGCAAAGAGATAATGTCTTCAATTTTTTTCCATATTTTACCCTATTGATATCAGATTTCTTTTCTTTTCTTTTTTTTTTTTTTGTTATGATGAGTATTTCTGTCATTTTATGTCCTGACATTCTGCTACATTTTCTAGTTGTACTTCTATGGTTTATTAATTGGAATAAATACCTTCACCAGGGCTCTGTTTCTTGGCCACTGGGTCTGTGTTTAATGGCATCTCTATAGCAGGAGCAGGTGCAGGTTGCACTTCCTTCTGTGCATCCATTAGTGCGCGGACATCACCAACCGACAGCTTAGGTTGCTCTATATTCTATTCAGATATTAGAAATATTAACTTCCAAAAACAATTAATACCCAATGCAACTATGATAGCTTCATGTTTGAAAAATGTCCTGAGCAAAGCTATTAAATGCTGTGGATTTTAGCCTGGACTGAAATGTTTAAGGCCACACCAAAGAAATAAGTTGGTCTACAGATTTTGGTTTTGAAAAATGGTGCAAGCGTGCAAATTTCTTTTTTTTAAGAATTTTTTAGCGTCCAATGGATTCCTTGCTGGGAAATTGAGGCGAGCGAACAATTTTTTTTTTAAATTTTGCCAAACATCACAAAGAGAAAACTTGTAGAAATTGAAGTGAGCAAAATCCATAGATAAGATTTTTTTTCAAAGAAAAAATAAATTTGTATTTCCGAAAATATGGAGAGGGCGATCCGTAGACCAACTTATTTTTTTGGTGTGGCCCAAAGAAAAACTTTGAATTAAAAGCATGGTCAAAAATGACTTATATGAATAAATGAATTTGAACAAATTTTAGAACTTACCCTAATCATCTGGTCTGTGAGATATCCCAGTTGGCCTGGGCGGTCAATCGGATATGTTGGCGGCATGACAGAACCTGTGCCACCATTTAACAGCTGGGGTACGGATGAACTGGGCGCAACACCCCAGAAGTTCACCTGTGTCCCTGAGTAGTTGGTCGGATTGAAGGGGCCATCTGGGATTTGCACCTGGTTGTGGTGGGACTCTGCTGGAACTACGAAGTGATACATCAAGTATCATAACTGTATATAAGCCTTGTAAAATTGTATTTACTCAGTATCTAAGCCCATTTAGCAGTTAAAAGTCATAACTTTTGACAACAAACCACTAGTTACTTGAGAAAAATCCTGATATTTATAAACTATTGTGTCACTTGAAAAAATATATTTATGTAGTTGGTCTTTGATAGGGAAGGCCCTTTGACAAATGCTATAAATCATACAGCAGCTCTGTTATCTTGCTACCCAAGCTTCGCATAATGATGATGGTAAACTAAATATTACACTAGCACTACTAGAATCATAGACCACTTCATCAAATCATATGGAATACAAGGATCTGAGGCCATGAATTAATTAGAGGGTACTATTCTATATTTCACTGGATGCATTTTATCACAAAAAAAAAACAGCAACTAAAGGATGATTTTCAAATAGATCTAAAAAGTCAAGCTGCATAACACAATGCCTAATTTAGGCTTGATTATGTAAGTATATTGATTAAAGCGTGCTTGGGATGTCCAGGGCTTATGGCAATTGATAATGGCATGATATCTATAATCATCATTTAATCTACACATGATTAAAGTGCAATTTTTTACTGCGCTTGCATAGGACACTTCTACCTCTTCGTCTTCTGAAGTAACCATGTGTATTCCAGTAGTAAATATCTGGATATCACAAAACTTAGTTTATATATTCCCATCTTCTTACTGAGCAGTGCCCACGAATTATGATGGCTCTTGCATAAAAAAAGCACATGGGCACCAACATGTGCTCAAATGAAAACTTTGTTTTAAAAATAAAAATTATCATTTACTTATGCAAAAAAAGTGAAGTATTACAGATATAAAGAGTTTAAACAGATTATACCCTTTTTTGCAACATGTATCAACATGTATTTTTAATAGTTTATCTGCAACTCATTACTGAAATTTATCCATTAGAAATTTGAGACCGGCAGAGATATAAAAAGCACTTACATTGGTCAACTCCATTTGGGAAATTTGAACTGGTCGAAGCCCAGGCTTGTTTCGACTTCTGTGTGTTCTGCAATGAAAATATTATTCAACACCTTAATATGCATCTTAATTGAAAAAAGGAACCGTTCTCCACCCCGCCTCTTAACTAGTTGCAGAGATATCATAGTAACCTGGATATTTTCACCTATGCATTTACCAGAAAGAAATTTACTGTTCAAAAATTGTCTTAAAAATGAAGAAGGAAAAAAATCAACTATAGAGTAAAAATAATCATTACATAAAAATAAAATAGAATAAAGGCTATGAAAAGAGTTACAGATGTACACTTCTATTCCATACCTTTTTCCTAACGACGGGCCCCATAAGAGACCGCTGTGGCTGTGTGTTTCTTTTAGGTACGACAGGGGCAACATCGACAACAGATTCAACATCATCATCTGTCTGGAAGAAGTCGTCGATGTCAACATCATCTGCTGGAGGACCAGAGTCATCCACCACGAATGTTTTTGTCACCACATTACTCTCTTGTAAGCCATCTCTGCAGAATGGAGTTGAGTTTGAGAATTAATTTATTTCTGAGATAACAGTAAAATACAGGTACAAAATTCAGTGTTCTGTTTGATTACACACAGTTTCCTTTGTTGTATGTCCCTAAGCACTGTTAAAATTTCATGTCTGTCGAAATAAACTGCTGCCGCTTGACATAGATGCCAGTTTATGTGGGCCACCTTAGCTATGGATAGAAAAAATACCTGTGTCATCCTTTATACATAACAACAGAAAAAGTGGTATAATCAGAGGTGTCAATCGGGTGTTGGTCAAATCTTTGAACATGGTAGGGCCCTTGAACACTTCACAATTAGAAACATTTCTCAGCATATGAATTGCAATAAAGTGAAAATTTGAGGGGTCTCTAACCTCTGAAAATAGATGAACGTCTGAAGGTCTGACATCTCTGTATAATCACACAATTAGATTGCATATAATAGCACAACAATCTTGTTATTCAATATCTCTTGGTTAACAACCAAGAGCCAGTTCAAAACCAGGCCGACAGCATAAGACATAAAACATTTTGCTCTGATAATGCAAAACCACTGGACGAAGTCCGAAAGACGTTCGGTCCTTAAAAGTCCTCAAATTATCTACCCCACCAACATCTTAAATACAATTGGCCATCATCGTCTTGAAGATAAGTTTTTCTGTCTGACTGACGTCTTGTAGACATTATGAATAACCAATCAAACACAATAAGAGTTTATTCTTGGTTTTTAGTTATATGTCAGAAAGATTTGCAGTTAAAGAAATTAACAAACCAAATCCATGTTAAAGAATCCTTTCCTTAGTAAGATTTTATAGAAAATGTGAAGTATATTCACTAGATCAATATATCTTATTTCTAAATATCCAAGTCTGAAAGGAAGACTATAATAAACTGAAACTGATATCAGTTACTAGAGGAATGCGCCGTAGTCGCACCTAACTCGGAAGAGGAGGGGTGGTTTCATTCATCATAGTACAGTAAAATCTGGCTATACAGTGAGCAGAGATAAAGCAAGAATTGGATTATAAAGAGGAAGTCTTCACCCTTTTTTCTATTAGACCCATTATAATTTGCTCTGTTACAATGAGCACTCCCTTACAATGAGGTAATTACCCCTGGAACAAGCACTTCATTCTAACCAAGTTTTACTGTATGACATCAGCACTGCAGCTGGTTGACACACCACAAAAGGGCGGGAAAAAGGTTAACAAAGGTTTCCAAATGGAATGCATATACTTTACCATTGTATCAAAGAAGCGTCGCCTTAGTGATGACAGGCATGCCTTTACCTTATCACTGATAATAGCTTATCTAACCCAAATGCTGGATTGTATTATATACCTCTATGATCTATACATTCCAGGCTATGTGGACAGCACAAAATGTTTTTGATTAACACTGGGAATACCCTTTTATTTGATGATGAATGTTAAGTTTTGCCAAAATTTTGAGGCGTCCAAAAAGTCTTAATCCATGGTGGCTCCTATAACTCTTCCGTGTTAACTACTTCTGATACGTACCTAGAGACAGCAATGGCCTTTAGTGTTCTCTTGCCTGGTTTTAAAGAGAATGGCCCCTTGTACTTGAAGGTTATTTCCCTACCACCAACTTTCATTTGAAAGGGGTTGGGCTTAGTTCCATCGGTCGAAAAGTAGATTTTACTTCCAGGGGTATCTATGTAACAAAGTAAAAAAAAAAGAAGATCTATTACGATTTTTTCATGGTCCATTTAAAATTCAATATTTCGTCAATGAAAACCCTCAGGGAGAAACATGACAAATTTCTATCATACTTTGAGTTGAGTTCAGTTGATGACCTTGTTTGGTGATAAAAATGCTTTACATATATACATCGTTGTTTCTGAAAATCAGTATGAAATGTCAATATTGATAGCTTACCTGACTCTAGATCTATATATGTGCAGGAGTCAATATGAGTTTTCGGTTTACCCGGTACGGCTCTCCGTAGGGGTGTTATTACTGGCGGCACCACCGCCCCGGCTGACGGCATCCTTATGGGGAAAATCGATAATTTTATAGGGTAGTAAGAGTAGACATCGAAAAAAATTTCAATTTCCTTTACATAAATAAGTACCGTTGATGTTACAAAGCAATATCAAATAGATACTAGGTACTACTGTATACACATCTGTATTATTTAAATTCTCAATCAAGTTCATGAACCTATGCCTAACTATTGCCTAATGTATTTCAACAACATATGGTAAAGGTACTGCGGCTCAGCATCATCATTTACATACAAGTGTTTTAATCAGCAAATCCATAATCGAGGGCCGCACCACACATAAGACCCTCTCCTATAGACAACCCCTCCACTATTCTAATGCCTAACCCTTGCCCCCCCCCCCACACACACACACACACTTTCCCTGTCTCGAGCCCCACGTCGCCTTTCGTCACATGCCACATCAGTTTTCCTTGATCACTTTCTTCAATTCTGTCCTGCGATATGTGATATCTTATCACAGTCAGGCCTAGACACTTCGTAGTTTTCATGCAGTCCTTCTTCCACTTACCAATGCTCATTTAGACAGTGTTTCTTTTGCTGGGCGCTATGCCTAATCTGATTTAAAGAACTTCTAGCATAGCATGAGGCTGTAAGACCATTCAAATTTTATAGAAGGTCCCTATGGTCATCTAGTTCCACATATGTACATCTCATCAAACCACGTCAAATCGGTGAGGGTGTTAATTTTGATGTCCTCTATCGTAAAACCCTACTATATGGCGCATCTCACATACATGGTAGACCCCTTAGGGCGCTCCTGGGGGTTAAATTCATTTGGAACGATATTCTATACACACATACATCCTCATTTTTTGGACATCCTAGATTCTAGAAGCGGTAAAAAGCCTCCGTTTCATGTATAAGCTTCAGCTTATACGCAGAGTTTTACGTTAATTGTTATAAGTTAATACTCTCCTCAAAAGGTTGGAAGTCAAACAATGTTCAATTCAATAGGCAGAATAAGATTTAGCAAGTTTGGAATATCAACACATTGGCACATAATGGTATGAACATTTAAATCACGGATGAACTAGAGAGAAAAATCAATCAATGTGGCCAGGAAATTGAAACTGTAGACAACATTAGCTGAACTATGTGTCTACTCACCACCAAAACATGACTGTGGTCTGCAAATGAAGATACAATCACATAGAAAAGAAATAGGGCCTTACTAGTAAAGTTGGTGCCTCTAGGGTTAGGCATAGCCATAGGTGCTATTTATTAATTAGATGGCTAACGAGTTACTTGCGTAAAGGGAGACAGAATTCAGCACAGGTATGCGTTAAAGCTGATTTTGGCTATGAGAAGAGCATACTAAGTTGATTTTGTATACGGATGACAGGCTATTACTCCCCTCGCTGGACAAACTATCTTCAAATGCTCTCAGAAAGCCAAATAATGAAAAAAAATGTTTGTTTCCAGTCACCTGACCGACCCTAGCTAAGGCCAATGCTACAATTTTTTCTAATTTCGATAATTTTTAAGAATTTTTGAGATTTTCTAAGAATTTTTTTATATCAATTTTTCATGAATATAATATTTGGGTCTACATTTAACAGCTTTATTAGGCATATCTTTTGCATGTTTTTTTTTCACATTTGTCATATATTTTCCATGTTCTTACCGTGAAAACAAAGAATCAGATAGATCTGCCCATGTATACATTCCTTTACAAAATTAGAATTTTTTTTTAATCCGACCTAACGACCCTTAGAACATGATAGATTGAACAATGTCAATGGGGAGGCAGGATTTGACGGCGTCTATGTCCCTGGAAGTGGGTGTTAACCAGGGACAAGGTACCCATCATGGTGTGTGTTATCAGTAGGTTTTACCGTAACCAGCGAAATTCAAAATGGCAGCTCCACTCGGCCTTCATACTGAGTCCTATATATATATATAGTGCCCTGGGCAATAAAGGTATCATGTTCTAAGTTGGATAGAAACTTTTATGGGGTTCCCATAGAAACCCCATACAAGTTTATATCCCATACTAGGTCTCTGAATCATGTTACTGGAAACACAATTCTTTTTTTTTTATTTTTTATTTTTGCATAAGCCTAGCCTAAGACCATATAGAGTCTCCACTGGTTGTCAAATCACGGCCTTATCTCATGGTTTTACGCACCCTTCAGTCAGGTTCCATGGAACAGACATATCTTACCATCCTCTGATATATATATATATATATATATATATATATATATATATATATATATATATATATATATATATTTATATATATATATATATATATATATATTTATATATATATATATTATATATGTACTAAAGTAAGTCATTTTACACACAAATATATGCATATATAAAATGAGAAATGCATGGTTAATTTGTTTGATGCCATAGAAGTAAACATCACAAAGAGGGAAATGTGCCTGGAACCTGACTAAGGGAGGCATGAAAGCACGAGATAAGGCCCGAGATTTGCAACCGGTGAAGACTCTATTGGCCACTAGCTGGTCTGGAGCTGGTTCCGGCAACACACACTGATAAGACCTGATAAGATGGGACCAGCATGTCCCTGGAAGTGGGTGTTAACCAGGGACAAGGTACCCATCATGGTATGTCTTATCAGTGGGTTTTAACTCAACCAGCGAAATTCAAGATGGTGGCTCCACTAGGCCTCCATACTGAGTCCTATAGTCCATAGCATTTTTAAAAGGCCCTGCCTTGGCTTTGGAGCGGTATGACCCCCCCCCCCCCTTTTTTTATTTTATAGTACCATGCGGGGTGACAGTTTTTACCCCTCCTCCAAAGCCAAGACGGGTCTGGAATTTTTTGACCCTCCCCCCAATCCACTACCGGTACCCCTACCCTGTTGTTAAAAACAATGACCACAAGTAAGATTTATTTTGGAGGCTCTCCATCCCCTTCCAACGGCAGCAAGCAACACAAATATTAACACCATAGCCTGGCACGGCCACGGCACAGGTGACAGGGGCGTAGTACCAGGTCCAACTCCAAGACCAAGTGTTAAAGGGTGGGGGGGGGGGGGCAGGCTCACTGTCAGTAATTGACTGTGAGCTGACCTATCAATCCAAATAGACAGGCTTAGACCCACTGATACATACGTAGATATAGTATATATCTGGTAGAATGCTTCATTTCATGATGAAGATTTTCAAAATTTGCTTGGACTCCAACCAAGTTGGAGATGCACCCTAAGCCTAGTAAAGGCTAAATACAGGTCATTTGCTGTATCAGATTAAGTGTATGTGTGTATGATGGTCAGAGACTGAGTTTCTGAAGGTCTCCCGGTTTTTACCCCTGAAAAGTTGGCATGTATGGATATACAAATGATATGAATAGTCTCTACTGCACTTTGAATTTTGGCCTATCCAGAGCCATAGCCTAGGCTAGGGCTAGGCATAGATCTTGTGTCTTATAGTCTATCAAACTCTCAATTGAAATTTGAGGGAATTTGAGGCAGTGCCAGGCCAGGACAAGTAACAAATTCAGCTCAGGCAACATACAATATGCCTCTGTAATCACTGTTAATAAAGATCCAAATGAACTATCATGATAAACATGTAAACCATACGTTTATAATTATATTAAATTTCCTACTTACTTGATTGGCGCTCCCGTATGGACAAAAACACCTGTCGATTTGCGATGTGTTTACACTTGTTTGCAAGAGCACGACCGACGTTTCAGAATGGCTGTGTGGGTATAGCTAGATCAGAGTATGAACGGTCTAACTAGGTCAAGTTGCAGATCTGCAGTGAAGGGCAATAAAAAAATATTTTTTACTGAGAATGGCTGAAATATTAAAATCTAGTTGACACATCCTCCCTAAAAATGAATATTTTGTGTGTCTTATATTTTTCCTTGCATGCTTTAGTCTAGAAAGTGGGCGGAGCCAATGTTGTTGTGCTTTGTTGTGGCCATGTGGTCACTGAATGATCTTCACACTAGATGGCAGGGCATTTCATGGGGAGAGTTTCCCTACAGGTTCTGTCCTTAAACTAGTGAAAGGTTTGCTACAAATGGTAAAATGTAATTTATCTTAATGTATACAAAACACAATAGCATCAGCACTCTTAACTCCAGTGGAATTATATATACAGTATGGCTACTAACAAATACAGTAATATGTAAGGTGTTGCAGGATGTAGTTCCACTGACTATTACACCTCTTTTGTGTTCACAGAAAATATATTTATACCCTAGCTCTGCTTGGGTCTGTTGCAACAGCGGATTTGCCTGTAGGTGGTATATAGGCCCAAAGGCTTGTCTGTGATTAGGCTTACAGGGCACAGAATCATGTGACCTACCCAGAATACTGGCCTCATAGATCAAGGAGGCCCCTTAAGATTTTTTGGGAGGGAGAGTGTAGATCTATTGCCCCTCCCACCCCCCACTGCTATCATTTATGAACAGCTGGGGAGGTGGTGCATAAATTTAAGCAGGCTATTGAAAATGTTATGCCCCAACAGTACCAGTAGGCTCCCTCCCTCGAAGGTCCAAATATTTGCGCCCCCCCCCCATACCTGGTACTGGAGGCACATTCAAAGTTTTTGTTGCTAAAAAGAGTAAGGTTTTTTATAGGAGTGGTCATTATTTATCAACAGGGGTGCTGGTTGTTATTTGCACGGATGCGCGGAAATGTTTTACACCCCCCCCCCCTGAACGCAGTCAAAATTTATTGCGGCCCCCGTCCCAGAGGCGCGGAGAAATTTCGCACCCCTCTTTAATCTGAGAAATTTCACACCCCTCTTTAATCTATAGTAGGTTGCTGGCGATTTTGCTAAAAAAAGAGTAAACGTTGTTAGCCCCCCTCAAGAGGGGTCAAAATCTTTTTAGGCCCCGCCCCTCCGGAGGGGTCTGAAATTTTGATGCCCCCCATGAAACCCACCAGCAACCCCCCCCCCCCCCCGTTGTTAAATAATGACCACTCCCTTTAAATAACACTCCCTATTAAATGACCACTCCCTACTGGTGTGGGGTAGATGGTGTCATTCTGTAGTCCTCAGTCTTGCCACAAGACCTTTTTGTTAGGTGCATCGTTTCTAGACAATGTCACCCAAAATCATTTACACATACCATCCAAAATATCTCATGGGAAAGAATCATATTCATTTTTCTCAAAGGGAATCATCCATTCATAGCTTATTTGCCTTAACCACAAAGCATATGTCAACAAGGTCTATGTTTACATTCAGGTAAAGGGGAGGAGCTTGGCCACTGAGCATGTATACCAGGTCTGCAGTCAGACACTTCCTGGATTCCAGGTGAGGGGTAACTGGTGTCATTGGTGTTGGCTGGAATGAACACCTGCTTTCTCCCTAGTAAATGCATGTCAGCATGAACAGATCACTGCAATATCTTTATTGAATACTCAGCTTCAGGCCATAGCTTATTCCCCATCAAATTCTCATGATAACTATGTGTAAATCATCAATCTGCTGGGGTGAGGGGTAACTGGTGTCAGGTTTACCCCTGAGCCTGCTCACCCTCTTATTAGCCAGTGCATTAGTGATTATCAGACCGTGGCGCCATCTAGGTAGAGCCCATGCTTGTTTGTGTTGTCAGGCCGCCATTACTGTAGCAGTCATTCGTACCTTCGCTGCGGGGAGAGTTCCAAGCACTTGCCGGAAGTGTTGACTTCGACCACTTCCTTTTTAGCGACATCTTCGCCCACAGCCGGAATCTCCGACTTAAACTTCAGTGAGTAATCTGCCGTCATCGGCTTTATTATTGTCTTCTTGAGCAAATTAAATACAAGTATCTATTGTCAGATATATTTTATACATCTTGACCGTGTTAAAACTCGCGACAAAGTAGGCTACGTCTCTCGGATGGCGCTAAGAATCTCTGCTTGTCCCATGCTTCACTGTTGACAGTGTATTCTCTACACACAAATGACAGCTCTATTTTTAGTGTTCTGGAGTCTTTCTGTGGATATGATACCACAAAGAAAAATTATTTGAGTGTGATCTCGCCTAACTTGGCTCCTGAACAATATACTAATTCTCTAATACCTGTTTGGAACACACTATCAAGGGTAGTTTAACTCGAAGCTCTGTCACTTAAGTTAAGAGTTTGACGTTTTGCGAACTTTACTTGGGACAACTCAAATTGTCAAAACTGACAAAAGCCCAGTAGTGGCAGTACTGCAGCCTGTACAGTGAATTCTGTGAGAAGCAGGAGACCAGGCATAAAATAGACTAAATTGGCGCCAATGATCAACATATCCACTGTCAGTGATTCTCAAGGATCGCTATATGGGTCAAAGGCTGTTGGCCACCTCTAAAAAGGTGTCTAGACCTACTAGCACTTTTGTAGAAAGCAAGACACCAGAAGTGAACCAGTGCTAAAGTAAAGGTTGTACAATGTGCAATACTACATCGTACATACCTAGGCACTTCAACAAATTTTTTAAAATAAAAACGGAAAGATCTGTTTAGACCCATTCAATCAAGCTCATTGAGACTATTCCAAAAATTTTGGAATTGAGTGTCTCTTATCTAGAACCAGAGATATAAGGAAAATAGTGTCCGAAATATTAAGGCAAGTAGCACTATAGAAATGGTAGAAACAGGTGTCAGGTTTTGTGATGTGAGTGCAGTCATGCAGTGACCACTGCCAGTGGCCACCTGCTTGGCAGTCACTATAGTGTGATTTCTTTTCAATTTGTAAGTGTCTGGAAAAATACGTTCTCCTGAACCAATCTATACAAATATTAGATTTCCAAAATGTTTGTAATCTGAGCTGTCCAGGGATATTCTTGGATATCTTCCAGGACTATTCTAATTGGCCTTAAAATGCTCATGAAAAATTGGCAAATTGCAGTGACATGCGCGGCCGTCATTTTTAGGAAATCTGTAAACTGCATCATATTTTGGTCCTCTTAAAAGTATCAGTGGGCAAAGTCATAGAAAGATGAAATTTCATATCCCGGGAGATTATTATGCCCTGAAGCTGTGTCTGGTGTTAGTTTGTTAGTGTCTCCATTGCTTGATATGTTTTTCAAAGCTTGAATATCACCTTCATATTCAACTTATTGTAAAACGGTTAATAATTGGAATTTTTCCTCCCAGATTTCGCTGTTAGGTAGCTTAATATCTAAACTCTAGAGCCAACAATCAAAATACCATAGAAACAGAATAATAATAGCCAAAATCTGTGATAACCACGAGGCTGCGAATGACAGCCACACTGACACCTGACCAAAAGTGTCAAAGCTGCCTGCCAGCTTTTCTCACCCTCCACTGAGCATTTATCAAAGTGCCTAACATACCATGTAACACGGTCATGGACGATGAGTACTCAGTAGATCTATTTAGATCCATGAGCACTAGCAGGATGTTCTAGGTATTTAGAAACAGATTAGATGACCTAGACCAGAGTGATAGTCTGATAACTTGATAACACCAAGTTTGCCCTTTATCTGAATCTCAAGCTGAATATGATAGCCCCATAGGTTTAACCGAGCACCTGTCCTCCTAGGCCGAAATACCTGCCTGCTCACAGGCAGGATCCAAGATGTATACAAGTCTATAGTGGCAAAAACACATGGCTAGTCTGAACTAAGTACTCACTTTCAGTTCCTGGAAATTGTCCCTCCTATTCACAAACATGTAGTTTTCATGTACATCAGCTTATATTGACTGAAACATGAGATATATCCAATAAATCTGACATGTTTATCTTGAGCTTAGATATCACTACCTCAATGGCCTCCATTGTCAACATCTTGTGGTGCTACCTGGTGTTAGACTGTTCTTGAAACATAGGGCTAACCAACCAAGAATAGTGTAGTCTTTTTGGCACTAGGTGGCTACACCTGGCTTCAAGATGGCCGACAATGATTTGGAGTTAGGGAGGGAGATTTGAAAATCACCTGGATTATTAATTATTACAAGTATTTCAAGTGCTTTGTGTATTGTGAATCTTTGGATATACATTGAGGGAAGTGTTGGTGGAAGCATTGGACCTGACAGTAAGTACTTCTGTGAGAACTGGGCACTCAGCCAATCTGGCTGACCAAACAGACTACAACAGACACACTTGGTCTCTGAGGTTCCCTCAGAGCGTCTACGGAGTACTGTCCTCCGTATCACACACCCCAGTGTGATACTGATAACCCTCCCCCGTATCACACTGCCAGTGAAAACATCCAAAATGGTCAAATAAGTATTGATAAAATAATTTCTAATGCCAAATAAATGAAATTTTGAACATAAATTACTCAAGATAAATACAAAGGAGCACTCAAATTGGTCAGAACTGAGGATTATCATACTCGGCTTCGCCTTGACATGTTGTGTGATAACCCTCAGTGCTGACCAATTATCGTGCACCTTTGTCTATGTATCCCGGGCCCTGCATTTAGGTACTTGATTTGATCTTTAATCATAACTGCAGGGAAGGACAGACTAACTTTGAAATACACTATGTACACCAGTTGCCCCATCAATGTATTACAAACAGCAGAAATTATCAGATCTGCAAAACCAAACCTTGTGTGAAGAAGTCCTTTCATGTGCACAGAGCTGATTACTTATGACTACGATCCTCACTAAGTCTTTGCTTGTAATACCGGTACTATAAGTTTTAACCTACTGTATGTACATACATTATGCTACACACATGATCATAATTATATCAGTCATAGATGATCAATCAATACCATATTAATATTAACAACTAAGACATCCTTGACTTCAGTCCCACCAACATGCCTGGAGACGCGAATAAGCCAAGCCAAGGAAAGGCTTCGCCAGCTGGTAGGATATTATACTGAGACAAGTTCCTACCCGCATTTATTGACCAAAGCTCCTACCCAATAGAACTTAACACACCAATGACGACTAATTACTTCCATTTGAAGCCAGGTTTTGATTTTCCCTGTTTAAAGGAGATAGCAAAGCATCGCAGTGTTGATATTTATTTTTGTTTACATTTTATCAATGTCCCATTATTGTTTCCCTTTGTTTTGCATGGATACATCGTCAATTGTTCCAGACTGCCTATGTTTTTGTGACTTTGTTTTGTGTAGCTCGTTGCTAAATGCACGCTGTATTTAATAATGATGTGCTGAATGATTATTAAGTAATGTCTAGTTCGTCCTCACCTGGCTTTCATTGTCGGGAACTGTCTGACCTCCTGTTCTTGTCAATCGTCTTCAGCAGATCCACCCAACAGGGTCTCCAAAACCGACCATTAGAAATCTTCCAGGCGCAGAACTGCGAACAATGGCTCCCGGTATGCCAAATTGTTAGGTCCCTTAAATAGGGCATGAACATCCCGGCTTATGACCCTGTTTAAAATCATGGCAATATCTTTTTGTAAACATCCTAAATTGTCCTTAACGGCCTTTACAAAACAATGAAGGTGATAAGCAGTAAGATTAAATGCATCAATTCATGCATTTGCTGAAATTATTTATCTATTAGCCATGATTCTAAGATGGTCATTCTTTCTATGATCTCACCTTTCTCTTACTAAAAAGTGAAACCGATTTGAACAGCTCTTTGACCTAGGGCAAGATTCTTACTGAAGACTGAAAGTAAAATATATACTAGAATAAAATAATTTTAAATTCTTAAATCATGGTGCATAAACCTTAACTCGTCCGAAATTGTCCTGTTATGTTTGGAACTTTCAAGTTGTCTGTCCTGTCTTTCTTTTTGCTCCTGACCCAACTTAGGTAGCATTAGTGTCGTAATACTTTATGACTATCAAATAATGATTCTCATACATGAGCGCTCTGTGTAGCTCTTTGTAGTCGAGTTGTCTGTAAAATAGACTGATGGAAGGTATTGTTCACAAATTTTTATATTGGAAAGAAGTATGCTTAGAAATCATTTCATTTTAACGTGAAATAACAAAGGCAAATAATACGAGGTACTATCTCATGCGATCGTTTAGATTCCTTGATGATTACTCTGCATAAGCCGACATGATAACAACCTATCCTTATACCCCGAACCACTGTTCACTTCTTATTTGTAAATAATGCAATGTGTGTTGCTTCCGTTTTGATTAATCCACCATAGAGAGCTGATAGGTCTGGTTTTGTTTTGGTTTTGGCCCCCAGCCCCGGTAACAACTGAACACGTTGAGATAACGGTACACCAGCGCCGAAAACGAGTCCGCGTGGAGATAGTTGATGCGGATACTGGTATGATACTAAGCGCTCAGCGAAGTCCATCTCAGTGCAGTTCTTTACTCATCTCCTTTGCCCCGCATGATACACAAGGGGCTCGCTCAGCTTAGGCTTGGACTTGGTCTTCGCATGTCGCACTGTCTTTGGTTCATGTATCTTGTGACATGACATGAAGTCACCTAGTCATGACAAATTATGAAACTTGTAGGTACAAAAGCAATCAAGAAAAGGCATTGAATTGAGACCTGGTCATGAAATGTATCAGTTATGGTATTAGAAAATGTCTTGGAAATTTGGCTTCATTGATATTTGACTTACATTTCACAGCTTTATTGACTTGACTTAGATTTTACACGTGTAGACTGTGAGTGTCATGATGTAGTGTTTTCGTGTCATGTCATCTTTGTACTACAAATCGATGCACTGCACTCAAGTGACATCAAGTGATTTGTCAAAATAAAATAAAAAAAAAAAAAAAAAAAAAAAAGATCAGCTTTAGCTTACACACCCTAATGAGCATTTAGTATTGTAAAATATGCTTGCACTGACAACTACATTTTCCATCAATATCTTTTATCTTTTTCATCATAGAAATAGGGGCTATGCTTGATTATGTAATCAGAATCAATCGTACAGCACAATGTTAATGATATTGAATGTCATCAAGGAGTCCCCATTAGAATATTTAAATTCATCCCTCTTAACATAACGCTAGTGGGAGTTAATCCGAAATACCTGCCTGCTCACAGGCAGGATCCAAGATGTATACAAGTCTATAGTGGCACAAACACATGGCTAGTCTGAACTAAGTACTTACTGTCAGTTCCTGGAAATTGTCCCTCCTATTCACAAACATGTAGTTTTCATGTTCATCAGCTTATAATGACTGAAGCATGAGATATATCCAATAAATCTGACATGTTTATCTTGAGCTTAGATATCACTACCTCAATGGCCTCCATTGTCAACATGCTGGGGATACTACCTGGTTTTAGCCTCCTTTTGAAACACAGGGCTAACCAACCAAGAACAGTGCAGTCTCTTTGGCACTAGGTGGCTACACCTGGCTTCAAGATAGCCGACAATGTTTTGGAGTAAGTGAAGGAGATTTGAAAATAACCTGGATTATTAATTATCACATATTTCAAGTGCTTTGTGTATTGTGGATCTTTGGATATACACCGAGGGAAGTGTTGGTGGAAGCATTGGACCTGACAGTAAGTACTTCTCTGAGATCTGGGCACTCTGCCAACCTGGCAGAGTAGATAGACCAACAACAGACACCTTTGGATCTTGCCTGTAAGCAGGCAGGTATTTCGGCCTAGTGGGAGTTAGTATTGCTTAAGTCAGAATACCCTTAAATTTGATTGGATTGTCATGCTTCCCTATGGGACTTTCAGCTGAAAATGATTACCCTCCAAAAAAGACGGGAATATTCTCTTCCCATTAACTTAATATTGTGGTCTAATTGAGGTGCAGGCTTACATCAACCCTATTGAAAATACTCTCTAACTCTCTAGACTCAAATAACAATTCATTGTTTTAGACATACAAAAATGATTTATTTATCTACCATATAAATAGATAACAATTCTTAACTTGGTATATAATATTAGACTAGGTCGTCGTCTACTTTATCTAGAGAGTATTCTCACTCCATCATTTTCAAAATTATGGTTTGGGGATTATATAGGAAAGCACATTTACTCGTATTTCAAGCTTAGCAGTAGAACAACAGTGGTGCCACAATTATTTCAGGAACAGCGCCAGGGCCAGCATCTCCGCCAGCCACGGCAACGGGTAGGACATGCTCGAATTACTTTGCATGGTATCATGACCGTTACAGCATGGTGGTCATGGCAAGAGATACCCAACTATAGTCCTTATAGACCTACATTAGTACATATGAATACCTGAGATAATGACTCCAGGCACCATAATACTAATGATACTAAGTGATTTTCCATTTCCAGAGAACACATGATGTGTATTTTGTATATAATATAATCATCCATCTCTTTATTAGTAGAAGATCTCTGAAATTTAAGAGGAGTTTGCCTTTTTCCTACAAACATAGATTTTTACTTGAAATTTTGTAGGCTGTGTTTAGGGTTTGCTACCAATTTCAGCAATCATGTCAAAACAAAGAGCTGCAACACCCATACCTTGACCCTTCTTCCTATGCATACACCATTTGTGCTTTCCCCAGCCTATGTAGATTAAGTTAGGTCCAGCCTTGGTAATATAATGTAGCCAAATTTTATTTTTGTTTTAGAAGAAGGAAATGGCGTATATCGCGTGAGACTGCCATGGGGTAACAAGACTGCATCGTTTATCCCTCTCTTTGAAATACTTGCATTGTTTCCTTTAGCCCCAGTTCAGTATGGCCATAAAGTGTAGCCACTTGGAGTTTCGTATTGTTTCCTGGTTACATTTCCATTCCCTTATCCTGATTACCGCTAGTTCTTTCTCTGTTTTGACATGATTTTCTGCTTATTCACTGAGAAGGTGGGATAGAAGGGCCATGCTTGTTGTTCAATTAGATTTTCATTATTGAAATATATACGTTTCGGATTAAAACGTGTTATGTCCCTCCCATCTTCAAAAATGTGAATATGGGCAGTGGTGAAACAGTCAGTTGGAAATACTCGTTAGCACTCACAGTCAATATGACTTGTATTAAAGAACAAACGTTTCACCACTGTTGTACTTATGGCATTGTTTGAATGACCGCCCTTCCAACATCCATGCCAAGCAATGTCACTAAGAGTGTTTTGTCTCGGTCAGCCGGCAGGCACTCAGTGTCGGTTGGTTGTCAGGCTCCCCAGCAGGCACACAAGTCAACTCAGGTATCTTCGTCACACCTCGAAGGTATCCACCGCACATTCGTAACAATTCTAGGACAATGTGATACTTTAGATCTGGTTCCCTGTCATCATGTTACAGCCCCATCTTTGATAAAAACCCTGTGTACTACTACTGCTAGTGCCAGTCCGGTCAAACCCAGACATAAGAAACATAATACATTCAGCGTGGGCTGATCTATTGACCACATCTTGATCCAGTGTGCTCACAAACACAGCGAAAGACTCTTTTGAAAACACAGTTCATATGATTCCATCCGAAATATATCCATCGAAATTTCTGCAATGCATCAATTTGTGGTCAGCATGTAGTCTTTTGTGGATTGTAGAGACATGACAGTGACATCTTGCTAGGAGAGTTTGCAATTGTTTAGCATTGTTTGGTGATTTGCTTCTTGAGAGTTCTCGGTTCTTTGAAGTTTTCTCACAATTCCTGACACATTTTCTTGTTCCCTACTAAGCTGTAGGTACCAAGGTCTCGTCACTGAAAGATTTCTGGGGCACCAAAGGTTATATTCATTTCAATTACACTTTCTTAAATTACAAAATCAGTTACATTTATGTTGCTTCTCCGCTCTTGGGCACAGATTAGTCAAACATAAATGTTTATTATCGCATCATTTTACAACATACATAATCAAATATGTAGGTAGTAACCTTTCCCTTGAACTCCCTTCAACCGATTCCCTCCCCTTCCACCAACCATCACTGCACCTCATTTCAACGGCAAATCCAGAACTCACATTTTCTCGAGCCTGATTTTCTTTTCCAAAAAAAATGTCACATGTTGCTTCATATATACTTCAGAATATTGAAGAAATGACTTTCATTTCTCCTTTTTTGAAGGCCCTTTCTTTTTGCAGTTCAAATAATCTTTATTTTCTGGTTTGACTGGTTTTAAGAACTCAATTAAGATCACTTGAGTCCTTAAATGAGGCAAATGACCCAGCATTCCCTGAGTGCATCTCGTTTTCATATTTTATATTCCATTTGTTTTCTTTCTTGGTGGACTTGTACAGAAGTACACCCCACACTTGTAAGCAATTATCATATGTTGATATATTGAATTTCACAGCATTACATACACACCATCAAACATAGGCGAAACACTAGCATCACATTCATATACGTAATACCTTCTCTAGAAATCTCTTCAGAATCTACTTAGCAGTATATACCCTGTACATGCATTACTGATCTGTAACTTTGTTGATTTGTATGTGTGACCAGAGAGTAGTATATTTATAACCTAATATGAAACTTTTGGAAACCAGCATCTACCCCAACCAAAGGACCTTCGGCCCAAAAACGTACCGTCACCATCAGGCCGGCTCTGGGTATGAAGTTGATTCTGTCGCATGGTGTGCCTTTTCTAATCGTGGGTCTTGTTACCATCTTACAGTATATGTCAGTATTTTTAAAAGGTTGGCTAGAAACTTGTGTATGGATGTGGATGTTGAATCTTGAAGTATTGTGAGAGTATATCTTATGATCTATTTTCATGCAACTTAACATAGATTAAATCATTGTTCATACATTATGCTCTTCAAGCTCAAAGAGTGTTCATCTTGATCTATCTTGGTTCTCTAGCTAAGACATCTGCACCCCAGGGAGGTGCTGCAGCAGCCAGTGCTCCTGCTCCAACCACTGGGCCTGCCCTATCTCCGCAACCAGTACAGGGCCCGCCTGGATTTGCTGCACCTGTATTGCCACCAAAGCTCACCACTGGGCCTGCTCCAGCTGGACCTAAGCAAGTGTCGCCTCAGGTCGGTGCCCCTCCTGGGCTGGGTGGTGCCCCTGCTGTTCCACCTAAACCTGTTGCACAGGTGAAACCGACCTCACCTCAGGCGGCTGTAGCTCCAGCCATTCCTCCCCGACCTCAACAGGCTGTCCAAAAACCTGCTTCTCCACCCAAGCCTGCTCCTATGCCAGCAGAGGCTCCTAAGCCTGCCCCTCCACCCAAGCCTGCTCCTGTGCTGGCTGCGGCTCCAAAGCCTGCTTCTCCACCCAAGCCAGCTCCTATGCCAGCTGAGGCTCCAAAGCCTGCCCCACCACCTAAGCCAGCTCCTGTGCCAGCTGAGGCCCCCAAGCCTGCGTCTCCACCCAAATCTGGTCCTATGCCAGCTGAGCCTCCAAAACCTGTACCCCCACCTAAGCCTGTTTCTATGCAAGCTGAGGCACCCAAGCCTGATTCAATGCCAGCTCGGGCTTCTCAGCCTGCTCCTCCACCTAAACCAGCTTCAACTCCCAAGCCAGCTGAAGCACCCAAGCCAGCTCGAGCTCCCAAGCCTGTTTCTCCTCCCAAGCCAGTTCATCCTTCTAAGCCTGCCTCTCCTCCCCAGCCGGCTGAGGCCCCGAAGCAAGCCTCTCCTCCCAAGCCAGCTCAGGCTCCTAAACCTGCTCCTTCACCCAAAACAGCCGTAGCTACAGCTCCTCCACCCACAGCTATGGATGCTTCAAAGCCAGCTGTGCCTCCTAGGCCAGCCACAATGCCTGTACAAGCACCTGTACAGAAATCAGCAGAACCATCCAAGCCGGTCATCCCTCAAAAGCCTGCTTCTAAACCAGCAGAAGCTCCAATGTCAGCTCCTGACTCCAATGCCAGGTGCTGCTCCAATACCAGCTGCAGACCTGCTGCTGTAGTTCAGCAGCAAGCAGCACGACCCCAGACTGCCCCTGCTCCTCAGAAACCAGCTCTCCCTGCTAAGCCAACAGAAGCCCCTCAGAACACCCCAGTCCATGCAGCCAAACCTGTCGAGGCGGGACAGGTTTCTGGTAAACCAGCAGTCCCACCGAAGCCGGCTGAGGCCCCAGCTGTACCAGCCAAGGCGGGTATGTCAGAATACCTCCCATTTGTGTGTTGATATTGAAATTTTGATGCAATTATAGATTTTCTGGTTGACTTTGAGATTTTTATGTTCTCATCTGCAATCTACCTTTATTTGAAACCAGCTCAACCAACGAATATCCCACCTATGATGCCTCCGGCTACAACTGGTAATAGAAAGCGTTGAGTGAAAAGCATGACCCCCCCCCCCCCCAAAAAAAAAGAAGAAGAATTTGCTTGTATACATATTTTATTTCTTTGATTTGATTGACAACTTATGAACGTTTTTAATGGACAGCCAATCCTAATTTCCCCTCAGCCCTATCCACCCACTTCCCTCAGCAACATTGGTTTGTCCGTACTGAAGATAATGGCGATGGAGTTCAAGTTGGTTGTTTGTTTGAGCCCCTGCTTTACCACAAATATGACCAGAAAGCTTAATTCTGTTGAAATTGCACTTAAATTTACTTATTAAGCCTCCTGTTTAAGATAGAACTGATGCCTTACCTGCCCCAGTGATGCCCCCAGTGATGTTGATGCCCCCGGTGATGTTGAGTTTGGATTGGTTTGAAAGCGTTTTAGCATGTGTTTGACTCTTATTTGAGACTGAATTTTGCAGTCTATTTGGTATTTGTTGAAGAGTCCTTGGGAAAATGCATAGATTAATCATGTAGGCCTTTCCTGTGCTTTTAAAGCGCCGGGGTAGATCTTCGTGTTATTCATTGACATTTTGATTTTCTGTCCTCTAAAATGGTGTCAATCTTCACCTCATAACCATACTGTACAAGGGAAAACTGCAGGATCAGATCAAAATGACAATTCAGACAAATATTGGTCAGGTTTATGATATTGTGGAATTGATGCTTTCTGCCTGCTTGTGTCCTCTTGCCTAGCCAAGCCAGCCATGTCCTGGGCGCAGGTCTGTGCGCAGCCCGTCAAAGAAGTGGTCAGCCCCGAAGAACAGCCGTCTGCAGCACCAGCTGGGCCCCAAAGTCCAGGCATGTGTCAAAAGAACCATGTTTTGCCTTTCAAGCCCCATACCAGAAGTCTATTGTGGGTCTGTGCATTCCCAAACCGTAGACTTTAACCCCACATGATGTACTGATATGAATGGCAGTGGATTGGATTAAACACTGAACTTATCATTGTGTATCATCCTCCATTGATGATAGACTAATCCCATCCATTCACTCACTGACAGAAGAGCTGCAGTTTTATTTTTGATAGAGCAGAAATGTTTTCCTGTTTAATACAAAGTGTCGAAATTCATCTTAGCGTTTAATAACTTGTTTGCACCAAATATGGAATTGACATTTTGTTTTCCTTCCTTAGCAGGCAAGTAGCAGACCTTAAATGGAGCCATTGACATCTATTGAGATTATGTCACCTTATAACAGCTAACATTGTTCTCCTTCATGCCTGGTTAACATTGCTTTACAGGAGTCTTTGAGCTTTAGCTTTGTGCTGTAGATTAGACAAAGCATGATGGGCTTTGTGGCGCGCCAGCAACTGTTAAAAGCCTAAAGAAAAGATGTCATGTTTTTGATAAACAAAATAATTACACAAATAACTTGCTCCCCAGTAAATATGCAAGTAATATTGAGTGTGTAAAGGGGATCAGTAATAATAATAAAAAAAAAAAGAAAGGAAAAAATAGCAAGCAAAAGTACTGGTAATAAGAATAGTAATTTTCTATTAGTATAGTCTGAAAAAAAAATAATCCTCTGTAAGTAGATAACTTGGTTTCCGCCAACAGCAGCACCAGCTGAACCTGCAAAGGTTGAGCCTCCAACAAATGCTCCGCCACCTGGACTTGTAAAGCCAGAAGCCCAGACACCTGCACCAGAGGTAAAGGCACCAGTAGCTGAGGCTGTGGAACAGAAACCAAAGCCGCAGCAAGAGAAACCAAAACCACAGCAGCAGCAAAAACCCGCTCAGCAGCCAAAGCCTGACGCTGTGCCAGCTCAGCAGCCAAAGCCTCAAGCTGCACCGGCTCAGCAGCCAAAGCCTCAAGCCCCATCAGCTCAGCAGCCAAAGCCTCAAGCTGCACCGGCTCAGCAGCCAAAGCCGCAAGCTGCACCGGCTCAGCAGCCAAAGCCTGACACTTCGCAGGTTCAGCAGCCAAAGCCTCAAGCTGCATCGACAGTTACTAAGGAGCCCGAGGTTGTTAAGGAAGAGAAGCCAGCTGAGAAGCCACAGGCAGCCCCTGCGCAGCTTGCACAACCAGAGGGTACAGGATTTCACTCATTTACCCCTTTCCCCTGTAGGAAGATGAGATATCCTGAACAAGTCGATAATCAGCCCACCCCTCTTATCTTACAATATCAAATCCATGAAATTCATATGTGGACAATGAAATATACTGAGGACCTTCATAGTTTTACCTTTTGATCTTCAGTACCGTCACAGGAAATCCCACAGCCACCCCCGAAACAGGCAAAGAAGGCAGCTAAGAAACAGGCAGCCAAGGGTAGAGTGTGCTTCCATCTATGCACGGTTTTCAGAGGCTTGCCGCTTTGAGTTTGCACCAAGACGTTACACAGAGCTTTTTTTTTTTTTTTTAGATTAGTGACCCAAAATTCCCAGGAGTTCTCCCAATGATCAAAATGAGTCAAAGTTCCTTTGTCAAGAATTAATATGCAATAGGGATTCCCTACCCAACAGGACAGTTGAAACCTTGCACCGCAGATTTATTGCATGACGCTTCCAGCTTGATAGACATGATTAGTGAAAGACCAGGAGAACGACATTCAACCCCTCACCTGGAACCCCTGGACCCATTTCTTGGATCTCTATCTATCAGACTCTTCTCCAGACTTATAAGGCATTTGCAAACGCTTTTACACCATGCTTCCACTGAGTTTTACACAAGAACCAAGTGTAAAAAAAAAAAAAAGAAATCCACGCCCTAGCTTTCTCAGAGATGTGTGTTCAAATAATGTATAGCCCATTTTCCCTAACCCACCGTACCTACCTAACTTGTTGAGTTGAATGCTTTCAAAGAGGAATGTGCTCTAGGCATTTATGGGCCCTGTGGTATGGGCAATATTTTGTTCCCCAATGGGCCAATTTTTACCTTGCATAAGTCAAAGATACTAAGCATGACAATGAAACTTCATTTTCAGGGTTATATGTGGCACATTCAGTGTTAAGAACATGGAATGTTTCGCGCAGAGCGATTCAATTCTATAAGATGTGTGTTATAGAGTGTATCCTTTTGTTTGGTTGGTAGTCATGGCAACCGAAGTGACAGATCTGCCTCTGGACGATGAGATACCAGATTTGGTGGATGATGATGTACCGATCCCTTCTAACCCCCAAACCTCTCCACCAAAGGCTGCTCCACCAAGGGCCGACACATTGGCACCCAAACCCGGTAGAGATGAGAATATGGCTGGTTGTTGCCTGCTCATTGTTATATGCTTTAAAATGCTTCCCCTTTTCTCTGGTTTTGGGGATTGCTGCATTCATGGCAGATCATGTTCAGAGATTGTTGATCTGAGTTTTAAAAATGAGAGCCTTATAGCTTTGGTTACCCATTACCTGACCAAAATGCTGAACTTTCAAGTGCCCCAAGTGCTTCTTAAGCCACAACAGCATTTCTTATCTACCCATAGTGGCTTATAACATTCTATTATAAATCAGCTATGAAAATTTTGCATGACGTTTTTATGTGTAAGTACTATTCTGGTACTAGTTGTATCACCATCTGGTACTATTGGTAGGTATCCTGCTTTGGTTGTCGAGGAACCTGGAGTGCTATCTTCATTCATATTCCATGAATGATTCTTTTTTTTTAAACTGCCAGCATTACTTTGTAAACTGCTTTCTGTAATGTGCCTTTGAGACAACCCTGTAACCTGCTGTATGGACGCCTGATCTCAGGCATAAAATAGCATCACTCCATCCATAGAAGCTTCCTTTAACAGGAACCTTGCCTTGAGAATTCTCTTTACTGTAACTGATAGGATTTTATTCACCCTGCTTGTGTGTAAAGAAAGATAAATACAGAAACTTGATTATAAGAGAATTCTGGAAAGCAACATGACTTAAAGTGAGAATATAAGAGTCCATGACAGATCACAAGATAACATACTGTACAGGATGTCACTCAAATGTTGAATGAAAACCTAACTAAAATGTCATTGTAAAAGCGCAACAGAAAAAGGGATGAGCAGAGATATAAGCCATAATGTTAAATGTGTTAAAATTTTTAGCAAACCATAACATGATATGTCGAGTTCATTGTACTGCATTCATATATATGTATATAATTAAATTATTTTGTGTCTTGTAGCAATGACGGAGGTTGACAAGGAACACCAGAAGCCCACCATCGAGGATGCGGCCGGCGGCTCTGGAACTGAGAGTGACTCCGACAGTGATCATGACCACGATCATGATCATGGAGAGCACGGAGATGTAAGAGATTTTTTTTTTTTAATGCATGACATTCCAGCATGCTAACCATTACACCACGATCCCTTGCCTGATATTTCCACCTTCCAACTACACCTGGATCGGTATGATACACACTAGGGGAGATGTGATTACCAGGTAACTGGCCCCTGAGGGTCAATCTACCAGGTACGGGGATTTCTGATCCCCTACACTCCTCCCAACCAGCTTCAACCATGGCCAACCAGCATCAAGCATTCCTCCCAAGCAGTGTTGAGGCACTCCTGATTCCCAGTTGACCTACCAGTACATAGTACTGGCAGGGTCGAAGCGTATCTGTATCATACCGGCCCAGGCACCGAGTTCCCCCGATCCCCCTATTAATTAAGTCGCGCGAGGACCGGCTGGGTGATCCTACCAGTGTAGAGGACGGTGAAAATATCTACCGTAATATCCCGCGTATAAGGCGCAGCCCGCGTATAAGGCGCACCCCCAACTCAGGGAGGCCTGTCCCATGTATAAGGCGCACCTCTAAGGGCAGATTTTTGTTAATTTAGTACTGTTCTATAGTAAAAATACCCCCCTATAAGGCGCACCCCAAACTCAAGGCAATGTCCCTCCCACGTATTAGACTCAGCAGCATTTTGTTTGGCGTATAAGACGAGCCTTATACGCCGGAAGTTACGGTAGGATCACCGGGACTTGAACCCGGATCTCTGGCATGACATTCCAGCATGATAACCATTACACCACGATCCCTTGCCTGATATTTCCACCTTCCAACTACACCTGGATCGGTATGATACACACTAGGGGAGCAGTGATTACCAGGTAACTGGCCCCTGAGGGTCAATCTACCAGGTACGGGGATTTCTGGTCCCCTACACCTGCATTTGAGATCCTCGCTACCGAAAATTTCAAAATTTAGTTCCTCAGTTTAGTGAAAATTCAGAAAGACTTTAATAATGTCTGATCCCATAGCAAATGATCATAAACCCAGTTAAGACTTGGACATTAGATTTAAGATTCATTGAAGGATGAATGTGCCCCCTTCAGTAAGTTGATTCTAAGGTAAAATTCGTTATAGTTGCGAAATCATGTCGCACTTCAGAAAATGTCATAGGATAATTGTACACCAATGATGATATCCACAGACCTGTGCTGATAAAACTTTTGAAGATAGTACAAACTCTACTGATGGTGTACATTGCAACCTTATCATTCACCTAGGGACTGGGGAGATTGATATCTTAAGATTCTAAACATGTGATGTATTACGACCATGAGCGTAAATCCATCATTTTAATTACATGCATTTGAGATCCTTGCTACAGAACAGTTTCTTTGGCGACTACATAACAGATGCTAGATGAAATTGTGGATTCCAATGTAACCAGCTTTTGTAGCTGGAAGCAATTTCACCCCACAAACATGCATCTAAAGAAATCTTTTCTTGATACAATGTGATTTTGGTAATATTTGAAGAAAAAAAGAATTATTTTACACCAATGATGATATCCACAGACCTGTACTGATAAAACTTTGAAGATAGTACAAACTCTACTGATGGTGTACGTTACAGCTTTATCATTCACCTAGGGACTGGGGAGTTAGATATCTTGAGATGGTTGTTTCCAGGTCAAATTCAGATTATAACCAAGTTATGTACTTTAGGACTTATGGCCATGAGCATAAATCCATCATTGCAATTACATGCATTTGAGATCCTCGCTACAGAACAGTTTCTTTGGCGACTACATAACAGATGCTAGACAAAATAGTGGATTCCAATGTGACCAGCTTTTGTAGCCGGAAGCAATTTCACCCCACAAACATGCATCTAAAGAACGTTTTTGTCGGTACTATGTGATTTTGGTAATATTTGAAGAAAAGGGAATTATTTTACACCAATGATGATATCCACAGACCTGTACTGATAAACTATTGAAGAAAGTACAAACTGTTCTGATGGTGTCTTTGAAAATTGTATGAAAATAAAAAATTCAATTGTGAGAGGATAGGTGTGGATTTTGCTGGAATGGGAAAGCGAATTAGTACCAAGGGTACCATAAGTAATACCGTAATCTCCCGCGTAGAAGGCGCGTCTTCTACGCCAAACAAAATGCTGCTGGGTCTTATACGCGGGAGGGTAATTGCCTTGAGTTGGGGGTGCGCCTTATACGCGGGTTTTTCCAACATCTCATTTGGGAAAATGCGCTGATGACAGCTTGAACTCATAGCGCCAGCACCGCGGCAGACCGGGAGGTGTCGACGCGCTCGCCGGGGATAAGGCCCACCATGCACCGGTGACAGCTTGAACTCATATAGCCAGCACTGCAGCAGACCGGTCGCTGTAGATTTGCTCGCCGTTTTTTTAAACCGACCGTGTGCCGATGACAGCTTGCCAGCTCATATAGCCAGCAATTCGGCAGCCCGGTCGCTGTAGATTTGCTCGACCATCACACCGTGTGCCGATGACAGCTTGAACTCATATAGCCAGCACCGCGGCAGACCGGGAGGTGTCGACGGGCGCTCGGCGGGTTTGACGCCGACCGTGTGCCGATGACAGCTTGAACTCATATAGCCAGCACCGCGGCAGACCGGTCGCTGTAGATTTGCTCGCCGTTTTTTACGCCGACCGTGTGCCGATGACAGCTTGAACTCATATAGGGGGGTGGGGAGGGGGGGCGCCTTCTACGCGAAACAGACCCCCTGTGAGTTGGGGGGGGCGCCTTATACGCGGGTTTTTCCGGAAATCGATCCAGAAGAGGTACATGCGCCTTCTACGTGAAAAGGCCTTCTCTGAGTTGGGGGGGGGCGCCTTCTACGCGGGAGATTACGGTATATTGATTTTTAGTAAGATAGGGATCATGTTGTATATTTGTGAAAAGGTATATGTTATTGTACTTGTACACCAATCATACGTTTATATTTGTACACCAATGATGCGGGCCTCCCCAGCCCCAGGCCATCTTTAAAAGGGGTCTATGTCTTGCTTTTCTATCCTCTCTGAGTGTGGGTGGTGTCCATATGCGCGGGCACTGGCACATATTCGTTCCTTGAATCTCCTCTTTCCTGTCCCCTCTTTCTTACATGTGTCTGGTGTCCATATGCACGGGCACAGGCACATGTATTCCTTTGTGACGTGATGTCTAATGTACTTTTTCCGCCATGAATATGACCTTAGCTGTCGGCTTGGCGTTAAACAACCATTACTCACTCACACCAATGAAGATATCCACAGACCTGTGCTGATTAACCATTGAAGAAAGTACAAACTGTTCTGATGGTGCACTTAGAAGTACAAGTTTCTCCTGATTGCCTGTGGTGTAGGATTGCATAAGATAAAACGGGAGGGGGGAAATTTCTATTAACGAATAACATAATAGATAAATAGAATACATTCTATCTAGCTTTGCCCACAGATTTCTTTTTTTTTTTTTTTTTTTTTGGGGGGGGGGGTAAAATGTTAATAACATTTCAACTGTAAAATGCTGTAAATGATAATACTTGTAGTAGACTATCTCTACACCAATGATGATATCCACAGACCTGTACTGATGAAACATTGAAGATAGTACAAATTCTACTGATGGTGTGGAGAAAAATGTAAAATGATGACCAAGAAAACCTGCACAAGCTTAAAGCCTTACCTATTTCAGTGATTCATTTTATCTGTATTGCGCTATAAACTAATGATGACGTTGTCTTGTAGATGGCCCATGCTGGTCTCGGCGCTGATGAACTCGTCAGCAAGGCCAAGCAGTCCCGTAGTGAAAAGAAGGCCAGGAAGGCTATGTCCAAACTTGGTAAGTATCGTGATTCAGACACTGAAATCTGCATTAGTTAAGAAATGATTTTAAAAGTTAAAGAAATCTCTGTTTGATTATCGACACTGTGTATAGATAAAAGTAAAAAGTAAATGCATTTGAGATCCTCGCTGTAGAACAGTTTCTTTGGCGACTACATAACAGATGCTAGACAAAATTGTGGATTCCAATGTGACCAGCTTTTGTAGCCGGAAGCAATTTCACCCCACAAACAAATCTTTATTGAAGACATTGAAATTTGAAATTTTAAAAAAAAAATTGCATATTCCGAACAAATCTTTTGTACACCAATGATGATATCCACAGACCTGTACTTATTAAACATTGAAGATAGTACAAACTCTACTGATGGTGTATATAAAAGATAATTTGGTTGATCCATATAATAAATATGACACTTATGGGGGAGCGGCATTTCTATTCAGATTCAACCTTAGACTGCTTTGTTCTGATCTATACATTTGTTAACGAATACATTTGGTAACGAATTATACGTTTGTAAGAATTTCACCCAAATAAGAATTTATAAATCCATAATTGCACTTAATAAATATCTGTAGATGAACATCTTTGAATATCACTAAATAAATATAAAAACATTTCGCTTTGTAATTTTAGGACTGAAGCAGGTTGGTGGTGTGAGCCGCGTTGCCATCAGGAAATCTAAGAACATCCTCTTTGTTATCAACCGGCCAGACGTATACAAGAGCCCAGCATCAGACACATACATCGTCTTTGGAGAAGCCAAGGTAAGCACTACCTCTCCATTTACTCGCAGACCTGTATGTCGTTTCTGAGGATATATTCACGCTTATGTAGGCATTCTCGGCTTTTCCATATGAATTTAGATGCAAAAAGTAGACAAAAGTAGGCTTGATATTTAGCTAACCATCAAGTGGTATCATTGGTTCATTTCCCTTATTGTTTTAGGTTGATGTATTTGGGGGGGGGGGGTGATCGAGAGAAGATAAGATGAAAGCAACTAATGTCTTCTCAATAATGAAGTATGGTCATTGAATTGGCGTCATATATTTGAATAAGTGAATTAATCTTTCTTCATTTGTGCTTTCACAGATCGAGGACCTGTCCCAGCAGGCCCAGGTACGTGCTGTCGACCAGTTCAAGGCCCCCGAGGCGACACCTGCCGGCGGAGATGTACAGAGCGCTGTACCTCAGACCATCGCAGAGGAGAGCGACGAGGAGGAGGTAAGAAATTCAACATTTATCCTTCTTCATGATATTTGAGTGAAGAAAAAAACAACTTCAGATGCCCACCTGATCAATTAAACACGGCTCTTATTACAATATCTTGATTTGTAAGAATGCATCTGATTCTGTACAGAATGTACCGTAGATTACGGGTCAATGCAGTTTTTAAAATGAAATGAGGCAAGATTCTTTATAATAAATAGAGATAAAGTTATGATCATAGTGTGTTCCCTGCCTGTGGATGGCCTATGGAACATAACTTAAGATATATAAACCTTCAATTTCTTGATTCCTTTGCAGGTTGACGAGTCCGGGGTGGAGGCCAAGGACATCGAGTTGGTTATGTCCCAGGCCAACGTTACCCGTGCAAAGGCCGTCAAGGCACTAAAGAACAGCCAAAACGACATTGTCAATGCCATTATGGTAAGTATAGCAAATCCAATGTTATTCATGTTTCAATAAGAAGACAATAATTAAGAACTAGCAAATCGGCTATATTTAAAAGATACTGTTGGACTTAGTATTTGATTCAATTGCAATTGATATAAATCAGATTGAATATAGGTCTCTTATATCCTCAAACTGCCCCGATTTCACCTTAAAAGTAGCAGTTATTCTTTTACAATATATATTCATGAATAAATTAGTAGAACTCTGTATACTGCCTTGCTTGTTGACTTATTACGCTCGTTTTGTCTTTGCAGGAGCTGACGATGTAGAGTTAACTGCCGCTATTTTTTTTTGTACATTGTATATTATGTTATTAATAAACCATCCCGACTCATATACCCACCTCAAATCATGTCTTTGTGTTATCCATTATATTAGGCCACACCAAAAAGATAAGTTGGTCTACAGATCGCCCTCCATATGCAGGGATGTAAGTCTTCAGGGAATTCCCTGATTTCAGGGATTTTGAAGTTCCAGGGCCCTATACATTCATATAGAAACCCAGGTTTTTGGGGCGAATATTGGACCATTTCAGGGATTTTCGTGCTCTGTGACTTTCATCCCTGCATATGTGACAGGATCTGCGAAAAGTGCCCTTAGTGCAGGGTCCCTATTCCCAGTATATGTCACATATTTTCGGAAATGCAAATTTTCTTTTGAAAGAAATCTAAACCAAAAAAAAAAGATTTCGCTCGCCTCATTTTCTGCAAGTTTGGCAAAAGAAAATTTATAAAATTAAATATTTGCTCGCCTCACTTTTCCAGCAAGGAATTTTTTGCACTTATTTTTTCAAAACCAAAATCCGTAGACCCAACTTATTTTTTTGGTGTGGCCTTAATTTGAAGTATTCAAAACGCAAACGAGGAATTCGTAATGTGTGTATGCAGATTTCCCTCAAAATTGTCCCCAGCCACTGGGGAAACTAAAAGGCTTAAGAAAGCAGATAGCTTTAAGGGAAGCCTTCATAGTATTGGATTGGTGTAGACAACATGACGAAATATCGAAAATCCTTAATACATATAATGGGGTAGCGACACCATAGCTAATGAAACAAAAATGTGCCTTCAGCCTTCAGTACTGAGGGAGGTACCATATGTAGTTTTTCCTAAAGGTCTGAATTGCGGTGTAAAAAGAAAGTAGGCGGCTCCCCCTACAAGGAAATTGTGGTACTGAGGCTGTAAATTTGTTTCCTGAAACTGCTGTAGCCTAAATTTGGTTTCGCTATTCGGTCATGACGTACACAACCCCTTCCCCTCTTATATCTTCTTTTTTGAAACTTTAGATAAATAGAACTTGCACAATGTATTGAACCAGGTATGGGACGTAGCTTAGTAGGTAGAGCGTTGGCCTCCAGATCCAAGGGAATGCTGTTTGTGGGTTCGCCTCATGCAGGGTAGTTTTGTTTTTTGAACGTTAAATGCTGTGACTAATAGGATCAAAACGTCAAGCCTGTGGTGGAATCGAACCCTGAATTTTGTATCTGAAGTTCTAGGCTATATCCATTACACCACGAACCCACCCCCATCCCCAATTTGCAATGTTCCATTTATACCAACTAGTTCAATGGGAGTGCTAAATGATTGTGTGAAGACGGTATGAGATCCCAAAGGGTGGACTGTCAGCATATACTGCCGTCCCATCCTTTGCCCATTTTGCAATACTAAACTTGGGAAGAGTTTAGAGAGGAAAACGTCAGGAATTGGGGAGATTCGAACTGGTACAGATGAACTTGAGAGTTCCAAGCTCTAACCACTACACCACGTGTCTACCTGGCTCTGTCCCTTACAAGGTCCCATTTATATCAACTGTTGGTTCATTTATACGAGGGAGGGAAAACGAACCTTTGCTGAAACTTGATCCTAGAACCTATAGTTAGAAAGTCCTACGCCTTACCACCTAAGCTATTTCCCTACAACTACTACCAACGTCCATCTTGAGCTATTTAGAATAGTGAAGTGCCTAGTAGGAAAACGTCAGAATCAAACCGGATCAAAAGCACCACCTCAGCCTGTATTCATGACCCTTGAAAGTTGCATTACCAAAGGATCACCTGTAGTCTCCTGTATCGGAAAGGAAGCTATGTATTCGGAGGCAGGTGTCTGAAACCGCAGTACACTAAGCTAGAATTATCGTAACCTGAAGTCATTTCTCCATGCATATACAAAATTGTAATTTTTTTCCCTTTATGATGAGAAGGAAATCAATCATCGAGAATATTCTAGTTTTCATCAGCATTTCATTTATTGGTAGGGGACACTTAGAAGACTCGTCCTTACAATGTTCCTCCAACGTATAACAGTATTACACAGAGACAAACCTACTGGTAGTCAGGGTTCTTGTAATGTACTACACGTATTTATATATTTATCATACTGACTTTAATGACCATAGCAAAATTATTTCATTACAAAAATGCCTATAGTTACAGTATAGAAAACAGACCTTTCGTATGGTTCAGTTCAGTTCTATCTTTTAGTACAGCTGTGCGTTGGGTATTGTAGCATACCGATTAGCTCTAATGTGAGCTGAAATGAAAGTTTTGATGAGTTTAAATTAAAAAAACCTATTTTAGAAAGACAATGCAATAATACATTTTTCACTTTTTATATCTATCAAGAAAACACCATTTTGGTATCAATTAATCTATTGTGTTCTATCACGCGCAATAGATTTTGTCCGGTATCGTTTCATTAACTACACTCACTACGCACCCCTGAAAAGTGCCAACTCTAACCTGTGCTCAACGTAGAAAAATACCAATAACATATAAAAGCATTTGTATTTTTGTTAATAATGTCATTCACAATTATGGTACACAGTAGTTAATAAGTTATATAAAACATAGATAAGAACAATATTCTGAGACATTATGACTTGTTTGGTTGTCCTTTAGTGTGGTGAACTAACCAATAGGAATCTCTCCTTCCAGGGAAATAAAACTTAGGGTAACCTTCTATAATACAATGTTCTGAGATCTGGACACAGTTCTAGGGACCAAAGATGGGCTTTTAGTTAGTTCTCCACAAATGACGTCGCATTGAAAACCAAGACAATTCTAACATGCATATGGCTCATACATTTGCATCATTAATTTAAACCATGAAATACAAGCAAATATCGCGTTTTTCTATCTTCAGATAACATGATGGGAGAACTAACCAAATTCCCATTCTACACCTTTTTCCGGTTCCGCGTTCACCACCACTAATAGTGCTAACCATACACTATACAGAGCATGTGTGCATCAGCGAGCTGATACTCCGGCCACCCCATACCAACAGAAAATACACCACCGCACTGATTATAGAACTGAATAAAGTGAAAATGTGTGTTAAATTGGTTAATCCATCCATCGTTCCTTATCTACCCAGTCGCCAGCATACCATTTTAGGTTGATTTATCAATTGGGATTTCTTTATTCATACATCTTGCTTTATGTATTTACAAGTATAAGGTTGGCTACATTGGCTAAGATTTATCTTATTCTTTACATCGGTGGTGGATTTTCTGTGACGCATGGCGATGGATTCACAAGGTGCATACATGTCGTTTTACAGTAGCCCGGGTTGAATAATTCCGTCCTGTCTCGTTTGGCTTCCAAGTCCTTCTTTGGTTTGTAAAATACTGATATTTCATTGTGGCCGCAAAGAAGAACCAACCTACAGGACACCCAGAGAGATAGCAATTTTGAGTTTAAATAAGAAACATTTAAACAACCTGGGCTCTCTGCCACCTATGCACCTTGGTCTTTCTTTCTACCCTTGTAAAAAGGATTGAACTATGAAAGGGCAAAGATAATATCATCTTTGGGTTGAGGCCATCACTGAAATAAATTAACATGGTACAACAGCAATTGTGTAGTACCTAATAATAGGTGGTATTCTCTACTCATGGAGAACACACTAAGACACGAGGGGACGCCACAAAGGACAATGCTTGTCAATGGGTGGTCAATGATGATAGGCGCTCTACAAACTACAACGAAATGATCCATCGACACCGACTGGGAAGAGCTTCACGGAAATGATCCTGTACAATCTGTTTTTACATTGGCATGTGTCTGAACTAGTCTCAGTGCTATATAAATGAAACTGTTTTTGTTCTTTTAGTATGATGAGAAAATAGCATTGGACGAATATTTGTATGCATGCGATTTTGTGAAAGATTTCTGATGTTGAACGTCAACAGATGTCTCCAAAGCAGATCTGCATATAAAAACTTTTAAAGCAAATGTGGACGATTGTTCCTAAATAGCTCTCTTTTTAAATTTACAACATCCTGTTTTTTTTCCCCACAATATCATCAGTGACATCAATAACATGCAGTCAAAAAAGCAGCTATGTGGATAAAAATGTACATATACTTGTGTCTCTAATATTGTCATACAAAGTCATAATAGCAAGTGGAAACCAATTATTTTCGAGATGATACTGTTTGAAGCTGAGTTTTGACTTTTAGCCTTGATTTCTCCTACCAGTTCAGTTTCTAATGCGAATGAATGAAATGAAGCGTGGCTTCCCTATTCACATGGCTTCAATGAACAGATGAGTGTCTGATGATTGTATTTGTTTTCCCTTTTCTTCTCCCCATTTAAATAGCAACACGAGTGCATTTAGTCCAAGAGGCATTTCACTTCGGACAATGCACTACGAAATAATATCCCCCCTCCCCTCCAATTAAGAGAACGTTTCTCGAATTCGGGAAGCCAGAATGAAGATAGACACATCATAGCACCGACACAATTCATGGCGACTTAGATTCTCCGAAATAGTCGTTTATCGTGAACTTTTGAGTTCTGCTACGACATCTAACGGTCGCTGACTGCGACTTTCATGAACACAGTCTCCTCTAAAAGTAATATACATAGAAGTATTTACATGTTGGTCTCTGTTCTCCAGTGAAAGAATGATTAACAAGGTTGGATTAAAAGTGGGCTTCAGATGCCAGCAAACAACTCCTCACATTTACCACCAAAGCACACAACTGCAATGGTGTTCAGGATTTTCTACATTTTAAAATGTCTCATCTCATCAAGAAAATACCTAACATTCTCAATGGATGATTTCTTTTCTGGGGGAGGATAAAACTGACGCTAATTAGAGTCCAGTTCTAAAGGGCTAGGGACATATCCTTGTATTTTCGACATAAGAAAATACTCTATAAATAATCAACCTGTGATGTAGGTATAGACTAAGATCTCTCCGACAAGCATTGGTAAAGATTGGTTTCCTTGTTTTACAATATGCAAAGGAATCTCACAACATGTGTTAGAGCCTTGCAATTGATACAGATCCACTCCATAGAGACTGGAGTAAAAGTCTAAAAGGTCTCATAACAAGATTTAGACATATCTACCTGTCTATCTGTACACATATATATTAGATCTGAAACAGTTTACGATAAAATCCTACCAACAATTGTGTACTACAAATAGATACACAATTCTAAAGATGATCTGAATTTATCTAAGTAACCATCTTTCCAAATGCAAAACGTATACTGTGTAAAACCATTTTATCCATGGCACTCCCTCCTCAGTTTTTTCGGAGTTGTTCAATAAAATCCATCTGGTTATCAATCAATAAACACTGTCGAACATCTTTTCCATATTACAGTCTCTCCTCAAAGAGTTCAAAAGTACCATAACTGGAGCAGATATAACAAAGTTGCTTTATATTATAAAGCAGTATCCAATGGTTAAGTTCCAAAGAATAGTTTTAAAGATTATTTCTTTATCTCCTGTTCTACTCAGCGACAAAGATTTCAATCTCATCCTTGTCTGACTGAGAAGCTTTCCTTTGCCGACCGGCACGTTTGGCCGCAAGTAACCGTTTGCGGGCTTCATCCCTCGCCCGTGATGCCTCTTCTGATTTTGAAGACTTGGAGGGTGTGGATGATGGGGTAGATGTGTCCTTACCCCTGGGGGATTTCTTCGTGCCACCCTTTAATGTCGCACCTGTCTGCTTTACTGGACTCTGAAATAATGAACAGATATAGAATAATGCAAATGTTTATAGTTTTTAATAAGTGAGAATGTCTATGGTGCTGCATTTATACACAATGCTCAAAGAAGTTCATACATAATTAAAGCAGTATATTACCATTAAAGGCTTAGAGCTACCTTTTACAATCGGCTTTGCAAACACCAGAACTGTTTTTAATAAATTGTGATACTTTTTTATTTTCTTTTTGGTCATTTGGATCATCTAAGACGTACATAACATGATTATAGCATTTTTTCTCTCACTTACATCTTTGACAACCTTCCACCCTGACTGTCGCATCTTCTCGATGTCTGCAAAGCTTGTATCGATGTCGGCAATCTGTAGCGAGACCATATCCCAGAAGCCGGCCAGGTCGGTCACCGTCGTCTGGAAGGCCTCATCACTGCCTTGGCTCTGTAAGTGATGCAAGTTACACAAATGATATAGTGAGTTGTGAGTTCAGCAGGAGGCAAGCTAAAGTATCTCAAGTAAGGTATGCAATGAGCATGAGGCATTGAAGGAATATATTCAAGGAGGGTGAGGCATATTGACAGTTTTTGGGTAGGACACACACAGATAAATTCAATGTACAAACTTATCAGGAAAGGTATAGCATATTTCAATAATACTGACAGCTTTTCCAGTATACAAATGCTATGGTTCCAATGTAGTGAATTCATTTAAATCTAAAATAAAGTGATTAATAGGCTACTTACAACATTCTTTTCACAAAGTCCTCTGAACTGCTGGAATTTCTTGTTAATAAGCAGGTTTGACTTGCCGACAGCTGCCCTCATTTTGCCGGACACTGGAAGAAAATTCAGTTTTATATACAGCTGCATCGAGAAATAATGGCTATGGGCACACTGCATCAAAACATAAAAGAATAAGTATGCTTCTGTTTTCTTTCTTCATAAATATGTATATGCACAATACACACATCTTTTAATATACATTGCCCGCCTCCGCTGTCGGCGTCAGAAGACATGCAGCCGGGCCGCGATGTTTACGGGAGGAGGTGGGGGGATCCCGGCAGCCTAACGCGGTCAGGCCGGGCTCCTTCCCCGGGACCGATCGTCTCCCTGTACACTCACCATATTGGAACTTTCTCGCCATGGCTGGTGAAAATGATATGATCACACCTTGAAGGGGTATATATTCTATCCCTGAATGAAGACACAGGGCTCAATTCGCTTTTACTAACCTGCCATGAAGTCATTTCTATGCTACACATGTAATCCTCTCTCCCTGTCCATCGGCCATTGTTCTACACTGTTCCTTACACTCGCCAAACCAGATGTTTGGTTTGTATATGCTACAACTACTAAGGCAAAGCCTCGGGGAGGAGAATGCTGTCCACCTCTCGTGTCGTCTCACACTTTTCAAGACTCACCAAAATGTTGAGCGAAAAAGCCACCACTTGAAACTTTTATGGAGAATTACAGCTATCCTATGTACCATTCGGTGAAAATAATGTCTGGAACCTAATGCCACATCTCTTCCCCTCATATTCTGCTATGATTTATGGCCTGATGGCTTCTGTACACATTTTAACATGACTGATTGTGAAGGGATCCCTCGTCAACCCCTACGTTCCAGGGCCAGGGTTCCCACCATTTATGGGTCATGGTTTTAACTGACTTTTTACCTGACATTTCTTGGCTTTTACCTGACCAAATTTTGGATAATTCACGGGATTCACGAAAAAAATCATCGGCCCGGAAGTGAGGATGTTAAAGAGATTTTGCAAATTCGCGTGAAATCTTGACAATCACCCCCTTAAAATAGTCAAAATACCATTTTTAACTGACTTTTAACTGACTTTTCCCCAAAATATCTTCTTAACTGACTTTCAACTGACCTTTAAAGAAAAATGGGCTTAACTGACTTTTAACTGACCAGTGGGAACCCTGGGGGCTATGTTAATCGATAGGTAAAAACCGCTGCGCTGTTAATTAACACTTTATAAATGAGTAGTTGTGTTTAAAGGAGATAATATAAATCTAATGGTTGCTTTGAAGGTGCAGTACCTCCATAACTCTAATACATACCTTCTTCGGGTAATGAGTTGGTCGCCATCTCCGCCTCACATGGGATGCACAAAGCGCGTATCCTAGCAACCTCCCGATCCAACACTGGGAAATAGTAATGCCCATCCTGGATAGGAAAAAGAGGAAAAAAAATATATAATTAGACTTGTGTAAAATTTTGAACTTGACACAAGGTAGGAAATCTCATACCAAACCAGTATATATCCAAAATAGGCCTACACCAAGTAGATATGATTGATTGATTGATTTGTGTTTTACAGCACTTTAGCGGCACTAAGTGGCTATCTCGTGCTTCACAGGTTGATAATTTAACAGAGGAATGTGTCAGTGCCCGCGCATATGTGCACCACACACATCCTGAGGGGATAGGAAAGAGGAGATATAGACCCTTTTAAGTGGGCTAGGGAAGCCCGACCAAGTAGATAAACTACAATTTACCTCTCTTCCTAGTAATCTTTTCAATAAACAAAATGCCTATCTCTTCTCCTGTACGACTATAGACAGTATGACACACCCTCTTAGCAGGCATCCTTTGCATAAAGAATTTTCAGATCGCTGTACTTGAAAGATACTCTTGACAAATATTGACCTTTCTATTTTGCACTCAGTTGTCAAGTGTTTGTTTAACCTGGAGAAGGCCACTCCTTCACCTGTCAGGGTCCTTACTCCAGGCTCTAACACCTTGTTCTATGTATAAATGCTGTATCCAGATACAGGAGGAAATCTCTATCACTATCACCAATTTATGGGGCCCCCAAGGGGACCCCCCCCCCTGAGGTCACAATGTCGCCAAAATGCAAGGCTTCAGGTCACGTCACTTTTTTAGGGAAAAAACTTGTCTAATAATCTCAAAATTTAAGGCCTCAGATCAAATGTCACTTTTTTATGGATTGGACATGTCACATGTCACTTTTAAAAAGGTACAATGTCGAAATGTCACCTAAAATGGCCAAATGTCGCCATGTCGTTTTTTTACCCCATGGGGGCCACATTTATCCATGTTTTAAAGGGCTTGCAATCAAGGAGCTATAGAATACCTGCCAAGGTATACTTCATATCCAAAGCTCAATTTGTTTATTGATACCCAACATCAAGCAAAATACAAAGAATGGTTCTGTCTGTCAGATTTTATCCCAAGCCTTTACACTCGGCAAAATGTGTGTACTGCATCAGTGAAGACTGGTTACATTTCTCTCCACCAGATGTCAGCAGTAGTACATACCTGCTTGACAGTCAGAGTATTACGTAGCCCCATTACCCAGAACGATGAATCACTGGGGTCTGTGGTGAGGGCGGGGGAGGGGTCTAGTATTCTAGTATAGTCCAGTATAGCCACGTGTCCTGACCGAGTAGCTCACATGCTCAGACGCCATGTGGGGAATGTAGATAGAGCAGCTCTCCGACCCACAACACACCACGACTCCCAGTGCATGGACTTCTCTACCCCCCCTCCACCCCCTACTTTACTACATCTAACACACTATACAGGTTTACTCCTTCACAACAGAACTCTCTTAAAGTTTTTTTGTTATAGTTTTTTTTCAATAGGATGAGTATGATACATTGGGGCTGTGTGTCTGTGAACATAGCTCAAGCTGTGATTGGGGACTAGTTTCTGTATAATGTGTCTAAATGATGAATGGTAAACCTTGCACTAAATCATATATCACAAATAATGGTTGATTGCCTCTGTGACATCTACAACTGTAATATTCCAATGTGAGTAGTTCTCGCTGAATAGTCCCCACTCTATACCAGTTTACCAGCAGACAATTATTCCCATTCATTGGTTTATTACAATGAGTTATATTAGATTAAGATATAAACATAATATTGACACACAGATACTGTAAAATCGTGCATTTAAGGCATGGCTTATACACGAGGATTCAGATTCAGGCTTACTTATGATCCTGTGTGCTATCACAAGGGGTCCATGGTTAGGAGATTATGTTAAGGATTCAATTGAAAATTTAGAATCTAAGATCTATGATCAAGAGGCCCGTGTTAAGGATGCAATTGAGAGGATTCAATTTAGGATCTGTCATCTATGATCAAGATATTAGGGTTTCATATTTAAATTTGACGATCAATTCTGAGTTTAATATCAATTCTAAAAGCAGTTAAATTGCAGTGCGTTTCCCGGATTAGAAATTTATCCCATATTTTCGGCAAAGTAAACACAGCAAAGCTGTAATGCCGTGCATATTCATATCATGTTCTAAGAAGTATAGAATTGATTTACAACATTTTTAATATGATAGTAGATCAAAATTTTCAGAACAAATATTATTTTAATACGGAATCTAAAAGCCCTTCATATGTTGTGTGTTTTGCAATTTATTAATCTATAACATACTTTCAGGAAAGTAAACACAACTGCTGTAATGCCGTGCATATTCCTATGATGATCCAAGGAAAAAAGATCATTATATATGAACTCTATGGCCTTTGGAATGGACCTATACTTAAATATATGCTCTGATTGTGGTGCTTCCTCGCTCTCCATGTAAAATCCTGCCTCATTGCTATAGTATGGAGTAAACCTATGCCTGGATTAAAATATGCAAATAAGGAATGTGTGTGAGGGTTGGGAGTAGTGTGGTGGTGGTATTGGTGGTGGTGGTGTCACAATGGTCACTAACATCCATCTGATAACTTTTGAAGATCAAATTTGACCATATATGGCCTGGATCCCTGTGATTCCTTAAACCAAGATGGCCGACACACAAGGAAAACAAAAGAATTAGGTAGTGGAGGTGTTCCAATGGTCACTAACATCCATCTGATAACTTTTGAAGATCAAAATTGACCATATATGGCCTGGATCCCTGTGATTCCTGAAACCAAGATGGCCGACACACAAGGAAAACAAAAGAATTAGGTAGTTGAGGTGTCCCAATGGTCACTAACATCTATCTGATAACTTTTGAAGATCGAAGTTGACCATATATGGCCTGGATCCCTGTGTTTCCTAAAACAAAGATGGCCGACATATATGGAGAACAATAAAATTAGCTAGTTGAGGACACACATGGAAAACAATAAAATTGGGTAGTTGAGGTGTCCAAATGGTCACTAACCATAACTTTTGAAGATCAAAATTGACCATATATGACCTGGATCCCTGTGTTTCCTAAAACAAAGATGGCCGACACACATGGAAAACAACAAAATTGGGTAGTTGAGGTCCCCTAATGGTCACTAACATCCATCTGATAACTTTTGAAGATCGAAGTTGACCATATACGGCACATGGCTATTGTATTATTGACCAATGGGAGGCATCCCTGGCATATACTGCGGAGTCGGGGGCTGAAGGTGTTAGTCATATTGCCGTCGGGGTCTAATGGCGGCCCCCAGCTGATAATGGCTATGTGAGCTATATGGCCTGGATCCCTGTGTTTCCTAAAACAAAGATGGCCGACATATATGGAGAACAATAAAATTAGCTAGTTGAGGTGTCCCAATGGTCACTAACAGCCATCTGATAACTTTTGAAGATCAAAATTGACCACATATGACCTGGATCCCTGTGTTTCCGAAAACCAAGATGGCCGACACACATGGAAAACAATAAAATTAGGTACTTGAGGTGTCCCAATGGTCACTAACATCCATCTGATAACTTTTGAAGATCGAAGTTGACCATATATGGCCTGGATCCCTGTGTTTCCTGAAACAAAAATGGCCGACATATATGGAGAACAATAAAATTAGCTAGTTGAGGTGTCCCAATGGTCACTAACATCCATCAGATAATTTTTGAAGATCAAAGTTGACCATATATGGCCTGGATCCCTGTGTTTTCTAAAACAAAGATGGCCGACACATATTGAAAAAAAAAAAGAATTAGGTAGTTGAGGTCTTTCAATGGTCACTAACATCCATCTCATAACTTTTGAAGATCAAAATTGACCATATATGACCTGGATCCCTGTGTTTCCTAAAACAAAGATGGCCGACACACATGGAAAACAATAAAATAGGCTAGTTTAGGTCTCCCAATGGTCACTAACATCCATCTGATAATTTTTGAAGATCAAAGTTGAACATATATGGCCTGGATCCCTGTGTTTTCTAAAACAAAGATGGCCTTCACATATTGAAAAAAATAGAATTAGGTAGTTGAGGTCTTTCAATGGTCACTAACATCCATCTTATAACTTTTGAAGATCAAAATTGACCATATATGACCTGGATCCCTGTGTTTCCTAAAACAAAGATGGCCGACACACATGGAAAACAATAAAATAGGCTAGTTGAGGTCTCCCAATGGTCACTAACATCCATCTGATAACTTTTGAAGATCAAAATTGACCACATATGACCTGGATCCCTGTGTTTCCAAAAACCAAGATGGCCGACACACATGGAAAACAATAAAATTAGGTACTTGAGGTGTCCCAATGGTCACTAACATCCATCTGATAACTTTTGAAAATCAAAGTTGACCATATATGGCCTGGATCCCTGTGTTTTCTAAAACAAAGATGGCCGACACATATTTAAAAAAATAGAATTAGGTAGTTGAGGTCTTTCAATGGTCACTAACATCCATCTCATAACTTTTGAAGATCGAAAATTGACCATATATGACCTGGATCCCTGTGATTCCTGAAACCAAGATGGCCGACACAAATGGAAAACAACTAAATTGGGTAGTTGAGGTCCCCCAATGGTCACTAACATCCATCTGATAACTTTTGAAGATTGAAATTGACCATATATGGCCTGAATCCCTGTGTTTCCTAAAACAAAGATGGCCGACACACATGGAAAACAATAAAATAGGCTAGTTGAGGTCTCCCAATAGTCACTAACACCCATCTGATAATTTTTGAAGATCAAAATTGACCATGTATGGCCTGGATCCCTGTGTATCCTAAAACAAAGATGGCCAACACATATGGAAAACAATAGAATTAGGTAGTTGAGGTCTTTCAATGGTCACTAACATCCATCTGATAACTTTTGAAGATTAAAATTGACAATATATGAGCTGGATCCCTGTGTTTCCTAAAACAAAGATGGCCGACACACATGGAAAACAATAAAATAGGCTAGTTTAGGTCTCCCAATGGTCACTAACATCCATCTGATAATTTTTGAAGATCAAAGTTGACCATATATGACCTGGATCCCTGTGTTTTCTAAAACAAAGATGGCCGACACATATTGAAAAAAATAGAATTAGGTAGTTCAGGTCCTTCAATGGTCACTAACATCCATCTGATAACATTTGAAGATCAAAATTGACCACAAATGACCTGGATCCCTGTGTTTCCTAAAACCAAGATGGCTGACACACATGGCAAACAATAAAATTGGGTAGTTGAGGTGTCCCAATGGTCACTAACATCCATCTGATAACTTTTTAAGATCAAAATTGACCATATATGGCCTGGATCCCTGTGTTTCCGAAAACCAAGATGGCCGACACACATGGAAAACGGTCCCAAGACTCCAAATAATCCAATGCCACGCCACTTAAAACTCCTAAAAAAGTGCATCATACTTATGTGTACATGTATACATAAATATACATGTAGGTGGCCTTTAGTGGGTTAATAGTCAGTGGTGCTGAGAAATACACCACCAGCAGAAGAGAACCACATAGTGCTGGGGGAGGTGGTGGCAGGCAGGTATGGGGCCACCACAGGAGCACAGCCACCACCACTATTCAGAGGTGGGTGGGGGGGGGGTATATATACTATATACCATGGCTCTGCCTGAGGTGTCCAGGGCTACCACCACTCTGTCCCCAGGGTCTACAATAACAGGTCCACCAACACCACCACTGCCACCACTTCTATGCTTGACTGATTTGCAGATTTTAATCCAGGTATAGGCATACTCAATACTGTACCTATGACAGGATTATACATGGAGAGCGAGGAAGCACCACTATGAGAGCTTGTATTTAAGAATGGGTCCCCTCCTATAGCCGTTCATTCCTAAGAATGAACGGCAATAAGGGAGAACAAGGAGCTTCTTTGGTGTCTTTTGTGTAAACCCAAATCTTTTTATTCGATATAAAGTCTACCAAAAGAAGGCATCATGAAAATATGCTGGTCTTTTCATTTAAGAGCCAGCCAAAGTTAGGAGTGACCTTTAAAATTGAGGATTCTATATGATAGAAAGTACTAAAATGTGAGATGCGGCTTACACGCAAGATTTTACGGTACATATAAATGTCGATCTTTCTCTCTCAAAAGGAGCAATAGAAAGTAGGTGCCAGCTATATCATCAATTTTGTAAATATATCAATCTGGTTTGCATAGTACCATTTGATAACACATCCCAATGTTTGGCTTGCTAAGTGTATGGTACGGGATAACACAACCACAATTAGGGCACAAACTGAATGGCATGTTGGCATGGGCTGATGGGCACAATTAACCCATATGAGTAACATTACTTATCGATTCATACATAGGGATGGAAGTCATGGTGCATGAAAAATTCTGAAGTTACACATAGAAATTTCAAATTCATTTTAAAATACCATGAAAGCTTTGATCCAAGAAAGGAAACTGGGTAAATCTATAGGCATGTTGAACTCTGAAAATTCTGACATCAGACAAAATTCTGAAAACTTACATCCCTGCATACACATCGCTAAACTGTATATACATTGTATTTACCATTCCAATGGCCAGTATAGGTAAAAAGGAGGTTGGTATGTTTTTTTTTTTCTCTTTTTTTTTAACAAAAGGCAATTTTCCTTTACGTTTAGTTTGTCCCCTCCCCCCCCTACCAAATTTACCTTATCTACAGCTTATTGTCCATTATATTTGCTCCAATCCTATACATGTATTTTATTGCATTCAAACACTCTGATGTCAATGCAAACCAAACGCCTACATACAATTCGCCATGTATTATTTAGAATCTGTCTCTGTGGATTCATATGTCGGCGCTGAGTTCTATGAGTAGTGCTAGTATGTACAATGTATCAGCAAGGCACCTGTCCCACATGTAGTCATCACACACAAATCAATTCATACGTGCACACAGATGGCCAGGGTACAGACTGATGAAACCCCACCCACTGTGTGACATGTAGATGTCTCATACAGAAGCTGTATTACCGTAATCTCCCGCGTATAAGACACGTCCTCTACGCCAAACAAAATGCTGGGGAGTCTTATAGGATGTATTGAAATTGGGGGTGCGTCTTATACGAGGGGTAATTTTACTATAGAAATGTATCGAATTTACAAATATCAGCATTAAAATGTGCGTCTTATACGCGAAAATGCATGTGCTGAGTTTGGGGTGCGTCCTATACGCGCAACGCGTCTTCTACGCGGGAGATTACGGTATTTCACCTCTGGTACATTACATAGATATATCATGAATACCGGTAATAAACATGTACCGTGATGGCCTGTTTAAGTACCGGGGTCTCAAATAAGTACTGGGGGGGGGGGGGGGGTATAGGGGTATTGAAATTACTCTAAAGCACTAAAAACAATATCCAAATAAGTGCCTGTCTCAAATAAGCGCCAGGGGTATACCAGGACTGAAATTGGTCAGCGCCCGGGCGCTTATACGGTCCACTACGGTTACTAAAGGAGGGAAGACAGACTTAATAGAATATTTACACTAATATGAAACTACATGTATATGGGCACAGGTTTGTTGTTCATAACAAATATTGATTGCACTTAGGTAGGGGTGTGTGCCCAAGCTCATTATATTAAAGGGCCCTATAGTAGAATGGTACAAAAATACTAGCCATACCAATGTACTTTAGTTTTCTCATCAGTTTTGGCAATGTGATATACCCAGTACATCATGGCACTATCAAATTCCATTTAATGCTGCTGTAGCACATAGTACAGTTCTCTCTTATTTCCCACTCTCCTCCTATTCTAGGCACATTCCTACTCTACCCTCTATTGACCAGTGTTGCCACACTATGGGAAAATGTATATTGAACATTTCTATAGCGTCCAGAACACATTCAACCAACATTACAATGGCCAGCACCAACTGTCACTGTGGTTGACATTAATATGATCAATCTTTTTTTGCCATATATTTTGATAAAACTGGGGATATTGATGGCGAAAATACACCTATAGGCCTTGCTGTATGTTCTCAAAGTAAGAATGGTGTTTGGATTGACGCCCATAACCCCATAGTGTCCATCGAACTGGTCATGTAGCACAAATACAGCTGTGGTGTCTACATAACGCTGCATCAGCTAAAAAAAAACTCCCTTTAGCCAGAAACCTGGTGCAAATCTATTGGAATGCCTCCACTGCTTTAATGATAAAAACTATGGATTTTGGCCCAAAATGATATTCATGTAAATTCCTGCATTACCACTTGATGAAATGGTACGGTACTTTTTACCATGACTAGTCAGATGAATAGGAATTTGATGAGGATTTTTTACCCTAATATTTACTGTCAAGCAGACACTCCCTAGTTATACTAGGTGTGATTCAATTAGTGAAACGTGCTAGAATGTGTATGTATGTGTGCTGTGTGTGGGGAGGGGCTATATTGCACTGGGGACACTGTTTATATTGTGTGAAGTAATTGTGGACATAGCAACCGCTTACAAGGAAATACAAATGGTTTCTAAATAGCCATGTTCCTATGTCATTGTTGTCTCTCAGCCTGTGTCATTGTCACAGTAGCCACAGGGAGGGGACCAAATGTGCTCTCCTGAGAACCAGTTCTAAATATGGTAGTTCTTGGGCATTGCATATGCATAATATAGTGCATTATCATATTTTTTTTTTTATTTCTTTTACTTTTGCATCCTTTTCTTAGTCTGACGGCTTTATCATTGGTACCTCAGTGACTTTGTTCTTCAATACCATATTTACATTGTATTTGCCGACAAACGATATACCGCAATCTCCCGCGTATAAGACGCGTCCTCTACGCCAAACAAAATGCTGGGGAGTCTTATAGGATGTATTGAAATTGGGGGTGCGTCTTATACGAGGGGTAATTTTACTATAGAAATGTATTGAATTTACAAATATCAGCATTAAAATGTGCGTCTTATATGCGAAAATGCATGTGCTGAGTTTGGGGTGCGTCCTATACGCGCAACGCGTCTTCTACACGGGAGATTACGGTAGTAAACAAACAAGCATAGATGCAATGATACCCCCCCCCTCCCTTAGAGAGGTGTGGACGGGAAATCTGACGATCAAACTGAACTAGACTCTCACAGACACCACTGCTGCTATGGGGCTTTGGAATGTAGTACACTTTGGTCTGTACAGTTTTTACAACCAAAGGGGACCATTGATTTTCAGATGACAAAAAAACAGCAGACAGATAAAACAGGCATTATCTTGATTTAGTCTAGTCTCGTCCAGTCGGGATTTAGGGAACTCCCTCTCTCGTGTTTGGGGAATGTGGGTCCCCATATTCTAGGGAATATTACTACACAGTGTACCTGCCTACATTTAACCACTACAGCAACCAGCGCCCAGAACTACTTTTACCCAGTAATGCTGGTCGCCAGAGACGACTCACGCTAGTGGTCGAGCTGGGGCCAGATTGGATTTAGTCCTGACATTTCACCTTTCCTACTGTTGGGCTATTTTGAGAATGGGATCGATAGATACATTTGAACCCCTCCTTACTATTCCCCTTTCACCCATTTCTATTTCTGATGGCTGGTCAAAGTATAGCTAAGGTTAAATTCATCTCTCAAAGTAACCAGAAACCTGACCCTACCATGACCAGTCACCATTGAACCCCCTCCCTACTATCCCCTTTCTCATCTAAGGGTCCTGTACACACCATATGGTTCATGTCTCGTCAGACTGGATCCCCACGTTCAGGCACTGTGACTGGATCCGGCCACGAATCAAAGCCACTGTCCCACAGTGTTTTTCCATGGTGTACATGTGTCCGAGAGAGGTGAGTGAGTCATACTAGAATAGGATTTATTCAATTTTGGGATTTCACTTTGAGTATAGGATCAGAAATCTAAATTTCAACTTTTCTTTTCTGGTTTATTTAGGATGATATAATTCATATGTGGGTCAGAATACGGTGCACTTAAAGTCCTTTTTTAACCAACATTTTCACCTTTTTCTTGTCATCTATGCTCAATCCTTGAACATCCAGTAACTCTAACAAGATTGTACCAGTAGTCCTACTTGAGATCAATCTAAACAATATTTTGTCTATGGGTATAACACACACACACACACACCTATAGATGAACATGTTGAGGGCATGGTGCTAGCCCTAATTCATTACTGACCTCAGGAATCACACTAATGAACTTGACCTACCTTGCTGGGTGAGGGTGTGCTAACAGCACTGCGGAGCTCTGCTTTCCGCTTGTCCTCCAGCGGAAGTCTCAGTTCGGGCATCGTTGTGGGAGTTCCGGACGGCTGAAGGTTCACCACCGTCTTGGTGACAAACTTATGTTGGTCGTCATCAAGGTCATCATCATCAACCACACCTCCAGTCCTGCCATTGGTAACTATGGCAACCGGTGGGTCTGCACCATTAATAATTGTTGTGGCATCGCCACCATTATTGCAACTCCCATTGAGTAACTTTTCACCATTTGTAACACCGTTCCTTATTGGTTCACGGGTCGCAATTGTCGTTGTGGTACCAGTATGTTCGTCATGGACAACCTTGAGGTTGAGGTCACTGTTCGTCCGCACCTCAGCAGGCGCAGCCGAGGAGGACGAGTCGCTCTGTTGGGAGGACAATGATGAGTGACTCCCATTTTGCTCACCCATTTTGAGAACTTTAAGTTTGGCCTCCTGTTTGGGTGAAGTATATGTATTATACCGGTTATAGCCGCTAAGCGCACAACTGATCTTCATGTAAGACGGAGTCTTGGGCGTTGTTGTTGTCTCGACCGCGTCAAAGTTCTGGTCATATCCCATGTCGGAAGTCATGGTTGTGGCGGGCATGCCTGTGTCCAGAAGAGTAGGCTGACTACTGGCTCTGTGGTCAGTACCGTCTACTTTTTGAGGGGATGGGTCAGTGTCTTGACTGACCAGAGTCCGTTTTGAGGCCGTAACTGATGACCGCTGGCCGTTCCGGCTGAGCAGGGACGGCTCGCTTCCTGAAAGGACAAGATGACAGGTTATTACTAATGTGATACAGATTTGCCAATATCCAGTACATGTTCTGATAATTGCAGATAGTTCTTGTTATACAATTTAGAATGGTATTCACAAATAAAACATTACGTTATCTGTTATTCACTTTTGAAATTCTACATGGACACTTGTAATGGAATTTATATGCACATACACATGAGCAAATTATATAAATTCTATCACAAAATCTCATTTATTATGCGTCATAAATGGCCACAAAAACACATAAATATCTATTTCAAGAAAAGCATCATTTAATCCATTCAGAAAAACAAAGTTTCATTAACATGTGAAAGAAGATACAGCAAATAGCACAGTGACATCCATCACGGAAAATCTGGAAATGAAATTTGCAGTTAATGATGGTTAAGACCCCGGTCCCTGCACTCAGTATCCAAAGGGGACGTCACCTGCGTTCTCCATTTTGGAAAACAGCCCCTAATCCACTGATTTTTAGGCCTGAAAAACCCCCTTTTTGTGAAAACAGTGGACTTTTGTGGTTTCAAAAACACCCCTATTTCCTCTACTTTCTCCATCAGCACAGACATCCTTGGTAACTTTCTGAATTTGTAGTTGACACATGTTATATGTCCATATTATTATGGTTCATGCTCAAAGGAGTAAAAAGAACTTAATTTATTCATTGTATCAGAATATCTAATTAGATAGTGAAGGTGTCTCCAAGGTCATGCACCCATCAAACAAGCCCCATTTTCTTGAAATGCATGGACTCTTCTTTGCGAAAATACCCCTTTTCTTGAATTCCACAGAGTTAATTGAAGAAAAAGACCCCTTTTTCTAAAATCAGAGGACATAGGATGTGTGAGAAAAAGCACCCTTTTTCCACGCTTTTAGAACGCAAGTGACGTACCCTCTGTGATGTAAGTGCGGGGGCCGGGGTTAAGACATGTCAATAAATCAGACATTACGAACTTATAGCCTTGCACAGTGCATGACAACCTATAAGGAACAGGATGTGATATACTAAGCATAACTTGGCACTAATATCTAAAACACAAGGGTAAAGCCACCCAGGAGGGTGACCTGTGTGGAGATATGGCTGACCTACCCCATGGTGTGACCTGTAGCTGCCGCAGCCAGGGAGTTACACTGCCAAACATGATCCTGCAGTTATAGAAGGGAGGGGGCCTAAGATATAGCCTCCTCTACAACTAGAGATCCAAGGTGGGATCCAAAGTAGATCCCCTATGTTATACTGTTGTTATAATGTAGATGAACCCAGGCCCTGAGCTCCCTGTATGAACCTGGGTATATCTGGGTTGTAGGTCATTAATAGTATCCACTCTTGTCTTGTATTAGACCATCATTAGTCATTATGGAGGTCATTCTATGATAATGGGGCAGAGTAATGAGGTGGGGCGTGCTGTACATAGGCAATGACCTGAATATAACAATATTGCCACCTGGGTTGGTCCAAGATACATGTATAAAGGCATGGCAGCCTTATTAGAGTATCACAGTAGCTGTGGTGGATCCTATTTTAGATGTGGTTGTGTATGGAGTATGTATATACAGGTATGCAATATGTTTGCTGGGCAGAGGCATGCCCCAGTTTATACACAAGAGGCCTACCACAGTCCCAGTATCAGTGTTGATACACCAAAATAAGGACCACTACTAGAGCAGCCAATTCCTTTTAATATGGCTCAGCATTTCTGCAATATGAGCTGCCACCAGCAAAACCAATGGCTCCTGACAAGTACAAGCCACTTCAACCAATGCAAAAAAAAGCAATAAATCGCTCCTTCGGGCCTACAGGAGTGCTGAGGGAAATCTCCAAATACTCTCAGATTTCAATTAGGTAAACCCAGAGCATGCATATAGCCTCTGTGGCGATATTCTCTTGCATGAAGCATTGAGTCTGCTGGACTGGTAATATAGAGGTGTATGTCTTAAAATCCTAGCTGAAATGTGCAGATATTTGTATGTATACCCTCCAATGCCACCTGGGGCCATCACTGCATCAACTGTGATGCGAGGCTATGGTGAAGGTTAGGTACAACTATGTCCACCAAATTCTGCTTGAATGACCAGAAATGGTCATATATACACAGCTGCAGTGTTAAAACATCCAGAGGAAGAGTGCACACCAGATAAGCAAAGATCAATATACAGTGTAGTATAGTCTAGAGATCTCTGTATGTGGTACTGCAGATCCAGGTGTAGCTCCCCTGGCTGGTACATATACACAACCTCTTAATAGGGATATACAGTCTTATACTTTAGCAGAACTTGCTCCAGTGTTTCTGCCCACCCACCCAGTGTGGTATCAGAGTGATGGCCAGGCACCTTCTGGGCTAACTACTCAATGCCATGTAATGGTGTAGCATGTAAGGTGGTGCAGGCCTCACATATAAGTGGGAGCGACACGGGCGGCCAACCCCCACTGAGAACTGCTATAGAACCACTATATACAATATAGCATGTTAGCCATTAGTTCAACATGCCAAGGGTGACCACCTTAACCTGGTGTCTTGCACTACTGAAAGACATAAATATCTATCCTCTCTATAAATATGGTATCTAACCTAGGGCCAATATGACATCTCTAACTATCTTTTCACTGGATAAAATTTGACATCTTTTAGGGAGTTTGATTCAAGAGATAATGAGTACTTGTAGATTGGAGAAATACCTTCTTTGTAAGGCTGGTCTTTCATGGATTATGTATTACCCCACAATAGTGCAGTATGGGTTGTGGATGTATACACGTTAGCAATTAACAATTAAACTGGAAGTGGGTAACAATGTTTAAACAGGGTAATAGGTAATGTAACATGCAATGGATTACTATAGACAGGGTTTATTTCATAATCATCATTATAGCTTTATATATTTATCCATAGATCTGTAGATTATGGTGTATGTCCTGTATATTTTGCTTTATCGCTGCTTTATACATTGGATCTCTAGATAGCAAAAATTAGTGACCATCTAAAATAGACCTTCCTTCCTTCTCCATTGTTATTAAACAGTTAACACCCATAGTCTGGGCATGGGGCCAGGAGATCTGAGAAGATTGGGTAATGGCTTGGGACTCCTTAGCCAACACTCGGTCTCAGAATGGCTAAAACCCAAACGCTACACATGTAAGTCAGAGCAAATAGTCAGTGAGTGCAACCAGTTCTATCTGGAGAAGAAAGAATGCTTAAAGCCTGCAAGCGTTAAGCCTACTCTTAATTCAAACCAATCTTTAAGGAATGTTTGTCTAAGTCATGGGTGGATACGAGGTATGGTTTGAGATAAAATGATATTATGTGGTTATCAACTCTACTGTAAGCATTACTGAGTTGGAAGATAGCGTAAACATTGTGCCTTATCAATATTGCAGAGCTTTACTGTTCCATGGCTGTCGCGTATAGTCATCCTTTTAGTTCATGATATATATCCCAGGTCCTTATTCAAAAACAGAATACAGTGAGATCAGAATATGAACCAAGCAAATACAACTGTGATGCATCATATAATACTGTTTTTCTTTTTTTTTCTGCTTCTGTTTCCCTCCTGGGGAGTAGCCCCTAAATGCAATCTATTTGACAACGATTCATTTCCCATTAGTCATGCACTAGAGATGTAGAGAATGCTTCTTCTGATAGGGATCTACCGAACCCTCTTACATCTCCCTGACAGTTATTGCTGCACCAAATATCACTGCATTCCTCTGTGGACTCTGTGCAATTAGATCCACAGTAAATATTGGGCCAGAGGGATCAGAACTGATAGTTATTATTTTATTGGCTGAGTTATGGGCTAGAATCAAGAGGCAATACTGGACTAGACCCACAAATGGTGCCTTGACCAAGTAATTGCCAACTGAATATTGCTATTATCCTCTAGCTAGAGAGGAAACTTTTATTATTGTCTAATAGGATTTTATTGGTCATAAAACAAGCAATAATGTAGTTATTTATGTATTAATTATGGCTGGCATAACAGTTTATTCTGGGGACCATATGGAATAGTTTGTGTTTACATGGCCAGCTTGGGTTGACACATAGGTGATATGAATATTCCATGTTAAAGCATCTAAGGACCACAGACTTCTATAGGTAGATCACCATGTATATAATGATGTCTGTTTGTCTAGGAAAAAAATAAAAACTTTTGAACTTGAACTTGAATACATGAGTGCATTATGATCCTTGCTCTTCATGACGCATGAATGCATCCATGGTAAGCAAGGTCCTCGATTGCCAGGCCTGCATTCATAGATCATGTCTATCCTACAGGGTTGATACACTCCCAGAAAGGTCGGTCTGATGCAACAAGTTAAGAAGACTGGTGTGCACTGCATTGGCGCATCATGACAACAATGGGCCATAAACTTACTTAATGGTATTATGTGGTCCTTAAATGTTCAATAAATAGCATAGACTGAGTCACAGGGATCCTGTGTCAAGGGTCAGGTCAAATGACAAGTTTGGGTCAATTTATGTGTCCTGACATGGAAAGGCTCTATCTGACACGACAGCAGCTGGTCGAGGTGTGATTAAAAAGATATCATCCTAAACTGATGGACACGCTTATCTGCGAACAATGCAATACTCACACCGTTAGGGCTCAAGAACAAATTGGCATCAACTTGTCAAATGTCACGTTTATGACGAGACATGGTATGACCAGGGGCCGGAATCTTCCAAGTCTATGGTATGACCTTTCAGGATGAGATCCCCCCTTAAAACTCAGATTTGTAATCGAACTCATGGTGGTTAACGTTAAGGAAGTATGAGGCTTGCCACCAGTTCAAAGTACTGGTATTTGAAAAGTCACCAAGTGCTTCAAATCAATTCAAAGAGAGCTGAAAGAGAGTAGAGTGGAGGCGTTTTCCTGAAAGTATTTACTAAGAAATATTTAAATAACTGCTGTTAAGAATGTCTTGGCTTTAATAAATCCTGAAGATATGTTTTCTAAAAGGTCTCTTGCCTTTGTCAAAACAAGAAGGAGATATTGAGAAAGTCTTGGTTAAATTTTTTCTTTATGAGCTGAGGTAATACATTTTGCATCTGTTTACTGCCCTGGAGAAGTTGTTGGTGTGAATCACACGTTTACCACCATCATAATTTACCACAAAACTACCATTACCAGCGGCAACCAAGTGAGAATTTCATGAACCACTTTAAAACCCTTTTATGCCATCGCAAAAGAAAGGAAATCCCATTTATTCATCATTTATGTCTCACCTGATGCTAAGAACTTTCTTTACTGTCTCATGACATTTTGAAAACTCAACAAAGCAAGTTATTAATTGTCCTTTCAAATTCAATTTTGAGTAACATCAAGTCAAGTGAGAATTATCACTCCATGTGTGACCCGTCAAGGGATTCTCATCAGACAGTAGGCACACAGGTCCTTCCAAAGCGGAACCGGAAACGACTCACCCCACTTCCGGGATCAGAGGTTGCAGATGGCGCCCGTCTGACGTCTGAGATAAAAAATGTATCCCCCTGGGTAGGAAATGAGGAATAGGAGAAAAGGAGGGAGAGAGAGAAAGGGTGAGGCTTAGGTGACGTCACGTCACCGTTACATGACGCCACGGCTGCTGGCAGTGGTGCGGGTAGCCTTGTAGCACTGACATGCAGGTCGCTGAGCTAGTGTGAGTCACTCTGAGTAAAAGGTGCAGGATTTAGCTCTACTTGGCTCCCAGGGGTTTGTGGTTTGATGACGTGCCACGGTTGTCTGATGGAAGAAGGCCCATTACAGGCTAGATCTGAGCCTACCACTATTGTACTAAAAGAAAAGAAGAAAAGGAAATTCCCCATTTATTTACATTCGCTTCATGGATTATATAATAGCAAGAACTGACTTCGCTCATTTTTCAGTAAAATGCAGGTTCAAGTTCAGGTCTGTCCAGCTGCTCTCATCCCTGGTCCTCCAGGGCATGCAGCAGTGAGTGGCTGGAGGCAGTGTTTACAAACACACCCTAACACCTGTGCACCTACACACAACCTGTACACTGACCTCCTCCAGGGTATGGCAGGTAATTAACCTGTCTGCCTGTACACCTGACTGTACAGGTAACACAGCTGGGTATCTATAACATACCATAGTATAATTTTATGCATTTCTAAAGGATATGCTCTTTCTTATCAGAAGTGAATATTGGCCTTGGCTCAAGAAGGAATTTTAGGAATATTTCTTTTAGTCAATTATAGATCTATTCTTCTCCTTTATTGAATGCTGCATTCCAGTGATAATGTATCAATCCTTATCAGTGTCATGTGATACAGATACCTTGTGTATCTGTCGAAAGGATTACTCGCAGTATCTCAGTGCAAAGAATCCCTATCCTCCTACCTGCTCAGACCAGCACTAGACTGGACAGTTACCCACCCTGGTGGCAGCCCTTGATCAAATAGTTGGAGAGTGAACATTTCTATGTTTGCACTCCCAGGGGAACTTATATAGGAGCTGTTTCCTCCAAAGAGTCCTCCAGGTGATGGCCTGGGCTTCTCCAGCTGATACCCTGGAGGGGACTCTACACTGTAAAAACAGTGTTTAGGGATTAAACACTAGTGTTTAGGACTTAAACACTTGATTAAACACTTTTTTGTCCCAATTTTCTACACACTTATTTGAGCTAAACGTGCGTTCTGAAATCAGCGCCACATTACGTAGAATGCGTCTCTGACGCTGAAGCCCCCTGGGAAGTGTAATCTGACCAATGAAATGGAAGTGTGTCAACACCCTCTCATGGCCGCCATTATGCCACACCCCTTGCACTACTTTAAAGTTTCAGGCTAAATATCTCACAATCTATACCAAACTATGTTGTAATATTTTGCGAATGACTAGAGAAGGACTATAATTATACCCTTGTACAACTCATTTGTACCCAAATCTGGAAATTGCCAAACCAAGATGTAAACAATGAATTTCAATCGGCGAGGACGTCGGGAGAGCCACCACTGCGCACTGACAGTGTAGGCAAATGCTTTTTTATTTCCTACCAACTGTTAGGAAAAGAACAAACAAAATATTGGATAAGACTGTGTAGCAAACTTCAGACTTAATATGCACCACATTCAACATTTTGAATGAGTTCCAGGGCAAAAATCTAGGGCACTATTTTCTGCTGCAGAATACCAGCCTAACAACCCAGCCTTAGCACTTGCGTAATAATATAAGTACAAATGTACGCAATGGCCGGCACTAAGACAGTGAGTACTCCAGTAGAGGGTGGCGCTGTAAACAGTATGCTAAACGTGTTCAATTTTAAACACGTTTAACTTTGAAGTGTTTGACCAAGTGTTTAAATCCTAAACACTTGAACACTTCAGTGTTTAGGTGTTTGACAGAAAGTGTTTAACAGCTAAACACTTAAACACTTCAAGTGTTTAGGTGTTTAAATGCTGGTGTTGAGAAAATTTGGTGTGTATTTTTAAACACCTTTTTTACAGTGTATATGCAAAGAAGCCAGCAGAAAGGATAGCTCATGGGTAAGTGCATGGGACATCCTCTGCACACATATATTATCCATGCCATCCTATCAGTGACTTAACATTGCTCCTCCCTCTTGTAAATCATTGCATGACTAACATCTTAATAAAGTTATGACGTAATCCTTCTCATGATATCAATCCTTCTCATGTTATGATATGGGTAAACATAAAGACCTGCTTAAGTGCATCAGCTTAAAGCATTATGACTTCAACATATGTAATTGCGACACCTATGGGGTAGTATTTAACCTCTTCGTAGCAAATGCTTTCAAGTCAGTTCTCAACTTTGTTGAAGTATCTAAGTAGAACTGCTTTTTCACACAACACATGTCTTCTTCCTGCAACCAAAACCCCTCCTTAAACGTGGGTATAGGGTAGAGTACGGGAGGTGGAGGGGGGGGGGGGGGCTGCATTCAATATTCAGAAGAGCTAAGCTACACTGATAGATACAAATGGCGTATGTGGAATCAATCATGGTGTAAAGTACACTGGGGAAGGTGTTTTTTAAGCCACGAAAACGAACTAGCAAAGAACTCAGCAGTGTTGAGAAACCAGAATCTGTAAAAGAAAGGCATAATGGATACAGTGTGACAAGGTATAGGAAACACCTGAATTCCCAACACCTGGCTGAGCTACACTTTGCCTTTGAGTGAGGCTTGAGGGGGAGGGAAGGGTATAGAGAATTAGGTAAGGTGGGGAGAAAAGACAAGTGGGAAGCGTTTGTGGTGCATTTTCCATAACCAAAGTGTACTGGGGATTCCTACCACTCAGTCAGAAATCCTCAGCCAGAAATAACCCCATAACTAACAGCACTATTCTCCCTAGCTGCTCAAGGTATAAATGGTGATGAAAAAATTGTTTGGGTTAGGTTTAGACAGAGAGAACCCTATAGTGAAGACCAAGCTAGGCTTGTGGTTGGGTCCCCGGTACCCCAGCACCTCCTAGTGGCAGGCCTGGGAGTGTGCCGGTCCCCATCCATCCTAATATTTACCTCTGTGGCCACGTGTCTTGCATGTTGCACATTGCCAGCCCCAACTGGAGCTGCTCTTGCTACCCCATGAGCTGCTCCCCCACCAATGAGCTGCTCGCCCTCACACATTGTCCCTTCCTCTGGAGCTCTCAGGTCCTGCAACAATTTGCAATATATTTAGGCTTTACTATTAGCAGACTAACTCCTCTCCTTCACCAAAAGGTGCCCAGGTGGGCGGAACGAACGCTGGTGTGCCCCCTACTTCCGGTCTCCAGGTTCTACTTCCGGCCGTCAGGGCGAAATCAGCACCACCATCGGTCTTGTGACAGATTGGCAGTTTCCGGGTCGCTTTCGCTGGTTTCGAGCAGGTGCTAGCAATCATGGAGTCTTGTCAACGCCAATGGCGGAGAACCAGCGTAAACGTGTGCTCAGCATGCGACCTACATTGAGGCGAGCAGCTCAACCCGACCCCCCTAAAGAGAGGTTTTTGCTACAAAACTCGTTAGTTACTCAGGTGTAGTACCTGGGAGAATGCAAAAGAATCTTGGCGGCAACATGAGTTGTAGCAGTATACGTTGACAAGGATGAGGGAGTGAGGATATGGACTTCATCCCCATCCCAAACACACTGAAACCCCAAACATGTGACGATTTAATCTGTAAAAAGGGCCTTAATCAAACTTCCCTGATGTCAAATCGCCATTAATATATATCTTTCTAAATTTATGGGAATGTTTATTGTTTTCTTCCATTGCTCATTACAGCAATATTCAAATTAAGCACTAAGATTGAGAGCTCCTACAGAGGAAACGTCCCCTAGTTACAATGTCATGCTTAACCAATTCCAATTACCTAATTCCGACTCAATCACATTATTTTATGTTCCAATCACTTGTCAGGAACAAGCATCTATCACATTTTTAAGCCATCAATAAACACTTGGTTTTACCTCTTAATGAGAATTGGGGTTTCATTTTTTTTCATGTCTGTGATACTGGACAATAGGATTTGAATGTGACAATAATTGAGATGCTCACAATGATGAAAGGTTATCAACGCTAACTAAAAATTGAAACAATGCAATATGGTCGAAACATTTCTGTATGATTAGCTGCAGACGAAGGCTCAGTCTTAATCAATCAATTGGTGAAATCCCGAAGATACACCAATCAGTGCAATCAGTTACCAAGCCAGAAAGAAGGCCATAAATAGATATTAAGCAAGATGCTAAAAGAAAGAATTCCCACCCCAATCAAGAGATCCTTTATTATAGATGATCCACAATTTTCAAGTTGTCAGGGCTTTCCTTTTATAGGGCAATTCTCCTTGAGACCAATCAGCCTGGGGAACAAAAACACCAGTAAGAATGTCTGCAGACAAGGCTAAAGGCAAACACCACCTGCTGCAAATAGCGACCATTGGCTTGGCTCTTACCCCCCTTGTTCCCATGCCAACAGCCTCTCCTAGGGTCTATACCTGTTCTGTGACCTGCAAAGATCACTTACTACCCTAATGGTGACTGACTTCTATCAGGTACCACCTGGATATATTAAGATAAGAGCTGGGGGGGGGGGATAAAAGGCCTAATCAATGTGTTGATGATATCGCTTTGATGTGCAGGGAGACATAAAGGAAGGTATTGATTTGATCATGCATGGGTATTATCATTAAAGGTGGAGTTTCTGATATGATGACAGTATGTTTTTTTTTATATATATATACTTATTTAACCCTTTTTTTTCTTCATTTGGGCAAAGTATGAAGAATATGTGCTATCAATGATAATGTTTAATCATAGTAAAAACTACATGTATCATAGCAACAACGAAGCTTGTCCATAAGCTAAGGTCTTAGCATATTGTTGATATATTCATGGTATACACCAAAATAGGTAAAGGTGTACATTTGATAATATATTCATCATATTGCACCTACCACTTGAACACCATTGATGATATCTGATTTTGATATTAGAATAACATGGTGGGATAAGTTGCCCATCCATACTATAGACCTATTATACTCGCCCTAACTAAGGCCTAGGCATATATCAAATATCTCTCCTTTCACATCAGATGAAGAATGAAAGGAGGAGGAGGGACAGTCTTATAAGCAGTCTTACCTGACCTAGTTACAGACAGATCAAAAGGTGGTTTCCGTGACAACCAGGTGAAGTCAAGGGGCATACGTGGGGTGGAACAGGTTAATAGTAGCTTCCTGACACGCCATACCTTACTTGGTAATACACTCCCTCCTCTATGACGTCTTGTCTAAGAAGGTAAGACAAGGTGTCACTATGCTCCATATCAATGTACGGCCACAGACTAATCTAGTATCATCTAACGCACTATTGGTATGACGCAGAAGGGCATATCTATGTTATGTTATTCTTATATAAGATAACGGAAATCCATGATTTTTCTGCCCTTTCTTTAGAGTAGAATGGATTGAATTTAGATGCTACAGAATTTGGGTTATCTTATAATGTCATCGACATTTACGGTACTATTTTATGATTAAGTTCTATCTCAGCATCAACTACGCACTATTTGAGGCCTTGTGGGTCGTATGGACCCGTGCTTATATAAATAAAATTCTCGTATAAATTTAGCATGAAGAAACAATAAAATACACTTTGAAATTCCAACTAGAGAAGGACACAAACCTTTCTCTGTATGTAAGTGTTCACATAGCAATATTGCACGGTGACTTTCCTTGAAACCTGAAGGTGGGGATGGGGGAGAGGGGACAATGTTTAGGTAACAGCTCTCGGCCTGAAAGGCTATCTTTGATTCCAGGCGTGTCCACAAATACCTAAACGGATCGGACCTTCTATCCCTTAGCCAAACAGTTTCCAGGAGAAAGGTGCTAAAACAAGGACTTGAAAGGTGCCAAGCTCAGACCACAAGGCAGTCAAACAAGACAAGACTATTAACACAAGAGGAATAAATATTGTACAGGAACTAGTTTTGAGTTAAGAATCATCCTGTTATGCTTCTAAAGAACGCCGGATTGGGTGTGGATTTGATATGAAATTCAATGGATGAAATACATCATTAATAATTCCTGAAAAGTGATGTTGACAACCGTGGACAAAATATATGGAAATCTTCAATATCTAGAATTCCTCACAAATAGTACTACTGATCAGCTTTCAACAACCCTAGTAAAATTAACCTTATCTGCCTTGATATTTCTATAATTATTTTCACCCTATAGACTGTGAGCTAACTACATGTAACACAAAATTGTCACTTACCCTAAAGATTCTACACATGTCAACTCATTAAAATACCTATGTCCAACAGTAGTATATTCATGTGAATATTAATGAGTTATATTAGAGACAGATTTTACCCAGGACAATGCCTCTAGAGAGTGAAATTTTACCCAGGACAATGCCTCTAGAGAGTGGAAGTTTACCCAGGACAATGCCTCTAGAGAGTGAAATTTTACCCAGGACAATGCCTCTAGAGAGTGAAATTTTACCCAGGACAATGCCTTTAGAGAGTGAAATTTTACCCAGGACAATGCCTCCACAATGAGTGGATATCTGAGACTAGTGAGCTGCTCATAGAACGACTCACCACCACACTGTTGTCAACAGTCAAAGGCCAAAAATAAACAGCTCCTTTCTCACATCTGAAGCTGACCTTCAGGCAGGCAGACTGACATTTCCAAACTCACTACTACTTTTAGGGACCCTAACAATGCTAATGTATGGCAAGCTTATCACAACACACCAATTTTTAGTGTTATTCAGTAAAAATGGATGCGAGACAGATGCGGGAACTGGTTGTTTCCTCAGTGAAATTCTACATCAACTTCAGGAAACCAACGAAGTCCCGTTTGGGATGAAATTCAGTCTTTCTTTCTAAATCTGAAAAAAAAAAACAACTTTATTTTTCATGTAATATTGAAGGGTTGACCATGTTATCTATAACTAAGACTAACAAAATTCAATGGCGACAGACTCCTGTTATAATAATAGGCCTATCTATTGTGATACTATACATTGTAGTTGATGGTGACAATACCCTTGGCAGGAAAGCCTTGTTCATAGTGCAATGTCATTAGTGATAGTGGTAGTTAATCAAGATCTCATTAGGCCTGGTTCATTATAACAAGGCCACTAGACATACACAACCAGACGTACCAGGTGCCACTGAGTGAAAAGGGAAGGAATAAGTGAATGATAATCTAATGAATTAGACAGGACCTGTGTTCATTTAGATGATTTCTCTGGGGAATTTAGGGGTGCGATGGGCCATAGGAGTAAGGGAGGTCTAGGCCTGGAGGGTAGTACATTAGACAATGCCTGAGGCATGTGTAAAATAGTTGGGTTTTTTTGTGGGAGATAGGGGCACTGCAGAACATCAGTGGTGGTTATCTTCAGAGATATAGATCCTTTTTTAAGTGTTGTTTGAAGAGACTAAGGTCTTCTCTCAGATATGATCCATCTTTAGATATGGAGGAAAGGGGAGGGGCGTACACGGAAAGACAGGGTGGGAGACAGGGGGCTTGAGTGTTGTATGTCTGTGACGTTCCATATGTCAGCAATGGATGGTCAATACATGAACCGAGCTGGAGGCGGAAATTAAATTTCCTAATTTTCTTTTGCTCAAAGAAATACAAAGCCAATATGGCCGACTGAGTCAACACTGGGTGAATTAGGCACCAAGGAACCTCTTTCCAGCCCCCCCAGTGCCGTCTCTGCCATATGGCGGCCTTAATATCCCATCTGCTATTTTTTACCTTTCCTAAATGCATAATGCGCCTAAATTCAACTGTGAATTGACGTCATCAAACGGAGAGATGAGGCTAAGTATGGGTAATTTGGGTATCATTTTAAAAGGGAGATGAGGCCATTATTTTCGGAATGATATAAATTACACATAATCAAATTGTAATAGCCTATCACAGGCCCCATGTGGGGAGAGTCCATTAAGATAAACTCTTTCTGGAAAAGACTATGCATCAACAATAATACACCTTATGGGAACCTATTCAAAGCCCTTAAATGTAACCACTTTTTAAATGTTTTCTACAAATTCCTGATGATACACATGTAATACCATTGAATCTTCATAACAACAGTCCCAGAACTTACTAATCCTCCATCTTAATCTCTGATCTGTTAGTTACTTCTAAAATCTCCATATTTCTTATTCCCTACAGGTGTATCATATGGGTGCACATTATACCTGTGAATAGATGTAGTGACTATTTAAGGCGTTGTCCTTATCACTCACTATGTATACAATGATGCGGAGGTGTAGAGAGGGCTATAATATTATTGCACTCACCATACATTGATGAATAAGTTCCTCAACCCCTCCAGTACCCCCCCCCCCCTTACCCATACAGTGCCAAGCCTCCTCCATACCATGTTTACCTCGCATTAAGGCCGCTCTTTAATGCTTAGGAAAAACTTCTTTCGCCACCCACAATCCTACGCCACTTGTGCTAGCACAATGGAATGAAATACAAATTGTGGGAAGAAAAACACATGTTTTAACAAGAACTACAAGACGCGGGAGTGTTGTCACATCACCAGCTGTTCAGGAACGTGTCTGGTACGTCATGGATATTCTGGTGATGATGTATATCCCTTCCTGTTCTACATATGGCAGTTTTCTGTTTCTTAAGGCTGTATTCCATTAGGCTAAAATTCTGAGCAATCAAAGCTGATCCCATGATTTATGAGGACACAATGATTGATTGATTGATTTGTTTATCGTCCTAAGGTTCTTACACCTCATGGGACTGCCTCGTTAGTTTACAGACATGAAGTCCTTTCTTTCTCAGTCTGCACAGGTATTTAAAAGCTGATTGTCCATACAGCTAGCCAAGTATTTATATGCTGCTTGTCCATCACAGCGGTGACTGCATCTATGGATGACCGAATCTATGAGATGAATGACCACATCTATATATGAGGAGGGGTGAGGGGGAAATTCAATTCAAATATTCTTATCAAGACCTAGCCGGAGACACTAACTACTGAAGTGAACTTTAAAGTAGAAATCTACTTGGTATCTTTCCGTCTCCTTTTTCCCCCTCGGGGGGGGGGGGCAATTCAGCGCAACACCTTGGCCATCAATCTATATATACTAAGCAGCTAGGTTATGATCGTAATAGATGGACAATGTAGTGCACCTGAGAGTGTCTTATATCCGTCTGTTGCTTATAATAGAATATATAATTGCGAGATCCTAACATCTACCCAAGATGAGACACGATGCTTTGTCACTTATACAAGATAATGGTTTTGACACACACGTACACCTATCACCGTATGTTCTTACAGAGTGTGACATGGACCTGTCATATCCGTGTTCACAGTTGATCATGATGACAGTTGGTGGTCAGTCGGGAGGAGTTGTTAGAGGATCGGAGATAGGAGATAAGATAAGGGTCCAATTGAGGCCTTCTACTACTGACCCCTGGTTTACAAATGTCTCTATTTTTCTTAAAGAGGTAATTTCTATTATGAAGTAGGCTGACTTTCTTCTACATTTCCTCAAGTTTAAATTCCTGATTTGTTTCAGATTTTTTTTGTAAATTTTTCTTCCAACTTATCAATGATTTTGTGACTTTGAGAAATTCCTCTGTTACTTTCTATTACCCAGAGGTTTAGAGCCCCACTGCCTTTGTCCACATCACCCTCCCGCCAGGGGAGGTTTCAGAAACGACTGACCTAGGCCTGGATGAGGCCTTAAGTGGAATTCTGTACGGAATAGTATATACATACATGGAAGACACCTAAGCCTACGTATTGTATTCAAACTCCATTATGTACAACACAGCTCTTGGCATGGGGATACAAATACATTTGGAAATTATAGGCTTACAATTAGTGCCATTTTACTATGAACTTGGAATGTAGGCTCTCCAAGTATAATATAGTCATCTGTGTAAATGTATGGTATGTCTATACATAGTACGGGTTAGAATATATGTTATGTGGAAACTAAGGGCTAGCAACTTGGGGTTGGCAAAACAAAGAACAAGCACAAACATGCAATAATATGTTATCTAAGCCCTGCATTAGACCATGGGGTTTCAAACCCATTATAGTCACTAGTATCTGATAAGACTTCATGTAATGTGCCCGACATGTACATATTATAACTACTTATAGCACAGACTGGTGGTGCTCTCTCCATGGTCTGTAGAGCCCTAATTATTCAAGTGAGCTGGTATTCAATTTGTGTCCCACATACCAGCAGTCTCCACAGTGGTATACATACATAGGGGTGTGGAGGCGACAGTGACAGATAGAGTAAGTGTATTTACAGTCTCATATGTGAACAGGACTTATGACTACTAAAGACGCTAAATCATGCCAGGTCAAGTTATTAAAAATCAAAGATTAAGAGGCGAGGAATAATGTGAACTATATCAAACAGATAAAGAAACTCAGACCATTTAACAAAATCCAGAAAAGAATATTACATTTTCCTCCTGCATGTAGCAAGGACAGCCGAGGATAAAAGATATCACCAAGAACAGAATAGACCAGACCATCATCACAGAAAATATAGGTGAAAATGTGCTCCTGTTATATTTATCAAATACCAAAGTGCACTTAAAGAAGCTGAGTGGTACCTGCAGGTAAACTCCTCCTGTTGGGGTTGTCCCAGTACATCCTGGCAGGGCCTGGAGGAGGCCCTATGGCCTTCTCGTCCACGTCAATGTGACCACAATACGTTCCCATGGTAACGGCGCCCTGGAGGGAGTATCGATCACTTCCAAGTCCCCTTCCCCCAGAACCCAGGAGGAGGGGGTTGGATCAAACTACGGTGAAACAAAGATACACAGGATCCAGCCGACTCCAGGGGATTTCCTGAGCCAGAAATGGGGCGACCAAACTCCTGGGTCTTGGTCCGGGACCGTGGAGGAACCGTGGATGGTTGTGGTATAGAGTTACCACTGACAGGATAGAGGAATCCTGACTACTCCAGGAGATATCCTGGAGGAGAGATTTTTTCTTTGCTATTTGTGTGTCTTATTTTGTCATGAGTGATGTGATACTTTAGAATGTTGCCTCTTAAAGGGACTGGGTATTATTAGAGGCATCCATGAAGACTTGTTCATCATGCTGAACGATTGGTTAGTTATCGCCTGTATGACCAGTGGGTTTCTATCGTGACTAAGTCAATGTTGGTTACATTTCCTGACACTACCAGCATGTAGGAAGGCATACAGTAATGATACACAGATATAAGATATAAGCCGATTAGATGTTCTCAATTCTCCATTTGTCTATACGTGAGAAAGTCTTGGCATTATTGTTCTGGCTGGTTCTATAAGCTATCTTCCTCAAATACATGTTAAATGTATTGGTCTAATCATTCTGAGTTAAGTCTAACAATCTTATTCCTATCAGAGGCTTTCGCTCAGAGCAGCTCGCCGTCTGAACTAATCACTCAATGATAACACGGAAAACTGATAACAAACCTCGGGTTGGCCTGAGTTAGGTGCGGCAGTAGAGTTGGTGGTATATAGAGTTGTTGAGGACAAGAGCTGGAGTAAAGGTTGATGGATGTCGAGTCTATCTATTGCCTCCTGAAGGGTACGGGTCAGACTGGTGGATGAGTAGGGGATGAGGTGATGGGGTGCTATCTCACCTGGCCGAGTTATCACACCTGTGGGGCGGCCTGGTTTGTACCTGCAGCTCTCGCACCTCTATGCCATGAACCTTCCTCCAGGGTCTCAATGCATCCAGACCCGATACTCAGACTCCCCATGGATTACCCGTTTTTATACGGCCAGGTATCACAAATACACTATTGTATATACAGAGCCAGGCTCTCGTCTACCTGACCTTGTACTGATGATCTAAGAAAAGAGATTCTTGGTAGACTAAGTTATAAGAGGTTCAATAGTGATTCTGGTGATTGTGATTCAATATATTGCAGTATGGTTATCTGCCGGGGTTATCTGTTTTCTTTACCAAGTATTCCTTTCATTCCTCTGTTACTTCACAACTCCAGTTTAACGATCAATATCGATAACATGACATATTTCTTGTAAATCACATGACATGTATCTTTTTAATACAATGGCTTTCAAGTAGGTTCCAATGTACTCGTATGCCAAATATTTGGAAGTAAAATCACGCCACTTCAAAATTTCATGCCACAAGTGCAAGCCTCAGATGAGAAAAGCGTTATCTACATTCAAATTGCATGTAACTCCACTGTAAAGTCAAACACAGGCTGTTGATGCCTGCTCACTGGATCCTTGGCACCAATGATGACACACAGACTCAAACACTGGGTACCTGGACGTACTGCACTACTCCACAATACACTATGGGGACAAAATCAATACATAACTGGGCGGGGCAGGTTAGAGCTTCCAGCCCTACCGTAGATTAGGGAGGTTGAAATACACGTGCATTGCATCCTCAGGGGGCAAATAATCAACACACAATTGTTAGGTCGAGGCCAAACTTCAAGGCTGGACCGGGGACTGTCCAGACCCTCACTGGTCAATTCCTTTAGGCCCATGCAGTGTCTTTCCATGCCAAGCTGGGTGTTAATGGAAATTGTTGGTTGGGTTGAGTCACTGGGAGTTATTTGTTTGAGGCAAACACACAGAAAAAAGTAAGTGATTTATTCTCAGATTATTCTGGTGAGAGACAAGGTAAATTCCTCCTCAGATTCACTCACCCTGGACTTTGAGGCAACACACACAGAAAAAAGTACGTGATTTATTCTCAGATTATTCTGGTGAGAGACAAGGTAAATTCCTCCCCAGATTCACTCACCCTGGAGGAGTGGATAATACTCACTGGGAGATGGGCAGGATGAGGTACATATCCCATTACAGATCAGCCAGCAGTCATAGCGAAGGTAATCACTGGATCCTATGGGCTTTGCCATTATGTTAATCAAGGATCCAGCATATAGCGCCTGGTAAAGCCTTAATTAAAACCACTAATTAGTACATATGATCAATGAGGCAGCAGCAGTAGCAGCCATACTTAGCACTTAATCTAAATTAAGGAAATTGTGCATTTATTTGGTCTTCTCAATACACAAAACTTACTGGTGGTGTCTGTCCTTGCTGCCTTGGGTCTAATACGCTCCTAGCTTAGAGCCCCTGGAGTAGATAATGTGTAGAGGATATAGAGACACAGGAGGACTGACTAGCAGCCTGTGATGGTGTTGAATAAAAGGTCCAGCTGGAGTTCCACGTAGGCACTGCTATCGTCCTATGGACCGGTTCCTATGTTGCTGTTGTCTCTTTTTCTCTGTGTCCTCACCACGAGGACAGGGGGCTCCGGGAAGGCAGTGAATATCTACCAGGATCTAGATTCCACCTAAAACACTCCCAGTTGTAGTCTGGACACACATGTATGTGTATATGTATGAGTGTACTGAGTACATAAAGTGTAGGCTGGGTGGGTAGCTATATTCTACATTCAGTGATACACACACATCCGCCTACCCCAATACACATACATTCAGGGTGTCTACTGTGATAGATCCTGTTCTGAACCACCAGAGTGATAGTATAGACTAAAGAAGGTGTGTGGGAGTCTTGTGTGTGTCTGTGGGTGTCAGAGTTGGTTCCTCCTGGTGGTGTTTGGTCCTCAGGGCTGTGTGACATAAGGCTTGTGGCAGCAGTGACAGCCTCCTCCTCCTCACCAGCCGCCAATAGCCGTCGGCGCTGCACACAGCACAGACAACGCACCACTACAAACCGCTGTATGACTCATGCCATAAGGATCACCCTCCCCACCCCTCACCAACACCCTCTCCTCTCTAGTCTTAGTCCTACCCTCTCCTCAAGCACTGTATCTCTCCTCCACCTTCTCCAGGCCCACCTACAGAGCCAACACTGTTCCTCCAGTGCTATATCAGGATTCCTCCAGGACGCTGACAGCCTGAATAGTGCTCTAGTAGTTGGGGTTTTCTCATCTGGGCCCGAACCCAGGCTCTACTGTACGGTACTACAAGGGAAGGGATGCCTGCCTAGCCAGGGATTCCCTGCTCTCTTTCACTGACCCCATTTTGGGTGCAGACACCAGTAGGGGGATTCCTCCCCTCATCAACTGACTGCTGATTGGCTGCTGCTGAAGCAGGTGATGTAAGGTGTGTCCCTATTGGCTGGGGTCCAGGGGAGAATGAATGGATGGAGTGTGTGTGGATGTTGATGGGTTGGATTGGTATGTTGGAGTGGGATTATATTGAGTGGAATAGTCACTAATACATCTTTGATCCACCCATTCATTCCCCACTTAATCCTACTCACACAGGTGTGGCCACATATTATGACAGAGGTTATACCTGAGAGCACCCATTGTGATTATCTGTATACGTAGATCTATATGGATGGAATATTGCCTGAGTATTACCAGTACAATATACCAACCATTGAAAGTAAGACTAAGATATATTCCATATCATATCTATCTGATGGAATCCCATGGGCGGTGTGTTCACAAGGTACATGTATAATCAGTTTATGTGCTCAACTTCTTGAGATGGTATGATAATTTGAGCAAATGCCCATTATCCTTAGTGCTGATCTGCAAAACCCTTTCTGTAAATAAAACCATTAAATTCATGTGAGAATTTATATGGTATTTGTACAGGAAGTAAAAGTAGTGCTTGGCATGGCAAACATTGTCCTTGTTTATTGTCATCATATACAAGTGAGTATCTTTTTAGAGAAATTCAGCAAAACTACTGTGTGTTTTTTTCTTGTGTTTTTGTTGTTGTTGTTGTTTTTTCCTTTTTGCGTTATAAATGTTTTGTGGCTAAAACACACTATGTTCAATCATTGTTACACGATGGTTAAAATACGAGTGTAGATAATTATCTACACATGTACACTCCATTTCCAAGTATCTTGTACTAAAAATATTTCATGTGTACAGCACAATCATTGACTCCCACTAACAGCAGTCAGTAGAAGAAGTCCTCGCAATGGGAGATAAGAACAATGTCAGGTATCACCTGGACCCTGTATGATTGGCAGGGTCATGCCCTAACATGTGAGTCCTGTTCTTATCAGTTCTTTACTCATGCCTCACCTGAGACATCTAGTGGGACATGTTGGAACTAGGATTCTACCTAGTCAGTCTGGTGCTGGACAATGGTGGACTCCAGAGTTTGTCCTCCAGGTGTTAAGTCTGTGTCTAATTATTGACACAACTTAAGAGAAGGGGAGTACACATGTACTGTTAACAGGGATAGGCTGTTATATGTTGGGATCTAATGCCAAACTTTGCATTCTACTACCCAATGTTAACCCATGGGATTGGGGCCTGCTTGAATGGCTATAATCTAGATCTGATCATAAAATAAGGATTACGTTGGTAAGTTGCTTCCTTTGAAAGCACTCAGAAACACTAAGGATTTCCGCTTCCCTTAGCGGACCCAACATGACCCCACCCTGTCGCAATTTTTCATTCAATTCTATTTTATTTAATTTGTGAGGCTGGGCTTGGCTTAGCATTGTCTTAAGCCCAAAGCAAAAATATTGCCTCATATTTAGTCTTAAACGGGATATGGGCAATATCCACGAAGACCAAGATACTGTCCATTAAATCAACATGTCTTTTTTTCATAATAGTTTTTAGCCTATCTTCTATACATTTCTCATCTTTTGCGATAGACTATTGCACTGGTACTAACCCCCCCCCCCCCACCCCAGCCCCCCCCCCTACAGCCTGGCTTCCCGACTATCACCACTTACACACACGGTCCTGGGGCCCACTATAGCACGGGTTACGTGTGTTACGTAGTCTTACATCTAGTATAACCAGCCCATATTGATCTGAACAACAACAGTACCAAATGTGTGAGTGCTTATGGAAAAGTTAGCTCTTAACTCTAACGTGCATTGGGTGCCATTAGCACCTTTTTTTCCCAGCACATTTGATAGCACGTTTTATCAGCTCATATCTCAAATATTTCCAAAAGCTACGTTTTAGGTTTATATCTTGACTTCAGAAAAATGCCTCCGATCAAGTCATTTTAAGTTTTTTGAGTGCTGGCTCTAAAGGAGGCGCCCATCCAAGCTTATCTTATGATGAAAATATGCATTTTTTTAAATCAATTTCTTTCAAAAAAAAATTCTCAAGGAGAAAATGCAACATGCCCTCCAAGCTGAAAATACTGAATCCACCACTGCTCATGATAAAAGCTGAACAACTATGAAATCTCATTAATCTTTAAAGGTGAAACTTTTCATTGATATACCTACATAACTATTTGGTATTTTGGCATCAACAGTTACAGTAGGCCTACTGGAGCTAACATCAACATGGATATAAATGGATCATGTAGGTTATGAACACCAACATAGAGTAATGTTCATGTATAGCTGCAATAATTTGGCACCCCGCACACACAGGAATGTCCACACAATGTTGGCGGTAATGGATCGTGTCCAAGTTATAACAAACACATATATACGCTATTCTCGACACCAACGTCCATACCCCATGCTATAAAAAAGGGGTGAAAGAAAGATGAGCAGCTGATCTAAAATAATGTACAAATTGGTATACATGTAGTTATCATTTATCATTTGTATATATTGTGTCTATGTAGAGCAGGAAGTGTGACCCCTTGGCCCTGGTAACCCACAAGGTTTGATTTGTACATGATAAGCTGCACCAAACACTGCATATCCCTGTCTGTATGGCTGTGGGATGGGCTATATACTCATAGCATTGGTGCACAGGGCAGTTTTCTCTCCTTTCTTTACATACTGCGCATTTATCCGGTATTAATCCCCCCCCCCCCATTATATCTTCAATTTTCTGTTTTTGAAGGGATATTAGACTGGCTACAGTCCCTAAGCTCTGTCCCCTCTCCTCCAGTACCCATCCAGTTCGCTCATTCACTAGTGGTTTTATACTTGATAGTCCTTCACATTATTTTGTTTCTCTGGAATTTAAATACATAGACTTGAGCAAGTCTAAGGGGACATAAATGGCGTAGCCTCCTATAGGGTTTGTTGGTGGGTATATCATTTAAAATCAGAATACTAGCCATAATTCAACTGTGCAAAAAACGGGGGAAAGCAGACGTAAAATACGCATCAATAGATCCCGATCAATATTAGATGATTGATGGATCAGAGCTGGCCGTTTCATTTGATACAATATGGGTTAATCAGAATACTTTTCAACATTGCTGATCAAGCACTATTTAATCTGTACGTTCGCAATCAACTCTCAACACTATACAAGTCGATAATACACCTTATTCTAATGCAAAATATTCACCCCCCCCCCCACCAAAATTCATTTACCTTACCAGAGGATTTATCAAGAACAAGAACGTGAACATGAACATGCCATCATATCTTTTTTCAAATCTGAGAAAAATTTGTTGGAGATAAAAGTAGCTATCTATCAGTAGTGTGCTCTACAGTACTAGTATCAAGATACAACAGTGCCAGTATTACAACTGTTTGCTTCTGGTGATCTGGTGCTGCCATCTCGAGTTAAATCTAGACACTACTTCCCCGCCTTTCCCATTCTGCCTTCCCCTACACGCCCTAGCAAGGGGGCTTCCATAAAGTATGTACGCATTTTTCCCCAGAAAATTGACCCCCCCCCATCCCCCATGTTGCATTATGTATGCATTGGGAAGACCCCCCCCCATCCCTTAAGTATATACCTGGTACATACTCAGTTGCCAAACCACCGCCCCCCCCCCTTTACTCGCTGCAGATCTCCACATGCTCTTCCCTATTTAAAAACCTACTAGAACTCTAAATGAGCATTCATTACTCCACTAATCCACTAAATAGGGCCTTGGTAAACTTTTTCTTCCAAGCAAATTCTTTTCAGAACCCCCCCCCCCCGGGCCGACCTATCAGGTAAAAGCGATTCTGAACCCCCACTAAGAATTGATTTAGTGAAATGTCATCACCCCCACTAAAAGACCATGAATATAAATGGAACAATGTGTTACAGTTTGGACATCTTTTAAGCACACATGGCGTCAATTACATCAAATACAGTATCTAAACTTAGTTTTAATCCTTCCCTACCCCAGTGTGGAAGTTTGTCATGTATTGGTGCTAGATGGATGATAAAAATGTGCCAAGATGGATGATGTGGCCAATAGTCAATGTGGACAATGAATGATGTGGCCAAGATATATTTTGCCCTTTAGCAGGTACAAATTTGCCAGGGAAATACAGGTAGCCCAAAATATTGTAAACATCGTCCACAGGGATCAGCCACATTGTCCATGCTTTTGACCACATCACCTTGCCCATATAGGCTTTTGCCCACTTTGTCTGGGAATCATTTTGGCCCAAACGAGACTCAAAATACCCCTCCCCTGAATTTAAATCATTTTGGTGTGTTTACATGGTCGATTGGGCCTTCATGTACTTGAACAGCTCACTACCCTCTGCCCTATGTTCAAAGATCATGAAGACCAACCTAATAAAACACGAAGACATAAACTATTATAACCCTAGTAACCCCAGATATGGTTGAAAAGCTACGTTTGGTGGAAGCCTTGTGGATGACTTACTTCCACCCCCCAACTCTAAAATAGATAAGACTTTGCCCTCAGTCAAAAGGGGCTGGAAGTGATTCAGGAGCCTGATGGTTGAAAGCTTTGTCCCTTATTTAAAAATTTTGCCCCCCCCCCTTTGCCCTAACTACCAGGCCATGACAGTTATACATTGCCTAAAAAAAAAAGAGAGTAAAAATAGGGTGTTTTAAGCAGTACTTCACAGCTCTTATTGGTCTAAAAAAATGTCTAAGTCTGTGCATAAAGAGTATGCCAAATTGCCTGAAGACCCCCCACCCACCCCTGGATTTCATGTACGCATTTGTATGCATTTGCCAAGACCCCCCCCCACCCCCCTCGGTGTGTACATACTTTATGGAAGCCCCCCAACACTAATCAATACAGCACGGCAATTGCTATGGAAACAGGATTGGCAACAGGCACTGGCTGTTGACCCTTTAAGTACCAAACTGCACTAAGGCCACACCAAAAAATTAAGTTGGTCTACGGATCGCCCTCTCCATATTTTCGGAAATACAAATTTTTTTTTCTTTGAAAAAAATCTTGTCTACGGATTTTGCTTGCTTCAGTTTCTACAAGTTTTCTCTTTGTGATGTTTGGCAGATTAAAAAAAAATAAAAAATTGTTCGCTCGCCTCACTTTCCCACCAAGGAATCCATTGGACGCCAAAAAATTCTTTTAAAAAAAAAATAAAATAAAATCGCTCGCTCGCACCATTTTTTCAAAACCAAAATCCGTAGACCAACTTATTTTTTTGGTGTGGCCTAAAGTCTAAATTTGAGGGGCCTCTGAATCTCTGAAAATGGATGAACCTTTGAAGGTCTGACATCTCTGTTAGGTTCATATCATCAGGATAAACCAATGCAGTGCTGTATCGGAACATTAAGCCGACCATGACTTAACCCAGTAAACTCATCTTGATTGATTAACTTATTCAAGGCACTACGCAGTATTAAATGGTTAATGCTACAGGTCTTCTTCCCTCTGTCTGCACCATCACAGGTCGCTGCCACCTCTTATCTCCCTATGGTGAAAGGCGGCAACAAGTGAAGGGTCTGTGGTGGAGATGAGATAGAGCAGGAGTCCCTGGGGAAGAGGCGAAAGTGATTGGATGAACCCTGACCCCAACCCCCAGATGAGTCATAGATGTATGGAGCTTAAAATAGACCTGACTGTTCTAGGAAGCTTCTAGGGAATACACCATAAAATATGACACTGGGTTGGGAGAGCGAAGGGGCAGTGCAGGGTGATGTTAAACTCCGTTCCATTTTCTATGCAGATCACCATGCCAGTGTACAGTACATATTTCTTTTTGCCCTGTATCATCTCTTATGTATTATCTCATATATCGAACTTCTGTCAAAATCTGAGTAAACGGAGATTAGATGGACAGGGAATAAACTGAAAATTCTAGTACATGACAAGAATATGAGAATTAAAGGTATAGCAGGATTCCCACAAAATCCTCAGACTAAAATTCTATGACATTCCATGACGTGTGGGAACCCTGTGTAGGTAATCCAAACCTGAAATCTAGAAATATTTAATCAGAATACTCAATACAGTGGGCATTTCCCCACCATTTTGTCAACACCACCACCATCATGTCAACTATAGGTACCATTCAACATACATGGATCATAGATCATACATAATTATATATATATATATATATATATATATATATATATATATATATATATATATATATATATATATATATATATATCATATTCACATGCGCCACTTGAAGCAACCCTTCACCTTGGCCCGATTGAATTGGCTAATACACGGACAAAGATTTATACATACCCGTTATTAAAGAATGAAATAAAGAGGTAATATCAAATAAAATAGCCAAACCTATGAAGCAGGTAAGTCTGACCATAGTACTTCAGCCAAAGCCTGAGAATCATAAGCATACTGACCATTGGCAATGACTGGCGACGTGACGTCATTATCCATGTTTGTGACGTCATTACTTTCCTGTACACAGTTTTCTGTGACGATCACACTGTTAGCAACCGGTCGTAATTTTTTCCTGTAGTTCACAAGGCTTGTATTGGAATCCTTGTTATCCTCAGATTTCTCACTATGGTCTAGCTCATGTCTGAATATTTTATTATTATTGTTAATGTGAGTTGGTTCACCGAACGCCAAATCTCTGTTCATGGGTTTTAGAGCTTGCCTGACTTCAGCAGGCTCTCTGATTAAATTATCTGTGACGTCATAGTCTGTTGGTGACGTCGGCGACGTACCATTACGTTTATTGACAGAGTTGGCCGATGGGGGCGTTGCAAGATCGCTGAAGCGGGCAATCATGTCGCGCACGCGCCCTGGCGTCCCCATCACTTCCGGTTCCGCCTCCATTGTGGCCAACATAGCTAGTTTTTCTCCACAATATCAACAGGTATATTTAATAAATTATATCACAATATCTCTTTCAAATTATATTTGAGTGAGATTACTCTTTCCAGTGTCTTTCTTCAGATGGTTCCAATATTGACCAACATTAAAATCACTTCTATTTAAATTTCTTTTGTTAAATATACGGTATTGTGACTGTCAGCTATCCCTGACCTAAGAAGTCAGATCTAGGTCAAGGACAAGTTCAAAGGGTCAGATGAAGGTCACATTGTAACTGCAGGTCCTTGGGTGCATGGTGTTGAACTGAAGTTGATGCATTGGTCCTCTTCGCACCTTCAGGGCCTGTAAACAACAACAATTTTCATCTAACATTCAATTCACAAACTTCTCAATACCAGCTAAGTTTTCCATACATTCCACTCACTCTGCCTCCACTTATTCGCCTTTTCACACAACAACACAAAACAGGACAAGCAGTTATTCAATACGCAGCACACCTCATTTTTTCTCTCTCACACTCACAAACTTTCTTCACATTAACGTTGTCGTGTCTTGTGTCTGAGTCTGAGAGCTTTCTGTTTTCATGAATCACGTTCTCACACCACGTCAAGGTTTCCTAATTGATGATGGCTCTCCGTAAATAAGGCTCACACGCAGACAAGGCACAACCACTCTGCATTCACATCTGATCACATATTCTAGGGTAGAGTGACCAGGAATCGGACGCATACCTTGAGTTGGACACTTGGAATTTAGTTGTTTAGGCATTCTAACATGCTAAGCTCTTCAATTCGCTGTGTGAGTACGAATAACACTTAGAGTGTACTTATATTCACAAATACAGGTTTGTGTGGATACACGATAAATCCAAGTGCCTGATGCCTGTATATATGTGTCCGTTTCATGGTGAATCTACCCCATCCACACAAGAAGGTTCACACACAGGCACCCATTAAAAATGTATACACAAAACTTCTACACACTTTGATTGATGTATACCATACATACTTCTCATGCAGACTACGTTTGTACATTTATGTCTACTTGCTTACTTCAATCTCCATTCAAAAGTCTACACTTTTTTCACACACAAAAAGAAGCCCACATGTGCATTCAAACCATCACTATTTGAGACTTTGGAGCAAACTTGTGACTGAATTGATTCAATTCAGGAATCACCTACAGGTCACGTACATACATTCAATTCACTTGACAGATCTTTCAAACATAACCTCTCAGTATCATTCTTAGCCAAGTTTAGCGCATCCTCTATGCTCACACATGTGATCTTACAAATTAAAACATCAGTCACTATTCCAACTCTTAGCTGACCCCCCCCCCACCTTTCTTTTTTCTAGTGTAATCAAAAGTTACACGCCTAGCTTTCCTTTTCAATCATCTTTTCCCCCAATATCAATACTGGTTATACTGGCCCATAATCTAAAAGTTATTTGCACACAAAATAACTCATGCGTGAATCATGTGACAGCATCTGAATTCACCAATTCACCACAGATGCTTGAATTCACCCACTATTGATGTATTGGAGTACTCCAGCCTTTTCACCAACAGTTAACCTAAGCTACCCCATGGTGCTTAGAACCCAGGTGCTGTTAGCACTTAGTGTTGGTATAATCTTTTGAAAGCCAAGAAGACAGCTACAAGATTTCCTCCAGACCCTACAGTGCTACAGACTTAGCGCCTGGAGGTAAACGAAAGCCAGGCCTGTGGTAAGAGGTAGACTACAGGTATTGGTGTTACTGTCACCAGGTGTGGGGCTTTATCCAGGTGAGACAACCCATGTGTGGTCCAGGTGACAGGTGCAGAGGGAATCACCATGGCTGAGCCATAACAATAATAGCACTTTGCTATATTAACTCTTAAACCTAAGAGCCACATGGTATCTTAATGCCTGTGGTTGTAATGATGCAGGGTGACTCATCAGAACTGCTTTAATGCATCAGGCCAGCCCAATGTGCCGTCACGATACACAAATGCACAGTTCCTCAAGTGTAGACTCACCAGTACTGCATTGGTCCCATAATGACAAACAAAGGGACATGCCACTGGAGGCATGATGCAGTCCTTCAAGGGTTAAGAATCTTCATTATCAGTACAGTCTGGCTCGGTGCACTATATGTCCTGTAGATGTCTCCTATATTATAGTCTCAAGAGGTAATCTCTGATCGATGACACTCTACAATAATAAGTCTCTCCAACCTAGTAGTCTGTGAGAGGTCTATTGCTGGAAGATCCCAGGCCTGTCCTCTACTGGCGTGCACTGCTCTGGGAACTGGCCTTTCACTTTCTACAACCGGTCCTTTTATAGGGATCACAGACCTATAAAAACTCCCGACTTATTTCTTTGCGAACACACACTAGCTTTTGTTCAACACAACAGACCGTCAGTTCAGCTTTGTCAGATATGGTGTGTTTCCAGCTATTACCGTAGTTGATATCTAAAAGCAAGTGAACTATTAGCAAGGTAGTGCAAATCCATTATTTAAGTGTTGTGGAAAGGCAATGAATTTTAGTGGAAAGACTGGAAGACTTTAACAAGTTTTTCTTCCTTTTTCAGTGTGTGGCAGCTGTCTGCTTCGCCCTTTCAAGGTAAATCAAAGAAAGCCATCTGCTTAAACTTTTCGTTTTCTCACCCACATAGACATGATTCAAACTTACAATAGGAAGTGTTTTATATTTCAAACTTGCAAAGGGTGCCATGCAATAGCTGAACATATTCCTATTCAGCATGGTTTGCATCGAAAGTGCCATTTCCAAATCAGAAAGGTTCTAAGATATTTCACATCAGTTCCCATTCCCGCCGACAGGTGGCTCGTCTCGTGTTCACGTGACTGCGTCCATGGACCTCATGGGGTCAGGGTTGCTCAACATTCTGGGAATCAAAGTCACAGCACATCACGTTCGACAGCCAAGACAGGACTAGGCTGAAATGGATCTTCCCATGGATTTTCTTTTTGAATAATTCCAATTTACACAGCATTCCCTTGGTACTGATCCATTTCTATAGATGGCAAGTTATACATTTTTGACCAAGCTTAATGGAAATATTTGACATTCATGAAATATTGCTACTGATTAAAATAGCAGAAGTGTGTTTATGGACTGATAAGGCTGATAATTGATGTATGGCTTGCTGAATTCCCATTGGTTATTTTGGTTAAAGCAAGACCATTTATGAGTAGAAATACACAGAATTGTGCCGGGAATCCGCTATTACATAACATAAACTAACCATTATATTGGTAAGTACGAATATTGATCCAATGCTTCACCCCTATATCTGCCCATAGAAGCCCATCCAGGTGGCCCCTGTATGGTAACTATGCACAGTACTTAGGGCTAATTTAGAAGCCAATGTTATGCAAATAGAACCAAGGGAAGTCCCAGTCCCAGTACCAGCACTGCTTGAATTCAGATCGTAGGTGTATGAGAAACCAATACGAATGCCTGGGTGGGATAGACAGTATTGGTCCCAGTTTCGGAATTGAAATGATGTTAACATTAATTTTACCAGAAAATATAGTCACTGGATATGCTTGATATTCTAAATATGCACTTCATCATTATCACGTGCTTGGCCAATCAGTCTTATATACAGAAATAACAGACCTTTAAGGATTCTGTAGAAAAGTAGCTAATGACCTAACATACCACTTCAGCCCCCATGTCTAATTTCCATACCTTTTCACCCTTTTATCACCCACTCCCCATGGCTACCTGTATACACATAAATACACACATGTCTGGTACGATACAGCTTGGATCAATATACTCCATGGTGGGAATCAATCATAAGCCATTAACAGACCCAGCGGGTGTTCCCTGACCCTACAACACTATTACATAGGGCCATGGTACCACCCAACTCCTGTCCCTAGCTGCTCCCACCATCACTATGATATACATGTGTATATATATACTGGAGGAGCAGGGGCGTAGGAAGCAAATTTTTATTGGGGGGCCCAGGGGTCTCGGTTGGGGGGGGGGCTGCTATATATTTATATAGGCTTATACAGGGAACCTCCTCATTATTGGGGGGGGCAGGCCCCCCTGCCCCCCCCCTTTTCCTACACCCCTGAGGAGCAGCTCCCTCTGCAGTCCTTGACCTTATAGGAGAACACATTGACTATGGATTATACAGACGCGTCTAGAGTGGCTCAGTGGTGCCCTAGAGCAGCTCCCTTTCCATTAAATGTAGAGGTTACAGACCAGTTTCCGTCTGACTGTTCTACTTAATTTCACATCTCCCAATGGAAAAGAGCAACTCAGAGTGACTGCTCAAAGAATACCATCTTCATACATCTGCTCTCATTTACACTCCTGTTATCAATAAATAATATTCTAGACACATGACAAAGTAAATTTTTGATGACACTCGGACTCTCAAACATACAATGACCACCAAGGACACTCCCATGCACTCTGACGATTCATTCTGAAATAATGTGGTACATAGAGAAGGCAACATGTCTGATGATTCATTGTACACATAACAGCCATAAGAGGTATGGTGAGTCATTATTATCATATTATTTAAAATCTGGTTTTTTTTTCTGTTTTCTTTTTCAACTGAGCGTATACATATTAGATTTATAATTCTTCTACATCTATGCAATAGTATACGCTATCTGAGAACAATTACTGGGGTATATCTGGTGACCTTTAGAAATCCCCAATACTGCGTCATAGCATGAATTATGAATGACACTAAAGATCATGTACACTGCCGCAGAGTGATGCGTAGTGACATATTTTGATCAAAAACCTCTGAACCTTTGAGCCCCTTTTATAATCGATATATACAAGTAGATGGAAGTTACTGCCCCGTGACATCGAATAATCCAGAATCAACCAACCGTGGAGCAATGGGCAGGGATCCGTTAGACGGCCGTCGTTGATGTCAGCCTGGAGGGATTTTCTCATTTCCCTCAGCCTTTTTTGGATTGCCCCATTAGATGGGGGAAGGGGATGGTTGGGTGATCACTAGATGTTTGATATATAAGATCGATCGGTCTGATGACCTGTATATATAGGGTATCCTCAGGGAGTCAATACTGTTTTGTCCTAAGGCTGTCTGTGCTCCTGTCCTGCCTATATTCCTCCTTGTTATATAGCTTGGGATTCTACAAAGGAGTATGTAGCGGCGCAGATTTCTCATAGAAAGTAGTTGTAGTATATACCTCTAATTGTCCATACAGTGTATAACAGGCTCCATATGCTGCTGCAGTCTCCTCAGCTCCTCCTGTGGCTGTTGTTAAAGGTCTGACATCCTATTTATAACACATCACCCGGCTGAGACCATGGGGGCAGGGGCAGCAGCAGGGGATGATGTCTGAGAGGCTGGAGAAGAGGCCCCTCTCTTTATGCCCTGTATAGTGGCAAATTGAACACCATCACTCCATCACCCAGCACGGCCCCTAGCCTCTAAAGGTCCAATGGTCCCGTATAGTTATTATTCTACTGACCGTGGTGCATGTAAATACCCACCTTTATAATACTGGGCATACATTACTCAGGTACACTTCAGCCAGTGTGTGTAAGGTGGGCTGAAAGGTGTGGTGGTCAGCCTGTATGTGGCTCTCTCTAATTCCTAGTGTTAATGCTGATGGACTTTACATGTACAGCTTTGGCTGAATTGTAGTGGCTGGGAAAGATAGGCATCAAATGACTTCCCAGCTATGCCTTGTTTATAATTATAGCATTGTTGCTTTGCTAAATTGCGCCCTTATCACTTGAAATTTTAAACTTACACTTTAACCCATTGAGGGCTAGCATCAACTATAGTCGACACCATGGGAGGCCTAGCATCGACTATAGTTGACACCATGGCAGGCCTAGCGTCGACTATAGTCGATGCCAGTTATATAGGATTAGTATAGGAATTGAAAATAGGCTCGTCCTCTAGGAACTACACTTTTTTCAGAGGCCGTCCCCATGGCCAGGGCAACATTTTTTGCTCTGCCCTTAAAGGGTTAACTGCATTCACAGTTAAAACTGGTAAACTATGACGTCGTTTCCTAGTTTTTATAGTCGTTCTGCAGTCCAAGCTGCTTACGTGTAAAATTGCCGATGCACAGGTGTGAGCCACTGTCATTAGTGAAGAAAGACGATACCTCCAACTCCAGTGATGCTTAAGCACAGCAGTAGGTATACATCCGATGGCCTGTCTGTGTTATAGAATTCTATTTTCTTCTATGACAGTTAGATCCAGTCTCTGTTGGATCTCTGGGCTGACCAGGGGGTTGGCCTCAGCTGGATCCTCTAACAACCTGATCCTCAGCAGGAGGGCCCCTGCCTCCTCTCTCCAGTAGTCTGCAGCCAACTGCCAGCCACCACCCAGGGCAGGCTTCAGGGCACTGGAGGTGTCTGCTGATCAGGGTCCTGCTGGAGAAGCCTGTTCTGTATGCTGCAGTACAATGTCTATTCTAATTCCTCCTGCTCCTCCCCTTGTTCCTCAAGCAACTACTGACGGGCAGGGCCCTAGTGTACTACTTACTTAGCTGCTGGAGACATTTCCATGAGGGGTCTCCAGGGTGAAGGCTGTAGGACTGGGAGAAAGGCAATAGAGGGAGGCAGTGTAGTACTTCTCATTATGCAGTCCAAAAGTCTGGCGGTATCTACTACTACTTCAGTCTGAACACAGGGCTATAATAGCTAACCAAGAGTGGGGAACCCCAATGGACATTCATTTACCAATCGATTATTGCGTCACAAACCCCTCCCACCCCAATACCCCCTCCCCTCCCCACACACCCACCCCTGGCGTCTCGTCTTCCCACGGTAGGCAATGGCTGCTGCTGCTGGCGGGATGGTTGTCATGGCAACCGCAGGCCGTGGAGTAGTAGCAGTGGCTGTTCTACCAGCAATAGGAGATGGAGGCAATGGGTGGGATGGTGTGGGGGTTGGAGTTGGAAGCAATGGGAGTGGACTGTCCAGGGAGCTGTTCTGAGCATCTCTGTAACCCGCCTGATGAAGGTTCTCTCCCATGGGGGTAGAACTGCAGCAAGCGTGCATAGGATTACCATCCTGAGTGGATACCTATTGTATTGTTACAGCCTGTGTCTCTCACTTCTGAAAGCTACACTAATACATTTGTAATTGAAATGAGAAAATTGCATAATGCATTACTGTATTACTTACATTTACAATTCAGATTTTGAAAACTAAAATGCTTAAATCTTTTAACTAGACATGCAATATGCCACTATCATAGCTTTTGCACCTTAGTATCATTACGCTCACAACTGTAGCCAATCAATCTTAACATAGTCCCTTCTCATAATATTAAAGGCCCAAGCTATACATGTATAAGCATGTACCCCTAATTGGACTCTTGTGAGGTACTCCAGAGTCCAGGAAACATTGTTAGGATCTCATTACTAGCCACACCCTCTTCCAACCCTCACCCAGACCTACTGTAACCCTTTAGAGGCATCACAAATGCCTCAAAACCTAAGGTCCTTTTGTTGACATGATGCACCAATGCAGTGTTGGTGAGTCTACTCGCAAGCACTAGCTGCTTTGCCGGATCATGCCCACTATTTGAGACCTAAGTGACCCTGTAAGGTCCGCATGGTGCATGAACGAACCTTAGCTATTCAGTTGGCCACCTGGGCTACATTCATGTATCACAACAAAGAAAGGGTTAACACTAGTTGTTGGTGGTAGCATCAACAATAGCATTCAATACCGACAACATAAATACCTCAGGTCTCTGCACTCTGTCAGCTTTCCTCCAGACACCTTAGCACACACCCTACTGGAAGGGGCAGTTATCTGCAGGGATGAAAGTCACAGAGCACAAAAATCCCTGAAATGATCCAATATCGGCTCAAAAACCTGGGTTTTTATAGGAATGTATAGGGCTGTGAAACTTCAAAATCCCTGAAATCAGGGAAATCCCTGAAGACTTTCATCCCTGTATCTGCCTGACAGACTGCTCTGTGAGGGATTTGATTTGTCGAGCAGTTTATTGCATTCTCCTCATGACAATATGAGTGAAGCTGGTGAGCTGGAGGGCCTATGGCATATAAAAATAACTCCATTGTCAAGTTGGAACGGCAGTGCTGCTGGAGGGGAGTATTGTCTGATGCAAAATGTAACATGGAATTGCTTCTGTGTGCCCAGGCATTTTCCATTGTTATCCTTTTTGTTTCAGTATCTAGTACTTGACTTATTTATAGCAAAGTGGCTCTTTTACTCTTTATACAATCACTCCTACTGTGTCAGTACAATTTTGTGTGTGAAATAACTAAACTAAATTTACCTCATATGTGACCTTAGGCTTCGTGAGGAATTCGCATTTGACAATTTAGAAAGGTTTGATTAATGGTCTTATCATATACCTATTTTATCGCAATACTTCACTACCCCTGTATATTTTGAGCATATTCTTAATCTAAAATGTGCTCACATCAAGTTGACATTTACTCTTACTTACAGATTTGCCCATTTGCCTCCTTACATTCATTTTTACCTCTCAACCACTACCATGACTAACCAGCCTAAGGCTAACTACAGTAATCAGTGGGAAACGACCAGCCTGTGGATCTTAATCAAACATGTTTTTCCACTCTCTGATTACAAATTAAATATTTTCTTTTCAAATCTGCTCCTTCTCTTCTAATCAGTATTCCTGTGCACTAATGAGGAGTTGCTCTCCAAGCAGAGCCCTTGTTTACCATCTAATAGGGCTAATGTCTGGTGGGTGTGAGCAGCTCAATATTGCTCATGTCTGGACCAGTCCAGACAATGAGAGTTTGGGGTGACAATTTAAAAAAAACACACCTCTGAGCTTACAGTGAGGGGTGAAATGTAATTAAATGAATGAGTTGACAACATGGATTGCATAAAGGGATGGGACATGTTGACAAGAGGAGGTAGAAGTGGTCAGAGTAGACCTGATGACAAAGACATCACACATGACGTGAATTGGGAAAAAAGGACCTCAGTGCTGGTCTTGTCACATATTTCTACGAGGGTGAGATGTGCTATGCCGTTATTTGGCTAAATCCGAGTTAAAAGATCAATTTTCAACAACAACAAAAAGTTTAATAGCATTTACCTGCCTTTATCTAAAATACAGGGATGGAAGTGATTGAGCACAAAAATCCCTGCAATACTTGATAAGAACCCCAAAAATATAAGTTTCGTATAAAAATGCATAGATCGTTGGAGCTTGAAAATCACTGAGATCAGGGAAATCCCTGAAGACGTCCATCCCTTGAAGTACACTTGACTGATAGACCTACGAGGTGACAGATATCCACTGCAATAAGTCCCTTATATTGACTAATGTTTGTGGAATGTATATATACCTTCCACCCCCCCCCCCCAACACTCTGTATCCCTATTCCCAGACATTGGGTCATAAATAGCTCCTTATTGTTTTATACCATACCTGGATATGGTCCAGTAGCCTATGTCTGCCGCTATATCCGGCTAAATTGATGAATTTTCAACAAAGGGTAAAGCAATAATCCATTCCCAGACATGGCTGTGAGTCACCACCTATTCATCACTCCTCACAGCCTCTGACCCATGTGGTATAGGGATGACTTACTCCGTTATATTTTGTCCACCTGTTTATTTTTGTGACCACCGAGGAGAATTCCCCATATATTTGATATACATTATACTATCTGTATGCGTGGTCAACTGATGTATGCAAAGTATCCCCACTGTCTAACCAATAACACTATTCTGGTCAATTGGTTGCTATCAGCTTTCCCCATCAAATTTAGTTAGGATAGTAGTCTAGGCACTGTCCTAGCATGGCCTACATAGTCATCTTGTTTAGAGTATTGGGAATTCTGGTAGACTTCTATTCCTACCATTTCAATCATACAGACTGGCCTATCTACCACACTTTCGGTCTATCAGCAAACCACCAAACTGCCCCCATGTCTATCTGACACAGATGTCCCATACTGTGAGTGGTCTAGGGTAACTCGCCCCTGACTCGACCACTAGGCATGTTGGTACCTTAAGTCGACCACCCTGGGTTAACTTCTTTCAACTAGCATATGGCTCCCAGTTGACTTTGCACCATTAACTACAATATGATTACATTGCACTTGACATCAACAATCCTGATTCCTGATTTATTGTGAAAATAACGTGAAATAAGGCAGGATGGTCGACTTAAGGTACCAACATGCCTCGTGGTCAAGTCAGGGGCGAGTTACCCTATAACCAATCAGAGGTCAATTGTGGTACCCTCACTCTATATACAATGTGTGGCAAATATACACGTCATAGATGGACAGAATAATGTATTGGAAACCATGGGATATACAAATACATACACAGATGGGGACAATAGAAAGTCGTATGATTCCATTTAACAGGGGGATTGTATACCCTTTCTGAATTTCTACGAAAAAAAGGAGAGAATCTATGCAAGAGTAAGAGCTTTAGGCTGGACACGGTCCGTGCTGTGTAACACAAGTATTGATCACCTAAGACCTTCCCTGCATATTGAACAACACCTTTAGGGTTAAATCAGCCCCCTCCCCCCGTATCAAATTTCCAGTTTTTTTTTGTTTTTTTTTTTGTTTTTTTTTATGTACCCGGTACATACCAGTATTTACTTTGATCTGTATTTACAGTGTCTTGTCTACAAAGACTTGTTTTAAGCGATAGAGACACACTTTTGGGTCAAATTTTCAAAGTGCTTTGTTTGCCTTCATGGCTGTCAATGGCTCCCCAATCAATATAGAATACATCCACGCGCTTGGGCCAGGACCTACCCTTACACTTCCCGTAAACATTTCGTCACCATGCCGGTCTTCCGCCCCGGGACCGATCGTCTCACTGTTCACTCACCATATTGGATTTTTCTATTTTGACAATCTGTCACGATTAGAACGATGGCGAATTTTTTGTAAGATATTCTCTGTAGGTACACTTGTCACTCTGATTTTTGAGAGGGGGAGAGGTCAGATACTACATTTAAATTACGGCTCTCGACAAGATTGCATACGACCTTGACCTCGCTGCCTCTTTGTGAACAATTCTGTTCAAAGTTTCAATCTCTAAACCATGAACCTACGGTATGGGCGTTTGGTGCCAGCTTGCACAAACTCTTGTGACTTCTTGCAATATGCACGAGATATTGCGATACTTCTACCGGTCTTATTCCTACCGTCTTATCTGGAAAATTTGTTAATTAACTACCCTTTTCCCCATAATACCATAATCTCCCGCGTATAATATGCGTCTTATACGCGAGGTTTTAGTTCTCCCTGGATCCGCAAGGGGGACACCAAGAGCTTTATTTTGATATATTACACTCCCCCTAAGTCATATTATGACATAGATGGCTCCAGTCGTGTCTGGGAGGCCAGAGCTACACGTAGCTTCTTAAATTTTGAAAATCCATTCAGTAGAAGAAAAGTTATGAATATTCCATTCTTTTGGGCATAATCCAAAACTCTAGGTGCGTCTCATACGCGCACTGCGTCTTATACCCGGGAGATTACGGTACTACACTGTTTCGCAAAGAAATATAAGGATTACATTGTGTGCCAAAATGTTCCCCTTCATTTCCACATAATTAGAATAGAGGATGGTTGAGATTTCTTACTTTTAAGGCGGATTGTAAAAGCAATACATCAAGCTCCCATATATGTTTGTCATGGCTTTTTGGGCGATACCAGAAACGCGACTCCGCCGCGTTAATGACAAGTCAATTGAGTTGCTCAAATTGAGCAGTCACTCAGACCTGCTCAGGCATAATATTATCTGTAAATAGAGTTCAATTGACGGCACACTGTCAAGTTTTTTATTGCAACACTCTGTACAAGGGAAACTCTTTTTTTCTAATATGAATTTCGGAGAAATGAGAGGGGGGGGGGGGGAAGAAAATGATTGAAGAAAAAAGCATACACACAATACTGGGGTATCCAGTATTCATTTAATCCATGAATGAGAAATGCTGAGTGAAATTACATTTTAGCAGAAATAGGAGCTAGTCTACACTGACACCCCCTAGTGTTAATACGCAGAAAAACTGCTGGAGGTTGGTCATTCATTTGGTAATGTCTATTTCTCCCCCAGATCTGAGGTTTGATGGCTTTCCAGACAAGCCTGGAGGTAGTGAACGCAGGAGGTGGTGGTAAGAGTCATGATCTGTCAATCAATTACCAGTGGGCGTGGTCTATTTGTAATGCCATTTTATCTTTTTCATTCACATAATGGTTTTAAGTTGCATGAGTCATGTTTTCCAGAATGTACAAAATACGTGCTTCAACCATTGGTATCTGAATACATGAACTTTGAACTGCATTACATCTACCTTATCAAAATATCACTGCGCTTATCTATTGACTTATATCGTAAAAAGTACTGGCAGGATTACACTGTAGCTGTACATTGCACACTGAAATTCCCATGAAAACTGGAAAACATGTCCAACAGAGATAGCAACAAGATTCATAACTGGATACCAAACAGTAACTGTAACTCAAAGATAACATCCCTATCATCTAGATACCAGATACCTGTTTTAGTGCAAGGGTTGGACATTGTGTCCTGCAGTATAATCTGTAACATAAATAATGGTCACAATATGAGTCAATGTTATTCATATCTCGAATATGTGTTATATCATCTCTAATCTTAAACTACGTTAAAAAGAGTGAGCCTGTGTGTGTGTGTGTGTATATATATATATATATATATATATATATATATATATATATATATATATATATATATATATATATATATATATATATATATATATGCTAGTAGTCTCGTTATTGTAACTATAAAAGTGGCAAACACACTGATAAGACATGGTATGATGGGTACCCTTGTCCCTGGATAACAACCACTTCCAGGGACAAGCTCTTATCAGTGCATGTCGCCAGAAACCAGTCCCGCTTAGACCCAATACAACTTGGTACTGTGGCAGTAGCAAAGATGGCCATACAGTTATCACTACAGCTAGATTTTGGATTTTTAATCCTTTTTAAAGACCAGGCAGTGCGTGGATGCTATGGCAAATCTACTGTAGCCACCACTGCATCGGCGATTCATGCAGAAGCTTCTGCATGATGTAAATGACATAGGGAACTCGACAGGAGGCATGGGTGCTGCCCTAATGTGATTGAACACTGCTGAATTCATGCATTGTGATGATGGATGGGCATTGGTCATGATGAAGATGACTTATATCAGGAAGCTGACATGTTGCATGACAGTATCTGTGATGGTGACTGCAGCTACCACCTGGCGTTAACGACTGGAACTAACAGCTAACTCCATACCAGTCTTCCACCTAGGCATGGCCTCCTATGGCTCTTGCAGTAGGGCATAAACACCCGGCATAAACCACTTTTACGATCCCTGACGTATATACAGAACTATAAAGAATGTGATATAAACCGATTTTATAAGATGAGGGATATACGTTCCAGGCCTCAAGCATTTTTCCACTACTTTAAAGGTGGAAATAAAGAAATAGTAGGCCTATATCTATAATTAGATATAATTGCTTGCTATTGGTGACCCCTCCTCGAACTCCATTTTCATATATATCACCTATGATATCTCCATTTGTAGAATGAATCACACCGCCTAATATACATATCCCTTACAGATACAGGTCAAGCCCCTTATCTGACTGACATGATTACTGGTATGATGTTGATGCTTAGCCAGAGGCTAGGGCTGTGGCTTAGCTGGCCTTGGGATCAGAAGTATCAGTGGTTACCATGGTAACCAATGATACTTAGCGCGGTTCCAGAGACATTAGGGTAATAGGGTGTGTACAGGCCAGGCAACGTTTCTCACATATACGTGTACAGCCTATCTGGAAGCAGGCCTGAGGTAGAGATGCCATGGTTTGAAGTGTTGGGTTTGGGTTATATACATATACATGTGTGGACTGGGTTGGGTTAATAAAGATTGGATTTGGAGGGGAATCATACATTATACATGTGGATAGATTAGGGAACTGTAAAACACATGTACAGAAATTGTAAATTAATAACCATTTCACCACTACGGTGGTGATTTCTCGTCATTCTGTGATTCTTCAGCTTTATACGTTTTGCTGTGATGCATATTAGTGTTCGCCTAGGTTGCTAACAAGATTTTACACTTTCCTTTTCTGTAAGACTTGAAAAGACAGTTAAGTCAACACAGTACACCTATTGGTTGTGAATGGATATAGATGTACAATTTGTAAGGTATATGCTTTTTACAAAAGACGTACATAGAATATCCACGATAGAAAAACGATCATAGAGAACACTATGACATTTTGACGTGTCCCCGTGCACGTACTCCTGTTTGACCATGGAAAGAAAGAAAAAGTCTCAATAAGAACCAGTCAGGCCCAATCTCGTGAGGACAAGACCTTGTCTTTTGATGTCACCGGAAATAGCTCTTCTGCATTGGTGGCGTCCCTGACATGCAAACCTAACATGTAGATGTTACTGAAAGACTATGGAAACAACTGTATGTACCATTAATAACTTACTGAAAACACTGTATACATGTGTACATGTATATGGAAACATGTAATATGAATGGTTTGAAGATCATAAAAGAAGTACCTAAAAAATAACCACACGAGCGAGGGGAAAGGGTTACTGAAAGCCGTAACTATGGAAACAACGACAATTTCTAAACATGTGACTTACTGTAGGGCCTAGGGTGACCTTCCAGTTTATAGCGGGCCACCCTGGTACAGCAACTGGCTGGTAGGTAACTGTGGAGGTGTCCCATGTTGGAGGGTGGTGTTATATCAAATTATGAAATATTGAATTATGATAATTCATCCATCAAGGGTCCTATGGTAAATCCACTTAATGGCCTTCCTGTAATAGCCTCTTGTCAAATTGTATTCCTAATAGGCAGAGTGAGTGTGGGTAATCTGAATAACTATCTCCACTATTCTGAGGTAAACCTCTTTGGCCTATATACCCTCAAACACCGATAGTTATATTAGCCTCGGGTAAGTTAGTGACTACCTTTAGACAGGTAGGTATATCCCTAGAGGCTTGTGAGGCAAGCTATGGTGGTCTCATTTCTCCAGTGTCCACAGATGACAGTTACTAGACAACACACCATGGTAGTCCACACGTGTATATATTTTTTACAGCAAGGCTGGGAGCTACTCACAGAGGGGTTAAGCACATACATAAGAAAAGAGCTACACAAACTCCACTTCCTCCAGCGAGGTGAGTAGCTCGGATATATACCTGGAGTGAGTTGCTCACTGGGTTGCCTACAACTATATGAGCAACTCACTGGGTGTTAGGGGTATTCCCCACCCTGAGGGATAGGGGATGAGGGGATGGTGAGTCGCTCGGCTTGTATTTATTTGATTCCTAGTATACTGAATCCGGGGCAGAAGGCATGAGTCGATAGCTACTGGAGAGCCCGACTTTTGCGTCAGGTATTTCAAGGTTTGTTTTAAACATGGGGCCTCCAGGCCTACCCAGCCCTGGAGGGGATCCAAGGGGAAGCACGCGTCCACTAGCATGTGGGTACCCCTAGTTACGTGTTACACGTGAACACTTGGGATCCCACGAGATCTGGTGATATTTAGAGGAGGGATCCAATATCCAGTCACATTACAGGGGGGAATCTGACTCTCAGTGACGTAATGTGTCGAATATACCACAATGTAATGGGTATAATCCTATTCCCGATGGTAATAAATGTATGGGTTCACATCTGTATAACTACATACCAAGAATCCAAATAATGAGGATAGAAGTTCCTTTGCCTGGTAAAGTCGCTTTATCAGTCCAAGACTCATTTCAATCCAACGTATGGTATGGCCTATATTGATCTCTTACCCTAGAGAAATAAGCAGTTGAGATCCATCTGATCAACTGATTCTTAGATACACTCACAAGAACCCATGATCCATCAGTAGCTCAGGAGTAGCTCTCTAAGTATATATGTAAAACCTACACAGTAACCACAATATGAAGAATTCACAATAAAGGTATCCACTGTCAGCACTGGCTGATATCATAGTAGTAATTCCCTGTTTCTGGTATCTCTATACAAAGAGAGCAGCTCAGTGGCGCCTGAGGTGCTCAGCTGCAGACGCCGGTGTAACCCAGTGAGTGCCTCGTGCAGTATAGAGCAGTAGGCAGCTGTGAACTTGTTGCACGCTATGTACAAGGGGGCGGGGTCTTCCTGCCATTGCCCCCAATGGGTTCTATGCTGATCCTCTGTTATAAGTCTGCCCTCTGAGTGGTAAGGTGTGTATGTCCTCACAATTGGAAGTCTAGGGAGCAGCTCTGAGCAGATCCTGAGGAAAGGTTGAGCAGCTCAGGAAAAGCTACCACTGCCATCGGTGAGCAGTTCACTGGTGGGGGTTGGTAAGTGTGGGTGGCAGGGGGGAGGGGCTCAGGGGCGACTCATAAATCAGGTTTATGCAGCGGCCCTCTGAATGAGCAGCTCTCCAACGGATACTCTGCAGTGATAAAACATGGGATAGGGCACCGTGATTGTGTTGGGAGAGGAAAGGGAGTTGCTCGGGACCTGACCTAGATTCAGGCGGGTTGAATGGGCGTGGTGGTGGTAGCCGATGGAGCTGCTCGTAGGTCGGCCCCGTGAGTAGATTGAGCAAGAGGTGGAGCTGCTCGGGGTTATTATGAGTCAATTAGAGGGTCACCTAGTGGCCATTCATCATCACAAATAGTAATTAGCGCCGTGGCCCGCTGAGGATACAGCCTAGAGGAGCTGCTCGCCTTCTTGCACCCAATACCATGAGCAGCTCCACACCTTGTGTGAGAGCAAACCACAGGGGTACCTTTTACCATTGGAGAATAGTCCTGATGACTGATGTTGGGATGATGGTGTCGACTTGAAGTCATACTCTCCTCCAATAGATACAGTATTCTCCAGACAATCTAATATTAGCACTAGGCCGAGGAATGTTGAGTCAGAGCTTCTAACATTTATAGAGTACTTCTCCTGGGCACAGCACATGAGGAATATCAACTACCATTGAGCATCTCTGAGTCATTAGTACATATAGCCATCCTCCAGATCAGCAAATTCCACAAACAGATCCATAAGGCTGTAGGTTGATGTTGGCAGGTGGTAGGTCCAGTCTGTACTAACTCACCCCCCTGGATGCCTTCTATGGCCAGGTCCTACTGCTTCACACTCACTATAACTACCCCCAGACAGCTAGTATCGATCCCTGGTTAACCATTTACGAGTCACTCTTACGTCACAGGGGGAATCCCTAGTTACAGGTGATAAAGCTAAATATAGATATACCTACTCAGGATATTGTAACCAAGAGGTCAGAGCATGGTGACTATCATACATTCTAACATGGAAGCCACCCTGAGCTTAGTTATCTCCTATATAAGCCCCAGCTGGAGTTTGAATTTTTGAAGCTTTACTCTAGTACATGTTTTACTGTACTATATCAGAATTTACAAAAAGAGGATCCAGGTATCTGTACATGTATGTGGTTGGATTGTATCAGAGGCCGATCAGCAGCTGTTTGGATGATTCACTGTGGTTGTCAATGGGCCAATTACCAACCAATTAATCCCGTGTTGAAATCCTGTGGGCTATACGCCTTGACGGGGATTTCCTTTGGTTCGCCACAAATTCAATTACTGAAGACCTATCTGCAGAATCAGGCCATCCTTCAGATCCAATCTGATCTTCTCACTAATTCGATTCCCACTGGAGGGTTTCACATAGTCCTCCTCCAGTCTATCTATCTGCAGGATATCCATCCTTAATCTGGGCAATCTTCTGGAGAATCAAACTCTGATCCAATGCTGTTCAATCTTCTAGATGGCTGATGGTTCTGCCATTGGGGTGTGGGACACTTGTGTAGGGTATAATGTGGGTATGAGCAGATCTCACAGTAATAACACAATGTCCACTGAGTTGCTCAGAGCTGCTCATGCCGGGCACGTTGACCTTTTCCTGCTCTGATGAGTCACTCACTGAGTTAATGGTAATGTACACAGACAGTTTGGTTGGGAGAGGCCGTGGGCGACCAGGGAGTGGTCATTGGTCGGTCACTACCATACAGCGGTCACCATACACTTTACTCTTCAATATGTATTTCTGTATATAAATGTATTTCATTATAATATGCCTTTTCCATGGCCTTGTACGTTACCCATATTCGCCATAGAGAAGTGTTCCTGTGTCAGTTGCTGCCCACTAACTGTTGTGGTCTATATCATTCTCACATCCCGTTCATAGAGCTATTGGGAAATGGTAGTTAGTATACCATATTTGCCTGTTTAACCACCCCGGCGCTTATAAATTTCAATAGCACTCTACATCCGGCCCTTATTCAAGACCGGCGCTTATTCAAGACATAGTTTATAGTGTAAATTTTAATTTTAAGACCACTGTACCCCCGGCGCTTATTCGAGACCGGCCCTTATTCAAAGACCCGGCGCTTAAACCGGACATTATGGTAAGGGGATATTGGCCTTTAGGATCAATACACTAAAATTGATCTGGTCTGGTCTGGTCTCCTAGGGTGTTACAGAGAGATACTTCCTCCAGTAGGTGCAACCTACTCACCCATATAATCTGTGGGTGCATACAAAATGACCTGCCGTGAGACCCTTGTATGAGGCGTGGCTTATACGCGAGGAAACACCCTAGCTGTGCTCTGCCTTACAGAATCAGCCTGAAGTCATGGTGCAACTTACAAGAGAGGATTTTTATACTGTAGAACAGTACTGAACAGCTCAAAATCAAGACCCAGGTGTGCCTTAAAAGCCTGGCATGAAATTGGGATGCAACCTATGCGCGACGCATTACGGTACAATAGTCTGCAGCAACTAACCAGCAACTGCCACCTTAGCCATAGGCTTCTATATCCTTTCTACAGGTCATACTCAAAAAGCACTATCCCATGTTGAAACATGTATTGGGGTCCCCTGGCTCCTGGGTGTCGCCGCCTGTTGCCATGGCGACTATCGTGCCTCCAAAGCTCCTCCAGGGTTGGGTTGTCCTATCAATGGGCTCTTCTGGGTCCCAGGTGGGCGTGCCAATTTTAAGCAAGTGGAGATGGATCTATGTCTGCCAATTTCCCATTGGTCACAACAACAATTCTAACTGGTGCAAGGTGAAAACACCTCTTTATCTCTGCCCAAAATAGAGAAATAGAGCCTGTAAGCTAAAATTGACCACAACCACGCTGAGCCAATTTTAAGAGGTTGCATTATCCAGTTTACGTACATGGAAAATTTCAGTGCCAAACATGCAAGTACCCACATGATGACAGGGCCTGGGAGCTGTGGGTGTAGTCAATACAATGGAGGAGAGGTAGGGTGGTTGTTACAACCCCTGCAGTGGGCTGTGGTTTCCACTGGAGGCAGGTATACCCTGGAGGCACTACCCTGGAGGGAGGTTCCACTTCAGTAGAGCCTGGCACCCGAGGACAGAGTAGTATACTGAAATGGGGCTCTGCTTCAGACGACCACTGACTGGTGCAAAGTTGATTTGCCTGCCAGGATAGGGTCAAGCAAATCAGATTATTTCAACTGGTGGGGTTGTATGGAGGTCTTGGGGAGGGGTAACCAGGGAAAGGGGGAAGGCGGGGGGGGGGGGGCGGTAATGAGAGGAGCCAGGCTGATATTGACATGCATCAGCATAACCACATACTATCCTTTTTTTTCTCTTGTTGATTAAATATTTTGGCTGATCATATTTTTTCAATATTCTATCACTCTGTCTCACTGCAATTGTTTATTCAATCTCCTTTCACAATATTTACTTTTCTCTCCTCGTAAAGGTAACGGGTAATTTGATATTCAATTACCAGTGCATGCAAAAAAAATATATTGACCTTCTCGCTAACAATGCCTCTATTCAAAGTTGTAATGTTAATCAAATTTCAATTCATGTTACTCCAGTAGAGATAAAATAGCTCACGAGGACTGCGTATTTTCATTCAGTGCGTGTTATCAGGTATACACTGGTACAGGTGGGCTGCTGGTGACTCATCATATCCCCAGTCAGGAAACCACCATCCACCCCACCCCCCCATACAGGTAGTCTACAAGTAACTGCCAGGTGAGCACTTTACAACATGGCTAATCCAACCACAATGTAAACACGATTTGTGTGAGGTGTCTGGGATGTGTCTGCTCTGTCTTTCTTATTTTATTGTCCTCATCCCAAACTATGTAGTGATAAATTCTGTTTTGGGTTTGTTTGTTCTTTTTTCGCCTTTTTTGGGGGGTGGGGGTGGATGGCTGTGCCTTTCAGCCTAGAGTCATTGTCGGCGAAAACAAAAAAGCTAAGGAAAGCCCCCCCCCAAAAAAAAAAAAAAATCCAATATATAATAATGGCATTATGGACAATCATTTCTCAGGACACTATATGGGGCAGCCCTATGATCTGCTAAGTAAATGACCTCCAGGCAAGTATACGATTACCATGGGATAACTTCCAGGGTGCCCTGCCAAAGGTCATATATAGACAAGTCCCTGCAGTTATATACATTCCACTGGCCTTACCTCGATAACCTTCCAGTAGAGGCAGTGGTTATTCTGCCTCCAGGGTATGGTGGTAGGCAAGGTTAGTCGATGTGGTTAAAAAGAGAAGTCTATGTGATTTAGTTTAGTCTGTCACGATACTGCTCCTGTGGGTTGTAGAGTTTGTGTTATGCAGACGGTGGGTTGGCACAAAGCCATGTGTTCACCTGACCAGTGGCGCTATAGAGGTAAGATAGGGGCCAGTGTTCCAGTATAATGGCCATTATGATAATGGCCATTATGATATGTATTGGAGGAAATGAAAAAGGTCCTACTCATGCACAAGATATGAATTTATGACTAACTCTGATAAGAAATTGGAGGCGGGGGGTTTGATGACATTTTTTTTACTCTGACAGGATTATAGATGTCATTTTTCCAATACACAACGTAGCTAACACTTCACTAGTTATCGCTATATTGTTGCACCCATACACAGATCTATAGCTTAATGGGTATCCCTGTAGTCTACATTGTGCATATGTGATGATATCGCGTGCCTTCATGGGCTTTGGCTTGGTGTGGATGGGATAGGTTGAGGTAGAGCGGAGGGGTAGGCTTGCTAGGGTATGATGGCAGGATACCAAGTAAGGGTAGAAGGTTTTAACATACATAGGCCCCAAAAACCAGGGTCTACCTCGGAGGATCAAACAATAGGGTGGCCAAGGTCCGGTCATTGGGTACAGCCTTCTATATGCATTTCATATGGTTTACACCCCCTCCTCTTATCTCAACACTTCTGAGATTACCTCCTTGAAAAATTATCATTTTCCTTATAAGACTAGAAACTTTTTTTTTTTTAAATAACAAACGCCACAGACTTCAACTGCAGTTAGGTATGTGTAGCAGGGGCGTAGGAAAAGGGTGGGGGCAGGGGGGCCTGGGGCCCCCCAATCATGAAGGAGGTGGGGCCTGAATATGTCTGGGCCCTACCCCCCAATATTTTCCAAGAACTCCTAAACACAATGGAAAAGAAGCTCAAACTTTACATCTCAAATTAGATTATTATGGTGATGTCATAGGGAGAATGGGAAAGTCAGATCCAAAATTTACCAAAAATCACTTTTCTATTTGAATTCTAAATACGCATATATATAGACGCCATCACGCATCAGCCGACAATTCAAGGTGGTCACGATGGTGCCCTCGCCAGCCCCCCCCCCCCCATGAAGATTTGCTTCCTACGCCTCTGTGTAGTAGACGCTCTTTATCTGAATGATTCACAGTACAACTCCAAATTCCCGATTCTGGGAGGAGAAGATCCACTCCCCTCACAATCTGCCTCTGAACATGAGGACAGTACTGCCATCTGGAGGTTCAGAGCTGCACTAGACAGAGGGCTGTCTGTTGTTTGAGTTAGCGTCCAGTCTCAGCAAGATTGAGATTGGATTTTGTTTGTCTAGAATACAATATACTTTAGATTTGGCATTTCAAATCAGAAGAATATAAGCTCAAATGAGGTGTATCATTATTCAATATATATACTTCACATATACAATAGAACCCTAATACCCATTTTACACATACAAATCATATCCAGGAGTGAATAAAAATGCCCATCAGACAGGCTGGTCACACACAGTGACCCTAAATTCACATGTAAAACCCCAAACAGATCCTGTATACGCTACAAGAGTACACAAACCCATAACCTCCCCACTAACCCTACTCCTACCAGCCTGTCCATTTCACATTGGTTATTTACCCTAATGTGTGCCCTAATGTAGACCCTTGGGGGACATTATTTACCTCCTGGATGTGTGTTGTAGTGGGTATGTATGGACAGGAGTAGCACCTACTACTGGGCGCCCCTCCTGCATCTTAAGCAGCCTGTACCAGTTGTAGTATACAGGTTAGGGCACGTCTCCTGTGTAGGATCTAAGGGTTAAAGGGCCGCTTGTCCTTAGATCCCCTTTCTCATGGAGGTGCTTCCTTATAAGGTTAAATGTGTAACAAATAGACCCATAGCCAATAATGTTCCTAATCTGAAAGGGTATCCAATATGTACCGCCTACAGAACCGATACCAACTGCCTACAAAGCGTGGCCTACAGAGTCGCCAATAGTAATTTATTTCTAGATTACATTTTACTGTGTGCTGCTATTGTCACTATCTCTTCTTTTATGTTTGAGTGGGAAGAGGTTCTTTGTTAGTCTACTTTTGTTATCTTGATGAGCTGGATATTTGTTCGCATAAATATACTTAGATCTGAATATTGCAAGGTTCCAGTGGGAACAGTAGTTTCTATTCCTCTACTATAAGAATGTACGATGTTGGGTAGGAGGAGAGTGGGTAGGAGAAGTGTTGGGGTGGGGGGCATCCCGGCCACTAACTTCACGAAAACAAGAGAGGTAGTGCTGCCACCTTCCGTCCAACCCATTATTGGTTTTGGCCGTGACAAGTGTTTCAATACCCCTGGTCAATGCCAACAAGGTTAACGGCAGTTGCAAACGCAAATAAAATCTTTACCCATAATCCTACATCCAAGTTTTAACAACCACTATTCTTTTACCAAATTTGGGGAAATTCTTGTCCAAGAAATTTACAATAAAAGAAGATGGAAGTGGCAAGGCTTGGATATGCTTTCGTGTATGGAAAGGTAAAAATCAACTCATCCACAAAAAAAGCCCATAGAAGATAGGTGTTGACTAGTGCCATTGAGAGGGGACAATGCTGTAAAGATGCAGGAGACGGGAAGTGGGGGGGGGGGGTACTGGATGTGGTGAAGGTAGGATGCATGGGGGGGGGATTATATAAAGCTCGCAGATCTCATACCGATATTTGGAATTGGAAATGAGACTTACATTCTTGGCTTGGTCAGTGCTATATTTGTCTCTCAGTGTTGCCTACTCCTGGATGTTCCAATTTGACATTCTGGGATGGTTCCAGGGATGGCCTATGTAATATTTACTATTTTCATAACAGAGCGATATTGTACAAATTTATTGAGTTCGTTGCACTAAATTCTGGCTCACTAGCCTCTACAGAATTATGCAGGTGTTCTTCAAAGTATTTTCCACTTTTTCTATCACCATCACCAATTTCCCCACTTCTTTTCTTCTGTTTTTCGGGAGTTTTTTTGTGTTTTTTTGTGTTTTTTTTTCATTGTCACTTATCAAGTTCCCCCATCATTTGAAACCATGAGAAACGGTAATATCCACAAATCGGGTCTACAAACCTGATCCAAGCCAACATAATATGGACACTGGTTTAGTGTACAAAATGTAAAACTCAATTTGTCATGGAAAAGACCATAGCCCCCAGCCTGGTTTATGTATACAGCATGGTAAAGGTCCAATGAAAGGGCCATTTTTAATACACATTCACTTCATACAAACCAGGCCACAGTGTACAGGGTGTCTTGTGCCCAATTTCCTCTATCTCCACAAGGAGGTTATTTGATACTTCATTTTGGAGAAAAGTGGTTTCCTCAAGTGGTAGGCCTTGTAAGTAAGCTGTCAAATCGTGAGTGTCTAAGGCAGGCTGGTGGGAGGGGAAGATGTCAAAACACAACTATTTAATAGATATGCCTTACAGCCTCGCTTTGTAAGCTTTACCCTATGAGGACTGGATGATGCCTCAGGGTTAATACATCATCTTGGGCCTCATCTTGATCATAAAATGTAATGCTAGCGAGTCTATTCTCCAAACATTCACCATACTAATCCTTTGGGTTAATTTCGGCCCTGAATGGTCAGCATGATGACCAAGCGCACCTCCAACTCGCCCAGGCTGCAAACCATATATGATGAAGACAAATAGGCATTGTGGATTACAACGCCATACACCCCTTGAAAGGTTTAAGATTTACAACACTGCTATTTACAAGAGGTCCCTATACTAAGGCAGGGGGATGGAGAGTTGTGAGCATTCTCAAGGCATAAACCTCAAGTCTAATTTCTCTCCATTCATCCCCATGTTAAACACATATATCATCAAGGTCTCTAATACCCACCCCAAGTATACTTTGTATAGACACTTTTCTAAGACCCACTTCCACTATATCCACCACCCACACTAAATCCTCCATTATTATGCAATCTACGCCATCCTTACAATATGCCCCCCTACAATCAAGCCTTTACATGGTTTTGTGCACCCTTCAAAACTTGCTGGATTGCTCCTTCAGAAGGCAGCCTTCTTACTGATACCAAGGCTAAGTCAGTGTTTGTTGTTCCTGACCCTGAGAGGTTCCTCTACCTGTGTGGAACATGTAGAATTCTAATGGTCGATTCTCACAATTTATGGACAAAATTATAAAATGTAGAGGTCACATATACTAGTCCAGAGAAAAAGTCTCTTGGGGCTAACAAGTGCAAGGCAATGACAATCGTGTCTTTATATGGACAGTCTGGAAAACTAACAATCTAATACTTGATTTATTCGCTCTTATTTCAGCATAGAGTAATGAAGGATTTTACGTCATTAAACTGATGAAATAATGTCATAGAGTGATATATGTTGGGTTTTTTTGGGTTGTTTTGTTGTTGTTGTTTTTTTTGTCAATTATGTGAGAATTGACATAACAGTAAAGGCTAATGTTAGGAAGCCATGATAAAATTAGTGAGTGAAAGGTAGCGTATTGTTATTGTCCTGCCTGGACAGGTAGGCAATTTGCAAGGTCTCTCTTTGTCAGGTGTGTGTACGCTAATTTCCTACACGTCCCTGGAGTTGACCTGGTAAGGAACATTAAGGCCATTAAGGAAGTGAGCGTCTATTTGTACTGGCATAAAGCATGCCTAGTCCTTGCCACAAACATTGTCATAGCTGAAGTGCCCTTCCTTAACTTTTTATGTGTCATTTCTTTAGTTAGTTCTTCATATCCCCTTTCTATTTGATACTCACACTTCCCAAAGCACATTAAGACATATTTTAGCATTTGAACTTATTGACGTGATGTGATGTGTGCTCACGGAGATTCAAGATTCCATATCTTAGCAAAATCTTAAATTTGCTGATGTGATGTGTGCTTATGTTACTAATGTATTTTCAAAAAACTATAACTCCGTCATTAAGATATTAAATATCAGTGTTTAGCAGTTCAATAGCGGTATGCCTGGGTATATGAGAAGTAGGCTAAGGCCCGCAGGCTATATAACATGCTATATAACATGCAGTCTATTATCATGTCTCATGGCAGATATATGACACAGACCTGTTTTATAGCTAGACTAACTTACATACATGTCCACTTTTGTGGTGGATGACACATCTGGGTCTGCCTTTCACATGGACCACCTGGCCATTCAGCCTGGTTACTTTTTAACAATAGTAGTTAAAAGTACAGCTCTAGTTGAAGTACTTATGGTTTCTAATACCGTAATCTCCTGTGTATAAGACGCATCTTATATGCGCGGTTTTAGTTCTCCCTGGATCCGCAAGGGGGACACCAAGAGCTTTATTTTGATAAATTACACTCCCCTTAAGTCATATTATGACATAGATGGCTCCAGTGGTGTCTGGGAGGCCAGAGCTACATATAGCTTTTTAAATTTTGAAAATCCATTCAGTAGAAGAAAAGTTATGAATATTTCATTCTTTTGGGCATAATCCAAAACTCTTGGTGCATCTTATACGCGCACTGCATCTTATATGCGGGAGATTACGGTACATGCAATTTATACTTCATATAAAATCCCAAAGTAGGCCTGGTTGGCTATAATAATGCATCTGATAATGATCTGAAAATGCAGACACACCTATTCCTGCTTATGGCGCCTACTTACTCCAAGTTACCGTCCTATTTTGGAATATCCTAAGATAGACATAATTATTCTTTCCAAAGCTTAGGATATATGTGAATTTATATCAAAGTGTTGAATACAGGTGGGTGATATATTCATCTCGAGTTATTGAATGCCTTTTTTCTTTATCATCATAGACCCATATTCTCCTCGACCAATTTGAAATACTGTGCATCTCACATGAAATTCTGTTGATCACTATTACCTTATTCTCCCGCGTAGAAGACGCGTTGCGCGTATAAGACACACCCCTAACTTGTCAATGGTTATTTCGTGTATAAGACGCACCTCTTAGGGCTCAATTTTGTAAATCCAGTACTGTTCTATAGTAAAATTACCCCTCGTATAAGACGCACCCCAAACTTGAGGAAATACTATAAGACGCAGTAGGGATTTGTTTGGCGTAGAGGACGCGTCTTATACGCGGGAGTTTACGGTAATAGGCAATGCTTTAGTAGTCCTGTACATACACACATGCACTATACAGGTGGCTCAAGTACATTGGCCATTTACACACATCGCCATGCAGCCTTGACAGATGTGGGCATGCTGCTAGGTCAGTAGGGCAAGTCTCTATAGTGTAGGATAATTGCCAATACTATATATTTGACTGATCTGGTAGGGGAGGCTAGAAGGTTTAATGCAAGTATGAAATGATATTCTGCACTACAATGTAAATCAAATGAACTTCGCCATGTCCATATGTTCATGATATAATTGGTACGCCGTAAGGAGTTCTCTTGACCTGATAAGATCAAAATGACATGTGATTTGTTTACCCACCAGTCCTGGGAACCTAAAACCCTTGACCCCTTTTTCCAGACCCCAAACCCCATCATCCCTCTTCTGATGACCCCCTCTGTTCCTGCATTGTCCACTCTGATGGGATGTGTAGTTCACACCTCGTCAGGTGAGACTTTTCACCTGGAGGACGATGGTAGGGGGTTAGGGTGACCTACAAGGGTATAGTGCCACGCACCAGATAAAGTGACTCAACATTTTCAGAGGTATACATAGCCGTAGTACCGTCCACAGGGATGCCACTGCCTGGCCAAGAAAAATCAGGAAAACTGTTCATTTCAGAGATAATTTCTTGTCAACCACGAAAAGTGACATCTATGTCATCTCTAGGGTGGGGTGGAAAAATAGATTTGGCTAGAGCTAGTTTGTGAACAAAGCTCAATTACTTGGTAGGAAAAGTAATTGGGGCTAGATCGGCCGGGCTAAATGTTCTCAAGATAAGCCCTACCAAGCAATTAAGCCTCAAAATGGTTAAGCTACATGGTAAAGAATTTTGCCCAAAATTTACAGGACATAACAGTATGGGCATAAAAAAACGGTTAAGCTACATGGTATAGAATTTTACCCAAAATTTACAGGACATAACTGTATGGGCATAAAAAAGGTTAAGTTACATGGTATAGAATTTTACCCAAAAGTTACAGGACATAACTGTATGGGCATAAAAAAGGTTAAGTTACATGGTATAGAATTTTACCCAAAATTTACAGGACATAACTGTATGGGCATAAAAAAAGGTTAAGCTACATGGTACAGAATTTTTACCCAAAAGTTACAGGACATAACTGTATGGGCATGAAAAGTGTTAAGCTACATGGTACAGAATTTTGCTCAAAACTTGCAGGACATAACTGTATGGACAAATTAAAAGGTCGCAGTCAAATTCGTGCAGTGTCACTCCTACACCATGATAATTATCTTCATTTCAATTCATATAATCAAAATTTTATGGTAGTTCCTCCACAAAATCCAATGGTCAATTGTAGTTATTTTGTAGTCAGATACCACAACTAGATAATGGTTCCAACACTCAATATATGAAAGGTTTATGGATCTTTGTGATCTTAGCCTTAGGTAGTCACGATACAGGTAGTTTCCCACTACAAATGTAATCATGTTGTCCCATGACTGACATAAGACATGTAGTGTGCCCAACAACCGCGTCCTGACATTCTCTCACTTTTAGTTCACCAGCTAGGTCAGGGTGGGAACCATGTTATTGCTGCTGTTTAAACCTTTAAGGGCTGCATAGCATTTAATGCATAAATTCCATTTGACAGCATGGATATAGCACTTTAAGAGCATAACTGGGACGAATAAACGATTCCCTAAAATTTTCTAAGGCCCCTTCCCCCTTTTCATTCATAAGTGATAAAATGATATTTCATTGGATCTGGACGAATCACAAGATGGACCCAGCAGATGGATCATTGACAAACTAAGAACACTGACAAAACTGATGAGTTTGCAGGTACGAAGAGCGTTCAGTATGATGGAACAGGACAGTGCAAGCAAGTCCCTTGCCAGACCTTTAAATTTGCATCATTAAAAAAAAAAAAAAAAAAAAATGAGCATGAACCCTTGCGGCGTCGTGCCGCCGTTTAAGGTTAAAATGCTGGTTGGAACACTTCCTCATGTTTCTTCTATCTTATTTCCTTGTCCCCAAACCCCACTTCACTTGTTCTTCTCTACTTCCTATGTGATTGATATAAGGGTGGTCTATCAAGTGTTCACTGTTGGTGACCATTCTTGGATCTACAATGAGTTGTATGGTGGTAGTTGGCAATGCTTGGAGCTGTTGTGATATCTGGTTTTCTCTGTGCCACTGTTTCTGTTAGTAGTTTACAGGCTAGTGGGTATGGATGACATTTTACAATAAGCAGTGAAATGGCAGTGAATCTTGCCATCATTAACCCTTTCAGTGCTGCATCATGACCATTGGGCATCATGATGCATAATTGCAGTCCTGGCGAGTAACACAAACTCCCGGAGGGTCGGCATGATGCTCCATTGAAGTGCTGGCGAGCATTCATGCATCATGACGACCAAAGGGCATGATGCATGAATGCATCAGCGGCACGGCACTTAAAGGGCAGAATTGGCTAATGATCAAACAGGCCAAAAATATCAAAAAGGAACAATTTATCATGGATCTTTTTATGATCATACTACTCTATGGTGTGTGCTATGAACACATGCACACAGGGTTTGCAACTCCTATAGTACAAACTATCTAGACAGTCTTCTGATCTGTTAGGCTCTAAGAATGGAAGGTACATAGCTGCATGGTGGTGGATGGAGGGTAAAGGTAGTAAGCTATATACCTGGAGGACGACCACACCTGGGAACACACCTGTACATGGAGGTGTGTAGGCCCCCACTGCTTCCACCTACTACCTCGCGTATAAGCCCCAGTTTATAGTCCATTTAGAGATTTGCTGCAGCTAATAGCATAGACAGCAACTCAGAATGCGGCTTATAAACGGAGTTTTTTCATATATAGACTATAGTAAGGAATGGCAAACTTTTCAGGCCTTAAATCCGGCTTGCAGTAAAGCCAGCAACTTAAGGTGCGGCTTGTATGAGGGGAGTTTATGGTAGTGTGCAAATCTCAGGTATGTCACCTTGCACCTACCAATCCCTTACTGAGCTCACCTACCTCTGCCTATAACCATGTAGATATGTCAAGCCAGCCGAGAGCGAACATGGCATACTTTTAAACCTATTTCTAAACTCATGCTACTTACACACCTTTTTACAGGTTCTGCGTGAATCTCCAACGTTTGCTGTCAATGTTAAATTATTGCCTGAGACATCCCAGTTTTGATATTTTTTTTCATCCCACACCTAGGCACAATCGGACGTTTTCAGGTGAAAATATTCATGAATAGAACTGTTCTTAAGTGTATACTGTGTATCTCACATAACGTGATACTAATCTTTAGCTAGAAATCTATTCATTGTGATATTGGTCCATAACACAAGTTTCTGGAACTTCATATTGCTATATATTACCATGGGAATTGTAGCAACAGTACCCAAATAGGACGATGGAGATCTCCAAGGAGCTCCCTTAATTCTTTCACCCTTAATGTTGAATGTCTAAATCCAGAACCATAAATATTCAATGTTGTTTTGTGGATACTTTGTTATGTTGCGCACAGAATCACTCTCAAAGTTGGCCTGTGAGTGATTGATCTTAGTTATAGACATGCAACTATAATAGGAAGCTACCGTAGTTCATGTGTTTTTTTTTTCAGGTATAGAAGTTGGAATTGAAATTGGAGCGCCTTTTCGTTACTATTACAGCAGTTCTAACATAACATGATTTTCGATTGGCACTCATTTACCATTTCATAATATCAGCGATGCTCTGAAACCATTAAGGTTTTGTATAAGGCTCTCAGGGAATATTATCTATTCCTGTTCATAACATTATTTCTCTAAGGTAAGATCCCAGAGGATCTACCATGCTCCCTATTGCCCATCTATCATGCAAAGCGCTTCACGCTGGAATTCTATAATGAATACCTTACCTGGAATGTTTCCAATAGACCCCCCTATACAACACCTCCCCACCTAACAACACAGAGCCTTGGGATGGCATTTGGCAACAATATACATCCTAATCTTGAGTTCTGACTTGGTGACCTTCTCTTATGCCTAATCCTGTAAGCTACTTAGACCGATAACAGTTAATATAGATACCTCACACTCGGCACTTAGCCAAGGTGACAGATATAGAGGTATATTCACTATTTAGCACTATCACTTGTAGGAAACCAACAGGGCCGTAGGAAGCAAATTCTTATTTTGGGGGGGGGGAGAGGTCTCGGTTGGGTGGGGCTGCTATATTTTTATATAGGCTTTTATAGGAAACCTCCTCATTATTGGGGGGGGTAGGCCCCCCTGCCCCCCCTTTTTCCTACGCCCCTGACCAGCAGCGCCCAGGTGGGGGTAGCGGTGAGAGAATTAATCTATGTCTCATTCTCATTTTTCTAGTGTACATGCGATATCAACTTCTCCATGAGTTTTCTGAATGAAGCGCTAGCCTGTATAGGGACCAGCAGCAGTGGACCAGCTAGCATCCCAACATGCAGCAACCAGTACAATGTCTGGAGGGACAAGATGGCAGCCATCATACTTCAAGCCACCTCTACCTTATAAGGCTACTATTGTGCTTATTGTACCGGATATGTAGTTCAGGTACAAGCCAATCACTTCCGACACGATAACCATTGCTGGTAGTGGCAGTAATAAAATCCTATTTGTGCCTGCTAATCGTAGCACTAGCCCTATCAGACGGATACATGTGGGTGGATGATTTAATACTAGTTAAGGAAGGGGGGGGGGTCATAATACCATACTATGAGTACTAGCATATGTCAGATAAATGTGGCCATAAATGATTGATCTTTAACTACGGAGGAGACGTAGGAGCTGCGGCCCTGCGTAGTAGTCTTTTAATAATTAAGTAGTTTCCTACAACCATCATAGATCCTACATGGATTACAACATTCCATTGTAGTATTCCCAGGCAATAATACATAACCTTCCTTTCTAGATTCTAGTAAAGACTGGAGCCTGTAACAAGCTATAGTCAAAAAACCCCTGTTATCTAATACTGTGTCGCAAATTTATAGCACTGGTATGTAGCTAGAGGGGTTGTTGTTGTTGTTGTTGTTGTTGTTGTTGATGTTGTTGTTGTGTTCTTTGTGTCTTTCTTTGTGATCTTGCTCTTTTTTCTCAAAGGTTTTTTTTTTTCAAAAAATTCAATGCTAGAAGTATTGAGTAGTTCTGCAGAAAGGGTACTAATAATATCGAAATTTTACACTACAAATGGAATACTCAATTTAATGTGGCTGTAGGACGAGGCAGTGTTTCTCACAATGAGTTGTGACACGGAATGCTCAATTTAAGTCTGCAACCGGTCTATAAGACAAACGGCACATGAACTTGGCAAGGGATTCAGAATACTTATAGATTTGGTGACTATATATATATGCCCCCCCCCCTCCAATAGAATAGCAATAGTAGATCCAGTAGTTACTATTGAACTCCACCTTGGTCAGCAAAGTACAATGTACCTGGAAATTGAGACCCACATTCACAGGAGGTATGTAACCTGACCAAATATGACGTCACTGACTGCTCTCCACCCACAATGCTCTATCTCTACTTCTATTGCAATCTCCAGGGACTTGAATTGTGAACGGTCTCTGCTGGGAGTGCAGTGAGACAATAGGCTGTATACATACACTGGAGGAACAGGTCATGTAGGTGGTGGAGTCATGAGACTCCTGTGTCTGCCATCATATGTACTTGTATGTCAGCATTGCCACAGTGCTGTGGAGGAATTCTAAGCTTTGATGTCCTTGTCTCTCTTTTTTTTGCCCTTTTTTCTTATTTATTTACTTATCTATTTTATTTTTATCTTTACTCTACATGAATATACCTTTATGTGCACTTGATTACACGTACTTTTCATCAGTAATGGGTCATTTGACTATAAAGATTGTACAATTACCCTGCTTATATGGTGCACCCCACATAAAAGAAGCACCATGAGTTATATAGAGGCCTAGGAGTAGTTTTATAGAGGGAAGGAGGAAGGGGGGGGGGGGAGGGGGTGATAATCCCTTCTGTCTATGTATATGTCATATGTAATTAATTGAAGAGAAATTGCGAAAAGAGGCATGTAGGTATTTGTACCACAGGATTAGTACAGGACAGTATTTATGACCAGTGGAGCAGGCCACATTGCCCTATTGGACATTGCTTAGTCCCACTTTGTCGGTTGTAAAACATGTACTACCGTAATCTCCCGCGTAGAAGATGCGCTGCGCGTATAAGACGCACCCCAAACTTAGCAAATGCATTTTCGCGTATAAGACGCACATTTTAAGGCTCAATTTTGTAAATTCAGTACATTTCTATAGTAAAATTACCCCTCGTATAAGACGCACCCCCAATTTCAGTACATCCTATAAGACTCCCCAGCATTTTGTTTGGCGTAGAGGACGCGTCTTATACGCGGGAGATTACGGTATTATCAATCTATAGACTGGTGTTCAAGGACATAATGCATAGTAAATCAATGTGGGCCACCTGTGTGTAGAGAGTTGCCGATATATGATACTGACTACCTAAGCTAGTACATAAAAGACCTAGCTAAATCAATTATCAGTATACTCTAATTGATAAAATACTTTCTCACGGGTTATAGCTGTGTTTTCCCCCTTCAGTTCAACCAATTTCTTTGGAGGGACGTATGCTGTCTATCAGTAATAGTGTATAGCCGTGTGAAGGTTTATCTTGATTCTTCAAAGTAAACAAAGGGCTTACTCTTATTTTTCTCTAGGTCCAGACCCCAATGGCCACCCCAATCTTTGAAGAGAATCTATATGGAGACATTGCAACTGTAGTTACCCGGAGAGGAGCACAAGAAGTCCAGACATATTGATTCTATCTGGCTTTGACTAGTCTAGGAATCTGAGAAAGTAGAAAATTATTGTCTGATTAAGACCCTTATGTAATAGTTTAGGCTCATAGGCTTTGACTTACTAAAATGGAATTTAGAAAGAAAAGTAACTCAGACAAAACCAGTAAATAACATTTGAATAGATTTCTATGCAGACATGAAGGAATACATCTTGAAGGTACACACCTTGAAGGTACTATTAGTCTACAGACTGCACTTATTACCAAGTCAAATGCAGATCGGTCAAGGTTCAAAGACTCAGATATCCCACCATATTCTGTAAATCCTATGGCAATGTTTGCGATGCATTCCGATCCCTCCCCCTATTATGTGGTATTACTTTTAAGGGTAACTTCTCCTTAACTCTATACAATATGCGTACCTAATCCCCGCACCCCCATTGGCCATCAAAACACTTTAAAATCACCAAGAATAGTTGTAGGTATATATCCCAAATCCCAGTTACGTAGACAGTCTATAGTTATTTGCATATTCCCATTGGAGGGTGACCGCTTGGACATCACTGAGGCTACTCAATAGTGTACTCTCCAGCAAAATCCCCCTATGGTCGGTTTAATGTGAGAGGTACTCAAAAGCTTTAGTGCTGATGTGAATGATGCTCTTGTTTGGGTCTTGTTTGAGGGACAAATTTAGATCTATTGTATAGGGTCAGTCCGTGGAACTATAGTAAGGACAAATCCAGTCACTTTATGTTTAAATGCATCTCTGAGTTACTGTGCAACTGCAAATTATAAGGAAAGTTCTTTTTTCTCTGCCCACCAGATTTTTTTTATTATTGATTTTTTTTTTTGTGGGGGTGTTGTTTTTTGTTCTTTTCTGGCATGGGAAGGGGGTGAGACTCGAGGTACATACAACTAAACGATTTTTCTTTTACACAGTAGCCTCACTGTAGTAGTGTGTCGTATATTGAATTTATCAACTCTTGATGAGCAGAGCTGTGCCTATATTGGGGTACTGGTACCTTTATCCAAGTCCACCCCTTTCGGTGACATCCCCACCACTTTGTATCGTGTGGTATGTGGGTCAGGGGGGGGGGGTGGAGGCGGGGAGAGGGGTAGAGAGGGGGTGGTGAGAGGGATAAGATCCAAAGGTGCATTATTTAGATCCAGCTAGGTCCCTGCTACTGGCTTCTGTCACAATAGGGTTGAGGCAGGGACCAGCCAACCACTAAGCTCCCTTTTATTAGATACATAAGTACCTTGTAGCAAATATTGGCTGTTCAATTATTCTAAGTACTGGTATTTCAAAGTCTACAGTCAGAAAAGAATGCACAAAAGGTACAGGTTATCACTCAGAATGGGTGTACCTACATGCATTATTCGTCTTGCAGTTATATTTCAATTCTGTCAATGATCAGTTTACAGGGTCAAGCCCTCTGAAAACATGGATTCAGTGCCTACAAGTAAATTAGACACTACCGGTAGTCATTTGGAGACCATAATATCTGCTCAGAAAAGCCATTCCTCCAGTCAGTGGAATATGGAGGCTACCAAAAATAGAATGTATCAGTAATGAGATAAATCTAACTGGGAAAAAAACTATGAACAAATTCCAATCTCAACATAAAATAAAAGCTCATTAAATTTTAACAAAAAAATGACCAACCCCTAACCCCAGGAGAGCATTATTTACGGGAGAATCAACGGGTGGCCTACTTTGCACAGCTCTATAGCCTAGACTCACATAACATGTCAACACATGAAATCCATGACCGCCCAGGGGGAAGTGTGTGCTTGCGTGAGTTGGGCGGGGGGTCCCCATGTTTCTGCACTTGATAACCCCTCAACATGCTTTCTATGCAGGTCTGCATGTGAACATTCCCCTAACACCTGCCCCTCCCGTCACCCAGGGTACACACCCTACTCCAGCACTCTCTCTGTAAGTTAGCTACCCTCTCATTCTTCTGTTATACATTAATCCTTTAAGAGCTGCAGAGTGCATTAAACCATTATGCACATGGGCCGTACTTTCCAGGGCTACATTGAAGTATCGATGGTGATTTTCCTATGGGCTTGATTAAAATTCAATGGTTTTATTGCTGACTCTAATTACAAGCTTTTCTTTCGTAATACATTCTGAATGGTCGACATGATGCAATAATGCGATGCTGGCGTGCATTGGTGCATCATGAAGACAATGAACGTGAACATAAAAGGCATCATGTGTTCCTTGAATAATTAAACACCCCTTTCAGTTCAACCATGGATAGGACCCCAGTAAATTTCACTCATTTTGCTCTATTATTTGGGTAATGATTTAACATTATGGGACCACCCGGTGTATATATTGTACAGTACTGTGAGATTGCATAACATCAAAGTTATACACACTTGTTACCTTTGACACATATACTCTATGGGACTGCTGGTTCAAGCCCTATATTAGTATATATAACTGTACCTATACAAAGAAGTCTAATGCAGTAATTACCCTGCCTGACACCTATGGTCTTTTATACCATTAGCTAACTATATCAATTACCTGTCTAACATAAGGTATAGTTTAACTTTAGTGAGGTGTTGGGTCAGCAGCTTGTCCCCCTATTTGGCAGATGGTGTAGGTGTCTACACAATAAATGCACAACCGTCAAGTCATCTTGTGGGAGTCCATGACCTGTAGCTAGACCTACACCTGAGTGTCCAACAATCAAACCGGCCCCAGGCACCCGGCCAGCACAACGTGGGACTATTGCATTGAGTACTAAATGTGAATAGGATAAAACAAACTTGGCTATTCAAAAAAAAAAAATAAAGCTTTCACTCTGGTTTCAAAAACAAGTTTTTGCTCACATTCTTGAGTCCTTTTATAAAATGCTCATGTGCTTAGCATACATTCCACGAACTTCCCACAAAAAGTCATTCATTCCTCCAAGCACACAACAACACATATTTTCCAAATACTTTCATCACCACGCCCACTTTCTCAGACATCATCATATTGAATGAGTACCGGTAATACATGACCATTGAATATGTCATTTTGACAAATATAAAGTAGATGTAAGTGTTAGCATATACATGTACATTCTATTTATCAATACACAATTAATTAGTTTCTTTTTTAAGTAGCGGTGAGTTGTATTTTTTTCAATGAAATGCAATTACGGTAAATAACGTTTACATGTATGTGTGCTATTTGGGACAGTTCTATGCCTGGGTTCAGAATGATATTGCGACATAATTGACTCTCAACCAATATCTGTACCCAGTACAGCCTACAGGCCTATTAAAAACAACCATCATGCTTGGTAGAGCCTAGAGGTGACTCGCTGAGGAGAAACAAATGAAAAAGACTAAATTTAAAATGCTCAAATAGAACCTTCGAAATAACTTTATTTATCTAGGAATGTATAGGCCAAATTAGGAAAACCCCTGAAATACTATAATACCGGTTTCCGTTTTGTTTTTCATTTTTTATCCATCTGGATAGAGAGCGGAAATATGACTTCCTCTGGTACACAGCCACATTGTGTTGCCTGTAGAGGATTTTCTTCCTCGTGACTTAGAACAGATATCATACAAATCATGCACAGTCTACTTCGCATGGTTGCCAACCAGACTTAAACTAGAACAGTCTTTTACTTGACTTTGATTTACTAGACATCGCTATAAGTTACTGTAAAAGAAGTTACTTCTACTAAAGAAATCTAGCCTCCAGCAAGTTCAGGCTGAGTAGCCATTGGCCTATGCCATGGTCAGGGTCTTTGCCTCTTTATCTAAGACAAAGTAGTTCTATGCTTTAAAGGTTTGATATGAAAAGAAATAGTTCCTAGTACTGTAGTGTAGACTGTAGTAGTAGATCTTCGTTTTGAAAAAGAATTTTAGATCACAGATCGAAAAAAAGGACTTTAAAGTTGATAATGGGTTGTATTTCTAATTTCCCTATTTATTTTTCAAATTTTGATATTATCATGCAATCATATCAGATGCATGGGAACGTATACCCACTGTCCCCCAATAATCTCCACCCTCGAAGGCTCATCCAAAATAGGGGATCATATCTGGGTACCATCTTATCCTCAAATTTACCAAAATCAACCAAATATCAAAACTATGGTAAAGTTTAACTTTCAAGACAAAAGTGGTTCACTTCGGCAACGTCAGAACAGAACACATTGACGTCATTGTCAATAGAATAGTCAACAGGACAATACACTAGGCTAGCTACAATACACAAAGACTTGCAAATAACATGATAACGGCTACGCCTAAAAAAAATAAAGAGGTCATAGAGAACAACTCTAAACTAGGAGTGGTTTCTCATCAAAATGTACCCTTGCACTGGTTTGTCAAATCGGGACCCAGTAGCAGCAGCCACCGTCCCAAATAGCACACATTCCATAAACAGCGGTCGAACCATTTTGAGTGGTACTGGTAGGCATAACTGCCGCCCCAACTTTCCACTCACCTGTCAACAAAATGCCGCCGATCGACTTGCTACCATGGTCGACCCGTCACCAAATCAATAGACAGTCCAAGTAGTGGTGATATGTACGTATCTAAAAGTGTATTCCAGGTTAAAACGGTTCCTAAACTGAGTAAAAGCGGGACAAACTTGCTGTCTGAGCGCTGTCCGTCACTACTTGTAGCTCCCTGACCCTGTCACGACCCACTGCACTCACTTACTACTTCCGGGTCAATTCAGCTGAGGTCATGGCTATGGCCTGTCACACGCGCTCTTGTGACGAGAGCGTTACTGAAAAGCGGTGGCGGGTTTTTAATTGCGCCAGAACAACATGGTGCAGATATTAGATAAACAAAGAGACTAATCAATCATGGCCTTACATTATAATACAGAGGTCAATTTACAGTTTGCTGTCAGGATAGGTTTTAATAGGCCTAGTGGGCTCTCATTCTAGCAATTTGCTTCCAGTGCCAGTGGTGCACTGCAGGGGTCTCAGTCAGTGAGTGTTTTTCAGTGCTTTATAATTGCAAGGCTCCTAGGCTAGGTTAGGGCCTATCGAATCAAGACTACCCCCTAGCCTAGGTACTATCTAGGCTAGGCCCTTATAAGCATATGTGGGAGGGGGGGTGAGTGTTAATTCAAGTAGGCCAGGCCTATGAAGAATATGCCTAGGAGTGGTCTTTTTTTTTTTAAGAACAGGCTGAGGGGGAGGGGTGGATTTTTGCATGCACATACTATTTTTTTTCCAGTCCTCCCCCACACTATGAGGGGTCTGAAATCTTTTGCCCGTCCCCCTTTATTCTAGGCTACCCAGTATAGTTATCATGCAGGATTTCGCCCCTCCCCCCAGGGGTCTGACATGTTTTGCCCCTCACCCAAATCCACCACCCCTCCCTTGATGTTAAAAATGAAATTGTTGTTAAAAATGAAATTCACTACTCCCGAAAGCCATTCTACTCACAGAGTAGACCTATTCCTATCTAACATGAGGCAAAGCAAGTTTGTAGGCCTAGAATTCTAAATGATGAGGAGAAACATTCTTAATCATCTGAGGTCTGCTCTGCATGCTGAGTGATATTACCCTGAGTTACCCATTCCCATTCTGATATAGACCTACAGATCTCGAACCACCATAGAGGTCCGCAGTGACGACGATCATACAGTAAATATAGGCAGTTAAGAGATGGTGGCCCCTGATTAGTGTGTGGAAATTATTTCCAGCTTTGCTATAAGGCATCAAATAAATCACTAAACTGTACTGATTCATACAATATAAATTGTGACACACTGTCCCTTTGCTGTGACACACTGTCCCTAGGTGGGTGGCATTGAAAAATTAGTGAGCACTGTTGAATTATTAGGTGCAGAATAGGTCAAAATGTAGGTAGGTATACATGCAGGCCAATAGAAAATAACTGGATTGGTCAGACCTATATTTTTTTCATCTCAGATTAAGGATAAAAGATGTATCTAAAGATTTGGGGTCGTTTTGGGTGATTTGAATCATTGTAGGCGGGTTTTATCAGTGGTTGAGCTATAATAGATTATAGTGAGAAATGTTTTGGTGGTCCAAGACCTACAATGACTAGGCCCCTATGAATGATTGAATCCCAACTATTTTGGTTGCCGTGGTATCCCGGGCGTGGGATGTATGTTGGTCAATCCAATCGCATCCCGATGATGGACCTAGGGAAACTCAGGGGGAGGGGTCACACTTTTGGAATGAGCCGCCCCCCCCCCCACACACCTCCCTTAAGAGACTGATGATTATTATGGCATTAGCGTGTTCCTTATCGGGCCGACCCCTGCTGAAGCTGGTACCTTGCGAGATAAGGACTGATAACAGCGAGCTGATGGGTACCGGGTGTTACGTAATGCACCCTGAAAAGTCGGCACTGAATGAAAGGAATTTTCTCATTGGTCAAAAAATGTATTCCGCTAGGTCGGAATACATGTGAACGCGACCTTTTAACCTATAGTAACACAAGTTTTTTTCCTTTGGCTGAAAACAGGTATAATTATTTTGTGCGCCCCCCCCCCTCTGACAGTGGAGTTGTGGGAAAATTGCCACTATATATACCCGATTGGTCAAAAAAAAATTACCACCCACCCCGCCCCCCCCCCCGCCGTTGTTACAAATGATCACTCCCTAGCTATATCACTGATGTTCAAACAAGCTAGTCGATTGTGGAAAAGGAAAATGAATAATAGAATAGACTGTCATAATTTTGGCCACGTTTTCTCCAATTATTTTTGATGATAATTATACCATCTGCTACAACACACCACATCATGGTACACCTTGACATGGAACATGCTTATAGTTAGACCATCTACCATTGTCATCTGGTGTGTAAATCAGGAAATATCATGGACCTATAAGACAGACTTCATCATTACATTGGTGCTTTCAGGTGCTACCAGGTGGCAGTATAGTGCACAATGAAGTCCCACAGCGGCGTGGACAGCTATCTTATGAGAAGGGCCACAATTTCACTATCCCAGTTGGTTGAGACTATGCCTGGTCCTATACGAGGCTATACCCAGCTAGGGAAACTCATTTAAATGACATCCTTTTAACGTATAAAGTGATCAATATGATGTAAATATCACGTAATTATGATGACATAACCTGTGCTAGCTGGGTACATTTGACCAGATTAAAGGGCCATTAAGAAGACCTCCCTGGAAACAATTTCATGTGAATCCATATGGAATTCACGTGATTTGACAGAAAAATATGGTGCAATTCACGTTAATGAGGACAATTGAGTCACGAATTCACGTGAATTTGTGAGCAGCAATTAAAGTGAAATTCAACAGTCACATGAAATTCATGTGAATTTCACATGAATTTCTCAGGTACATCTGGCACTAAGATGTGAAAATCTCGTGAAATCCACAAGAATTTATAAGAATTTCTGCTGAGATAAATTTCCACCAGATTTCACTAGTGTTAAAGTGGTGAAAAGTCGTTCCTTGTTTCCAGGGATAGTTCTATTTTTACTACGAATTTTCTGAAAATGTTCTGGTCTTTTAGACTTTGAAATAGGAGCACTTCAAAATGCCTTTCCCTGGTTCCAATGTCACTATTCTAAAGCAGCAGTATTGAGTATAGCCCTAAGGATATAGACTTTATCTAAAAGATGAGCAAACAAAATGAGAGAGGCGTCATGGGAACTGCCTCAATATAGCAGACGCCATCCCACTATTGCCCCCTTGTGGATAAACACGGCACTGTCAATCTGTGGTAGAAAGCCCTGGGGATAAAAGCCTCCCCAGTCTCACACCCACCCACACTGGTTCTATTCTGGAAATGCTGACTAAGGATGTTATGATATGGGCACTCCCATCCATGTTATCCTAAAAGGATATTGGAGGCATTGGCCCTATTTGCACACCATGTGTCCTCACCATTTCGGCCTATCACTCACACTTTTCTCATCCATCTATTTATGCAGATGACCTACCAGGGTAAATACGATAAAATTCGGCTGTTATAGAGGAATAATTGTAGGGATGAAATCGACGGCCCCCAAATTGACTGTGGTTAAGTGGCATATATTCCACATATATATTGCCATAAAGACATCTTTGCAATTAGGCCAGGGAATTAGGCCTAAATGTCTATGAATCAACCTTTGTACTGCAAAGTGACACCAGTTGCCGCTATTGACATTTTAAACTGTCAACTGCAAATGCATGATGTTCTCTCACCAAAATAGTTCTCTTTAAAATTTGGGCGTTCATTGAGCATTTCCCTGCCAATTATCGTTGTATGTCTCGTTCAATGAAAGCCATATGGTTGTTTACCCAATACCTGTAGGACAATTGATAACTAGACCTATACATCGATATTAGAGCCCTTGTGCTCAACATAATTGATCACATTCCTTACAACCTCTACAACATGATTATTTTGTTTGATAGATAATCATAAGAGAAAAAGAAACAGAGGCAGAATAAGGCCCACTGAAAAGAGTGAAAGGTGATTAAGTTTGGACCCGTGCAGTGGCACCACCTAGTGGATACATCAGTCACTGCTCTTTCCCATTGCATCTGCATCAAAGAACAGTGATTTATTTGCATGCTGGTGCATTGTGTTATCCTCGTGCATACAATGTTAGAATGTAGACGGCTTAGTAGCGTTTATAATTAACACTTTACATAAACTGTACAGTTTGGTTACATCCCTAATTCATTTAAACTCCACGCCACCTATATACTACCTACACATCCTCATATATGGGGGGGGGGGGCAGTTACTGTTTCTTTTACACGTTTACAATATCAAAGTGAGGGAATTCTATTCCTTCTTCCATATCCACTTTACATAGTTTGCACGTCCCAATATCATGTCACAAATCGAGGTCTATAAACTGTTTTGATATAAGAATATATGCCATTTTCTCTCACTTATATTGTGGTTATATGCCTATATATAGGTGTAGTATATATTCATCTAATACATGTCCATCGTTTATACTGCCTATAAGACCTACACCAATGTAGGCTGTTGATGAAGTTTGGCTATCTGTCCTTAACCATTGTAAAATCTTTTTTTTTTTTTTCGAAACAAAGTTAAAAATTATATACAGCACATGATTTGTCCTGGATATTTACAAACAGTTGTTCTGCACATTATAAGCAGAGAGATAAAATGAGTGACAAGCATCTAGGGCGCCTTATCTCCTCCCCATGGTGTGCACACTACTTCAGACCATACACAGAGATAACCTGATCTAATATTTATGTGATAATACCATTGTCAATATTGCAGACAGACACTGAAGGCAGTTCACGCGGCCCAGGTCTGTACATGTTACATGGCTCTTTGATGACTACAAGCTATATCCTATTTTGGCATAGGCGGCGGAATGTGGGGGGGGGGGAGGCTGGGGGCCAGCCCCCTCAACTTTGAAGTTCTTAGAGATCTAAGGAAATTTGGACTCAGATTGTCCTAAAATACAGCAAAATCAATACAAAATTCATAAATTTCCTCTGACACAAGCCCAAATCTATTCAGAATAAAGTAATTTAAAGGTAAATCTCCAAAATTGTCTAGGGCCTTCGGTCCACAAGATGGAAATTCATGTCTCCACCAAAATATTAACGCTAAATTTCTGGGCCCCGCCCCCCCCCCCCCCCCCACTTCAGACACGTTCCGCCACCCCTGTAGATGTAGAGGCTTTGAATATCGGTATTTGCAATTCTTTGTATGTAGGCATTACATATAGCCTATGCACACAACTATTTTAGTCTCATTTGAGATCAAAGCGTGCTTTCGATATTTTCTCTCCTTCAACAGTTCAACATCGCCCTGGCTTAAAATCTGGCTTAAGGCAACATATGATTTATACAACAATGCAACGGTAAAAAGAGAAAGGAGAGTTTGCAGTAACAGCTAATGCCCTCTGCATATTACATGTTAACTCAGATTATCCTAAGGACCTACATGTAGGTCATTTACAGTGCCATAAAGGACACATACCCCTCCTCTTGAGAAAATAAGATGCATTATATATTTCAATCATATTTTTAAGTTCCCCTCTTAAGCTGACCGCAGACGGGCCCGACTGGATCGGCCGATCGGGAAGTCGGGAACGTCTGCGGAGGACGTCCGATCTAAACTGTCAATATCAAACATGTTTGATGTCCCCCAATCCGATCGGCCACCCTTCCCTAACTGCCGACCGAATTGGCCCTGTCTGCGGTCACCTTTAAAGATTCCATATAACTCAAAAATCAAGTTTACAACCAATTTTTGTTTGGTTGCCATGGCAACCAAAATACTACAAAATCTGAAAATAGGCAAAAAGGCATATTGGAAAAATGAATCTGTTAATTTATCAGATGATTCAGTGGATTCTCCTAATGACCTACATGTAGGTCAGTATTGAAAACCTAATATCTCTGGACATTATCATCCGATCGCCACAAAATTTGAAATGGTTCATATTTAGGAATACAGGGCATTATGTACAAATTTCCAATCCTCTTATACCAAAACTCTGGCTTTAGTATAATTTGGGTTAATATGAGCACACTTCTATGGGAGAGACAGTGGGGCCATTTCCCGAAGGCATCAGCGGGCAGCATCCAATGTTTCATCCCTTCTGACAAGCCCAATGTCATCTCCTAGTTGTTGGGATTTCCTGCTCGGTCCGAGGGCATCAGAGAAAACAAGAGAGGTTAAAATAAAGCAGCTTACATCAAAAGGATCTAAAACTGTCAGAGGCATGACAGAGGCCATGTATATGCAGCTACAGGGATAGGTAGTGGTGGATCCAGGTTTTGGAAAGGGGGGGGGGGCTCGGCCCCTATTTTGGAGCAAATTTTAGGGTCCAAAATATGAAATTAAACCCTTAAGTATTGGCAAAAAGGAGAGGCGTGTGCCCCTGCATCCCCTCTAAATCCGCCACTGCAAGGGTAGGTTCACCTCAAGTTGGCCACTTACCTGGAGTCGGCCACCCGAGGAAAAAAGAAAAAAAACAGCATGATACTGAATAAACATTGCCAACTAGTTGAATCCATGCTATTCAACTATAGTTGACAGTGTTATTTCAGCGTCGTAGTGATTAAGTTCACTGGAAGGGTGGCCAATTCCAGGTATAGAAAAACTAGGTATGTGACCGACTCGAGGTGAATCTACCCTATACCCTGCATGCGATCTCTACGCCCTTCCCAAGGATAATTATAGGACCTAGAAATCATCCTCCTCGAGGCCGAGGGCAGTTTATAACCATGCAGTTAATGAATTCCAGTATTTGACATTAGTCCTTAGATGTCACACATAAAAAAGGTACATGTTTACAGAGCTGAGAAACTATTCCGAGATAGTAGAATATATCTATTTATAGAGTTCTTCCTATAATCAATATTCAGGGACTGCTATTTAGCTAATGCATGACACCACATCTAATTGTATCATTTCCAATATACCTCCAGGGCGCGATACCCTGGGATATATACTATAGCCTATAGGTTCTAATGTGCTGAGCACTTCCTCGAGCAAAGCCAAAAATACTTTAGAGTTGTGTGTTTTTTGTTCGCAGAATTACATTATAAATCAGTGAAAGTATGCGTCTTCTAAATGTAAGTAGGCTATTGCTCACCTGCATCATCAATAAACTACTAATAGCATAAAGGTCGATGATAGATACAAATACTGATATCAAACTGTAGCATTTGCCTGCTCTCATTCTATCAGTCATTAATATGTCTCTGAGTAAATCACATTAGATCCTGGACCACCAGAGACCAGACCAGTCTGATTTCAGGCATTAAGCATAGTGGCACTCCATCAAGGAGATTGCATTCTTTCTACAATCTCCAGTTGCCTTGACCCCCATAACACTTAAGCCCACTTAGGAATCAATGGTATTCCTTACAGGACAGACCGCCAGATGATATATACAATCTGGGCAACCTGGCCTTACCGAATTATATAACAGGATCGGGCAGGCACCATGATACATTCTATAGGAGGCTTTGGCTTTGGGGAACAGACCCATGGGTGGAATTTTTACACGTTTAGGAGCAGCTTATTCCTAATACGATAGTATCAGATCGTTTTTTTTTTTCTTTTCGCGAGAAAACGATATAGTGAGCAGATCAGGGCAGTAAATTATGTTCTGATTTATCAAAGGAAATATTATGTAAGCAATGTACTGTGATAGTAAACATAAACATGCATTGTGAAAGTAACCCAGAATGAAAAATCCAGACAGGCTTTTTCTATTTGAAGAAAACATAGAAGAAAGGTCAGCCCATTCTGGCATGGGGCAGAGCAGCTCAATATATAAGTGAGCAATACATATGCACCGCTCAGAGCTTTAGTCTCTCAGCTGGCATTAGAATCAGTCACTGAGCAATACAGGACATCAAGAGAACAACGCATTCTGTCAGTGAGCAGGATATACAGAGCTCCCTCCCTCTCTCTTTACCAGGGAAAAAGCCACTGTCACAGACAGGGCCAAATAAAAAAAAGGCTTTGTTTCCAGTTACCCGACCAACCCTAGAAAACATTTTTTTTTTTGTAATTTTGAAGAATTTTGTCTCTTTCTTTCATATTCTAAAGACTTTTTTCATTACCAGTACATTCTGTTCCTCCATTTTCTGTATCCTTTTCGTGTTCTTCCCCTCTCTCACAGTTGTAATTTTCCTGTCATTATCTTAAAATGAAATCAAAGAATTTGATTCATCCTTTGATATGTGCCCTAATATTTCCTATATAAATGTAAAAAAAAAAAAAAAAAAAAAAAAAAAATCCGACCTACTGACCGACCCTCCTTCTTCAAGTCATGTAACTGCAAACACACCTTTATTTTTGTTGGCCCAGGCTATACAAGCCCTCACCAGAGAAATAGTTCTGTGCCCTCACTATCACGGAAGCAGCCTCTCTAGACTGTAAAAAGAAGGTTTAGATGGATATCACTGTCTATAGATAGGGTCCCTCTGCTTGCTATGGGACAATACAGCCCATCAGGGAATATATAGATACAGTGTGACTGTATATATCAACATCTGATATGTCAAAATCTCTTTAAGGCACTCTATATCAGACGATATCTTGTTGTAACATACTATATACATACAGAGAACGAACTTCTCCATCCAACGTGTTTTACCCTGAAGCAATTTGACATTTGACTTAAATCACTTGGAAGGACAGATACGAATATACAGATTATTCAAAATTTCAAACCAGTGGACAGACAGATTTTACTTATAGAGACTGTGGTTGCATAAATAATCTCCCCACCATTCGCTGAAATGAACTTTCATCCTTACTGTTAAAAACTGTCTAAAAATCTTTATATAATGTACATGTTGCAAACCAGTATGGGTATAGGATGGTAATGCTGTCCCTGAAATAAAGTTGCAAGGATCATGCATTCCTCAAAGGGGAGGCTGATGATTAGTTCAGGAGTAATTGGTGCATATAATTGCCCACCCAGTTTGATGACATCACAAGAAAATGTGAACATTAAAAATGCACAAGAGGTAAAACGAAACCCAACGAGTCACCATCCGGCTAGTGGCAGGAGAAGGGCCTTTTTATATCTGAAATGGAGAGGGTTAGTGAAAGTCTAATGTGCTGAAATCTTTGATGTGTGATTATAGTTATTAGTACGAAATGTCCTTAAAACTAACCTGAAAATGCATATCTTTATTAACTTGAAATGCTCTTAGAACTAACCTGATGTGTAGAGGTTCACTGAGCAGGTGCCAATCGACTCAGCTGACATATTAGGGAACTGAAAGACAGTCTTCTGAAGCTTGGCCACCTCTCGTACATCCAGCGTCTTGGGTGGAACATTGGCTCTTCGGCCAGTGGCCCCTTGGGCATCATTCTTTGGTAAAAGTAGCATCCCAGATGGGTTTGCAGTGGGCTCTTTCTTCCTGCCTTGCTTTTCAAGGGTTCCTGGTAAGGAAGAAACTTTGGGAAGGTCTTTAAGGGGAGGATGGATGGCATCCAAGGATGGTACAGATTTGGCATTGTCGACATCATCTATGGCTGAGTCACTTTGGGTAATCTCGTCAGAGACATTTAGATACTGGTCAGAGAATTCTACAGCTTTCAAGGCTTGGGGTTTCATACTAATTGCCTCAGACATGCGTTTGGGTGACTGTTTCTCTTTAAAAGCATGATAGACAGTCTTTTCAGAGACTACATGGGAGTTGTTCTCTATTGACTTAAGAATTCTTGCTGAGTCATTCGGTAAGGCTTGTGAGCTGTTTGAAGGTGATTGGTTTTCAAGGGCAGATGGTGGGATTGGTGAAGGGGTCTTACATAAGTTGGCCTCCTTTGAGCTTGAACTCGAAACCGGACTCTTGCTACCGAGTCGCTCCCTAGATTTTCGGAACGATTGGGAGAGCAGATTCCTTATTGGTGAGCTTTTGGGACTTTTGATCTTGTTCTTGTTGGTGTTGGACCCAGAGTGGTCACTTTCCACAGAGAGGTCATCAGCACTGTCACAGAAAACGGCCTGAAGGCTGTTGGTACTGCTATCTGGAGTGGCACTGGTCTTACTCTTATGAGAACCCTTGGATGACCGTCTCAGGGACTTTGGGGACATACGCCTGAAGAAGTTTGTGATACTGGTGCTGAGGGACCTCTTCACTGGGGTACTCGCCATTGGCTTACCTGCTAGGAGAGTCTCTGAAGGCAATGTACCTGACCTTTGTGGTCTTAATTTGGGTGCATCATCTGGAGATGTTGGTAGACTCATACCTGCATGCTCCCTATGCCGTAACCACCATTCCCTCTTCTTTCCCTTCATCATATTATCAACAATCCTCTCTGTTTCCTCATTTGGCGCTGGGAGCTTGGACTTTTTATCCAAAGCCTTGAAATAACTAATATCGTGCACATGGATGTACTCTGCAGTGAGAAGCTTTTTAGCCTCTACCTCAAAAGTGAACATCTGTGGTTCAGGGCTTGTGCCCCCATCAGTAAAGTCTGTAGATTCTAAGGTATTGGAAATGACATCAGAGTCATCTGTCTGCTGTGTTTGGATGGTGCCATTGGACACTGCCATGAATTCCCTGACAGCATCATCTCCATTTATAAGTGACTTGTTGATATTCAAGTCAGGGGTGGAGAACCCTGGTTTAGCCACCTTGATATCAGTTTTTGGCCCATTGAGCACATTCTCTGCAGAACGAGAAGTCAAATTTTTCCCATTCTGTTTATGCGATGATCTTGCTCTTGCACCTGACAGTACATTGCTTGAGTCGAGCGAATGCTTCGATGCCCCATGTCGATGGTCATAACTCCGGAAGGTCAGATCAGTGTGCCTTTCTGGGGATGTGTAGTCAGATCTTCTATCAGGAGATGTGATTCTTCCAGGCATTGTTGAGCGATATGGAGTTGCCCTACTCAGAGGGGCAAGGTTTGATGGCCTTGGTACCCTCCTTGGGGAGGTCACTGCAGAGAAGCTCGTACGATATGGTTGTGGAATTCGAGGCACCACCTCTTGCTCATCGGCCACCACTGATCTTCGTCCTGGGCTGGCATGTCGAGTTATTCGGTCTGGGCTGATGTGCAGAGGACGTTCCTGGGATGGCACGCGCAGGCGCAGTGAGCTATAGGTGATCTCGCCGCGTCTCGCCGCGAGATTGGACCGCCCTCGAAGGTCCTCATCAGAAAGCCCATTTGGAGACGCCATGGTCAAAGTACCTGGTTAGAAGAACCTGGTTGCTGCTATGTCAGATGACGGTACCTCATCTTGATACCTGTAAATACATGGAAAGGTTAAATGGTTGAGAATTGTTCAGTGATTTTCACAGAAAGTATAGATTAACAAGGGATACAGACAACAGGAACTTTAATTGTAGGCCTGATAGTTGAATTGGAAATTGATAGCACATATGTGTAGTTATATCTCAATGTTACGAAACTGAAAAATACCACATGGTATGAATTATGGGTTACGATTTCATTAGACCCTTTGTTGTATAATACCAGACGGCGGGACTGCACATAGCATGGTATAAAGAGCATATATGTAAGCTTTATTGATGCACTCGTTGGTTTCAGTCACTTGATACAATGAACTCTGGCATGTACTGCCACCGTTCATTGTATCTGTGACTAAAACCAACTTGTGCACCAATAAAGCTTATATATCCCCTAATTATTACACGATTTCTGTGACTCAGGGTGCTTTTCTGGATATTCCCATTCTGATACCAGTCGATTTTGCATACCATGATGCATGCATCATGACCTTTGTAAGGTGTGCTGATATCCATGCATATCAGGCACTCAGTGCCTGTTATCAATGGATATCAAGCACCTAGTGCCTGTTATCAGGCACTCAGTGCCTGTTTTCCATGGATATCAGGCACACCTTACATGTCATATGCCTACTAGAATTCTATTGCCAAGGGCAGGGGTCGAACCCATACCCTACTGATCCCAAATCCAACTCCCTATGCAGTGCGCCACAGGGACTGACGACAAACCGAGTGTGTTTGCCTGTATATATGTGTGTTTGCCTGTGTGATATCCTAAGATACAACCAACTCAGTGCCCGATATCTATACATTACTTACATAATACTTGGAATCTGTCTGTCTGTCTCTGTGTCTGTCTCTTATTCTGTTTGTCTGTCTGTCTCTGTCTGTCTGTCTCTGTCTGTCTGTCTCTGTCTGTCTGTCTCTGTCTGTCTGTCTCTGTCTGTCTGTCTCTCTGTCTCTGTCTCTGTCTCTCTCGATTTAACCAACTGTTACTCAAGTAGGCAATACAATGCATTAGTGCTAGAGTAAACACCTGACAAATTAATTTCTACAATATGCAGAGAGTAATTCGTATTTAATGCAGTTTTAACACCGAGGGTGCTGTACTTTGCCAACCTTGGCAGGAAGTATGACCGCGTGGGTATACGCTTATAACACATGTCGAGGTCATGATTATGTACTCTACTACTTGTGGCGGATAATGTTTGGCCTGGAGCCTTTCAATAACAAGGTCTCTGCCAACAGTATTACTACTGACATTAAGAATGATTTCCACGCGTCTTGCAATCAAATTGTGGCACAAATCCTACATATGACATTTATATAGGCCATATCGGATTTTGATCATCGTGACCTTTGGGCAAATTAAGGATTAACATTTTTTTGGCATTAAATTTAGCTTCTGATATTACGGCAGGTAAATGTTCTTCACTGCTCAGAGAATGAGGTAACAGGAACCTTGAGAGGGCTTGTCTAGTTCTTATAGGTAGTGCAAAATAAAACAAAAACAGAATGACACTGAAAAAGAGGAGAATATAGCCGTCATCATAAATGAGCAAATGGCTTTCTATGCCAAATATGCAGAGAAGCCTACAGAAGGAAAGTCCACAGAATCACCAGCCAGCCTTACTTCTCGCTAATATCGCTTTGAAATGTAATCTCAACTCACTGCTCTTAAGTTGGAAATGCCAAGATTCCTCATTAAATTCCTCCTCTTCCCTCAAGGGCCCTAAGATGAGTTTCAAATAGGTTAACCCTTTCCTGCCTAGAACTATCTTTGGTTACATGTGATTTTGACTGAAACTATCAGTCAGTTTAACCACTCATCTAGTAAGATAACTCAACCGAGACCCATTTCAAGGCATGTCGTCGGGATCAATATGCAAATTGATAATGATCAAGTTATGGCATGGTATGTTGGTTGAAACTGGCCAGTTAACCGCTAAGGATTCCAAGGTAATTTGCAAGGTGGTGGCTGTAAGAGTGTATTATGTGTGGCTAAGATTTTGGAGTACACAATTATTCATGGTGTGGAAGACAGGGGGGACATGCCCCCCCCCCCACTTTAGGCCAACTTCTCAAAAGGTCAAAACTAAATGGCAGCGCCCCCTTCTTTTTCAAATCCTGGATCCACCACTGTGTTACAGAACAATAACCCAGAGCCAATTAACTAATAGAATGAATACCATCCCTTCCCTTTAAAAACTTTGCCTGTCAAACTGTATAGCCAAAAGTAAATGATCAGAAAATATCGACAAAAGACGAAGGAAGGACAACTATGATAGAATTAGTGCTAACATTCTTGCTTTCTCACTCAGTTTTCTCACAAATTTAACACCCATGGCATTTCTACTCTACCAGTTGCTTTCCTCAATGTCAAAACCTGTGATTTACTTTGCCAAGTCTAGCGTAGCATAGTAACTGGGAAAGTACACACCTGAGATAACTAGGCCAGCTAGAAACAACTGGTGAGAGATAATGACCCAGACAGGCAGGTGAGAATGATCATCAAAGGGGCACATGTGGATCTTGGCTACTGTCTTGCCACTGGGCATGTCTTTGGACTTGAAGGAATTCCCTTTGAGCCTATAATAATGTAAAGGGAGAGACCAACCAACCCAAACAAGCTCAGGTTACAACACTAGAAGTGTAGGACCACCAGTACTTAGGTGCTACTCAATATTTAGGGGAGTAATGTACTTCAGACTTTCAGATCATGTACTACAGAAGCACTTACTTCTGTTGGTCCGACATTAGGCCTATAGTGCTATATAGTATTCTTTGTGTATATTAATCTATTCCTTGAAGCTCTATTTCTGGAGGCTATTTCTTAACATTTCTTAAACAACGACTGCACCCTCTGAATCATACCAAGATTCCCACAGGAATAGCATTGCAATCTTAGTGTATTAAGAAATTACTTCCAGGCTAGGCAATGAAGAGGTCATGATAGACAGATATTATATTGTTGTATGGATTGTTCAAGTCCATATAATTGGGCTATTCTTTGGCGTTCTGATGTCTAACAACATTCTCAAAAGAAGGGTGGAGAATCTGGCCGCACAACTGAGACAAAAAAAAACTCGATTCACACCGTTCTAACATTGGGATTGAGTTGGATACTGGAATGTCTTTAACAGTTTCCAATGGACTGTATGGCATGGTCATTTCCCTTGGGAAAAGAAATACAGTTATGTCTCAGATTATCGGTCTCCAAACTACCGGTCGTCACGTTTATCGGTCAGAGGCAGGCTGTTACCAATTTAATTGCTCTTTGTTAATATACAATTATTCGGTCATTCATGCTTCAGGTATCGGTCGGTCATTTGGGAAGCAAAGAGTGTTTGTAGCATTCAATAAGCACTACGATAAACCGACCATCGGGTGTCCGTCAGAATAGGTGTAGCAGTACAGGGGCGTAGGAAGCAAATTTTTATTGGGGGGGGGGCAGGGGTCTCGGTTAGGGGGGGCTACTATATTATTATATAGGCTTATATAGGGAACCTCCTCATTATTGGAATTTTAGCAACTCACAGGTTGGTAAGATACCCTAATTCCCAAATCCATCTAGGTACACCCTGTGCATGGCCCAGTTAATATTGGTATATCAAAGTCCCCCCGGCCCCCGACCCAACCCCGGCCCCTACCCCTTATTTGAAATTAATGAGCGCCCAGGCACTTATACGGATATAGCTGGGTTGATTATCAGCCAATGAAATGACACCAACTATTCACTGCGGTCCTCTCGGGGGCCAACTGGTACCCATCTGATAGGTGTTATCAGTAGAACTCACTTGTAACAAGCTCCAGCAATGGCGGCGCCCATGGGACAACCTGCTACCACGGAATACAGGCCAATACCGTACCCCCCACGTGTGGCATTGTATTGTCATTGTTTGATGTGTAGTTGTTTATATTTTGTGTTGTATAGAATGCTTCATTTGTTATCAATATTGTATTGTTAATTGGGCCAGATAATTTCATATCTTACTATTTTCTAATTTATTGCCACATGTACCAATTCAATTTGTTATCTAAGTATTGGAATCTGAAATTAGATACTAAAAGCCTCTTGACAGGAGATAGCTACAAAAAATACAGATATAGACTGACACATATATTATATCCATCATGTAACATAAGGCAATGTACTATATGATACACATGGGGAAGAATGCCAATGATAAGCTGGATTACCAGCGTGAAGCATGACCCATGAAACAATAATATTGGGTGTGTGCATTATTGGGGGTATGTTAACTCGGTGTTATGGCCGCAATAATGGTCGGCCAATTGTGTCATGTTCTGGCAAATATTCAGTATCATGGGGAACAGAATAGATGTAGTTGTTAATGTATAGGCACATATACTGTCACTGTGGCGTCTCAAATCGAATTAAATGTTAAATACAATATAGGAACGTCACAGTGACAAAACTTTGCAATCGTCATCCACATCGACATGTACTGTCCCTAATCTCCAATGAAAACCGATTTTGGAGCCAGCCGCTGTATATATTATATATAATATAATATAATATACTACCGTAGTGCCTCTCGTATAAGGCGCGGCTTGTATGTGAGGATGGGCTCAGCTGGCCACCATAGGATAGGCAAATATTGGACCGGCGCCTTATATGCCTTATAGGCGTCTGACATGAACTGATGGTGCACCTTTTACATAGAGTGCGCCTTATATGCGAGCTACTACATATAATGCGATTCACTGGCTGTACATGTATAGTTCCATACCCTAAAACGCTGCTTCGATACCTCTTGGCAACTGCATAATTTTAGTTTGACACCCCCCAGATATAGACCTATGTGAGCAGTGACACATAGGACAAGAATTTGCCTACAAAACAATATTATACAATGTCATATACTCACTTCTCACTGTTAGGAGCTGTACATATAAATGCACCCCTCACCCAGGAGGTCCTCCAGTGTCTGGCCCTCTGACTGGGGATTAATAATCAGCCAGTCCATAGACCCGCATACCCTCCCTCTCTCAAGGCCACCACATACATGTATAAATGCATGAATATATGGTAGACCTACATGTACACATACAGGTGCATTGTGCAAATGTCATGCGCAGTATCACATATTCCAATTTTGAAGCAATACCTGTTCATTCTATAACAAGATATATATGTTTATTACGAATCGGGAGCTACATTTTGAGCTAGGACTATATGAAAACTGTATCGAATAGCACTTTATTCATCTCAAAATTAGTGTCTGTAATGATATGATCCATGATGAAGATGAAGGAATCAAAGATGCTGCTGAGATTACCTTTCTACATGTATACACCCCCATGTGAAGACCACTAACCTGTAGGCGAACCCGTACCAACAGGAGGCCATGATAATGGCAGGTCTGTCCCTTCTAGACATGATATAGATGGTCGTATATGGGTACATTAAGACATATGTGAATAGCGTCTCGTAAATATGTATGTATTTCTAACACCATGCAGGTGCCAACATAGCTAATGATCTACCAGAATGATCAATTACAATGTAACTATGTGAGAAAGGAACTATTCGTTATATATATTCTTTAAAATGGAGATCTTGTGGAAGACATTTAATGTCGACTTAAGATAAGCCTATGTACCCCACACTTTCAATCTATAGCTTATAAATTCTACTTTTGAAGTAGCAAACCTGGAAAATGCTTATTCACGTATGGCATTCCAGTAGAAGTCACAAAGGACGCGTTTCGTGTTTACAAAGGTTTGCTGTTCACCCCAAGATACTTTAATAATCTCTCTAATGGAAAAGGTGTGTAAATAAACAGACAAATCAATACTCAATACCACAGATTACATGGAATTGCCAGCAATCAAGTAACTGGGGCGAAAAGAAGGTTTTAGTTTGAAAAGAAAGAAAGAAATCAAACTTATAGCCAATACCAATTTCCATGCAGATTTAAAGTGCCATTTTCACGATGATTACGGATTTAGTGCTTTAGGGGATGCAAGCCAATGATTAATTACCAAGAAAAAGGGGTTGGATAGGACGAACCACATATTTGTGGTCATAAGCATTCCCTTCTATCGTGGGGTTGGATTGGCGATGTATGTGGTGATTTTGATTCCCTTCTCTCATGGGATTGGAGAGGGGGTGTATGTGATGAGTCTCTATCATGGGGTTGGAGAGGGGGGCATGGGGTGAGTCTCTATCATGGGATTGGAGAGAGGGTGCATGGGGTCTCTATCATGGGTATGGAGAGAGGGTGTATGGGATGAGTCTTTTTCATGGGGTTGGGGTGAGTAGAATTCCCCTCTATCATGGAGTTGTAGAAGGGGTGTATGTGATGAGAAGCATTCCCCTCTATCATGGGATTTGAGAAGGGGTGCATCCAGTGAGTCATAGCCCCCTCTATCACGGGGTTGGAGAGTGGTGTGTATTTGGTGAGTAGCATTCCCCTCTATCATGGGGTTGGAGAAGCGGTGTATGGGATGAGTAGCATTCCCCAGTATCATGGGATTTGAGAAGGGGTGCAACCAGTGAGTTACATCCCCCTCTGTCATGGGGTTGGAGAAGGGGTGTATGAGATGAGTCTCTATCATGGGGTTGGGGAGTGGGGTGTATGTGATGAGAAGCATTCCCCTCTATCATGGGGTTGGAGAGTGGGGTGTATGTGATGAGAAGCATTCCCCTCTATCATGGGGTTGGAGAAGGGGTGTATGTGATGAGTGTCATTGCTGTGATGTGGACGGGAAAGAAGTATACAGCATGGAGTACCTCTCTACACTTGACACTTGATGAGAAGACCTTTGTGAAAAATAGAGAAATTAGTAGGCACACTGCTAATTAATATACAGGTATTACTTTACACTTATGAGGGATGTGACTGGGAAGTGTGAGCTGCCTTATCACCTGTACTGGTGCTTAATTAGCCACAGGTGTGCAGATATGGATCCTGAGATGATTTACTCGCACGGGCTTACATCTATGTTGGTGGGATATCAGAAACCATGCTCAGCTGTGAGATGAGTCTGTCTAACACATTTAATTACAACTTGACTAAGGTATCTGATGCACAATCTGCATAGGATCTATGCTGCAATGAATAGATACTAGTACATGCAGGTAATCTGTGTACTCTTCAATTTCAAACTCACAATTCAATTCATGAATGTATAAGTTTGTAGCCTACTTTATCAACTTGACTTTTGGGTGAAGCACAATCCCCAGTTTTTATGGAAAATTTTAAGTATCATCAGTGAAGTATCCTGGGTAGATGCTGACTTATGGTCGACCAAGGAGAAGAAGTTGAATAGAATAGCATGCGGAACCCCCATGGAGACTCATCACAAGTCAGATTCAAGGTATTTGACCTTCCTGCCCTTTGTACCTTGACCCAGTAACCTGGAGGGTCAAGCCAAGTGAAATTGACCCAAGCTAATTGTTGGTCCTGCCCCCACCTTTGAACCTGTCATTCAAACTCTGGTATAGCACAGGTAAGAATCACCAGGGCACACCGATTGCACCATAGAGATAACACTGGTGTGAGAGTCACCAAAAAGTATTTTCACTGTACAATGATTAATGGTGATAATTGTATGTGTATCAATGTATGGGGTAGTCTTCAAATCAGGGGACCAAGAAGCTGAGTAGGTGGATCACAAAACGTATTGTTCGTACAGTGCACCACGCAAGGAGATCCATAAACCTTCAATATTGCATCTTTGTCAAATTCTAGAAAGATAAATCGGTATTGGGTTGTTTCCATTCATATGTACCTCCCTACAGTGACTGAGCTATAGGTGCCATAATGAAGATCATGAGGTCCATGAGTACACTGGAGCTACTGATATCCAACCGCAGTGTTGGTCATAAGATAAGAGTTATCTAATCAAAGTTTGGACTTTATGTCACTTTAAAAAATGATTTTATTACTTCATAGACCGAATTTCTTCGTGACCTATCAATGTTGAGTTCCTGGCACTATATAGGCAAAAGGTATAAGGCAGTGGAATGCATTAATATCGATCCCCTGTGGGATGGCAACCTCCTCAAAGGCAATTTTATGTTAAACTGCTATGAAATGGCGTAAATTTCCTTAATCATGATTAAGAAGTGATGGGGCATTGTATGAGGATCGGTACATGGTATTCTACAGGTAGGAGGTGGATGGAGATCAAAAGTACTAGCTAGTATTAATATTATGTAACTCTCAATCCAGTCATAATAAATATATGAACAGTATAGTAGGAAACCTCATGGTACATTTAAAGAGTACATATCAGGATGCTTCCCTTTGATAATTCTATTATTCTGGCCATAAAAATTCCTCACATTCCCCATTTCCATGACTACACATGAGGGTCCTCACAAGATCAAAGCCCTAGTGTTATCATGTAGCATGCATAGCCTCTCATCTACAGCCTAAATATAACCCTGTCACATAGGAGAAATACATGTAGCTATATGTCATACATAAGGGTCCATCCCCTGGGGTACATGGATGACATCTCCTACCACTCCTATGGTCCTACCTGTATGCTCTTTTATATTTCCTCCTGTTCCTTCTCCTGTATTATAAGCTATACCTCCAGTGTCCTCCTGGCCTGGTCACACACTCTGGAGTCAGTCATATCTCCAGTCTGTATGCTTAGTAATCACTTTTTATACTCAGGATAGCACCTAAGGTGTGATGTTGGCAGGTGTAGTGGTCACAGATCTACAATCAGATGTAGGTCTAGTAGTGGTAGGTAGATCCTCCCCCTGCAGGTATTCCCATGGTCAGTGGGTGGCTTATTGTTCAGGTAAGCTCAACATCCACCCCTGGAGGCAGGTGACAAATATAGGGTTACAATATGTGGGTCCTATTTAAAGCAAACATTCCCCTATTGGTGTAAGTATTTTGTTTCTCCAGTATATGTTGCTAATGATCTGGGTTGACACGTCCGTCCCGTGTGAGTCCCAGCTTGGAAGTGGCGGGAGGCTCAACACAACCTCATTCACTACACATCACAGCAATGCTTGGAGAGCATGTACTGGACTTGATCCATCACTTAATGTTATGCACATAAGGCGTATTCTGTTATTATTATCTATGCTCCATTGACCTGACTGGGTGTCTGTTTGCCTCTCTCTCTGCCTACCTGCCTGCCTGTCTGCCTGTCTGCCTGTCTCTGTCTGTCTGTCTCTCTCTCTCTGTCTCTCTCTCTGTCACTCAATTTCTTTACCTGTCTTTATGTCTATCAACCCTTCCCCCTCTGGTTAAATATGGGTAAAGTGTAGAGAGATAATGCAAAAGTGGACAATCTATAGGCATACATGAAGAGAGAGAGTGAAAAAGGCTGCATATCTGTCATTTGCATGTGTACAGAGTTCAGAGGAAGCTGTGACTTCCCAGCAAATTGTCGTTATCTGCCGCCATGATTGGTCATCAATGGTGACTCCTTTTTTAGTGATAACTCACTGTGTCATCTTTCGTCACTGTGTGTCAGTCTCACATGGCATGCCAATTTATCACAACAGTCGCAAACATGATCTCACTCACTGCATGAGTATGTGCCACCCCTTGTCATCCCTCACAAAGCATGGTGACTTATCACCACCATCGCCAACATGGATCTAACTCACTGCGGGAGTATGTGCCACTGCCTGTCAACTCTCACTCTGAATGGGGGCTTATCACAACCATCGCCAACATGGATCTCACTCACTGTGTGATTATGTGCCACTCCCAGTCAGTTCTCACTCAGGATGGCAGCTTATCACCACCATCGCCAACATGGATCTCACTCACTCGGTCAATATGTGCACCTGTCTGTCAACTCTCACTCAGAACGGTAACATCTTTTCACCTGCATTGCCACATGGCTCTCACTCACTGCGTGAGTTTGTGTCACTCCTAGATAATCTTCTCTCAAAATGGTGACTTATCACCACCATCGCTGACATAGATATCACTCGCTGTGTGAGTGTGTGCCACTGTCATCAACTCTCACACAAAATGGTGACTTATCACCATCATTGCCAACATTGGTCTCACTCAATGCGTGAATTTGTGTCACTCCAAGTCAATTCTCTCTGAGGATTGCATCATCTGTCTCTCACTCTCACTCAGAATGGCAACTTATCACCACCATTGCCAATGTTGTTGAGGCAGCACCACTGTTCAACATGTAGCCTATCTAGGAAGTGTGGGCATGAAGTCCCATACATATCAAATGTGTTTTGTTTCACACTGATTTCCATGTAATACTTCAGAGTTGAATCAAACAAGATCATATAGAGAAAATATCAATTGATTTTAGATAGAGGTATCTCTAAAATGAAAGCAACTATCCATAATCTAGGAAGTGTGGGCATGAAGTCCCATACATATCAAATGTGTTTTGTTTCACACTGATTTCCATGTAATACTTCAGAGTTGAATCAAACAAGATCATATAGAGAAAATATCAATTGATTTTAGATAGAGGTATCTCTAAAATGAAAGCAACTATCCATAAACACCTTTTCTCTGGTTACAGGAAAAATACATCCATGGATATATCTACATGAACACCTTGTCTGTGGTTAGAGGGAAGATACATATGGCAATACCTTCTCTGGCAAAACATACTTTGATCTGGCAGATATGAGGCTGCAGGATTACCAATGTCGATGATCATGAGCTTTTCATCTAACAAGGTGAGTGATCACCATCACGATCCTCGCCAACCGTGGTGAACATGCACTATGGCATGGTGTGCATTTCATGTAGCAAGGTAAGTGATCACTCGTGTCGCCATCCCTGGTGACTGTGGGTGATCAAGATCCTCACCATCTGTTGTGAACCTGTGCTATCACGAGGTATGCGTTTCATCTAGCGAGGTGAGTAATCACCCAAGTGACCATCCCCCGTGAGTGTGAGTGATCACGATCCTTGACATCCGTGGTGAATGTGCGTTATGATGTGGTGTGTGTCTCATCTAGTGCAGTGAGTGATCACTCATGTCGCCATTCCTGGTGAGGATGAGTGATCACTCATGTCGCCATCCCTGGTGAGGATGAGTGATCACCATCCTTGCCATCTGAGGTGAGGCCATGTGATCACCACCATTGCGATTGCTGGTGATTTTGTCCTATAACGACATGTGTGAGCCACTTCACACAGGTTGACGAGGAGTCACAACAATTTGCTGGGTTTGATCAGTCTATTAATCTACACTACTGAACCACCTACATGACATCATTGTATGCTATTTCCTAGTGTTTTATCACCTAATTTTTCTCACATCATGACTATCATGCAATGTGCAGATCATGGTTTTATGATTCAAATCTCAGAATTGTTCCACAGTGACACCACTCCACACACATATTTTACATTCTAGGCTCTCCTGACCTGCTAGAAATCATAAACTATTCAATATATTGCCTTCATTACTTCATGATATCACTATTGATACTTGATACATTCTACTTTAGCCAATTTCATACGGGAGTCTCCCAAACCTGGACAACGCTGAATTGCAGGGATAGAATTCAATTTCCATGTTGTGGGAGAGAATTAATCTCGCTACAAATCCAATTCACTGTAGACAAGCAGTTTGTTACTCTTTATGGTAGGTTCTGATGGATGGGACTTTGATACCTGGAATATTCGAGTGTCATCGACTACGTCATTTCAAAATCTATACCATTTTGATTGCGGTAATGACAGTATATTTGAGGCCACGTAAAACCATGCGGGGTACGTATACTCTTTATATTGTAGCTGTCACAGATACACTTTAAATTGGCCCTTTTCTTGTGGTCCCCATTGACAGCGAGTGAACATTCACTGTGTTTGTATTTAAACACAGTTGGTCAAAATAGATTCTTTCTACTTGGGATGACATAAGTGCACTTGGGAAAATAACAGATTTAACGGGAAAATACTTTGTGCTGTTCCCATTTAACCATGGAAAGAGCAGCTTTGGAGAACTCGCACATAGAATCTAAATAGCGTTGGTTACATTAGACATGCCCTCTCAAACTTTCATATTGGATGGAGTTTATATTATGCTGTTGGATGAAGTAAGATTTACCGATTGCCTTTCAGTTGCAATTTGTAAGTATTGCAAATTGCTTTCAATTGTATACATTGATCTCGTTTGCTTTTACTACCAAAATGTTCTGGACCTTAAGTGGGCTCTGTTTAATACCTTACCTGCTTGGGGGCACTATTGTGCTTGACGTGTCAGCATTCTGATGACGTAATGGGTGACATAAGAGGACGTCAATACAACACCTGGCCGGTAGGTGGATGAGAGGTGTGGACACAAGGGCAAAGGGGGTAGTGTGGACATATGGATTTAAGTGCTGGATGATCAGCTCTCTGGCTTCCTGCTTTAATCTATAGGCTCTCACATTTGAAACGGCCAAGAAGTATGGGTTATATTCAAAACAGGTCTATCCACAGTTTCAGTCTGTTTGTTGATTAGGGCTTAACGGAGGATGTGTAGGCTATGTTTATTACTCGTTTCTTTTTATAAAAAAAAAAAGGTTTTATCTTTAATTAAATATACCTCTCCCTAACCCTCTGTCTGTCTGTCTGTCTGTCTGTCTGTCTGTCTGTCTGTATCAAGATTCAAGATTTTTCAAGTAGGCTTTATTGACTAATGCACGGATACACTTATGTCAGCACCACATTAACAGTTTATGGCAATGTAAACAGCTTTGATATAAGACAAAATACAATCTATGGCCCTGGGCCTACTTGATGTCTTATAATAAGGAGCTACAGCTACTATTTGGGCTAGTTTTCTATTCTCCCTGTGTTTCTTGTAGTAGTTGACAAATTTGACATATTTCTTTTCAAAATCTTATCTCTGACATCTCGCTCATATCTCTTTCACTCTCATCTATCTTGAGATCTCTGTCTCTCTTTCTCAACTTCTTCCTCTCTCTCTCTCTCTCTCTCTCTCTCTCTCTCTCTCTCTCTCTCTCTCTCTCTCTCTCTCTCTCATTCACTCTCCGTGTAGTCTCTTGTTGTACCACAATCAGATGCCAGCGGTACAAATCCAGAAAAACAGCAATTGCCTGTGGGTCTTCAGAACATGCCTCAGCAATAATGGTCATAATGGAGGTAGCCCTAATCCCCATTCCCCCACCCTCTGTGACCTCGTTATAGGCAGTGTAAGTAGGATAAATCATGTGTAAGCCCTCGTCATGTCAGAGAACCGGCCCAATGACCATTTAGAGGCAACATAGTGCATTGATACATGGTAACCATTACAATTTATGATGCAGTCATGGGATCTGAGTCTACGTGTCAGGACTGTATTTATACATATAAAGCTCACTGGACCCTAAAGTATTGATACTCTCATGAAGGATCTGCATGATGCACCAACTCTTTCAGCACAATATCTAAGCATCGTGACCACAAAGGACCTGGAGGCATCATGCATCACTTAAAGGTCCAACCTGCTGCTGACAGGGAGGGGTCAGCCAGTTAACTGCCCACCAAATGGAGGCACTGACCCTAGGGCCGATAGCCATTGGCTCTGGGTCCCCAGAGTCCACTATTGGTAGTGTGGAGGGTTGATAGGCCTCACCCAAGGAGGAAATGACGGGTATCCTTTGGTATAAACAGGGCTTTACCTTAGCAATGTGCTGCTCACAGAAATTGGATGAAAAGCTAGCTAAAACTTTTGCCAGTATGTACTAAATCCTATTGCAAACTGATGGCCAAAATAAGCCTTTCCTAAGGATTATATGATGTTTATTGGTAAATAGGATTTTCACAACAGGTTTTTATCAATGTATACATAGGAAGTCAGCTAAGAAGAAGATTGCCTTAACAATGGACACCAATGTATAGTCCAATGCATGAGGTCTGATATAACGGCGTTGGCTCTTATTAAAGTCAACCCAAGAATCAAGTCATGCCCTCTTGGTAATTTATTTCTCCTGGGAGTTCTTGTCTGACTTAAGATACCATAACCATAATGAATAGTTAATTACGTACCTACCGCCTATGGGAAGGTTTACATGAACCATAAACTGAAATTGCCTAATATAGGAAAATAAATTTTGCAACCCTCCAGCCAGCTGCAATTGCTCATCTTGAATTTTTGAAGAAGCAATTGAAAAAGAACGGGTTTGTGACATCTCCCATTGAATTGCTACCACAAAGTGCCAGATATTGACTTTGCATCCCGAGTTTCATTGAGCATGTACAAAATGTACTCCTAAGGGAGCTGCCGAATGAAACCAGGAGGAAAGAAGGTGGTTGCACTGACTAAGTTCAATCACACCAAATAATCCTTTGAAAGAAAAAAAACTTGCAGCAGCATTCATTAAAGAAAAAGGGAGGAAGCTACTGAGGGAGTCTAATATACGCTAATATGTTCTTAATCATTAGGCATTGTAGAGAGAGATTGCCCGGATAGTCCTACGTAGCAGAGACCATGAGTCCTTATGGCATAAAAGGAGATCCCCAAACCGTTCCTAGCAGAGCAGGACCGAGCTTAAATACATCCCAACATTTCAAAACATAGTTTAAGAAGGAGCACACCATGTTACCTTATTCAACACATATTTTGGATGCTTTGGTAAGGAGTGCTCCAGGGACCCTGCACTGCAGATGCGACAAAAGCAGCCATATATCTTTGAAAGTACTACCTCAGTCCCCAGGGTGTTGAATCTTTGATAAAAGAGATGATGTACATGTATCAGGGATAAGACCCTTAACATTTGCTTTGCTGAAAGCGTTTGCCACCCTTTGTCCTTTACAATGGTAGATTATTGAGTGGAAGTCTACTCTTTCTCTGCTGTCCCCGAAACAATACACTTCATTTTCTGCTAAAAAGAAGTTATATCCCAGGAGGCCTATGGTCTTATCTATCTTAACTTGTAGTGTGTACGTTTTTATCTTAGACATTTTTTGTCACCACCTGAATATTATTTCCCTAGATGGCCGAAGAAGAACGTGCACATTCGCTCTACATGTGTGTGTGCATAGTAGTCAATAAGCCCACTACATTAGCCCCAGCAATGGTATATTTACACTATACATGTAAACCTATACGCTGAAACGCTTGAATTCGGGCAGAGCAGAGATTTATTCTGACCATACAAGTCAGGCAGTGTGTTATTGGTGAGCAAACAAAAGAGGGAAGGTAGTGCAAAATGCATGAGAGCTGCAATGTGAGGGCTGACATGTGTACTGGTCTCCTGTATGTAAAATATTAAAGCTCACTTATGGTACAGGTATTTCAAATTAAGGATTACCTGAAGTTATACATGCAAGTAACACCAGGTAAAACTTAGAGTAGTGAGTACATGACATTGTATAATATTGTTTTGTAGTTATAGAGTTCATGAGACTTTACGGATACTGCTAGCCATGAAAAGCCTTAATGCACTCTTATTAGTCTTAACTTATAATGCCAGATAGATCTAGGACTTAAGTCTAGGAGTGCCCTGCCCATAACAGCTTCATGCAAATATATTACCTGGGAGGTTGGCGGTCAAAAAGTCTGTAAGGTATTGATAGCCAGGAGGGTGTTGCTCCTATTGTAAAAAGAGCTGTGAGTGTGTGCCCTCTTTTCTAAACAAGTCATGCACTGCTTCACCAAAGTACTTGCACTCACCACATCAGTCTCAGAAGTCGCCTGCCTTGTTTAGAACAGAGAGAGCTGCACTATCAGGTACCTACTCATGTCACACACTCTATAGTATATTATACTGACTGACTTCTCCCAACTAAGTACCTACTCAAAGGCGGCTTTTTTTAGCACTGTACTTGAATGACCGCTTGTGAGCAACAAAAGGGACAAATTATAGCTACATGAAAAGAAAGGACTGGAAACAAGGGCATTTTTACCCAGTTCTTCCCTTAACTATAGGAGCAACGCCCTCCAGGTGCACAAGGATCCGATTCCTATTTAATGATCCAAATCTATGGTCAGGTGTGGTCAGGTGTAGTCCTGTCAACCTAGATCTCTCAGCCCCATTGATCACCCATTTATTTACACATAGTTGATTCATTTTCCTGCGTCTGGCCAACATTTGTTTTCATACATGGACATCATTTCACAATGTCATGGTACCATTGAGTCGAGGGGGAGGTGGGAGATTCTGTTCCAAAGATTTTTTCCAGGGGTTAGGGTTCATACTGCATAGACCAAAGCAATAATCCCGAAATCTGCCCCCATGCATAAGAAACAACCACATGCAGTCAGATCTAACAGTTAGGTTCTATATTATAGAAGGCAGGGTATAGGTTAGTGGGTGGGAGCACCTTTGCATCCTGAGTACACAGACTTTCCATTCACTTGGATCCCTACTCAGGGGATGTGAGGTGTTGGTGTCCTGTGGTGAGTCTAGGCTGAAGTTTAAACTCTTAAGAAACCCTGAAGTCTTGCTTCAAATAGGACAGGATGCTAAGTAGCTGCTTACCCAGTTGGAAAAGATGTAATGAAGGCAATTGTAGCTATTTGTGACTGACCTATGTTGTGGTATTGACCAGGTACAATGTATAGATCGACTAGTACTTTATGAGGTGTTACAGGGTTGTTTGGGTGCCATAAGAATGGGAAATATTGAAAGCCTGAACCTTAGAAATTAAATATCAGATCAATTTAGTAAATGCGCAGCGTATCAATGTTTTGCCCCCTCAGTGCCCTGTGGCTGTTTGAAATCGGGAGGGATTCCTGCTGCAAATAGTACCACAATTTAAGCATTGACGTGACATTTTGGTAGATGAAGTCTCCAGAGATGCCATCACAATTGAACTGCTTAAAACCGGTTTTCATTGAATTCTATTCCCATGGACTCAACTGGATCTATTCATAGAGTCTATATGTTTTTCGCTAAGATGTATTTTCACCTTCAGACTATAATAAACTCTAATCTATCCAGCTCTATAATGATAACCCTTCATAATACACAATTGTGGTAAGTAGAATGTCCATGGAAACTTTAGAAATACCGGTATATATTCCCATAGGCCTAGATACTAGACAATCCCATTTATGATAATTTCATGGTAGTTGATAAATTCATAGACATTTTACTGAACACATGTATTATTGGTACTTTGGCAATGTTATGGGAAATTATAGGATCCCCGCTTCCATAGTCTTTTTGTGTTTAAAGAGGAACCCAGAGAGATAGGCACATGTTCAGCTCCACGCACCAGTTATCACGATTGATCACAACCAATCAAGTGTGAAACCAAACAGGTATGGTCGATAACACAACCAGATAGATGACTAATTATCTACAAATAATTAATTAATCGTGTGTCACGCTATAGCTGTGTGTGTAATTAAATTACCCAATGTTGTCAGTTATCTGTTACGACTAGGGGTAATCTGTGGGAATGCTGTCTATAGTAGTATTTTTACGCACTACTAGTTTAGTTGCTAGTGTAATATTTTTCACCATCAATATCAAGTTTAAAAGATAACTGTTACATATCCAATTGAAAGCATGCAGGAGCATAACAACACCCTTAATATAAAATTACTAGGCTTTATATACATATTTTACAATGATATGCACCATGTATACACAAATATATTCATCCCTTTTTTTCTTTAATTGATGGGTTGATGCTGACAAAATTACTGGATCTATAGTGTTTTAGTAGCTATGCTAAATGTGTAAATCAAGCTAGCGCCCCGTGTCTCTCCCCTCCCGCTCCATTTAGCGCAGTTCTTGCATTATTCAGTTCCCAACTGATCATTTTGTAGTGAAACTGCAGGCTTTAAATCCAGCCCACCAGGGGCCCTTTAAAAAATACAGGTTTATTTAGAACCTGCTGCTTTGATGACTGTGTAGGGTAGATTCACCTGAAGTTGAGCACATACAGGCTTTTTTCAGTATGGGGCACCAAAATTATATTGTTATTTATGAATACTTGGGTCACATTTTCTTTAATTGCGGGGAATAAAATGCTTAGAATATATACATGTAATATCATTTACAAATAGAGGGCTCAGCATAAATATAAGTAACAGAGGATATGAATATCCAAATTATGGAAAATCTACCCTGTTTAAATCCATGCAACGCTGTTTGTGTGCTTGTGGCTGCACCTATACCGTGATTCTATTCACAGTGAGAAGAAAGGGAACACGACAAGGACATAGGGAATAGGGGTTGCCCTTTTGTATACCATTTAGTTGTAGTATCTAGGCCAATTTGGTACTTTGTAACCCAAAACAAAGGTGAATTTTAGGACTGGGTGATCCCTGAACACAGGGAAATCAGTGATCAAAGTTGACCTGCCAGTGGATCCAGTAGCATTCCAATTATCTAGGGTAAAACCGTCATGCATCCCCACTGTATATCCCAAAGAGTGACCAACAGATGAGGTTTATTTTTACTAGACCTCCAATTGCAGATTTTAGAATGTTAGGAAAATGTCCACTGCAGATTCTATAGCCTATTCATTGAAATCATAAAGTATCGTCCAGTGGAGAACCTGTGGCATTTGGAAGAGTAAGTTCCTGCCCCCTCCGCCTTCACCTTCATCCATGCACCATCGTAGAGGATCTGATGCCATATACCTTATCTATGTGTAAATAATTATTCTTATAACTTGATTGTCCTTATATTTATCGCCAGGGCCTACTTTATTTCCATTTCGTCCCCATACTATACTACATTATTACTTTACCTGTCACCTTGATACACATTTCCATCAAGAAGAGCTGTTTTCATAAACCAATGGTACCAGTGGTTCATGAATGATATAGAACCACACTCGTTTATCATTCTCTTATCAAGACAGGGCCTTTTGTACAACTAAACCTTTGGGCATTATCCAAACTTTCACAGATTCTACACATTGCATCCATCCTGCAGAGCAGAGCCTGTATTAGCAGGGTAGCCTGCAGCTCTAACACATAGTAGTATACGTTAATCCTAATCTCTAAATCCACCCTGTATATGTTAAGGATTAGTAGAGGATAGCAGGGACCACGTGCTAGCTATACCCATGTGCTCATTGATGTAATTATTGCCAGCACGTGTGCCAAGTATAACACGTTGTATACCATATGTATGGAGTCCATAGAATACATCATAATAACCCCTGAATACCTCCTATGTATGAACAAAAAGGGATTTGTAGTTAAACAATAGGCTTAAATTTGTCTTTGAAAAAAAATCGCATCTGATGTAGTTATGGTCATTGAAAGCTACTGTTTGGTACATTTGCAATGGCTTAGATAGCCTACATACTAATTCAATAATAGGCCCTACATTGTATTACGGTGAGCCAATTACAAGGATACATGTATTGTGATACCATTTATAAATAAGGCACCGCTTTAATATCCAATAATATGGCAGGAAATTGGTACTTAAGCAGTGTTTAAGAATATAATACTTAATGGACAGAACACGATGCTCCCTTAATTCATAACAATAGGCATTATTATATATAGGATGATGGTATATACAATAGCAAACAGTCGACACATGGTGCATACATCACATTTAGTTATATAACATGTATAGATTGTTTAGCAGCACTTGTCTGGAGAGGGTTAGGAGTGTATAATGTGAGAAGTGAGTGGGCTGAAAGTGAGAGTCTGGGCCACAGCTGATATACCACACTTTTAGTAATTGGTGCCTAACTATAGTTCTGATAAGACACCCATTTAGTAATGGTTGCCTGACTATCGTTCTGCTATTGATGGTATACATTTTCTGATAAAACTCTTGTACTTCTTGGTGCAAACCTTGTATCACAAATATAATCTTTGACGTCAGGAGCATAACATAGCTGAGTGAGAGTAACCCACAAATAGGTTGTTTACAAATGATTCTAATATCCTCGAAAAATTAAATTATATATATATATATATATATATATATATATATTGTGGCGTAGACCGAGCCGACGTCGGTGGATCCCGAAACCATCCTGGCATGGGGGCGGGGGGAAGCCGGCGGAGGCGGAGTCACGTCAGCATTGTGTTATTCGGAGTAGCGTCTTCGGCGGCGGTGTATGTTGTACATACACCAGCGCCGGTGGACTTGCAAGTGTATAAATACTGGAGGTGTCCCACCGGACAGGCAGTCTGAGCTTGGGGTGGCTATAGGACGCACCGGCACTTGCACCAGAGAGGAGGAGCAGCGGCATATAGATAGAGATATACTTAGCTGGTGTGGCAGAGCAAGCCAGGCAATAAAGAATTCACGTTAATAATACTTGTCCGTGTTACTGGTCGTCATTCTCTTATCCGGAGGAGCTTGAAGTGCGCTACATTGGTGACAGCGGTGTTTTCAACGGATCCACGCAGGACTAGAGATGGCGGAGGCAAGGATAACGGGAACAGACTCATTGAAATTGGAAGGAGAAGGAGTTGGTCGGGGGACCCTCTTGGAAGTAGTGGACGAGGAGGTGACAATCAGAAGACCCACAGAAAGCAGACCTGGGGAACCATACCCCGAAAGGCAGGAGGAGCCTATGGATCGGAATTGGACGGGGGAAGGCAACCAGGTAGAGGTGGGAGGAGGGCGTGCAAGTCCCGTAAACGACTTCAGATGGCCATGGGAGAAGGAGGAGGTGGAGAGGGAGATACCCCGGAGGCCTAGCCGGGGGAGGCGCCAACCCAGAGGCAAGACTGAAAATACTTCAAGCATGACTCGGAGGAGATTGGAGGAAGGGTCAGAGGATTGGACGGAGGAGGAGTGGGACCAGCTCCTAGAGACTCTCTCAAAGCATAGGAAGATGAAACCGGCAGCGGAGGGACGGGAGGAAGGAAGAGGGACGGAGGGCCCTGACAACAAGGGAGAGGGGATGACGGTAAAAAAAGAGGTGATCGGGGGAGAGCAGCCATCAGTGGATGAAACCCGGTTACCTGCGTTGCCGTCCCTATCTGGCGGAGCTGACGGCGAAGTGAGTGCAAAAGGAAAGCCGGTGGTTAAACCCACAAAATACGACGGGACGGGGGATCTAGGCGATTACCTCAACCACTTCGACCTGTGTGTGAAGGTGAATGGATGGGACGAGGCTGAGGCCGGCATGTTCCTAGGGCTGAGTTTGGCGGGGGCCGCTCGGAGGCTGTTGAACGGCAGAAAACCTGCTACGCCGGAAGGGTACACCGAACTCCGGAAGGCGCTGGTCGAAAGGTTCGAGCCCACCAATCAAGAAGAGACCTATAAAGCTGTCCTCCGCACCAGGGTACGGAGGAAGGGGGAGGCGTTGCAAGAATTGAGGGAGGATCTGATGAAGTACACCCGACTAGCTTACCCCGAGGCCGACGCCCGAACTACAGACACCCTGGTTTTGGACAGATTCCTGCTATGTTTGGATAATCCTCTAAGACAATGGGTCTATCAGTCACAGCCAAAGGACCTACAAGCTGCCGTCATGACAGCCGTGGGGGCAGAAGCCTACCTGAAGGTGGAGCAGGAAACATCGCAGAGGGTTAGGACCGCTGATGCGTCGGTAAATGAGCATCTCAAAACCAACACCGACAGGATGGATAAAATGGTGGAGCTAATGGACCGTATGGCTAAGAAGATGGAGGAGCCTCTCTCCACCGAGAAGAAGAGGCGGAGTACTGCCTGCTATGGGTGCGGTCAGGAAGGGCATTTCAAGCGGGAGTGCCCCAACAGGAGAACTGACAAACCTGGGGGGGCCCCCGAGACGGGAAAGGATGTTATTCCATCGGGAAACTAGAACCGACCTCTACCCAAGGCCAGGTACAGGTCGGGGGGATTGGGCCTATGAATATTGTGCAAGGAAGGCGAGAGAGGGGCGGCGGAGGACTAATAGTGGAAGGCAAGTTGGAGGGAGCCGTTATACAGATGCTGGTAGATACTGGCGCCTCACTAAACCTTATCTCCCACGGGTGGTGGGAACGACATGGGGGTGATCGGCCGCTCCAAGAAACGGGGGAAGTTGTCTTTTCGGTGGATGGAAGACCCCTGAAACTTAAAGGGGAGGTGCAGGCTTCATTACAATTGGGGACCAGGAGCACGAACGCGATGTTTATCGTGGGGGACACAGGGACGGAAGGAATATTGGGCGCCGCCTTTCTACGAGAAAACCAGCTTGTGGTGGACGAGGCCAGGGGAAGATTAATCTGGACCCAACCAGAATCGTTGTGTCGAGTGGTGAGCACCCGCTCAGCAGTGGTCGGAGCGGGGGAGGAAGCATTCCTGGAAGGCGCGGTGATGGGTCGGTGGTTGGACGGTGGGAATGGCCTGATAGAAAGTATGGCCGGGCACAAGGGTGAACCCCACTTCCTGGTGGGCAGAGGCCTGGTCCAGCCAATAAACAGAGAAACCTGGGTCAGGGTGCTGAACCCTGGGCTGGAACCGATCATCGTCTACAAGGATATGACTCTGGGTGGCATCCAACGGGTGGAAACGCCGGGAGAGGATCCGGGGGTGAACCCCGGAAGCTGGTGCCGTCGGGTGGAGGCTATGTCGCCGGAGGAGAAGAGAGGGCTTATAAGAGAGCTGGTGGAGGGAACAGAGCCAGACAGAAGAAAGGAGCTTGCGGGGTTACTTAATCAACACCTGGCGGCCTTCCAGTGTCATAAGGGTGATAAGGGACACACCACTATGGCCCAACACCGAATAGATACGGGGGATCAACCCCCTATAAAGCAGCCCCCAAGACGCTTAGCCCCCCACCGAAGGGCCACGGTGGAAGAGGAGGTTGAGAAAATGTTGGAGGCAGGGGTAATCGAGCCTTCAGTAAGCCCATGGGCATCTCCGGTGGTGCTAGTGAAGAAGAAAGACGGGACAACCCGTTTCTGTGTGGACTATAGGCGGTTAAACAAAGCTACAGTGAAAGATGCCTACCCTCTGCCCCGGGTGGAGGACTGCTTGGATACTATGGCGGGGGCCACCTGGTTCTCATCAATGGATCTTGCCAGTGGGTATTGGCAACTAGATGTAAGGGCGGAGGACAGAGAGAAGACAGCGTTCACCACCCACCGGGGGCTCTACCAATTCATCAGAATGCCGTTTGGGTTATGTAATGCCCCAGGGACGTTTGAGCGAGTGATGGAGGTTGCCATGCGGGGGCTTCAGTGGCGTACCTGTTTGGTATATTTAGACGACATTGTCGTGTTTGCCGAGTCCTTTGAACAGCATATGGAGAGGTTGGGCGAGGTACTACAAAGACTGGCGGAGGCCGGCCTTAAGATAAAACCCTCCAAATGCCAACTGGCCCGCCGGAGGATACTGTTTCTGGGGCACCAGATCAGTGAGGCTGGGGTAGGGACCGACCCAGGCAAGGTGGAGGCTGTTCGGGGGTGGCCCCCACCACAGAATATCACAGAAGTGAGGAGTTTTCTCGGTCTGGCGGGGTATTATAGAGCCTTCATCCCCGACTTCTCAACTAAGGCTAAACCCCTCAGTTCTCTGGCGGAAAAGGGACGGCCTTTCAAGTGGACGCCGGAGTGTGAAAATGCCTTCGAGATACTGAAGCAGAAATTGATAGAAGCTCCTATCCTGGGGTTCCCCCGACCAGAAGGCCAGCTTATTATGGACACGGACGCCAGTGATACGGGGTTGGGCACGGTGCTGGCACAAGAACAGGATGGGGAAGAGAGAGTATTGGCTTATGGCAGTCGCACCCTTAGCAAACCTGAGAGAAACTATTGTGTTACGCGGCGGGAGTTGTTAGCCATCGTTTTTGGCCTCCGGAAATTCAGACACTATTTAGTGGGTCGGCCGGTGGTAGTGCGCACCGACCATGCATCCCTTCGGTGGCTATTGGAGTTCAAAGAACCAGAGGGCCAGCTGGCGCGGTGGCTTCAGATCATAGGCACTTATGACATAGTGATACAACACCGACCAGGAAAGGCCCATGGTAATGCGGATGGCCTATCCAGGACACCCTGTAAACAATGCGGCAGAGACCCTGAAGAAGACAGGCGGTGGTGTCGTGTCTTCACAAGAGCTCAGAGTCAAGTGCTAGAAGGAGGGAACCGATCCCCCGCGGAGGGACCGGACCCTCCGGTGGGGCCGGCATGGGAAAAGCTGCAGAATGATGACCCCCTTCTCAGGGAGGTACGGGGGTGGGTGGAAGGAGGAGAGGTCCCCACTGAAGCGGTAAGACGGGACTGGAGCTATGAGAAGAAGGCCTGGTATGCCCAGAGAGAGAGGCTGACAATACACAAGGGCGTGTTGGGCCGGAGGTGGATAGGGGAGGCGGGGTCGGCCCACTTCCAGATAGCAGTTCCCAAGCCTAACAGGAAAGATGTGCTGCAGGAGGTACACGGAGAACCACTGGCCGGACACCTAGGGCGTAACAAGACCATCAGGCGGGTACAGGGAGGATATTACTGGCCTGAATTCCGGAGGGATGTCACCCGGTGGTGCGAGCAGTGTGAGCCGTGCCTGCGGCGGAAGGCAGCCCCCGCCCCCCACCGAGCTCCAATGGGACATGTTGGGGCTGGTCTACCACTCCAAAGGGTAGCCCTGGATGTGATGGGACCTCTGCCCCCGACCTCACGGGGTAATCAACACATTCTGGTAGCGGCCGACTATTTCACTAAGTGGACGGAGGCCTATGCCATTCCCAATCAGGAAGCGCCCACCGTGGCAAGGAAGTTGGTGGAGGAGCTCATATGTGGGCTAGGGGCGCCGGTGGAGATTCACACCGATCAGGGCAAGAATTTCCAGTCGGGGTTGTTCAAGGAGATAGTAGCCTTGCTGGGGGTCAAACAAACAAGGACTTGCGCTTTTAGGCCTCAAAGTGATGGAATGGTGGAAAGAGCTAACCGGACCATTGAGGCATTACTGGCTACGGTGGTGGCCACCGACCAGCAGGATTGGGACCTGCAGCTCCCCTTTGTGATGGCCGCCTATAGGTCATCGGTGCATAGCTCCACCGGAGTATCGCCTAACATGATGATGTTGGGAAGGGAAACAACCGTCCCCCTGCATCTGATCTACCCATTGGACCCACCCCCGAGGAATAAGGCTGGATACGTGGCTGAGGTCCAGGAGAAGATGGCACGGGCGTATGAGGCAGCTAGGAGTAACATAGGGAGGTCGGTGGCCCGCCAACGACGTAACTATGATGCGAGGGCGGAGGAGGGCCATCTGCCAACGGGATCCCAGGTCTTCTACTATCACCCCTTAAAGAAGAGAGGACTGTCACCCAAGTTGCAATGTTATTGGACCGGCCCGTGGACTGTGCAGGAGAGAATAGGGGATGCAGTGTACAAGATAAAGAGAGGCCGTGTAACCAAGGTGGTACATTTTGATTCTATAAAGGAGGTCTGCCTGCCAGAGGAAGAGGATCTGGGGGATGAATGCAAGGAGATAGACCCGGCGGAGGAAGAGGTAGCCAACCCCGACCATGGAGCGGGGGATGGATCGCCGGGGGCTAAGGCGATACGGGCGATAATAAGGGACCCTAACCCCGGGCCGCGTGACCAAGCATACTTACCTGTTAAGATGGCTGAGGGTGGGGACAGCTGGTGGAAATGGTGGCGGGAGGAGGAGACTCGGGTGAGAGCAGAAGCTGCAATGGCCCACTGGAGGGGTGAATCCCCAGATGACGAACCCCCCCTGGATGAAGAATATTTATCCCCTCTGGAGGAGGAGACAGAAGAAACTAGGGAAAGAAACGAGTTCAAGAGGGCAGAGTGGGCCAGACGGAGGAAGGACCCAGAGAGATGTCGTATCTTAGGCAGGCATGCAGAGAGGTGGCGGGTCTATGAAATGCTAGAGGAGGCAGAGCACGATAACGAACGGAACAAGGAGAGGGAGAGCCGTCTAGTAGCCCCGGGTCGCTTACCCCGGAGGCCTAAAACACCGCCTAAGGCGGAGGAGACGCCTAAGGTTGCGCCTACGTGTCTACACTTAGTACAGGCTGGGGTCACGGCACCGCCGGGCGCCTTCAGGCCTGCTACGCCGCCTAGCTCGGGGGACGGGCCTAAAACTCCGCCTAAAGCGTCGAGCGCGCCCTCTGCCGGAGTTATAGCCCCGCCAAAACCGGTGTTGCTACGAAACCAGAATGCGAGTGACGTCAATGAGGAGGGAGACGACCACTATTTGAAGATAACAGTCACTTTCCCGATAGAAATGGCGGAGGACAGACGTGTTGTAATGAGGAAGGTGGAGGAGAGCTGTAGAAATGGTGTAACAGGGGACACACAAGCCGGGCGGGAGGAGAAAAAAAAGGGCCAAGGGAGCGCGTAAAGAAAGACGGGGTTCACCGGGAGGGCCGCCGGAGGGAGAGAGGGGGCCGATCTCCACCCAAATCCTCGTCCTCACGGTCCCACAGCCGCCCTAGGCATGGGGGAAGGGAGAATGATAGAAATAAACACCGCCAACGGCCCACCGAGGAGACAGTCCACCGAAAAGTAAACAACAAACCCTACAGGAAGAAGGACCGTGCGAAAGACAGCTGGTCAAGAACCCATTCCCACGTCCACTACCCACCGGAACGTTCGGAGGAAGGAGCAGAGCGGACGTTCTCACGGTCGGGTGACGGCCTCGTGACAGGGGAAACCCCGGTGGCACAGGCGTGCGGGGAAGGTTCCTGGCTGCTAATTGGCCAAGACAACTCAAGGGGGAGGGGTGTGGCCGGGCCGGGGGTGTATAAAGGAAGGACTCATCCCCGGGATTCGGCAATATCGACCATCGATTGGAAGCAGTTAGAACTCGGTAATATGCCTAAGACACACGAAGACGAGAAGTCCGTGCCCATGGTATGGGTAGGGGGAGTGCAGATACCAAAGCACAGGTGTGAGATCTGCAGGGAGGAGGGCAAACCGTATGCCTTTGGACGCAGCGATGCTTTAAAACGCCATCAGAGGAAGCATGAGGCCGTGCAGGAAGGATACGAGTGCCCCTCCACCGGCTGTGAATACCAGGTCGCCAAAGATTACAAGAATGACCTGGTGCGCCACGTGGAGAGACAGCACCCAGACATAAAAGGATGGGTGCCCCCGAAAGAGACCAAGCAACTGCGGCTGGCTAGTGAAGAGGAGGCGGGGGCCGTTCCAGCACAAACTCCAGGCACCTCCACGTCTACAAAACCCAAGTCTAAAGGCAAACCCCGGAAGGTTAAGGTCCACACGTCAAAAGGAGGGGCTGGGAAGGCAGAGGAGCCGGCCGAGTTCGCCGCCGCAAGCACTTCTAAAACGGAGGCGGTGGTGCCCTCCAGCCAGACACCGGGCAGCGCCTCTATCATATCGTCACTGGTGTCCCCCGGGATAAGCATAGGGGATGAGGAAATGGAGGAGGTGGCCGCAGCGGCCAAATATCTAGAGGAACTGGTGGGACTGAAAACTCCCCCCAATCAGGGACTACCTGCACAAGGGGTGGCCACCCGGAGTAGTACTGGCAAGGGGCGGAAACGGGTGTCCGAGGAGGCAGTGGAGGAGCCCCCTGACAAAAAGGTGCGCCGGTCCCCCGGTAAGGAGGGAGCTGTCCGCCGGGTTACAAAAATGATAACGGACCCCGTTACCGGTAAATATCAATTGGAGCCAGAGGAGGAGGGAAAGGTTCTCTTTGTTCTTAAATTACTAATGGACAGGTACAGTAGGGAGGGGGAGACCCCGACCAAAACCTTAACTAGACTCCAGAAGGAGTTGCCGGTGGGCACACTAGACGTAGATGAAATAGAAAAGGAATATGAGGCGGCTAGGACGGGTATACCAACACGGAGAACCCAGCTAAAGGTTGGGACTTACGATGACGTCACAGACGACGGTTCACAGTCAGCTCAGGAGTCCAGCCCGGAAAAAGGAAAGGCATTCGAAATTTCCGGGGGACTCGATTCCAGCCCTGAAAAACTGCCGGAGTACACCTTAAAGGAGGACCGCCCCAAGCCCCACATTGAACCGGAATTATGCACACCTGCTGAGGAAGGGGCCACCTCCACCCCCGACTCCCCGGAGGAGGAGGAGGACAGGGGACCAGGTAAACCAGACCCCGAAGACGTAGCCACGAAGATGGTCTCCGCTCCAGCTAAAGTCGATGAAGAGATCTTTGAATACCCCCCCGGCGTGGCTGGCTACCCTGACCTCGAGGAGCAGTATGCAGCGATGATCAAAGCTGGTAGAGAGAGGGCCAGGCAGAAGGAGTTAGAGGAACAAAAGAGGTTAGAGAAGGAGAGAGAAATGGAAAGACAGAAGGCTATAGAGGAAAAGAAAGAAGCAGAAGCCAGGGTGGCGGAGGAGGAAAGAGCTTTGAAAGAACAGAAATCTAAAAAGACAAGAGGAGGAAAAGGGAAAGGCCCGGGAAAGAGTAGCCAGAAAACAGGATTAGAAACACTGATGGAGCAGGTTACCGTGCGCACGGGGGAGACCCCGGAAAAGGCTAGTCCACCAGTGGTGCCCCAGACTCCCACCCCCGGAACGCGGCGCAGCCTTGAGGAAATATTACTGAGTACATTAACTCCCACGGGCCAGCGCCCCAAGACCCCGGCAAAGACGAGCTCCGGCAGCAAACCCAGGGACAATGAGGGGGAACCCGTTGGAGTAACCCCCCAACAAAAAGGCAAGATGGCCGGGAGAGCAAAAGGGAGGCCTGACTTAGTGCATTACCCCAGGACGGTTACTGTTGGATTGGAGGGGCTGGTGGTGCAGTCTCCCAAGGGGGACTTTCTCTTACAAATTGAGGCTGGGGAGGAGGCGGGACACATGGAGACTATGGTGTTGGTGCCGGAGGGGGTGGAGACGGTGCAGGGGAGTGTGGAGGATGAGGACCCTTTAGGCCCACCGACCTCCGAACGTGTTATAATAGTGACAGACGCCCAGGTGGTACCCATACCTGACGGGGGCGTGGCTCCCACACAAGGAGTAGTGTCTGTAAGCCACGTGGTGGTTGCCCCTTCCCCGGCTCCCGACTCTGGAAAAAGGGTAGAGGTGGAGGAGAACTTGATGCCCTGGAATGAGGACTTCACAGGCCCCCGTGAGCTGCAGGAGTATACGAGGCGCTTGCGGAACCCGGGGAACTTGGGGCCCGAGATGAGAGTGGTGCCGGGGGGGGTGTGCAGCTCGGCAGTGCAAAGCTTGGCTGACGGTGATGTGGAACTGGTTCAGGTGACCCGAACCAGGTACGCCAAGGCTTCCAGGGAGGGACTGTGCTCCAGATGCGGGCAGCCATGGCCTATTACCCCGAAGGCCCCGGAGAAGGAGGAGAGACAGGAGGAGGAAGCCTCTACGAGCACCCAGTAAAAAGGGTAAGTGTCTCTTCCGGTGTATCTACGGCGGGGGAAACGGAAACTCCAGTACAGGAGGGCGCCGGCGGAGGTCGGTGGGAGGAAAAGGAGGGAGGGCGGTGATGCAGCCGGGTCGGAGGGTGACTGCGGGATAAGCTGGGATGACGTGGAATGCACCCGAGTAATCTATGGGTGTAAGCCAGTACAGGCTGGGGGAGCAGTAGCACCTTAAATGAAGGACAAAATGCATCAGTTCCGGTGGGGTAAGCAGTACAAGTGCCTTACCTTGTGTTGCAGACCTGGTCGAGCCGCGGGGGGCGGCATCCGGAGGCAGGCGGAGGAGAAACGGCAACAACCGGAGGGAGGTGGCCGTCGGTGGACGGTTTGGAGGACCGGTGGACGGCTCGGTGGATGAGTCGGGGGCATCTCGGCGGTGGCAGTGATGTTGTATTGGCCTTGAAGGCAGCGGTTGTATAATAGTTAAACCATTTGTAAATTATGAAGCTATCCGTTGGAGCATGCTATAAGTATTGATACTGTGTATACTGTATGATTATCTATATTGCTCAATGTATTTGTTTAAAAGTAATAATCACAAACACCCAGGGGCCATGGTGTATAATTGTTTATTCAAAATTGGATACCCATCTGCAGGAGGGTACTCTGACATTCTTTCCCAGTACGACTGTTAATTAGTTGGGGAGAGTGTGGCGTAGACCGAGCCGACGTCGGTGGATCCCGAAACCATCCTGGCATGGGGGCGGGGGGAAGCCGGCGGAGGCGGAGTCACGTCAGCATTGTGTTATTCGGAGTAGCGTCTTCGGCGGCGGTGTATGTTGTACATACACCAGCGCCGGTGGACTTGCAAGTGTATAAATACTGGAGGTGTCCCACCGGACAGGCAGTCTGAGCTTGGGGTGGCTATAGGACGCACCGGCACTTGCACCAGAGAGGAGGAGCAGCGGCATATAGATAGAGATATACTTAGCTGGTGTGGCAGAGCAAGCCAGGCAATAAAGAATTCACGTTAATTATACTTGTCCGTGTTACTGGTTGTCATTCTCTTATCCGGAGGAGCTTGAAGTGCGCTACAATATATATATATATATATGCTCTGTGTTGTAGTGGAGGGAAGGCCTTGTATTTGTGTTTCAGCTTGGATGTTATTAAAAAGATGCTGACAGTAGCTCTTTCCAACAACACAGATTAATATTATATATTGTCATCTAGTCCTACTAGCTTGGCCTCATCTAATTTTGTCTCATCCTTTTTAATCCTCAAACTCCAATGAGAAGTTCTCACTCACCAGTTTTCAAGCAGAGACTGTTCTGTCTATAAACACAATACATTTGTACATACAGTAATAAGCTTTATCATAAAGGCACATACCAACACTGTCATTAGTAATTTGATCCTACCTGAGGGAATCTCCTGTTCAATTTTGTAACACCTACTCCTGCCAGCTGTTGGCTCTGTTTCAACAATTACAACTATTGTGTCCTTCTTATTGTGTAGAGAGTTATCTGCAAAAATGACTGGTGAGGCGTATCTTTCTTTAGCCGATTCAGAGTCATATGACTGCAACCTCCCCTAGACTTGGCTATGGCCACGTGGATAGATCCTGCGTATCACCAATACAACATCGTAGATCCCCACTCTATATTGGTTGCTAGGCTACCGTCGCCATAGCAACCTGCAAGCTATTTCCTGGATACCAGTGGGGTCTCGGGTGTTGGCCACCTGGTACTCAGGATCCTTCCTGGTCACGTGCCTCCACTAAGGGGTCAGAGGTCAAGAGGTCTGACCTCGACCTCGACACCCCAAGAAGTTGTCTGAGGAAACAGTGTTCACCTGAGCATATGCTATTTGATTATTGCTTCCGGTTTGAAAAGGGTTCTGCAAATGCAGGATATTCCTATATTAAAGAAATAATGGTAGATTCTTATTCATTTAAATATTAATCATTCTTCACCAAAAAAATGCCATTTCTTCCTGAAATAAGTGCGATATTGGTTTAATTTAACATGCACACGTTCAGGAAAAGGAATTCTCAAACTCTGTTATCGATCAACACATTTAAAGGAGCTCTGAATCGGCTACGTCCGCCACAGTGCTAACGTCGGCGGACGTAGGTCCTCGATTCAGAGCGCCTTTAATAACACTTGGCTATGTCTGACTCATGTTTGAAAAAATGCCTGTTTATATTACTTCCACTTCCACTGAAACTGTAGGAAACAGTCGTGCACGATTAAGACCAATTATAACCTGGGTGATTTAGAGCATGAGAAATAGCCCCCAGGTGAAAGCATGCATGTATACCCATACCCCCTCCCCTCAGTCCCTCTCTCCACACATCCCTGATTCGGTGAGTCAACTATGTTCCCACGTTTTCGTTGTAAACACTACCCAGTAGCATTGTTTGCTTGGCCAACATGGGCTCTAGGAATAGGTCCCAGAGTCGTTCTCAGGGAGCTTGAATCAAGAACGTCAAACATTGACATGCATCTTCTTGGGTGCTTCCACCAGCCATTAACTTAAGTCTGCCTCATTAGTGGATGTATAAGGCAATTCTATTAGTGCCTGTCTAGGGTACTCATGTCAATTTTGGTGTTGTTCAATGCTATTGCTGAAATCCAATGTCAATAGCAACAGCTAGCACACCCCTTTATCAAATTTGATTTATGTGAAAACTTGTCCATTGAACTGCGATGTTCTAGGAATTCCACTGGCACTGTTGTGATTTCTCTGGAAAATTGGTCTGTATTGGGTTTTAGCAAGGAGCCAAATCACAATAACAATCTCTTTGGTTCTAGCATTGAAGTATGCATAACAGAAGACCCCAAGCAACATATATGCATTCTACCACCCCACACGTGGATATATGGGGGTGATAGGGTGAGGGGTGTGAGTTAGCATGCCACGTGCTGGTCACATGCCACACCCACCTCCCATATCTGACCCTAACGAACCTAACCCTCACTCCTCACCACGCTACATGTATTCTGGAAAATGTGAGACATGGTAGATTGCTAGGAAATATAGTTGTGCTGATTTCACCTGACATATAAAAGAGTATCATTGTATACATACACTTATGTGGCACACTGGAATTAAGGATATGACATGTGGGTTATTACCTAATACCTCTCATATAAGGCGTGACTTATACTCGAGGATATATACCTTTGCTGTGCCATATAGAGTCCGAAGTTAGGGCGTGTCTGATAGGTCTTGCATCAACTCAATGTGCGCCTTATACGCGAGGTATTATGCTCGCTAATTGCAAAGTCTGCCACCCAGCCTAACACTCTTTTATTTGTAATGTGGTCTCATCTAAATGTATGTTGACTTAGTTTTAAAGAAACCAGTGCTCAGGTTGATTTTAAAAAGTCTATTTTTTTATTCCCTCCAGAAATTCCTACGTATACTAAGAAGCAATATTTGGTCCCAGTTCCACCAACATAACTGTCATATCCCCTCTCCATGGTATCTATTAGTTACACCTTCACAACATCCACCTCAAACCTCTTGACCCGGAGAATGTGTGGCCTTTCCCCGAACTTCTAGGCACACTTTCATCCCCAGGTGGTATACCCCACAACCCAGATTTGCTCCAGACTGGAAGCAATTAAAGTAGTGACTCATGGTCTGAGCTGGGTAGATTCTGAGGTTTGGGGTTAAAATGCTACTTTTTATGGCCCACACAAATATTTTCCTGAAGGCTTGTCTGTGCATATCCCATGTGCATTATCACATGCACTTAATTTCCAGGAGGTTGGAGACATTCGAGTACAGGACTTCTGGAGTTTATCCATAATGAAGGAGCACTGCCTGTCGGCTTGTAGAATAGATTGATTCATATGAAATATACTGAGAGAGATGGAACTTTACCACTATGACAAGTTGTATCGATACTGAGAAGATTTATATCACAGAAAATCAGACTACATGTAGCTGTATCGATGCGGACCATTCGTAGTGTGAAGATATATCATAAGATTCACAAGAGATATCGAGAGTTTACAAACATTAATAATTTGACATACATCTCAATGTACATGTACAAATTTACATGAGTCTTAGCCACACGACAATACTGACAGTGCTGGATATCAGAGACATTATACTCCACCTGGCTCTGCACCCTATTGTTCCTGCTGTAGTTTTATTTCCACATTCTACAGTTGGGGGGCCAGCAGGAGGTTTTATGAATTAGGTGAGTTCTGGCAAGAGGATTTGTGAATTGGGTCAGGTCTGGGAGGCGGTTTTGTGAAATAGGCCAAGCATAGCAGGAGGTTTTATGAATAAGGTTATTTTTGAACAGCAGATGTAATTCTTGGGAACATTCTGTCCCGTATGGGATTCATACCCACGCACCAGACAGTGCTGGTATCCAGAGTCCCATGTGCTAACCATTACACCATGATTCCTCAGGTGATACCCTGGGTGATAGAACATTTACTGAATGATGATATGCTACTACTATGACTGAGTAATCAATTATAGATAAACAGGGTAATTTCACTTTGGAAGTTTGACTGGTGAATCTAGTGTAGTGGTTAAGGTCTGGGACTAGAAATCTAGACCACATAGGTTCAAACCCCTGGTGTGATTTTGTTTCATTCTCGGTTGACCACTGTCATTTTTTGCAACAAATTCTTCTGAAAACAATGTTTTATAATGAACATCGTCTGATTTCCAAATGATAAAGGAGGTTTCAGGGGGCCTTTTTATAAAAACTCCTTTTACCTTGTATGTGTAAGTTAAAAACTTTCCCCATGCTTCGCCTCAGAGGTTTTGTGGCAAATCCTCTAGCTCCAAGGAGGTTTCCATCACATGAATTACACCCACTCTAACAAGTATTATTGTCTTATCAGTGCAAATGTGACCAACTCCCAATCTGTGAACATATTAACTTGACAAATTGCAGTCACCGATACATGCCGACACACTAAGCCTCAAGTGGCCTCTGTTGCGACTGAGTGAGATAAACAGTAGCAATAACAGTGGTCCTAAGCTGTTTGCCATGCTGCATTGGGAGGAGATAAGGGATTATCTTCTCCAGTAAGACCCTGGAGACCCTAAGGCTTCTCGCTGGAGGAGGTAGTCATGACCCTATGATGACAAATGGTCCATCAATACTGAAGCCTCCCTCGCCTTGTATGTGCCACCACCATGCTTGGCAAATGCAGGCATGCTGGTCTATAATATGCATGGCTCCCTATTCCCTCATAATCAGCCACACCCCCTTTCTCCATATTCCTAATCAATCAATCACAACCCCAAAACAATTTTTAGAGGCAATGGTCTAGTCACATTCATAGACTTTTCTGGCAAAAGATCTGATGGTAGTCTTGTAGGGGAGTAAAACTACAAAATTAGCAGTGTGGTATTATGGTTTGCTGGCCTGCTGTCAGAACTATTGGCATTGCCTGACTCTCAGTTGTGGTTTGTTGCAATTCCTCAGACTGCCAGGGGACAGCAACAACTGCAGAACAGCCAGTCAGCCATGCAGTGTCAGGATATAAACAAAGGCCTCTCCATGTCCTTCAGTGTGGGATGGGTGGTAAACCCCTGTCAGACTGAGCCCTTACTCTGTGCACCCTGTGGACCCTGTGACACACATGCACACACTGAGCATTCGCAGCTAGCCACGCTCGCACCCACTGTTGGCTGCTACCCTGCCAAAAGGGGATGTGGGTAACCTAGACAACAATGCCAGCTGGCCATCACTCACCTGTATAGCTGTATTACAAGTATAAGGGTCGCCCTACACTTAGCAGTGTCCTCCTGTCTGTCTCCTCCTGGGTGGAGCCTTAAGTGTGTGGGTAGTACTGGTTGGTGGTGTCAGTGTTGTGAGACTGGTGGGCAATAAGTACAAGTAATCCAATGGACGTGGCCACAGCGCTGCGGTCACGGTGACTACAGTGTGTGCAGCCGAGGCTGTCTTCAGGCCTCCTACTGCTGCGGCTGCTGATGCTGCTGCCCTGACTGTCTCTCTCTCCGCGGCTGCTGCTGCTGCTGTCAGCCCCACAGCAGTGCACACCCCCCCCCCCTCCTCCTCCCTCCAGGAACTGCCCAGAATTTCGCGGAGGGTCGTTCGCGGAGCTGGCCAGCTGGCGCCCTCTGCTGTGAGCGTCGAGCGTTACCCAGCCAGTAACAGAGAGGCGCTGGTTAGTGGGAACCTGAGAAGGACGGTTCTAGGACCAGCAGTAGTAATCAATGGCTCTTATCGACCGGGGGTAGGGGGTGGGGTGGTGGGGGGGGGGGGCACATGGGAGCTGGGGTCTGTCACTATCTGCAGCATAGCATGTCCTCCAGGGGTAGGTCTAAAGTATGTGTATGATGTCTAGTGTCATATACTACACCGCCTGTCTGGTGTCTAGACTCAAGTCAATGCAGGTAGCTCATACATGCAGTATACTACTTACAAGTAGGACGATGGACTCGATCTCTCCTGCACTGGTCAAATAAACTGGCAAAGGGTTGCGCCCAGTAGGCCCTTACCTACGACACCAACAAATCCCCCGCTTTAAACGTGTTTAAACAAGCCTGAATCTATTGTTGGGGTTTACTGTAATGCTTCGTACAACTAGATGAAGCCTGGCAATGGTATAATATTAGGGAGTGATCATTTTTTAACAACAGGGGGGGGGGGGGGGCTGATGGGTTTGCGCGCGGACGCACGAAAAAAAAAAAATCGACCCCCCCCTTGCGAGGGTTGAATCTTTTTTGTCCCCCCCCCCAAGGGACGAAAATCGTGTGCGGACCTGCCCTTTTAACCTATAGTAAAGGGCAGGGTTTTCCACTGAAAACAGGTGAAATTATTTTGACCCCCCATCAGAGGGGTTGAAAAAATTCAGACCCCCCTCTCAAACCCACCAGCCCCCCCCCCCTGTTGTTAAAAAATGATCACTCCCTTAGTGTATGTATGCACTGCCGTTATGTGGTGCTACTTGTTTGGTGCTATTCAGAGAGCCCCTTCCAGATCCAAATGTCTAGGTACAGGCAATTCTGTAATTCAGTGGGAAAGTTTTCCATACAGCCTCTGATCCTAACTTGCCCCTATAGCCTTGACTTACACAATAGTAAAGTAAATAGTTAGAGAACAATACAGTTTAGAATTTAAGATATCGAGAACATTATAGCTGAGAATTAAGTAATTGAGTTGAGGATTTATAGATGATAATTATGATATTAAATTTTTAGAATTACATTTAGATGATGATAATGATGAACTTATAAAGGGACGGCAGAATAATGCCTGTATCTGGGTTGTAAGCCTTCTCATGTGAATGAAAAAAGCCATTAGACTTATTCTGGCTATGGTTTATGCAAAATATGTATCAACGAGATTATCTCATGACCCATCTTCAAAGGGTGTTGTGGATATTATATGTTAAGTCAACATTTATATTGGACCAGGTCATGAAGACAAGTGAGACAATGTCGTTCTCTAAAACGAATTTCTTTTGAAACAGAGAGGACTAGAACTAAGTCCTTTAAAACCAGCTCTAATACTGTTTTATTTACAGATCAACAGCATAAAAGGCGTACGTCACTCGAACCTTCACCATTTAGCATCAGCTTTGAATAGGAGAATTAAGGCTTGTATATTTCCTTACATATAGCAGAGCTGATAACGACGCAAAGATAACATGAGCTCCTCGCCGCCCCTTCTAGGCAAATGGGAAGAAGGACATGAATCATTGGAAGGAGACATGCTTACATGGCGCCATCTCGTGTGGATCGAAGTAACTATAATGTTAATTTCTCTTAATAACTTTCATGGATGTTAGTTTGATACTCAGGTAACATAAAGAAGGCATAAAAACCATAGGTCAGCGTGTCCGATTTTCCAGTGGAAGGTATTGAAGTTTGATGTTCTTAACTATGGCGGCCTATGAGAATTTGTATTTTCCTACTTTTGATTCAATAGAAAAAAATCTTCTAACAATTTCTTAACCAGACCTCATGTATATATACCTAAGATCACAATAGAATCATTTTGGAACCAAAACGTAGAGGGTCACAAATAAAATGAAATTTTCCTGAATAAACTAAAAATATTTCTGATTCCTTTAGTAAAGGAGTCTACGGGTACAGGAAATATGAAAACCAGTGGGAAGAATGTGTCGAATACCAATCTATCACACCTAATGGGTTGATAAAGAAAGGTTATGCCATATAAAGTAGGAATATGAGTAAATATTGTCAGATTTGGCAGTTTCATTTTTGGCCACCAGGTGCCGTTTGAGTAGATTGCGTCTACTCCCTTTTATTAAAGTCGGAAGAAATAGATAAAATTCATAGAAATAGAGAGAAAATATGTAGATGCAGAAAGAGAGAAAGAGGGGCAGACAGACAGACGGAGACAAAGAGAGAGAGAGAGAGAGAGAGAGAGAGAGAGAGAGACAGACAGACAGACCAACAGACAACACCCACAGATATAGGGTAAAGAGAGAGAGAGAGAGAGAGAGAGAGAGAGAGAGAGAGAGCACGAGAGAACCATTATCTATCTCATATTTATCTAGCCTACATCAATATTGACATGGTCATAGGACTACTGGATTTAAAGAGGGATCCTGGCTCCCGATCTCTATAACCAAATGGTATCTATTGAAATATTCTCTTTCTCATTTTTTTTTTGTTTTGTATTTTTGTTGTTTTTCTTCTCTTTTTTTTTTGCTAGAAAATTATCATTATTTCATACAAAAGGTAATTGGAAGTCAAATCCAAGTGAAACACCTCCATTTGCAGTCGAACATTTTACCCTCTCCCATTTCCATTCATGGTCACACACAGATAAGCAATAGGTCCCTATCTCTTTGAATATGAAAATGCGTCTGTCATAAAGACGAGAGTATCAATAAAAATCACAAAGGGATATAGCAAATTGATTGATTGATAAGTGTAAGTGACATTTTTGAAGAAAAGGGAAGATATAGGCCTATACATATATTGCTTATATACATAAGGATTCCAAAGCAATGATAAGAAAGATAAGGAGTGCTCATCATTTATCAACAGGGGGGTTGGGTTGGGGGACACAAAATTACTTTTGACCCCTCCTGAAGGGGGAGGGAGATAAAAAACTTTTGACCCCTTTTCTTTAGGGGGGGGGCTAAAAGATTAGCCTCTTTTTCTAAAAAAAAAAGCCTGCTCGCTACCAGTATTATTATATATACACTGTTAAAAATTTTCCGTAGAAAAAATGAAGAATCATTGGCAACAGTGGATGCCAATCTTTCACCGTTTTTTTAACGGTCACCGTTTTTTTAATGTCATCGTAATTTTTACGGAATTTCTCCATTATTTCTAAACAATACCTAAGGATAATTAATTACAGATTGTTTTGGTTTCAATGCTTTACACCATTATTTTTTCATATGTATATTCAACCTCTGGCTTGACATTCTAGAACTTCCACTGTTCACCAAAATGGATGTGGTATTTATACATGGTTTGGGTGCATATGCAGTTCATCTAGACATCCTAGTGGGGGGGGGGGTATCATAATCATTATGAATATAAATAAGTACTTGAGAGGCACATTATGCCCTCCATAACTTTAGAGTAACAATCTAAGAACATAGATTACCTCAGAATTGTGATGAATTAAAAACTGTAGTGGTATGCCTGTGTATTATTTTCTAATACCACATAATGGGTGTTTATGATATCCCTGCTACTCTCCTTTGCTACACAAAGATTGATTATTTTTTTGAATATCTGAATTCTATGAAACTACAATGTAGACATGCATTTTGATAACATGGTACATAAACCAAAGTGTATACTTTTTGAATTTTGCAACAATTTGATCGGTTTAGGGTCTAGGACATTGAAGAAAGTTTCAAAGTGAGCCCCGAGGCCACCTAGTGGGAAGATATGAAACTTTCAAAAAACAAAGATTCACCGTTTACGAAATAACAGTACTTTTCCATAGTGTTTTACACAGATTCACAGTAAAATCACTTAATCTAAGGGTGTTTCATTGTAATAGAAATCACGGTGAAACCCTGTAAAATTTAACAATGATTCTCTGTAAAATCTATGGAATTTTTTAACAGTGTAGGCTTAATCAAAGATTGAGTGGCGTGAAAACGTTCTGTTTATTTCCACTTTCAAACTGCAGGGGGCGCATCAGTGCTTATAACTAAACAGTTTCTAATTAGGGAATAAGGCACGGGGCATGGCCATGGGAGTGCTCTAGACTGTATTGAGACATCGGGGGGCCTCATAGGCCCCAAGATGTCTCAATACAGTCTAGGGCATGACCATGGCCATGACCAAGTGCCTTATTCCTGTTATAGCACAGACAAAAAAAATTACATATCAGGCACCTAATAGCATAGGGACATCAATCGTGAAGTCTAAAGGAGAGATGGAATTAACCTCTTGTACTGGGAGTGCATTATCCATCTAGATAATGCATGGTCCATCAGCCAATCAGAACGCAGCATTTTGGATAATGCACTATGAGTTTGCCCAGCTGTGTTATAACGGGGGCGAGACAGCCATTCGTTACTCCAATTTACCAGCTAGCCATTTCTCAAAAGATACGAATTGGGTCTCCCCAATACGATTTGGACACCCCCTACGATCCAGTTCAATCGTAGTGTGTGGTAGTCAGTGACACTACAATACATACGATTGTCTATACAATTGACTATATATGTCTTCTACACCCCTTCATCGTGGAAAGGGCCTTCATTGGAATTGAGAGCCTTTACGCTTATCGTCTAACTTATTTTGAATGTTTTCACCACTTTGTTGTGGAGAGGAGGGGCTCAAAGTTGTATAAGCCCATCAATCCACAACTATACATGTACTCACCCTCAAAAACTACCACAATTCCTCGCGTATAAGGCGCACTTCGCGTGTAAGGCGCACCCTAGGTTCAAGCCAGACCAATAAGGTGCATTTTGGACTTGATTTTGAGCAGTTTATAGTACTCTTCTATAGTACAATTACCTCGCCTATAATGTGTACCTTGACATCAAACAGATTCTATGAGGTGCAGAAAGGGCCTCACGTAGAAACCGCGCCATATACACGCGGCATTGTGGCAGATCCAAATCCCCATGTCCCCCTCCTATGAACTGAGGGGTTTAAGAAGGAAGGATTCTGGGTCGAACAAACTTTCCCTGCCCCCCGAGTAAACAGTGTCTTTGAGGCAGAGGTGGGTGTGACAAAGGGTTATACTTATAAAGCCACCAGCTACAGGAGGAGAAGGTCTCCAGCAGCATAGCACCCAGGAGGACAGGTATAGAACTACAGGTAAGATGATATTTGATGCATATCTTATAGATTGAGACTCTTAGAGTAATGGCATTATCAAGTGAAAACTGTGTTCTTTGTTGTGCAAATACTACCATCAGGAAACCTTTCAAATGAGTAGGCTATGTGTAAAAGTCTTTTTACATCCTTTCTGATCCCAGCAATATTAAATGTCTTTCATATTACCTCCCCCCCCCCCCGACAGCATTGCTGAATATGCCTAGATGACTCTATTCCTATATAGAGAAAGATACCAAAACATAAATGATACTGAATAATAGAAATGTGAAATGGTCTATTAAGTGTTACTGACTGTGCAGTTTTGATATAGGGTGGCTTCTTTTATTCATCAACTTATGCCTGGTTCTTATTATCTCCTGTGTGCATTGACAAGATACGTGTGCTTATTTTATGTATAGAAATCATGCTGTGATTTCTGGCAAATACGACTCCGATCCAACCTATAGTAAAACACGAATTCCTTGCAAATCTTCCTCGGATCAAGACAATACAGCCTACTCATGTCCTGCGAGTACCTCCCCCTTCCCCCCGAATCCTGGTCCTCCAGTTTCAGACACTGATAGAATATTTGCATTAACAAAACCCCATTCTTGACCCACTTCTATAGTTGGCACATCCCACACTCACATATTTGCGAAGGCATGTCCATGTGTAGAAATGGGGTTTCCTATAAATGGATAGATCAAACTGTGAGCAGCAGCCAAATAGACAGGATGCTCTGTATACATTGCCATACAGTCTCCTTTTATCTAAAATATCATAATTATCTAAACTTTCAGATATGGCAAGGCATAATGCTGGCTATGTGTTCCTTCTTGTCCTACTTTGGATACTCCTTGTCTTCCTGATCATTATACACCTGGATGCCCTCTTTGATTCCAAAACAGGTGAGGTATCTAAGGAACTAGACGGGATAGTATAATCGTTTTTTTCTGATATCTGTTGTAATCATGCCTCAGAATCGTTGGGCGTATCTATTATACAAACCAGAAATAAAGTTTTAGTCAAATGATGAGTATCATTTCTTGGATTAGAAAAAGGTCATATGGAATAAATATAGGGGTTCACATGAATAGTCTAACACCTTCTTGAAGAAGCGGGATATAACATCAAAGTTCAAAGCGAAACTTACCTTTTTCACTGAGTTTTAGTTTTGCACTATACTCTTGTCTATCCCTCTCTGTATATATGTTGCGTCAGTGCGTTAGTGATTAAAATCAATATTTTGTTGTTTAATTCAAATTTCTTGATATAATTTTCCGATTTCCCTCTTGACAGCCCTGTTCCCTAATGATGTCTTCCTGATCCGAGAAATGGGATCAAGTGACGCCCTAATAAGAAAAGCACCTGCCCTCGTTTGGATCATCTCATACGTTTACCAGGTAAATGTCTATTCTTTTACAAAACGTTATAATTATCGTTGATGTCTAATTCACTAATAATAATGCTATTTACATCAGCTACACGTTAATAATTAAGTAACTGTTAGTCATCCTGTTTATAGCACACAAAGTGATGTTACAAGAGTGTGTGCACAAAAGCAGTTACGACCTCCCTAGTTGCTATTCCACATGTCCCCCTGTGTGTTTAAATTTGGTCTTCTGTTAACCATGCTGACCCCAGATACTATAGATTCCATAGATTTCCAGGTTTGATTGAAAATTCATGATCATTAATTAGATCATATTCTGATAATAAATTTATCAAACTGTTAATGTAAATACTAGAGTATACAAGAGGAGAGTACAAGAATGGATAGGCCCACATAATTACTTGCTATTTGTCTGTTCTACCTAAAGGGATGCCGGTTACCATTTGCTAGTTTAGGGTTGCCAGTTGTAAGTAGAATATTGCTAGATGCTATTTTTTGTTGATGCCAGTTTCTTATCACAACTTTCCATATTCCAGTTGCCATATGATTCATGGGGGCAAATGCCAACTTTCATTCCAGGGGTGGCAACTGGTAATCCCAGAAATATGGCCCCTAGTAGTCCACATGTGGCAAGGACCTTCCATAGCTGTTTGAACATTGCTAGCTATCATCTAAAAGTTGCCAGGTGTCATTTAAGATATATCAATTGTTATACCATGGTTATCACATTCTTGAACGATTTGACGGTGCCGGGAGCGGATAATGACGTTCGAATAGTACGCGCTAAGTGAACGGATGTTGACACTTGGATTGAAACGAGAAGACAGCAAATTGACAGTGACCATTTTAATTCGATATTAAAAAAACTATAGCAATAACACCTTAATCCATATAGAGGATGAAAGTAGACATTATATTCTAGCACCTACCTTTAATTTGGCATGGTTTGAACTGTATATGATACAGGATTGAAGATATAAAAATCGAATCGAGCGAAATTTCTCCGTCATGTTGACTGCGTAGCGCACGGATTATTTACCGCGGCGAGACACAAGTTGTCACGTTGGCATATGCTCTAAGGGTGTTCTGGCTGTCGCGCGCAGTCCTTACCAGCGGTTCTACTATGAAAATGCCTGTAGGACACACGCCGAGGTAACACTTTGCGTCCAAGCAGCCTTGTCGTCTCGCCGAGAAACCAATATGGCGGAGGACGGATTACGTCGACTTGCAACACATATCATTGATTTCCATAGCTTTATAAGGTAAATATATTTAATTTTATTGTGGAAACCCTGGTATAAAGAACATATATGTGACCCATCCTTACAAAATGGTACGGAAGTCGCACATACAAAATGTTTAGTTATTGGCATATTCATTTACAGCTCATCAACAGCTCTCATTTGGTATATAACACTTGCATATTTGAACCAGGTGGTCCCCTCAGGATCTTCCGTCTGTAAATTTAGTTGGATGAATTAAAAATCGATTAAACTGAGATAACTGACATTTTAAACATGTAATAATTTATGAATCCTATATAATTCCCATGTAATTCTATATAACCAAGAAAACTATAGCTATGTCTTCTAGGCATTTGGGGCTTAAATTCAGTTTAGTAGGCAAGGATTCTGAAAGATATCTACCCATAGGTTAGAAAAATGCTAAAATATCAATTTTAAAAAATCTGATATTTTTGACACTATACCACTTGAGAAGCCTATATCTAGGATTCTAAATGTGCGACTTCAGTACCACTTTGTTAGGATGGGTCACATATAACAAATAGAGATGCACACGTTGATTCTATGGGCTAGATAAGAAGGCACTCGGCCTACGGCCTCATGCTTCTTATCTGCCCCTAGAATCAACTAGTGCATCTCTATTTGTTATATATGCCCTTATTAGTTACATTATGCAGTTGTCTGTCACCATTTATAGGGCTAAGTTCCAGTTGTGGGTCGTAATTTACCAGTTGTCACTTTTGGGCCTGTTGCTAATTACCTGTTACTTATTGTCAGTTACCAGTTGATTGTTGCTAGTTGTATGGGCCTGAGATAGGCCTGCTTTGATTTCATCTCATTGCCCATCTTGTCCCCTGTTCTGTCCTACTCTGTCGCACATCAAAACCTAATGTCTATACTCTGTTAGGGGTCTGTTGGTCATTGTGCATTCATACATCAAATTCATAGTCAGTTGACTACAACCAATATTTATCTCATTTAATGAAAGACTTTAGGGTGACTATATTTATGACTAACTTAGATTAGCTACAGGTTCCAAATGAGTGATTTCATTGTAAAATAATGATGGGAAAATGACAACTCTGAGCATGGGGAAGAACACGAAAAGGATACAGGAAAGTCCTCAAAAAGTAATGAAAAATTTCTTTAAAATATGAAAAAATGAGACAAAATTCTTCAAAATCACCAAAAAAGTTTTTTTTTCCCCTGTTTTGCTAGAGTAGGTCGGGTTACTGAAAACAAACCCTTTTTTTATTTGGCCTAAAGAGATTAATTTGTAAGCACAGAAAGGGTTATTGTATTCACAAAGCATTTGACCAATTGATGTTCCAAGTTTGATCCATGATGATGGCACTCTTCTTGTTCCAGATAATCTGCCTGATCTACATCACCACTACCTTCATCCGACTTGACAATGAGAAGGACTTTATCTACATCGTTGGTCCTGTTCACCACTGGTCTTTTTACTTGTTCGTGGCACTGGCCCTGGCTCAGAGGATAATCTATATCTTTTTGACAGAATACAGGTACTTTGTTCCAGCCTATGTTCTTGCCTGGACTGGTGCTGCGACTGCAGTGATAGCAGTCATCCTTTCAATTGTTGGCTTAGCGAAGCACAACATTGATCTTGTCAAGGTAGGCCTCCCGCTGGAGCATCGGTTAATTGTGGGATTTGTGCATAATGGCGTGGGCCTGCTGGCCATGCAAATGGTACTGACTGCAGTTTCTTCACTTGGTAGTGCACTCAAATATAGGCACAACATGAATTCTGACCTAACTACCCTAGTAGCATTGGTTGCATTGACATGCATGTTTGTTGTTTATGCAGTATTTGATCAGGGTCTGTTTGAAAGGTATACCCGGTTTCTGTACACTCCATATATTTCTACCATTGTCTGGCTGTCCCTCATCTTGGTACCATTATTTTCCTTGAAATCCCCTGTCACGATTATGATAATTGGCATGATAATTACAACTGGAGTGCTATTTCTTATGAAGATCATCAGGTCCATCGTGGAGGAGGTAAGGAAGAGTGCCTTCATTGGAAATAACTCAGCTACAGGGAGTGATTATGAAGGCATGCAATCATAATAATGTGGAAGAAGAAAGTGTATTTTTCTCTTATAGCAAAGTGGAGATGTATATACCGTAGAAAACTCATTTCAGGTCTCTTTTTAGGTCATAATAGAACACTAATATCATTGCAGTATACAGCCATTGTTACTTACACAGATTAGAATATCACAACTGTTTTACAAATGCCATGTATAAGTGATAGCTTGGAGAAAATTCATTGTAACATTAATGCTGATGTGCTTAAAATATACTAACTGCCATATTTAAGATAGAACCCATTTTCATATATAATTCTGTGGTGAAATTTCCAAATCGTGTGTTTATACATTTCCTTCAAGGTGGGTTTGCAGTTGATCCAGTGCTATTTTTCCATTCAAATTCTTTAATGTTAGTAGCATGTATATAGACGTAATTTATTAATTCAATTCCTCCTGATAAAAACAAATGAGAATAGAGAAAACTATGGGCAGAATGATTGAAAGGACCTCCCAAGAGTTCGTCCTGCAGCCCAGATGGTGCTCAACATGATACAACTATACGATATGCAGTTCCAGAAAATGCCCCATGGTTATGATTACTATGTTCAACCTTTGTATTGAGTTTTAACATCGATAGTCCACTAGACCTCTGTTGCAGAACTTTATGTAGGAAATGTATGGCTCAATTGGGCGCCAGAGGCCAAGTGGACTATGGCGCTTACAGTACCATAAAGGACACCCCCCCCCCTCTTATTGAGAAAATAAGATGCATTATATATATCAATCACATTTTAAACTTCATCCCTTATAGATTCCATAGAGCTCAAAAATCAAGTTGCCAACCAATTTGTGTATGGTTGCCATGACAACCAAAATACCACAAAATCTGAAAATAGGCAAAAAGGCATATTGGAAAAATGAATCTGGTCATTTTATAAGATAAGTTATTGAATGGTATTCAAAAGTTAATTGATTTGGAAAACTATTATACAAGTTTATGTATGCAAAATTTGGTTGTCATGTAGACATAACTTCCTAAGATATGGCCTATTATTCAAAAGTGACCTACATGTCGGTCATTAGGAAGATAGGGGGTCTGCTTTCCTATGCATAGGTATTTAGTTTGTATAGATATGAATTAGAATGTTATCACTTCATATTTCCATAATGGCTTAGCCCAGGTTTATCAAATATGACCCCCATAATTGAATGTAATATGGTTGACCTTGCTCAAGGTTAAAGTCATAAGGCTTGACTTTGGATATACACAGATCACTATAAGGTGAAGCCTATGGCCTATGCAGTTCCACACAGTGGATTCTCCTAACTACCTACATGTAGGTCAGTATTGAAAACCTAATATCTCTGGACAGTATCATCCGATCGCCACCAAATTTGAAATGGTTCATATTTAGGAATACAGGACATTATCTTCAAATTTTTAATCCTCTTATGCCAAAACTCGGGCTTTAGTGTAATTTGTGTTGAACAACAAAAGGTAATCAATGCATCCTAAAACCCATATTCCACCCGTCACGGGAATGAGCCATTAATTTCCTATATAAATTTCTGTGACAGTGGCCTATCGATATAACATCGATAGTCCACTAGGCCTCTGTCACAGAAATTTATAAATATAGGAAATCGCGTGACAGAGGCCAAGTGGACTTTGGGTTTAAGTAACGAATGTGCAGTGTGTTTGTTGATATACGATGTGCTATATGTGAAAATAACGATGTATCAAAGAGTCCGCTATTTGAATATTCACTAAGGCCAAATAAAAAAAAGAAGTTTGTTTCCAGTTACCCGACCGACCTTAGGCAAACAGGGCCAACCTTAGTATATATATATATATATATATATATATATATATATATATATATATATATATATATATATATATTTAATTTTGAGAATTTTAGGGATTTTTAAAGCTATTTTTTTTTGTATTTTTCATAATTTTTCTTCCGTTCTTCATGAAAATCATCTATGGGTCTACAGTTATTAGCTTTAAAAAGCATATTTTAACAAATCTTTTTCACATTTCACATTTGCCATAAATCTGAATCTCAAACCATGAATCTGATGGCATCTGCCCAATACATTTCTATAAAAAAAAAAAAATCCGACCTACCGACCCCAGGTCTTGGAGGCATGTAACTGGAAACACATGATATTTTTTTTGGCCTAAGCTTAGTTTTTTCACATGTATAGAATCATGCAGTGTTTCCTTGTAAAGATATCAATTTTTTACCCAAAAGTATGCCCCTACCGTCTCCAAGGGCATTTTGTAGAAACATACTTTTCATAACATGATAGTTCAGTTTGAGTTGAGTTTATAATTTTTTTGGCAAAGAAATCACATTACATGGGGCGCTTTTCATAAGATACCAAAGTGTACAATATGTAACAATCTGCAAGTTGCCGCATGTACAACAATCAGGTATTATGATAACTATCTCCTTTGCAATAAACATAAGCTTCTGTGTAGCCAATTTCCTTACCCCTATGTTCTGAGACCGAAAGTAATTATTGCTTGAATACGAAAATCTTTTGGAATAAAATAATAATTATTTTCATCAAACATGGATTGGATCATTTCATTTATTTCAAACGAGCTAAATATTCACTTATCTATCCTGAAAAATGGAGGCCCTGGAACATGTGAAATTCCGGTCCATAGCGTCAATTTGAAAAAAAAAAACAAAAAAAAAAACAGGAATGACTAAAAAAAGTTAAGAGGGAACATCAAAATTTTAAAAATATCTTTAGAATTGAAAATGATCAAAAACGGATGAATCTTGCAAGTGGACACAGAACGTGTGATTAACTACTGAAACTAGACATATCAGAGACCGGGACAAATTTAAACTTAATTGTAAAAGAGAATTTCAACAAATCAACTAATTTAGATTAAAACATATTACCACTGTAGGCAAAATATCTCTGTATTTATTTTTGCCATGTTTATATGATATCGGTAATATCTGGGGAGGGGGGTATGTTATTCTAAAATTTTAAAGTAAAAATAATGCTGTTGTTCATAATAACTTATAATTTACTATCATAGAATATAATGAATGGTATATGTATTCTTTTATGGCTTGGCCAAGACAACATCCTACAGATGACGGTCAGTCATTAACTTGTTAGCCATTAAGTTTCTTTTTTTTCCTCATATAAGACAATCTTTCTTATACCAATCTACCCATGTTATTATGCTCACCTGTTTATATAAGGAAACCTCGTGTTATGTATATCAGATATAATGGATTACATTTCTAAGGCTAATAAAAGTTTAAATTGTTTAAAAAAAAAGAAGATCAGTGCTGAATGAAGTTGTACATAAACTGGTTTTCAACATTGATTCAACACCTGTATCCATTGGGCTTGGATATCTCTTAGAACCAATGTGCAACAGTGCTGTCGAGCCACAAAAAACATAATGGGCCACAATAGATATCTAGCTCTTGCCTTTATTCACCTTCCTCCACATCATATAATGAAAACATGGAAATATTGGTGGAAAGGTAGAATTATTGGCTCCAATAATGACTTCTTGGCCCGCGAAAATCCACCCAGACCCCACCGCCCCTGGTGCCCCTATAGCCATTTGAAAGGGTAAGGGGCCTCTCATACAAGTTACAGGTGGGACGCCAAATATTTCAGAGGGAATAATACAGAAGAACTAGGATTTCAAAGGGCCGCAGAGTGACCTTTATAAACTGATCAGAATTGTCAGCGAGAAAAATAGCAATATGATATAGTTCTAGCAGTTAGAAGTTTTAATGAATATAGCTCCCCCGAACAAATCAAAATTGATCAGGGAAGCTATTACTCAAACCTGAAAAAGAATTCTCAGAACCGTCGTTAAGCATTCAGTTGAGCTGTGATATGTATGAGGAAGGAGGATTCTAGGTTGAGCAAATTGTCCTTGTTATCCAAGTAAATACGTGTGTACTTTGGTGACCCAGGTGGGTAGGGCACGAGGGTAGATGCCCGACAGGTACAGGGAGGGAAGGTCTTCAGTCAGATCAGGAGGACACGCCCTGATCTCAAGTAAGTATCTCATAATTTCAGCAGGGATTCTTTGCCACCAGAAAATGTATGATGTTTCCTACATTCATGTTAAGAGGTAGCCATCTAGATTTCCTACATTCATGTTAAGAGGTAGCCATCTAGACTCCCATATCCAACGATATCATAATACATTGAAGCCAGCAAACATTTGGTAACCATATTCTTATCAATTAAAGTTCTATTCATAACAGGTTTGTACATGTGAGAGTTGAATACGTTAAACATGCCTTTATCGAGAATAATTCAGTGTTTGTTAGGCGTGATAACACGTGCGAATGGCAAACCCTGTTGGCTATTTTACCTTTCATTATTGAAAACCGAGGGCAAAGGCGATAAGGAAAAAAGGATAAAGCCATGGGTAGGACACTCTTATTTATCTATGGAATGAACCTGAAAACCAAAAGGTTTAAGACACCCTATCGCTCAAAATGATATTCTATAGACTCCAGGAAATTGGCACCTTTGAAAACGAAATAATCATAATTGGTAACACCTTTGGCAAATTAGATATGTCGATCTGTATACAGTGTGTTGATATAATCTCATGTAAGGGATTTATTTCATATGAAAAACATACACCAGTATTCTACAGTCACGATGCTATTACGGAACAAGTAATTAATGGATAATTCATGACACATGTGTGTTAGCAAAGGATAATTACATGAGGGCATAGCCCAAGTGAAATTATCCTTTGCTAACATACACAAGTCTTATTTTATTACACATCAATAGATAATTAATAGAATATCAATAAATTCAAGTTGAAAACAAAAACCGTTCCCCTCCCCAGGGACTCGAAGCCTGCCATAGTGTGTGTACACACAGCGAAAGAAAAATGTTCACTGGACCGGGACTCGTCCCGCCTACCTGTAGAAGCTGAGCGCAATGCGCTAACCACTAGACCATCGGTACACACACCTCGGCGCCCGACAGCCGTTGGTTTGGTTTGAACACGTCCAGCAGTCCTCTATAATTATAATACTATTCTAACCTTGCGCACTAAGAGTTGCTGGGGTCGCTACTATCCAGATAGGGGCTATGGCATTATACATATACAGGCAAACACCCACACTTTCTCATCAGTCCCTGTGGCGCAATGAATAGGGAGTTGGATTTGGGATCAGGAGACTGCAGGTTCGACCCCTACCCTGGCAATGAAAATTTTGTAGGTTTTAACATGTAACATATATATGACATGTAAGGTGTGCATGTTATCCATGGATAACCGCACCGGGTGCCTGTTATCCTTGGATAAACGCACACCTTACAAAAGTCATGATGCATGCATCATGCCATGCAATATCAACAGGTATGTGCATGGGAATATCCAGGAAAAGCACCCAAAATCACAGAAGTCGTGTAATAAACATTGGTACCCACCCATCTATGTACACATAGACGTCACAGGTATATAGGGATGTTACTGGTAAGCCGATGGAGGCTGCCATCGTGTCCCTTCATATTATAGGCCTAGGTGGTTCTAACAGAGGAGATCGCCATCATTGAACTTGGAATTCGGAATCCTACCTGCACAGTCCATTATCAGAATACCTGCAATTGATAAACGATCACATTACTCAAAAGTCCTCACCCTGAAGGCCACTCAAGGAATATCCATCCTAGATCCTCCTCCACCCCACCCTAGACCAAGGTTGACCGACCTCACTCCATAAATCCCACTTCAACATTTGCAAACACAATCATGCCATCCAACAAATAAGAACACAGTTTTTATCTCAGTGTGTACAATGTAGATCTAATGGATTTTATTTGGCTCATTTATACATACGTATGTATCGTCTTTAACAATATATCTATGTGAGTTTGATATCCCATTATGATCAGTTCTTAAGTATGTTTTGTTCACAATTATCAGTGTCCAGAGCTCTGAAATGGGATATGATTTTGAACAATCTTCTGAGAAAGTTTTTACTGAATCGAAGAGGTAGTTGAATAATACTAATTTGTTCCAATTTTCTCTCTAGATATTTTATGCCTTCCCAGAAAATCCCATTTATGAGAAGATGTATAATATTTCATAAATCTGTGAGTTGTAGGTCATAGAAAGTAACAATCGTAATCTAACTTTAGCAGCTAGTAAAAGAAAGGTTCAAAAATACAATATTGGTAGAAGTTTTCGTTTCATTATTATAATCTAACCAAAGAATGAATTTAGAGAAATTCTATAGACACAGCTAAATGAACAGCTAGCGTTACAGTAAATGTGAATGTGTTATTTTTTCACTCTTATATATCTTTAATTTTCAGACATGGCAAGACATAATGGTGGATATGTTTTTCTTCTTGTTTTATTGTGGTTGCTCTTTCTTTTGCTCATCATTATCCACTCATTTGCTCTCTTTGACTCCCAAACAGGTGAGAATATCTAAGTAATTACATGTAGATTACCAGATCATTTAAAGCACTTTACCATATGATCCGTGTCTAGATGATGGTATCAGTATGCCCAGCCTACCTTCATGGTTTTCATTTGCAATAATTATGGTGATATAAGACATGTTATTTTTTGCTTTTTTAGTTCTTTCAATTTGTAAACTAATAGAATGATAAGTCATAATATTTTGTGTAAGGCATAATATTATCCCTATACGTTCTTACGGTATTGGGCACTATTATTGTTATAATGTACTTTTCGCAAATCATTGGATGCCTTAAAGGTAAAATCCCACTACGTGAAAAATGGGTCTGAAATGTTTGTGATTCTGGATATTGGCAGTCGTGGATTCTTGTCAATTTCTTAAATCACAAAGGTTCTAACCCCACTACTCCCTACTCCAAATCTCACTGCTAGCCGATATTGGGCAGTACATCCCTGTGATTTTGATTCTATTGCTGCTTTTGACCACTTGATCTCTGTGATTTTGATTCAATTGTTGTTATTGGTCAGTAAATCATTGTGAAATTCATCTTTTAGCTGGGAAATTATGACCTCAGACAAATTCACAGAGATTTCTGACCTTTTCTGAAGAAAATATCAAAAATCTTTGATATGTTCTACTCTACAAAGATCAAGCCTTTGGCAAGGCTCCTTAGACGTTATAGGCCCTCCTTAGACGATATTATCCTCCAATATCGGCTAAGGAACAGTGCATGCCTAAATCACAAGGATTTTATGGCCATTTTCGCGTTGTGGGATTTGGCCTAAGACAATAGAACACTGTTGCATCACTAAGATTTGTGAATCAATAGATCTCTTTTCTCTTTCAACAGGGCTTTTTCCAAATAATGTATTGCTGATCAGACACATGGGTTCAAGTGGAGCCTTGGTAGAACGGGCAACTGATTTTGTTTGGCTTATAACCTATCTTTACCTGGTGCGTACTGAATTATCATATATTCCTCCCTTCAAATTTATTCTAGAGAAAAATGGAGGCACATAAAATAGTAGTTAACCAGACTTTTGTTGCAATGATGTCTCTTGTTAGAACATTAAAGTGCAATGAGTTTATTCCTATTTGTGGTACAGAGTAAACTGGAAGACTAACTCACCCCTGAGTGTTTGTAACTTGTTTTAGCTGCTTTGGCCTATCCTGTCACGCTGATAATACCACCATAAATAATATCACACTTTCTGTTCCAGTTAATTTGGCTGATCTACCTCACCACCACCTTCATCAGACTGGACAATGAGAAGGACTATATCTATTTAGTTGGCCCTGTCCACCACTGGTCTTTCTATATGAACACAGCATTTTCTCTAGCTGATAGAGTGGCATATATCTTCTTGGTGGAGTATGAGATTTATATTGCAAGCACAATACTAGCCTGGTTCAGTGCTTTCAATGCCATTGTAGCATTAATCATTGCCATCGCTGGACTAGCAAAACACAACATTGATCTTGTTGAGGTAGGCCTTCCATTAGAGCATCGGCTTATTGTTGGGCTTGTTCATAATGGCCTGGGCATGCTGGCCACAAAAATGGTACTAGATGCTGTTGGAGCTCTCGCAGCAGTACTCTTCAATAGGCACGACCTAAGTGGTGACCTAGTTACAACAGTAGCGCTGGTTGCTCTGATTGGTATGTTTGCAGGGTATGCAGTTTTTGATCAGGGTCTTGCTGAAAAGTACACCCGGTTTCTTTTCACTCCATACATTTCCACAATGGTATGGCTGATCCTGGTTATGTGTCCACTCTTCTCCCTGAAAGCCCCTTTCACAATAATGGCAATTGGCATGTTGATTACAATTGGAGTGCTGCTCCTCATCAAAATCATCAGATCTTCAGTGTTGGAGGCAAGAGTGAGTGCCTTTGCTGTAGATGACATAGACAAATCGGAGTAGTCGAGGGAAGAACATTATTTAATTTAGAAACAAAACAGTGACCAAATCCCATTTCTGATTTCTGATTTCTATCCATTAATGAAATGGGTTGATTCATCTCGTTCAGAGGAAAAGAATTTCGTCTCTCCTGACTTCTCATCCGAATTAGCCAATTGTTTGTACATATAAAACTTTCCTTATTCATAGGTTCTTTTTATAGTGTACCTTCCCAGCAAATTGTCATCATCTGTCGCCATGATTGGTCATCAATGGTGACTCCTTTTTGAGTGATAACTCATTCCGCATCTTTCGCCACTGTGTGTTAGACTCACGTGGCATAGCAATTACTATTCCTGGTGATCTTGTGCTATAATGATGTCGTGTTCCATCTAGCGACATGTGTGAGCCACTTCACACAGATTGACGAGGACTCACGACAATTTGCTGGGTTGTAATTGGTGTGTTTTAATGATTATGTAACATTGTAACCCAGTGGAAGGCTTGCAGAAAGGAAATCACACTTTTAGCATGATGCACATTTGGCATGCAAGAAGTCGCGTACAGAAAATAATCACTGTGTATAGTGACCTATGAAGGGGAGAGAGTTATTCTGATAATCAACTCCTTCGAGCTTTCACCCTTGGTGCTCCCCTGTTTGTCATGGATAACTTTCTTGGCTTAGGAAGGTATTTTGCCACTTTTAAAATATCTCCAATAAGGTATATGTGACATGAAATGGGAATAGGGACCTTAAAGCACCCTGCACTAAGGGCCCTTTTCGCAGATCGCGTCACATATTATAAGGATGAGCAATATTTAACTAGTGTCCATGGTGGGAACTATGTATTCAAAAGAAGCAAGACCATCTACACCATATACCATTAGAAAGACATACTTAGATATTATTTTATATTCCCATCTTTCTGATAAAATAATGTCCACTAAGATTGTGTTTTGCATTTGAGCTCAAGGGAAGTTCTCATTGGTCTATATTCATGTGTAATAAACTAGTATCTGTCCTCGATAAACTAGTGGGTTTCTAACAGTATAGAATGGATGTGATGTGGGGAATCAATATATGATACACCAGGATTAAAATGAGAGGTGTGTGCTCAGCACAGCTTTGGTTATTTTTACTTTTCATTTTTGATCTCTTTTTAATAACTTCAGTGTGATAATTGAAGTAGATAGCGGATCAACCGTACATGCACTCAATCTATTCTGAAATGTCTGTTCATACTAGCCTGTCACATAGTCTCTTAATAAAAATCAAGACCTATCCTTAGAGTTGTGTATGGTACAAAACCACCGTAGTGGAACAATGTGTGTCAAAACGTGACTCATGTTTTTATTTCTAAACAAATAAGTTATATTCATTTTATCAGGTGCATGTTTGAATAAAATTAGGCCTACTCTCCAGAAAAACGATCAACGTCTCTTTTCCTTGAGTATGTAAAATTCACATAGTGAAAGGAAAGGAAAATTCCATATGTCGCAGTTCAACCACAACAAAGGAATGTTTTCATCTCCTCTGTGTCATTGCATTTCACTGCTAGTCCAAGTCGATGAAAGGCCTAATACAGTTGAGTGCACAGTTGAATGATATGGAAGTATAAGTCTGAGGATAACATCTTTTCAAGTAAGCATGGCCTCATCGTCCCTTGGAGCCAGATGGAACCAGACTTTGTGAAAACTTGTTTTAAAGGAAACCTTATATTTGATGTCTAGCCCGTCAAGTCACACATCAATTTGACAAATTCTGCAAAGAAAAAAAAGATATTGATGGATATCATAATGCCATAACTATATCTTTAACTTCAAATAGGAATTTAGGAGAGATATCATAACCACATGTGGAATGACATATGAATTATGTTAATCTAAACAACTGTGAGTAAATCAATGCAATGATGGGACTTGTTTAGCTCTCTTAAAATCATCAATACCATAATACCCCGCATATCAGTTGTGGCGTATACGCTAGGTTGACCCCAACTTTGCATTAAATAGAGGATTGTCTCAATATCTGGGTTGGTCTTAAAGGCGAGGTTGTTATACATTAATTGGTACTGAAGTGGTCAAAATCAGGTCTCAAATGCACCTCAAAGGGTTCTATTAAAGCCAGGGTGTGTCTTATACATAGGTTGCCCTTACACGGGGTACTACAGTATATCAGCTTTCTCAGGAATATGACCTAGGGCCTAAAAAAAATATTGTGTTTCCAGTTACATAGCTAAAATCTCTAGGGTAGGTGGGTCGGATTTTTTTTTTTTTTTATTTTTTTTTTTATTATTATTATTTTGTATAATATAGTAATGTATGGGCAGACACATTCGATTCTATGATTTATCAGTAGAAATATGAAAACATAAGAAATGTGAAGCACAGGTAAAATATATGAATGACTGTTATGAACATTATACCAATAGATGAGGACCTTGATAAGCTTCACGAAAAATTGATGAAAAATTATGAAAATTATGGGAAAAATGCCTAAATATTCCCCAAAAATATAAAAAATTACCAAAATAAGAAAAAAATTCTAGGGTCAGACCTATTTTGCTAGGGTCGGTCGGGTAACTGGAAACAAGCCTTTTTTAGGCCTAGGCTTATAGATTACATTTTGTAGTTACCTTTATATTGGATAACGCCGTCGTTGTTTGTATCAGCTAAATTAAACAATCCATCAACCTCTTCTTGTGTCATGGGGAGGCCAGAAGACGTCAACGCTGTCTGAAAATGTTGAAACAAAATACCGTTTTTAGAGCAGGCATATACAAGGATATATATATATATATATATATATATATATATATATATATATATATATATATATATATATATGTATGTATTTTCAAAAAGATTAATGTATATTTCACTTATAAAACTGCAATTTATTCAGTGGCAGGTGAGGGTCAATTGCAATGTACATGTTCTGTTTATGTGTATTGCAGTGCCATATAAAGATGTTTGATTGAGGTTACCCAGGCTTACCTAGCAAACCAAGTACTGGTGGAAATAATCATCTTCATCTAATTTTAGTGAAAAGAGATGATCATATGTTGAGACCATGGGCAATGAGCTGGTTTTGGTGTAATGTCTATGCCGGGTTTAGGGTTTTTTGGGCCATCTCATTAGAGTGTATCTCTGAGTCAATGCTTGAACTTTGAAAAATGCCGAAGCTATTCAGCCTATTCGGGGTATTATTGGATGATCAGAGACCTCAGGAAAAGAGAAACGCATGGTATTTTGGCATGCACATGGTATACATCATGTCAAAAGCTAGCATGAAAGGCAAAGCTCTTATGCAAAAGGATCCAGTGAACTGAACCTTATAGTTAGCCATTACCACGATTAGCCGATGGGTCGTCGCCTTTTCAGACAAAGTGTAAATGCGCCTTATGGGCCTACCGAGGATGGTCTACTTTATATCAGACTAAATTGATATAAGTCAAACATGTCTATGGCAGCTGTATCAGAGGAGAAAAAAAGATAATTTTGTTTAAGGTTAAGCCAATATGCTTGCTCAATACCTGCTCAAAGTTGGTTGAAAAGGTCGTACATGCATGAGCAGCTTATCAGCCATCTTCTGTCAAATCATCAATAAGGGAGTGGTCATGTTTTAACAACAGGGAGGGGTTGGCGAAATTCCGCACGTGAGCTGCGAAAGATTTTCCGTCCCCCCCCCCCTTGGAGGGGTCTGGAATTTTTCCGTCCCCCCCTCGGAGGGGTCCTAAATTTTTCTCTTCCCCCCTTTTATTCTTTAGTGGCTTTTTCGCTCAAAAGGGGTGAAATTTTTTTTGCCCCCCCCCCTAAGAGGGGTCTGAAATATTTTTGCCCCCCCCTGTTGTTAAAAAAATGACCACTCCCTACGGCTTTATTAATGTATAGTAGAAGGCGAGGAACTGAGGGCAGCGGTTGGCCTTGCGTTTCCTGGACACACGAAAAGCTTTTGACACAATCAACGATGCACCCCTCGCCCCCGCCCCTCAAAACTGCTACAAAGGCATTTAAAGCATGTGTTGAAAGTTTGTGGAGGCTGTCACCAGCTATACCTAGGTAACAAAGCTAACAATTGCACTCAGCAATGAGTCCAAAATCAAGGCAATTACCATGTGAGTGAAAATGCCTTAATGAGCAGGCCTCCTTTTTCACTCACATGCATGATCATCTGGGACGAATCGAACAGCCACACTCAAAGCACAGAAGAAAACATACAATTAAAGAATAAATTGAAAACTTAATTGTGTCACATGATAATACTATCTTCTTCTGTGTAGGTCATGTGCCATATATGATACTGTTTACAGCGGCACAGAATGTGGCGCTAATGTTAGAGTGGGTCATGCACATTGCACTATTGTATGGTCTTTTGACTAATTCATTAAAGCTTCTCAGTGATAAGAGATTTGTTTTGTCAAATAGATCAATCAATAAATCAATCATTGCAGGCCAGTAAAACTTATTACTGCGCTTTGATCGTAGGTTTACATTGGTTGCAATTCATTAATGCCAAGAACTAACCATAAAATATCTAACATTGCAGCCAATGATTTATAACTTTGGGTTCCCTGATTAAGTAATACCAAATCTGGCCTGCTTTTGTTATTCACCCTTTAATAACAGCAGTACCACTGGACTACAACAACAGTTTACACTCAGCCCATGTTGACCTCAATTAGGTTGTGTTCAAATTGGTTCTGAGTATAGGATTAAAAGGATCAGAGGATTAGTAAGAACGCATGTAAGCCTATGTAGTGAACACGTCCTGCTGTGCTGAAAGAATGCAGTGCTCTAAAAGATTTATGAATCTCCCTTAAAGTAATCTCACTGAATTTTACAGATCCATAACCTCACCAACAGTACATTGTAGCGAATAACATCTATCCCTTTTGTTCGGAGAAACTACCAGATTTGACACAAATATCAATACTCTCCATTTGTAGATCGGTTATCTTTCACTTTTGAGTTCGGGCATAAGGCTAATACGATTATAAAATATGGCTTCCAACTACCCAGAATAGCATTGGTTTGTATATTTGAACAATAATGATAAGACCACTGGAACCAGTAGTATGTGGGATCCTCGAGAACCATAAGCTCCAGAATATATTGTATTACATATAAGAAATTATTACATAGATCTTGAGATTTTCATACTTGCCATCCATTCTATAATACCAATTCTATGCAAAGTAGGAAAACGAAATATGATATGATTTTACCAAGTAGCTTAGATGAATATAACCTTTTTAGTTCTCATTCATATTAACCTTTCTAATGTGAAAAGTAACATACCTTTAGCTCCTCCTTATCAAGTGTTCCATTTCCATCTGTGTCAAAGGCGGCAAATGCTGCTTTCATTTCATCCTCACCATAGTCTATTACAGGCATTTTCTCCACCAGCTTAACAAACTCATCAAAGTCTAGGTAACCATTTTCTGTAAAAATCATTATGAGTTCTTGATAAAATTATCTGACATTAATATTATCCCATTGGGCACAGAACATTAAATCAACGTTTACTACTGGTTGATGTGTAATGATAGTATTGATCAACCTGCCATCAACACTTCAATCATTCCATTTCAGTTTTGTCAACCATTACCATTAACAACAGATTAACAGTTGATATATCAATGTTGAATATTGTTCTCAGTTCAATGTTGATTCAGCATTGATTTGTCAACATTGATTCAAGGATGTCAATTTGAATGTTGATTCAACATTGACATGTCAACTAAGAATCACCTAACAACTATCAACATTGAAACAATGTTGAAATAACATTGAATTGACATAGAAACAAACATAGAATCAGCACTGATGGTTGAATCACAGTTGATTTAATCATGTTGTGTCAGACATATTTCAACCCTGAATCAACTGTTGATATATGCAATCAATGATGTGTGGTGTAAGTGACCAATATATTGACAGGAGAACTAGCTACTCTAATCAATAATCACACTTTGGTCAAACTTACTGTTTGCATCTGCATCAGCCATGATGGTTTGCAATTCCTCTTCAGTAGGTTGGAGGTTTAGTGAATACAGCATTGTGGATAGCTCCTTGGCAGATATCTTGTTATCCCCATTGGCATCAAATGCTTTGAAAACACTGCGATATTCTGGTTAAATAGAGTCATGAAGAGACGTTATTTGTACTTGCCTCCCTCCATGCTGTCCCAGGACTATGGAGAATATTAACTGTTAAACCGACATCTAGGATCATTTTTTATAGGGAAACCATTGTTGCTAATAACATCAACTAAGTATGAATATAGTCTATGCTTTGCAAATGACCTCTTCTTGATGACTATCTAAAGTTGTCTAAAATTGGTGGTGAAATTACACTATTTCGTATCGCTGCTGAATTTCAATTAATAAAAACAATGCCAATGGAGTTTGTGGAATTTCTATTCAGTGATAATATATACCCTTACCTTCTGTCTTGTCCCCCGACTATATAATATGCAAATAGAAAAATATCAATTGATTAATATTTATAATAGAAAAATACCCAGGTATATGTCGGAGCGTGGCTGAAAAGGCAGAACTCAATTCGATAGAAGCTTCATGCTTCTTACATGTATAAGGTTGTAAGTCACCCCATTACAATGAGGAAATAATTTATTATTTTCATCAATAGTTCATTGACTGTGAGTGCCTAGAGACTGTTAGTACATGTACTGCATATTATACTGATATCATAGAAAGGAACGTCTACCAACCAAAAACTTTCAGACATAAACAAGTACATGTATACACATTCTCCTTATCAGAAGCACCACTTCATATATGCTCCCTAATTCCTAATCTCCTGATAAGAGTATAATAGATAGGAACAAAGCATATGTCACTCACAAGGGAATCGCACAGAACATAGAAGTCTATGCAAATGTCCTTTTTACCTAGTATTGGTATTGAAAGTGCATGTGAAGGGTGTAATAGACTAGGTAGGTTAAACCACTTACCATTTTGGTCAACAGAAGTCTGCACTCTATATGTACTATTCTGTGTTGAAAGTAAGCCTGGGGTGGCAGGAGGCAATTGAGGCTTACGTTCTTTAGCGTCCTTTAATCCAATGCCAGTGATGATTGCTAAAGCTCTACGAACAGTGCGGTTTACACTACAGCACCTTTCAAAAGTATTGGCACTCCGGTTGTGTATATGTGACACAATCTGCGAAAAGGGCCCTTAGTGCAGGGTGCTTTAAGGTCCCTATTCCCAGTCCATGTCACATATCTACACCTTATAAAGCAGGGGAGGGGGGTCTTGGTTCCGAAAATGACAGCAGTAGGAGCCCCGGGAGAAATGTAGGTGAAAGGATTAATTGTATGTATGATTAATACCAGGGGCTTGTATACATACATTGAGAGTATGACACCCCACCCCTTGCCACTATCCCGCCCTCATGTAATGTCAAAGAAAGCTGACACCTTACTCTGCCAATGGAGGAAGCTGCTGTTACACTCAAGGTGTGAATGCCAGCACATACATTCGATATTGGCATGTTAGCTTTCTTCTCTGCAAATTGTCCCATGAAATCAATAAACAAAGATTCATCCGTCCTGCATGCTTTCACATAATGGTTTATCATTTTAAATTGCATTTGTATACTTGTACACAAAAAGGGGAAAACTTCTCACCAATGAGGAGAGAAGGCAATGACGCGTTGACACAGTTAATCTCTTTCAGCAAATCCATCTAAGCAGCAAAGATGCAGATCACCATCATTTATACATGTACATGTATAAACCATATCAAGACCCGTCCTATATGAGGCAACGTCAATCACCAGGAAACAAGCGACTAAACTACAATACTTTTTAAACACACTGTATTGGGGACCCAGGCCTATTGGCTGGGTTAGCAGTAGGTCTATGTATGTGCGTCTCCGTAACCAAGCATGCATTGATCCATTCATTGTTGTGTTGACCCTGGATGTTGTCCCCGCCTGGAGGAGCTGTACAGACCTGCATGTATGGTCAGCACACTAGCTCCTCCAGCACCTGCATGGGAATCCATACATAACTAATGAGAGTTATGGAGAGAAGGGAAAGCACATGGAAGGGACCACTACATTAGAAGGAATGTGTTAATACTGGAAGAGAGACATTGCTGTCAGGAGAATCGGAAGGATTTATTATCCTGATATGATACATTATACATATGACAAAGTTCTGTGTTATTTCTGTTACTTAAACTGTATATAGAAAAGTTAATAACGATAATGATAATAATTAAAAGGTACCTATCAGTTTTTCTTCTTCTTTTTTTCTTTTATATTCAATTTGAGCAGGGCTCCAGTACTGACCAACGAATGGTATATAATACACCTTATTGTCCTACATCATTGTCCTTTTGAAATATTTCCGATGACATCACAATGTAACTTTCTTTCTTCCTGTTAAATAAACGCCAACCAATATTGATGTTGTATACAATAGACATGAGTATTATCCTGGCCCAATTGGCTGACCTAGAATGCTAAGATCTGGCAATTGTGTTCTGTTTTGACACTCTTATCAACTTAAAAAGGGCTGGGCAACTGTCGCCATGTAGCCAAAAAGTGGCGACAATGGCAGTGACAGCTACATTGGAAACAATGTCCAGATTTTGGGCTTTCCAACAGTGAAAGAATTTTTCAAATATTCCCAGTAGCACCAAAGTCATTGAGTTATTCCCAAAGTCACCAGAATGGATGTTTTGACGTTAAAATTTTCAAAGTTTTCTCAGGGAAATGACCACACCCCTCCTCATCTCCACATTCCTGGTTTCTGTTTGCGTTTTTTTTTTGTTTTCTGCCCCCCCCCCTTTTTTTTTTGGGGGGGGGGGAGTGTAGTATATCTTCTTTCTGTATGCCTTTCTCCTCCCTCACGTCCTTCCCAATTCCAGCACTTTCAAACCTTTCATGCACAAAGTTGTACTCAAGTCTGAATATCTGACACCTGGTATTGTATATTAACAGTACATAGATTAGAGCAACATCTCAACTAAAGTCAAGATTTCAAAATGCTATTGTATATTATATAGAGTTGGCAAGAGAGAGAGAGCAGGTGTCAGGAGGAAATATGTTGTCCTTTTCAAATACATAACATCTACCCCTAGGGAGTGGCTGGAAAGGTATGAGTCAGTTTACCTCTCAAGATGACATATACCAGAATGTGCCAAATGCCCCCTAAAATCCAAAATTGTCCTGGCAGCCTTGTCTCTAGACCCCCATTACCAAGGTTGTGATGTCGCACTTGAAAATTCACTTTACCTTGCTTGCCACTCCCATCAACCCATTGAGATAGTCCTAGATCCCATTGCCAAAATGAGTTTCCCGCTTATACTGTGTCCAATAGAAATTTGTAATAAATGGATTAGGGCATAGGAAGTGAGGGCCCAGGCCCCCTACATTGAAAGTTGGGGGCAGAGTATGTTTGGGCCTTTTTTGGGAGAGATAACAAACACATCCCCAATCCTTCAAGAATACAGCAATTAAAAGGTAAAAATTCAACCCAACCCAACCTCGAACATGGTCCACCGCCCCTGTAGGTAGCCTCTATATTGGGTTCTAGAAATGCACCAGAATGCACCAAATGCCCTCTAGAATTGAAAGTTCTCGGGGGGTGGGGGGGGGAATGTCATGGGTGCGGCTTAGACTGTTTTTCTTGAAAATTCTGGATTCACCCGGTCCTAGGCCACAGCCGCTCTAGCATTGGCTCCAGGATTTTCAGATCTGGCCAGCCCTGATACTTATAAATACTAACCCTTGAAGTGACAGATGCCATAGCAGTTGGTTTAAGCACCGGGGTATCAAATAAGCGTTGGTCTCGAATATGTGCCTGGGTAACATGCAACACTAAAACAGTATTCAAATGAGTGCCAGTCTAAAATAAGGGCTGAGCGCTTAAACAGATCACTAAGGTAGAGAAACCTATCAGTAATGATAAATTTGCCTGTTATCACCTAGCCTGCTCATGTCCTGTGAGTAATTCAATCCTACAAGAAAGGCATGATGTTTGAATAAAGCTGATGAGAGGATATTACTTGCCACACCTACCGTAATCTCCCGTGTAGAAGGCGCAGCTCGCGTAGAAGGCGCCCCCCCCCCAACTCACAGGGGGGTGTTTCACATAGAAGGTGCCCCCCTGAGGGCAGATTTTTGCAGTTTAGTACTGTTCTATAGTAAAAATACCCCCCACCCCCTATAGCTCACATAGACATTATCAGCTGGGGGCCGCCATTAGACCCCGACGGCACTATGACTAACACCTTCAGCCCCCGACTCCGCAGTATATGCCAGGGATGCCTCCCATTGGTCAATAATACAATAGCCATGTGCCGTATAAGGCGCACCCCAAACGCAATGCCCCTCCCACATATAGGATCCAGCAGCATTTTGTTTGGTGTAGAAGATGCGCCTTAAACGCGGGAGATTACGGTACTGTATTTCATGCATCGCGATCCATTGCAAATGGGCCAATATAGTTGACTGGCACAGGGGCGACACCTGCTGTGTCTCGAATGCACTAATGGCCTGATCCTCCCTGCCCATTGCCATTGGCATTGGCATTGTAAATGTACCGATAATTATAATATGATCTCTGTCTGTGTCTCAAATCATTTCAAAAGTAAAATCGGGCGCACCTCCAGAGGGGCAAATCCAGATTTCAGTCCCGTTTGATTCCACTGATACACTATGGGCTGGTCCACCTTATCATTTATATAATCTAGAGTTCAGATACTGTTAGGAGGAAAAGTCCGGGAATCTTGTGTATTTCATGTTTGCCCCTTTCATGTTTGCCCCCTTTTGAGAGGCCCGCGCATATTCAGCCCTTCCCCTCCTCCAAGATTGGGAAAAGAGCTAAGTCCAAAAGGTGAAGTTCCCTTTTCATCCCTCCGGATGAGAAAAAAAATACAGTAAGAGGACAACCTATCTAACAACCCAGATAGTAAATCACATGATTTTTTTCATCTTGTGCTGATAGCCTCTTACATGATATTATCTTGCGTCACTTAGTGTCATCTTTGCATGTACCTATCGTGATGCTACCATGAGGTATATGAAACTCATGAAAAAGATGTTAATCTTGACATGATGTAAAGATGTCATCATAAAAGATACCATTCTAAATGGAATACTAACCACAAATCATAGTCAGATTAGGATACCTTAATGAGAGATATCTTAGAAATGTTAAGGTCATTATATCTATTATGTGAATCCTGGATGCGAATATTGCATCCCCCTGGACACTCTACATGAGAGTCTATACATATCTCATACCTATTTAGTTAAAGTTATTTCATATATTTTGATATCCACAGAGAAGGCACCACACATTTTTCCTAGCCCAGAGGCTGTGTTGTGATGTTTGCTAGAAGTCAATATTGGTTCTTAAATATTTTTCTTCAGACCTTAAAGAGGTGTCTATCTTATGTTTTTGCTTGTTAGGTGATTATTTCTCCTTTTAATGTCTATTCAATAGCTGCAGCCAGTGAATTCACTTTGATTCAACTTTTGATCAAGAATGTGGCAATGCAGATCAGAGATTTGACTGGGGCCAATGTAACCACAGGCAAACATTTACTTGCCTAATCGATTTCAGTATAAATGAAGAAATTTCAATCGATCAGAGAGTCAGTAAAGTGCTAGACTCCTTGTGTCTGATACCTGTACTACAAATGTATAGATCTAGGGGCCATAACAGTGATGTCATGTTCTTACAAGGATAGGAAATCTTAAAATCCATACTATGATGACATAATATAATCTCACATGACATTAACTAAGCTTGATTTATTGGTGACAGGAAATAGGTGTAACTCTGTAAGTGTAATGTCCCAAGTTTAACCAGATGAAGATGTCATTTAGACATCGCTCATGTGTCACTATTATGTACATTGCAGAATAACTATACTACAAGATGTGATCTATCCCTTAGAAAAGAATAGACTTAACCAATACACAGTAGGAATTAATCACAGTTCTATCCATGCCCATGGCATATATCTATTGAAGAGGTCGGGGTCCATTATCTTATCCCGCTCTCAAACCATAAAGTTTTGAAGTAATTCATTTCTGTACTTTATTATCATGAAAAAATAGGACCTTGCGCAGTCGTTTACCATCCATGATCTTCCCACCTTAAGGATATGCCTATGTTATCCCCCTTCTCCCTCAGATACTCCTCGTGAAAATAATAGTGAATTGGTAAATCAATTATGCATATTGAATCAAAAAGAAATAAGGTGAAACCCTTGAGTCAGTTTCCAAAGGTAAGACAATAAGAATTTAATCAGGAACACTCTATGGTATCAAGACACACCTATTTAGGTCTATATATTTTATCACAGACTAGTATTTCCTACCAGAAATGCCCTTTACTCTGGTATATAGGCATGCTATCTGTGGTAAATCTTCCTTATCAGTATATTTGACATAGGGCCTAATGAATAAAACTTTTCAAACCTTGGCTATAACAGGTGTTTTTGACACACATTCATTCTTCAGTTATACTCAGATGATACCGTAATCTCTCGCGTATAAGGCGCGTCTTATGCGGTTTTTTTTAAGTCATCATTGGATCCACAAGGGAGACACCAATACCTTTCTTTTGATATCTTACATGCCCCCTTGGTCATAATAGGACAAAATAGGGCCCAGGAGGGCCCAGGGTGGCCCAAGCTACCCATAGGTTTTTGAATTTTGAAAATTCATTCAGTAGAACCAAAGTTATGAATTTTTCATTTTTTTGAGAATTTTCTAAAAACTCTAGGTGCGCCTTATACGCAGGCTGTGCCTTATACGCGGGAGATTACGGTATGCTGAATTAAACCTACAGCCTCCAGGTCCAAAGCTCATTAGCTCTGCTTAATCAGGGAGGAGTTATTTCAACAAACACAACATGGCTACAGCTCATGCAGCCCTAAGAATGGAAAAATGAAATACAGTAAAGTACATCTCTTATATGCCAAGAAACATATGTGAAGAAATCACTTCAAGTAAGGCCAAAAAAAGGTTTGTTTCCGGTCACCCGACCGACCTCAGCTACAGGGGGCCGAACTCAGATTTTTTTAAAGTATTTTTTTCTTTTTCAAAATGTTCCTGAGTTTTAATGATTTTTCAATTTTCTCAAAGATTCTTTTCCAAAATTGTTTTGACCTTCTTGATCATATAACCGGAAAAGCATTTTTTAGGACTAAGTGATAAACCATTGCTTATCGATTCTTCGAGCACTTATCATAATGTAGTTTTTCTAAGGTGAAAGAAAGTATAATCACGAAAGAGACCTGTTCTCTCCCAGGTAGCTTACACAGCATATAGGATCGTCAATGCAGGAGACAGCATTTGTTGGTGTTGCTGGACGCACAAAAGCCTCTGCACAGGGAAAGGTACATCAGCCTTTTTCATTCTAAAATATACCATTTATCATTAGCACTATTATCTGATACCAAAATCCTTAGATCCATACATGATTTATTGAAAAAAAAACACAAAAAGATTCATGCCCTTGTGTTCAACATTATTTTTTCATGTACCTCCCTATTATGAGTGGTATTTTCTCCTTTTTGGAATACAGAGTCCATTGTGGAATTTCTGCGAATCACTTTGATGCTCAAGAGAAAGCAGTTGAAACTGGCGATGCCTGGGAGAGAATTGTCCTCAAATGGGTATGGATTATGTCATTGAACTATTAGGAATACGGGAATGACGGATCTAATGTATAAGGTAGTCAAGATGTATGCCCAAACCCCCAGCACAATTTGTGCCTTGTAAAGACAGACATCCCATAGTCAGATATTATGGCGAATGTATATATTCGGTTATCGTTCATCTGTCTATTATTTAAGTGTTATTAGTTGTAAAATGCAAAATGAAAATTTTTTAATCCTTTGAGAGGATGTTTCCACATAATTTGTAGGCATACATTCCCCTTGGCTTGATATCCCTTATAGCGGGGCAATTTTTCCAAAATCTACACCCCTTTTGGCGGGATAACCCCTGCTATGGAATCCCCATTCTTTAGTGGACAAATTAAGACAAAATTTGGTACCTCTTTCATGGTAAATCCTAAGAAAAAATTGTAAAAAAATGTACCCTAAAATCCACATTGTTCCGAAATTGGGACCCTTACAGCGGGAAACTTTTCAATAAAATCAACCCCTTTTACTGCAAATTTCCTAAATTTTTCTCAAGAATTTCAGTTTCAAATTCATACCCCTTTTAGAAAAAAATTGAACCCCTTTGAGAGGACCCTGCCGGACCCGTCCTTGGGTCCAAAAAAGGATCCCTTTCCCCCTAGTTTTTGTATGCACATGGTATCCATAATTCTAAGAGTGCCCCTCCCGGGGACTACTCCAGCAAGCCAGGTGCAGACATGGTATTTATGCAACATTGAACTATATCTTGAACATTTTGAGACATCTAATGTCTATATTCACTTGTCGGATATAAGTGTTACAACTTATGAATAGCAGTTTTGAAAATGCGATAGTTTCCGATATGGCATGCAATATGATAGACTTATATAGCTGCTTTTTGCAAACAATTAGAAACACACAATGAGACACAAAGGACATTAATGATAATGACAATCTTTGGTTTCTTTATTTTCTTTATATAGAAAAGCAAAAGATCCCAATATGAAATACGTCTATTGTTCTGATAATGTCGATACAGACATACAGGAGTGAGCACAATGAAACATTGTGTGTATCATATTCTGGATAGTCATAAGTTGTGACTTTTGACACAAGATATTGAATTTGAAAGAATAATAAAACTTTCTTCAAACATTGACGTTTAAACAAATTATATAAATTGATTTAACAATAGAATTGCTGAAACCTTCTGTGATCACTTCTGTGACTTCTTGAGCTGAAACAAGAAATCATACATTATTACACCAACATGTATTGGATACAAGCAGTGGCACGAGGACCAAGATGTAAGCAACATAACAATGTGGCCAGAGGAGGAAATGCATGCCTCTGGGGGGCTACTTTTTAAAGTTTAAATTATATACTTTTTAACGATATAGCTGGAGCTAAAATATTCTAGGTAGTTATGTAGGAATTGCTTGTCAACCATGGTTTGGTATGTGGAACTGAAAATGGCAAATAAACTCTGAATGCATTATGTCCCTTCATGAATACTGATAATGCTAAAATTCACTTTTATTTAAAAAAAAACTACTAAAGAAATGTTTTTATAAAAAAAAACCTGTAAAATTTGGAAATTTCTGAGATCTCCAATCCCTTATAAAACTTTAAAAAAAAATGGGCCAAAATTCCCTTGTAGGAGAATGGAATGGTTTTCATGGCAACCATGAATTCTTATGTATGCTATTTTTTTTAATTGTTTTGTTTTTCATCCATCACACAGTGCAAATACTTGAGAGACATAAATTATGTACACGCTTCCCTCAGCGTGTTTCTTTTGTATGAAATTGATTTCTTTAATCAATTGTTTATCAAATAATGTATCCGCATCTTACAACGCTAACTATGCCCTCTTTCATTGAGAAACACAATATAGCATATTCCTATAAATTCGGTTATAACTTACCAGTTCCCTCAGGAGCACTGCGCCAAAGGAAAATACAAAGTAGCTTTTAAAAGATGTAATTGATCATACATCATTCAGTTCAAATACGTTGATGATCATGTTCAACAAGAGGGTGCAAATGTATTATATTGTATATTGTTTCAAACTAAGTTAGATTGTCCATTTAACGATCTTTTCAGCATAATTATCTCCATTTTTGAGTCTGCTATGAGCAAATTTTGCCACAGAATCTTTTTTTTTATTAACCTTCACGTCATATAGCCAATCTCCGGGGATTTAAATTTATTTTAAAGACGAGCTGAATAGAATGTGACAATGAAAAAAAAAAAAAAACATATCAAACCATATCTATAGTATGGTCTGACTAACGCTATAAATATATACATGTGTGTAGTACATTGATCTTACCTTCAGCCCTACGTTTCTCCTCTGAAAAAAAAATCATCAATAGAGTCTAAGATTCCATAACTAAAAACCAGGACCATTTCAAAATGTTAATGGAAATAAGGTAAAGAGACAGTTATTTGTCTGACTTTTCAAACTTGAAGCAGCTTAGCCATTATACATGTGGCAGTGGAAAACACACACACACACATTCAAATCTCCCACCTGAACCCATAATAGAGAGGCCAGGGAATTGGAGGAAGGAACTAGCCAGGAATTGGTTCTTACTTGGGAAGTATTCACCAATTCAGGACCACTCCTGAACCACTTCTATGACCAATTAACTTTTGGCAACACAACAGAGAATTGATTCCCTGAGGTCAGTCAGTTCTGTTTTGAGAAAAGGACCTCTACCAGAACTCAATTCCTATCAGTTTGCAATGTTCACCCTCCTGGTCCCCGTTCCCTTCCCATTCCTTCTCCACCAACAATGATCCCATTAACATTTTCTACTCTTGTTTGATTACTTTTTGTTATGTTCAACAATTATCTTCAACAAAATGATGTTAACAAAGTGATGTATTGTATGTCATGTAAACATTTCGTCCAAACATAAAACCGATTCAGCTGAATTCATATTCTTTAACCTCCATCCTTTTGTGAATTTTCCTTCTGGGTGGGCTCGAAACAATGTGCATGAAATTTGGTAGAACAAGGGAATAAAAGAAAGTTGTGGTTTGCTGGTGTCAGAGCAGTACTACAAGGGAGCTGTTGATTATGGCAAGTCGTTTCTTTTTTTGTAATATTACATATCTAGACTATTGCATAAAGTCGTTTACATACCATTACGTTTGACTGCTTCTGTGTTTGGAGGCGGAGTGACACTTCTTCCCAAGTTCAGTGAGCAATCACTACGTCTTGGATCTGAATATAGTTGCCACATGATTATACCCATTTTTCATCCATCATTTTGTAATTTCATGGTTATATCTCAATTGCCATTCATCATTTTACAATAATGCATATAAGAGTATTTTACTTTGTATCTTTGAGATTTGTAGAAGTACAAGAACAATATAAGGATACACCTAGAGCTATAGCAAAGAAGTTATTGCATATGATACATAGGTTCATGGAAACCACTAGGATACCCTGTAATAATGCTCAATATGATAAGTTTATTGTTGGTTATTATAACCCTGGCTGATTAATACAGAAAAAAACGCCAATGTGTAGTGATTGTTCTATTGGCCGATAAACATGTTTCAAACTCAATCTCAATAACTACTAGCATATAAGGTGAATATCTATTGATAAATTCATGTCAGAGCTTACAAACATTATTTTCTATTTTTACACGCTTTACTTACCATCCATGCAATCCATAAATTCGGATACTGAAGTGAATATTGAGACATACTTTACTCACATTATTTCACAGCTCACTTAGAAAATTATTTCATGACAGAGAGCATGATTGTAAAAAGAGGATATGTCTACTTCAAATGATTTAATATGATTGAATAAATATAAGCAAAGCAAGAGATATCCTGGTTGATCTGCATTCATTTTGCACTTAGGTTCATTAATTGTGTTTGAAAGTTATCTCACGAATGATTTAAGAAAATGGTTACGAAAATGCTTACTCTTCTCATAGTTTTTGTAATGCTCCTCACACTGAAACACAGGGAGATGACATTTATGAACACAATTATGTATGATGTTAGAACCTTATATCAATATAAATTTGTCAAAATATTCTAAAAAGGTCATGTGGATCTGACCTGTGAGTATCAGCCTTGTCCTCTACAAAATTAATACAGTTCTTAGATGGTTCTGGTAGTAATATTTCATGATTGTGTGGTGTTCCACAGTCTGAATAAGATATTGTACTTCTATCATAATTTCCTAAATATAAGAAAGTAATTTATGATGCGAAGATATTTACCGCAACATCATCAACATCACTGCAATCCCCTGTAAATGAAAAGCAAAGAGGCATCCACCTAATAACACACCCACTCATTTATTTACCAACACAGAAAATAGCAATGTCACAATTAGGTGCTTTTATGAATGCATCTCTGATGGAATTAGGACAACTAAGATGAAATATGCTTAAAACAAAGATGCTGGATAAATTGATTATAGCAATGATACATACCGCCCTCACATCTCTTGCAATCCTCCTGTAAATTAACACAAGGATCATATTCCATCATAAGAATAACTCAATAAAGAAACAGTGGGAACAGTTACACCAGAAAGGAAGTTTTTGGAAGCTTATCACTCAAGTCTTTGTATAAGATTATAAGGCCTTATACAAGTTCTAAGGGGTGGGAATTAAATCTGATTTCTTTCGTTGCAGCCTTTGAAACTTGAGAGAAGAAGAACAATATAATGTTCTATAGATTATTTTTTACCATACACATATTTCCATGACAGCTTTTCGCCATAGTATTTGAGTCAATTTTGGATCTTTTTCAGGCCCGAACTCAAACAAATGTAGATACACATTGTAATTAGAGGGGAAAAACATCTGAAACTTCCTAGCCTAAATATTTAGACCATAATACCCTGAAACACTTTTCTTGGGTGCCCAATCGATCTTGTCATGGTGCCAGATTGCCATACACCTGGATATAAAGAGAGAACTAAACGACTGTGGTGAACAAGGTGGCTGAACCACCCTGAGGGGTGGATCAGCCACCGAATACACCAGGGAGTTTAGTTCTCTATGTATTTTATGCTTCTACAAGGCTTAAATGAATTAGAATTAACAATATAATTACCGTAGCTCCCCGTGGGAGCCGCGGTTCGCCATTTTTAATGTTTATGTGCACCCAGAACGTGGCTGCAGTACTGGATCGGCCCTAGTACTGGATTGGCACATGTTATGCCACTGGGAGTGTGCAGATCGGCCCTTTAATGCTATCTCTATGAAACGTTGTTATTAGCATAAAATAAAATGTATGGGTGAATGGTGTGGTGTCCTCCCTCTATATCTATTCAACCTCTATTGTATCAATTATTCCCAAATCCACCATTACTATTAAATAAGGCTTAATAATTATCTTCAGATACATTTGAGATGATCTTTACAATTCACCACAGTGAAAAGGGGAAAAAATCATTTTAGGGCCTAGGATATGCTCATAATCTACAGAAACTGGCTGACTGTTTAAGGTTTAGTCCTGTGCGTGGGCACCTTGCTCAAGGGTCCATGACCATGTCCTAATACTAGTTGCTTGTTCAGGGTTGTTCAACCATTGATAGCTTTCCACACACCTGGCAACAGTGTCTGTAGTTGCATGTTATATACTATTCTGCACTTATACTCATATGTTTATAATGTAGAATAGGTCTAGTCTACATATCATGGAAATTATCAAGGGCATCAAATCACTACAAATATAATGCTAAAATGCCTTTATCATTAGAGCGTGATAGGTTTGCATGTGTATATTGCATTCTATACTACATGACTGAGCCCTGTCTAGAAAAGCGCTCCCAACCAAGAACATTTTCCCATGACCTCTTGACACATGAATCTACTTGAATACAAAACATCCGCTCTTTATGAAAATGGATATTATAGTACCCTAACCATTGAGCAGACTTTCATTTCTGTTCAGGCCAGGGGAAAGGGTCCCCTAAAGGAAAAAGTCAGTTTTTTAATTGAGGTCATGAACATTCTAAGGGTATATGACTTAAAAAAAATATCTTTGCTAGTTTTTGAGTCATGGCTCTGTGAATGTCAGTGGTTAATGACCAACCGGAAAACCCAAATAATTCAATTCTCATAGTCCTAAAATGATCAGCATAATTAGGAAAAATATCAAATTTTCTAGATTGATTTTGTAACATAATTTGATCTAAATATGGTATTTCTATCATTTCTTGAGCCTTCCAAATATGGAAGATTTTCATTGAAAATGGAGTTTTCTCTTTGGGAAAATTGACTGTAACCTACACAAAAAAGTAGCATGAAACAATTTTTGGTCTATTTCTTTTCCTTTCTAGGACATAGTGAACCCCATAGTGGCCAGATATGGTACTACATGAAATTCGTTTTGGGCAGTCCTTTTTGCCTACCTGCTCACATCAGTCTATACTATTAGATAAACTCAACTGTCCTCTATTATATGACTGATTCACCTGTATGGGTAGAGTAGAACAGTCACTTACCAATGTATTGACATGGTCTTTCAGTCGGTTGGCGAGCTTCTCAAACTCTCCTTTCTTTCCAGTAACAAAGTCCTTGGCTTTCTCTGCTATACCTGCAAAGAAGGGCACCACCTTTTCATTCCAGGTGTCTTTAGCATCCTCAAACTTATCCTGAACACTCGCCTTGATTTCAGACCAGCTTAACCAGGCTTGGGATTCTACTGCCAGCCCAGAGACCAGGAGTAGCACTAGTACGGCCTTCATGATGCTATTATGAAGAAGTAGATTTTGCTTTAAGGTTGACTTTCTTCTCTATAACAGAAGTTGATCTTCCCTCTAAGAATCCTAAGATGTCTCTGGTCTGATCCAGGTTAGCACCTGCGTGGTGTCCTGTTTCCACCCACCTCACCTTATTAGGCCAAACAAGGTTTTATTGGGGATTGCATTGGTCAGGGACTGAGACCAATTCACTCTTTTACTGGTTATTAGGCAACTTAAAAAGAATTTTCATCTTTGCGGATACTTTTCTGAATAAAAGGGTGCCGGAGGGAGGCTTTTTTTTTTTTTTTTTTATTTTGATTTTGATTTAGAGGGAGGGCCAGTTTTATTTTGTTCACTCAATTTCTTTGTGAGATACTATTTCTAATTATTATCATTATCAATATATCAAACCATAACCCAATGTACATAACACACTCATGCTGTAGATTGAGAGATGGGGATTAATATGCTGTTTAAATTATGTTTCTACTCAAAGTAGTTGCTTAGATATGAACTATTTTGTCTTGGGAAAGTTTTTTTCTCAGGAGGGAAAATTGTAATAAAAAGCTGCCATGCGGCTATTTTTAGATGGTGCGGGCGGGTCTGCAAAGCTGAAAACTTTTTTTAAGTGGCCTTAGATATCATGTCTCATTGCATGCTTACTCCCTTCACATATCTTGTGCTTTGTGGAGGTCTTCTTAACTGTAACTTTATTTTCTATTTCCTTATATTCAAATAGATATTCTATAATGTAGAGTCAGTCCTATTCATCTAGCTGGGGTCAGGTAACCTAACACATTTTTCCTTTGGTTGCCCTCACCTAGCCTACCTCACCTGTTGCCATGGGGGGAGTGAAGGGGTGACCTCAATTTGGTCACCAGCCAACCATAAACTGCCCACACATTCCACCATACCTTCACTATAATTATGGTCCCACTGCAAATACTGAGCAATATAGCATGATAAGGCCAGAACTGAATATGTCCCCCCTCCTCTTTTATGTTATAGAGATATCATCTTAATGACCCCTGATGTCTCTTGTCTTACGTAGTTCTATGCTTGTAAGGCAGTTTTGAATAGAAGATCTTTAACACCATATCATGATCCCCGCTAAACATAATTATTCTACTGGAATTACCACGTGATAAATAGGTAGGAGGTAATAATCTCTCATGTGCCTAGACAATCATTCTCATTATTATCATGGCTATACATAAATGATGTGGAAGGATGGATGAAAATGTAATGAAAGTCAGTGAAAAAAAGACAAATAAAAACCTATAAAATAACAGTATGGGTGGAATACATTGTATAGTACAGCACAAAGTAATTTGAATGATTCACTCAGGCCCTAGTGACATTAGGTCATGAGGACAACTAGGCATTTTGCTATGACTATATAGTAACATGTCATGTGGACCCCAGTGACAGAATCTACTGATGCCGAAGTTGTAATAGTGGATTCACGGTCTGACGGAGGATTATGCATGTTAAAGGTTCACTCAGTACATAACCATGTGGTGTGTAAAAGGTGTTCTATGGTAGAGTAATGTGTAGGTGGTACTGGTAGGCCATCCAGGACTGGAGTCTTACCTGGCTGGTATCTAAAGTTGTCCACTTGAGGGATTGGGTAATTTTATAATGTTTATTGTAGACCTTTTGTTTTTCTTATTTTCGAAAATGTTAAAAAGTTTCTTGGACAATTTTTCTTGGACTATTCCGTTTTTACATCTAAATGACATCATAAACCCTGACAGATCCAATATACGATAACATATACGAAAACTAATTATCTGTCTAGGCTCTATTGTAAATGGTTTTAAAATTATCAGATAAAATACCCTCTCCCCTAGTTTTTTGCACATGTACATATGGATCCTGCCAAGTGAACATATTGCACTCTGATTCTGAGGGCAATCTCTTCTTGGCATTATTGCATGACAAATGTAGAATTATTAGTGCTGTGATCAGTCAGCTGGAACCAACTACATTGGCCACATGACCCACCAGCTCTTGCTGAGATGGTGTTGCTGTTGTCAAATTATAGTTACAAATACATAGAACTTTCCAGAATTATGACTATTTACATCAATGCAGAGTCTGATATATGTTATCTGAGACTTTCATCCTAGCTAGAATCAGGTACCTTTAAGCAGGACCCTAGGAATCCTACAGCGAATAAATGAATCAGCTTATCATTTCGTTGATCGTAAATCTGTTTCACTAAGCCTACTATCCTATATTATGGTAGCCTGATAGCCTACAAAACATTCTTTCCTCCCTATACAGGAAATTGAAGGGTCACTATAATTGAAATGATTAGCCAAAATCTGTTACTTATCTATTTCTTACCAATTTCTTCAGGAGGGCTGTATCGAAAGAAAAATAACATTATGATATCAATCAATTTAGTTTTAATGATGTAAAATAGAACAATATATATGTGATCATGTTCTTTAATTCCTGTAATTGTATACAAGAATGACTGCTTCTGAGTAATATTTAGATATAATGCATTGATAGGAGAAGCTGTTTTGAGAGAATTACTGGTATTTAAGGAGAGAAGTAGACCACGAGGAAGGCTCTTATAGATATCAAGGAGGTAAAAGTAGTGGAGAGAAGGGGCAAAAGCAATGAGGGAGACAAAGCTGGGAGGGAGGAACCAGGAGGAAAGAAATGTCAATTTCTTATAACAGAATCCTTGATAGGATGTTGTTAGGTATAGGTAGGCAATGATTGGATGAAAGATAGGTTTAACCTTCTTTAGAATATCTAAAACTTTATATAAAAGCACTTCCTAGACATAGGAAAATATTTGAAATGACAATTTTTTAATGTTTTCAATAATCTCTCCAAAGATTTCAAATCTACACCTTTTACATTGTTGTTGTTGTTGGAAAATATTTTATTGGCTAATCTATCGATGTTCATGGATCACCTCCAATAAAGCCAATTGTACATTAAAGACATGAATGATCAGAAAATCATTGATACATTATTAAATCACAGGACAATAACAAAAAGACACATTTGCTGTTGGTAGAGCAACAATGATGAAATCAATCACCTGCTAGTGAGTGCTTCTAGCAAGGTAATTTATATCCAATTCTCTGTTTGTTAGGCAGGCCATGAATTTTTCAAGTGTCGGTTGGTGTTGTTGTTCTGATGTGCATCTGTCCCAGAGTAGTGCCCCATGGTAATGCGGGCTTTATAATTATGTACGCTTCCATGTGAATCCTTTGGGTCTTCAATTTGCTCTTCATATTGCCACATAGATCTCTCATGGGTTGAAGGACATTTACCCTCATCTCTAGACAGTTTGTACATTAGATTCACTATTTGTCTGTTTCGTCGTGTAAGCAGTTTTTCACACTCATACTCTAGGTGTAGATTCAAGCATCTCGTCGGTCTCTGATTTTCGAGCAGATTCTCAGTGCATGGTAGCACAGTACTCCAAGATTGGCCGTACCATATGCAGGTACACCTGTCATTTTTGGGTCAGTTTTGGTATGTAGTTCACGTAACTGTCCATTTCTGTGTCGTGCCAAATTCACAATTTTCTTGCATTGTTGTTTAAAGGTCAGGTTTTGATCCACTGTGACGCCCAGGTAGTTGAAACTTTCAACAGTGTCTAGTCATGCTCCATTCATATAGAAATGCTTATCCTCTGTATCAGGATTGGTCTGAGTTGTAGCACCATAACAACTTGTTTTCCATGTTGACTGTCAGTCTGTTCTTAGTACACCACATTTTGTAAATTGCTTATTTATGCCAGAAGATTACCCAAATAACATTACCGGGAGGCTGTTGCAAAAAGATTGAGTTGTTGCTTTCCAGGGTAGGTACCTCACTTCCCACTTCCCTCCTCTACTTAACCACTTAGTATCACTTCCAACATTGTAGTTCAGAAGTAGTCACTTTCCTACAAATCAAACTGTGTTGCGAAAAATGGTCATACCTGAGTGCTTCCCAGACTGCCCATGCCTACATACTTATGCAACAGAGTGTAGGAAACAACTTCCAGTTGAGGGGTTGTTAGTAACCACTTCTCGACCACTTCTATTGGGAAGTGCCATTTGGCAATGCAATAGAGAAGAGACTACCAAAGATGAGTGCCTTCCGTTTTTGGAAGTACACCTCCGACAGAAGTGACTTCCAAGGGTTTAGCAACAGCCACCTGCTAGTCTACGTTTTGCGACCTCTTCCTCTTCTTTCTCCTCTTCCTCCTCTTCCTCTCTCTTTGTGTCTTCACAAAAAAAATGAAGAAAAATGAGATACAAAATTAACTTTGCACATCCTAATGAACACTCATTGAGAGGGGTCAAAACGGCCTCAGCCATTTGACAACAATCCATATTGGCTGCTGAGCTTTGTATGTAATCATTAAATGACACATTTTCTACATTTGTATGAAAAATATCCGAATTAAAAATCATGTTTGAAATAGTTGCATTTCAAACTAGGTTAATGGCAATGTTGTTAATCCTGAACTCGAAAGCACATTGTAAAAATACTCACCAACGTGGTTTTCTGAGAGCTCCCTTTTTGGAGGTGGTGTGGCACCTCTTCCCAAATTTAATTCACAATCATTTTTGTTTCGATCTGTAAAGTAGATGAAAGGAGAGGCATTAATAAGCTTATTTCCATGGATTGAATGATCTGTTAATGTCATATAGTGTTTTCTAAGTTTTATAACATTATTCCCAATAAAAACCAACTTTGTTGGCGAGGAGAGGTATGTAGATGTGAAAGCTGTTGTGATGGATTTATTGCGTTTTAGAACAAAACAGTGTGGATTTATTGCATATGGAACAAAACAGGATTTATTGCATTTTGCAAAAACATATATGATAAATCACCTTTTTGTCTGTTAAAGAACCATTCATGTGAAAAAAGTACTTCAAAACTTTTGATTTATATCCAAATAAATAAAGAAAGTCAAATGTAGCAACAACAAAAACAACTAAGCCCTGATTAACAAAATCCACAGTCTTAACATAAAGATAAAGGGATGCCTAAAAAAATGGCTGGCGGCCTACTTGGCTCATAGATCCATCCAGACAATTTTCAATGGATCATTATCTAACCCACAATCAGCCAAATTTGGAGTCCCGCAAGGGTCCATCTTAGGGCCGCTATTATTTGTCTTATTTATTAATGACATAACTGAAGTGATATTAAATAGTAAATTTACACTATATGCAGATGATGTGGTTCTGTATGTTTCAAGGCCAAACAGTGGTGATGTGATAGAACTGTTGCAGGAGGATATAAACCATATAGATACGTGGTGTAACAGTAACTGCATGACCGTCAACGCCAGCAAAAGCATGTGTATGCTTTTTGGATCAGGTAACAAAATTGACCGGCTTGCTGATCCAGAAATCAAACTTGGTAATACTACCCTACCTGTGTGTAAGAGCTACCCATACTTGGATGTGGAATTGGATAATAAAATAACCATAAGCCCTCACATCACCAAAGTGAAGAAGTCCTGTGGGAATCGGCTATATAAACTATGTAAGTTGAGAAAATGTCTTTCTGAGTCTATTAGCATAAGCATTTATATGATCCTGATTACTCCAGTTATTGAATATTGCTCATTTTATACAAGCAGTGGCTTAGTAACTGAATTGAATAAGCTACAATGCATGCAAAACCAGGCGCTCAGAGTCTGCTGACAGACCTATGTAAGACAAGTGAGTGTAAAGGACCTGCATACTAGATGTAACATAGACAGTCTTAAAAAAAGACAGATCATCCAATTACTAACTATCATGTGGAAAAAAGGCAAGCAAAGGGGAAGCTATTCAAAGGGAACAAGTGAGAACCAGGGGTGACCTAAAGCTTAAGTTTCAAATAAGGCGAGCCAGGACTAGTCGTTATTTGGGCTCAGCATACTATAGAGAGGTACAGTTGTGGGATAAGTTGGATAAAGACACACAACACCTACCCACAAAAAGACGCTTTAAGAATGCAATTAGTAAGCTGGACTTTAAAAGAAAAGTTAAAAGAAAAACATGAACAAATACGGTATGGGGTCCTTCCATGTGAGGTGCTAGGAGGTCTGTAAATGGTGCCTGCCCCCCCTCCACCTGGTTACCTTAAATTGTACACCGATCACAGAATGACGTTAGGTTAGATTAACCTAAAGATGATCACATACCTTGAGTCGTCCACCTGTCACCTTATTTTTCTCACATTTCCATGTATTCCCTCGGAAAAATAATAATAATAATAATAATAATAATAATAATAATAATAATAATAATAATAATAATAATAATAATAATAATAATAATAATAATAATAATAATAATAATAAGTTAAAAGAAAAACATGAACAAAATATACGGTATGGGGTCCTTCCATGTGAGGTGCTAGGAGGTCTGTAAATGGTGCCTGCCCCCCCCCCCCTCCACCTGGTTACCTTAAATTGTACACCGATCACAGAATGACGTTAGGGTGGATTAACCTAAAGATGATCACATACCTTGAGTCGTCCACCTGTCACCTTATTTTTCTCACATTTCTATGTATTCCCTTGGATTGAGACCCTAATATGATTGAAATAGAGGTGTTATTGTACCCCATGGAATGATCTACTGGGATACATTACTAGATGATAGCAAAAGGAAAAGTATGGAAATGTTCAATACTTTCAGTGTAGGATTTATTTTCTAGGACCTACCAATTTCACCATGAGACAACGACTATTTCACCTTGAGACAACCACTCCTTACACACATATCTCTGCATTTAATTGAAACAAAACCATTGATTATTTGGGATTGCATCACAAAATTCATGGCCAGAATAGTTTGGGATAGACAATTTCACTGGATAATGTTCTGATATAAACAATTCAACCTAGACTGAAATCCTACTGTAATTAATATGTAGAGGACCTATTTGATACTGACAGCATGATAATAAATTCTAGGAACGGATTACCATAGTTCATATTGAAAGTCTATTACATTATAGCTAATACAAATCCTCTGTAATGCAGGATTAGTATTGCCAGCTATATTTTGATGAGAATTACAATATCCATAGGTGTAAGATTGTCTCTGGTTTTCATTATTATTCAGCCACTACAAAACCTACATTTTCATTATGATGCAGTAGATTTAACAATGCCACTTTAGTGCATATTCAAGGAAGACACCTATTAATTTCTAAATTGATGATTTAATGAAAAGGGTTTTAATAGAAGGGTGGGTACTAAGTGGACAGCTCAAGGTGTAAAGTAAAGCGGATGTCTCAAGGTAAAAATAGACTAACTGGATTGTCCTCAAACATGGCGGGAAACCAGAAATAAAATAAGCACATGGATTTGAAATGAAACAGGTACAAATCTCCAAAATAATCATCTTTCACCCAGTACCTTGGGAAATCATGAGTAACTATTATTTTCAGAGATATTAGGTATTACAAATCACCTATTGAAAACTTGTACAGGAACGGCCGTCTTTAGGTTAACCTACCCTAATTGCTAGTGTTACATTCTGCAACAGTGATGACAATAAAATAGAAGTGTGTTTACAAGGTGACGAGTACTAACGGCATAACGACTGACAGAGTAGGGACAGTATTCTCAAAGTAACTTGGTGCCCGTAGGACACTTCAGTAGAACTACACATTTTCATTTTGATACCTGAGGGTATACATTAATCATCTTAAGGAACTGGTTGACTGCATAATGTTTAAGCCCTGAGGACACATGCACGGTTGTCTTTGCAGTACTGTACAGTATTCATGCCCATGTATAAGCTGGTCCCTTATTCCGTGCCTCTTACAATTGTGTGTTCAAAATCACAGAAGATTTGGCAATACGGTCTGTAGCTTTTTTTAGAAAAAAGATGGGATAGGTGTGCATTTGGTGTGGGGTAAGTAGGGTTGATTATCATGGAAACCAGACCATATCAAGTACTGGATTCACAGTGGCGGATCCAGGATTTGGAAAAGGAGGGGGCGCGGCCAAAAAGGAGGGGGCGCACCCCCTATCTTTGGGCAAATTTTAGGGTCCAAAATATGTAGTTAAACTCTTAAGTACTGGGAAAGGGGGGGGGGGTATGCCAAGGTCTTGGATGAATGATTCCACATCCCCATATCTATCCTTAACCTTTTCCTTGAATTCTGAACAGCTTGGCCAGGCAGAGGACTCTGCAACAAGCCCAGATACCAGCAGTAGGACCAAGAGGGTTTTCATCGTGGTGATAAGAGCTATCGTGTTGCGTGAATTCTTATATCTAAGACTGACGATCTTGGCACGGGTATAGAGGTTGATCTTGACTTGACGATGCCTCAGGAGCCCGTGGCCTGGTTCAGGTCAACAACTGTAACTTAGTATGGTATGGCACATCCACCCACCTTACCTGAGGCCAAACAAATTATATGGCTCAGCACATGTTATGTGACATGAAAGCTAGATTGTTTTAGAGGATAAATTACAAACACTCCTGTATTTAGCAATTCCGCTCTTCTTTGCCTTTAAGATACAATATAATGTGAAATATCTTGGGATTCACCTGTCTAGGTAGGTAGAGTCATGTCGTTAGTTGAAACAGACTTATTTTCTTACAACAATTTGAAGTGGTTGCCATAAGGGGATGAGGGGAGGGGGTGGTGGCCTCAAAATGGGTTGCCTCAAAATGGGTCACCAGCCAACCATGAGAGTCCCCTCACTTCACTTCCTCTACCAAGGGTCACTTTTATAAATCGGTGATTTAGAATTCAAAGATTCTAGAAGACATTGCAATATTCATCAAGTTAAGATATTATTTCCTGTCCTACCATCCTCTATATATCTCACAATTCTCAAGAAAATGGACAGCAACTCAAACTATAGTGGACTAAAGGGTAAATAAATAAAACATACACCTGATGTCATCAGCAAAAGAAGTGTCTGGTTCTAATACTGTTGTAATGTATTTCTCTTTATCAAAGTATTAAGGGTGTAGCCCCACATTGCCCAGCAAATTGTCGTTATCTGTCGCCATGATTGGTCATCAATGGTGACTCCTTTCTGAGTGATAACTCACTGCGTCATCTTTCGCCACTGTGTGTCAGTCTCACATGGCATGGCGATTTATCACAACAGTTGCCAACATGATCTCACTCACTGCGTGAGTATGTGCCACCCCTTGTCATCCCTCACAAAGCATGGTAACTTATCAACACCATCGCCAAAATGGATCTAACTCACTGCGTGAGTATGTGCCACTGCCTGTCAACTCTCAGTCAGAATGGCAACTTTTCACCTGCATTGCCACATGGCTCTCACTCACTGCGTGAGTGTGTATCACTCCTTGTTAATCTTCTCTCAAAATGGTGACTTATCACCACCATTGCCAACATTGGTCTCACTCAATACGTGAATTTGTGTCACTCCAAGTCAATGCTCTCTGAGGATTGCATCATCTGTCACTCACTCTCACTCACAGTGGCAACTTATCACCACCATTGCCAAAGTTGTTGAGACAGCACCACTGTTCAACATGTAGCCTATCTAGGAAGTGTGGGCATGAAGTATAAGTCCCATTCGTATCAAATGTGCTTTGTTTCACACTGATTTCCATATAATACTTCAGAGTTGAATCAAACAAGATTATATAGAGAGAATATCAATTGAATTTAGATAGAGTTATCTCTAAAATGAAAGCAACTATCCATAAACACCTTTTCTCTGGTTACAGGAAAAATACATAGGGGAATATCAACATGAACACCTTGTCTGTGGTTAGAGGGAAGATACATATGGCAATACCTTCTCTGGCAAAACATACTTTGATCTGGCAGATGTGAGGCTGCATGATTACCAATGTCGATGATCATGAGCTTTTCATCTAACAAGGTGAGTGATCACCAGCATCGCCATCCCTGGTGAGTCTGAGTGATCACCACTCTCGCCATCCATGGTGAACCTGCGCTATGACGTGGTGCGCGTTTCATCTAGCGAGGTGAGTGATCACTCGTGTCGCCATCCCTGGTGAGTGTGGGTGATCAAGATCCTCACCCTCTGTGGTGAACCTGTGCTATCACGTGGTACGCGTTTTATCTAGCGAAGTGACTGATCACAATCCTTGCTATCCGTGGTGAATGTGTATTATGACGTGGTGTGCGTCTCATCTAGCGAAGTGAGTGATCACTCATGTCGCCATCCCTGGTGAGGATGAGTGATCACTCATGTCGCCATCCCTGGTGAGGATGAGTGATCACGATCCTCGCCATCCCTGGTGAACATGTGCTATGACGAGGTGCGTGTTTCATCTAGCGAGGTGAGTGATCACCCGCGTCGCCATCCCTGGTGAGTCTGAGTGATCACCATCCTTGTCATCTGAGGTGAGGCCATGTGATCACCACCATTGCTATTCCTGGTGATCTTGTGCTATAGCGACGTCGTGTTCCATCTAGCGACATGTGTAAGCCACTTCACACAGGTTGACGAGGAGTCACGACAATTTGCTGGGTGAAGGGTGTAGCCCCACATTAAAGGATTTAGCCCCACATTGAAGGGTGTAGCCCCACATTGAAGGGTGTAGCCCCACATTGAAGGATGTAGCCCCACATTGAAGGGTGTAGCCCCACATTGAAGGGTGTAGCCCCACATTGAAGGGTGTAGCCCTATTATTGAAGGGTAATAGGCCTACTGCCTTACGATGGTATTTCATTGTTCATAAACGCATCTTGCATTCATATTCATCTTTGTTGGATTACATTACAATTTATGTAATGTAGTACCACCCTCTCTCCCTCTCTCTCTAGACCTTACATGACTGATCCATCTGTACACTGTATTGATAACAATTCAGGCTCGGATTTAGGCGGGTGCAAGGGACGCCCCCATCCCCTATATTTTACCAAAATATGTTTAATGAAACCTCCAATTTCTGGGATTTCCAACGGTGAAAGAATTTTTCAAATACTCCTACTAGAATCAAAGTTATGGAGCCATTTCCAGAAGTCACCAGATGGCATGTTTTGGATTAAATCTTCAAAAATGTTCTCAATATATTATGTAACACCCAACACACCCGAACAAGTACCATCAATATCTCTATCAAAGTGTTCTCCTTCCTCATCCTCTTTCCCATCCTAGCTGTATCTGCTTCTGACAGTTCTCTAAAGTTGGCTGCCTGCCAACTTTCTTACTTTGTTTTACTACCATCTTAATTATTTTCATGCCTCGAATATGAGGCACACATTATGGGCTCAACTTTGTTTTCAACTTGTGCCCCTTAGACACAGCTGCCACACCGGTACCAGATTTAGATATAGAGTTGTTGGGCTGGGCCAGATCATTTATCTGCTGGACACAACTCAGTTTTAACTTGTGCCCACTAATAGCCTACTAATTCACTGTAAAATGTCCTTACCTGTTTACCTAAGTGACTGCCAATGGCTTCAGCAAGGGCTTATCTTTGGATGTAATGCAAGTTATTATAGCATTACCCTGTCTTCTTTTCTCTTTGTTTTCCATTTGCCACTTTCCATATGCCCTCATTTTTATTCACATAATATCTTTTACTAGCCTTACTGCTAGTCTCATCCTGCCATCACCCGAGTCAAATATTCCCCCACTTCCAATGTCATCCAGCTCTCACACATAGTCCTGCCTTTCCCCTACTACCAGAAGAGAATCCCTCAGATTTTACCTAACAGGTTGCCCTAGACTAGCGGGGGGGGGACTGACAACTGACACTCTTTGAGAATTGGGGGGGGGGGGGCATCGTGTACATAGGGGGACCTACTAAGTAGCTATCTGGGGTAAAGGAGAAAATCTGCATGCCAACTTTATCCTCTATAGATAGCTTAAACCTAAGAGAAACATATTCATTAGGCCCCACTGAGGTCTTTATGTGAGTAGGTTTGGGGATACATTTCCAACTTGTAAATGATTCCACAGCCCCTAGATTCTGTAGTCCTCTGTTGTAAATGAGCCTAGAGCAGCCTCTGGATTGGGTCCTAGAAATTGATCAGAATGCACCAAATACCTTCTAGAATTCAAAATTTTTTCCCCGGACCCCCATCATAGTAGCTTTGCTGCGTTTGCGAATTTATGTGCTTCACTTCTATTGAGTTCATCAGCACATTAAGCCATAGCCAAAACGTGCCCCCCCCCCTTTCTCAAAATCCTGGATCCGCCCCAGCAATTTCAGGAATTGTTGATTCTGTCCAGACAACATTACAGTGAAACGTACAATGGGATTCTGATGTGCTGCTCCACCTGACCAAAACATACGAGTCTTTATCTATTATATCAGATAAAATGAGTACTATGCCCTATACACATGCTATACAATAACGCAGAACAAAGGTCTGTATGCGACGGGGGAGGGTACTCTATTTAACTGGGGATACTTAAGTTGAACCAATCTTGGATATAAAAGTATTATTGAAGTTGGATATTTACACAATATAATCAAACCATCCATAATTCAACATGTACACAACAGTCTTAGTTTAATACATTATGTGTTCCATGTTGATTCATGGTTTGCATGATTTTGTTTCAACATTAATTCTTGTTATGTTGACATATCAACACTGAATTAACAACAGAAAATGACAGTGTTGATTTAAAGGTAACGAAAATACTACTGAGTCTATGTTTAACTGAGAACAATATTTCTATTCTAGCAAATTGACATGTGGGATGGAAATAATGTGTTGTTGTGTGTCAATATGGGTATAGACTTTGAAGAAGCTAACAGGATCTAATGTTTCTAATGTGTTTCATGATCATTATGGATACAATATCCCATTGCAAAGTTATGCCAAAAGTGTTTTGATTAATTAGGGTGATTAACCTCGTGTGCCTGTCTGAACACACCAGTAATGTATATTTTTGTGAGATAGGGAAAACCAGGGATCTGGTATCTTAGCTATGACTTTTTTTTTCTTCTTTCTTTTTTTTTCTTATTAAAAATTGAGGTTTGCAACTGCAGGTATGATGCCATTAAAATGCTAACCTCCAAATTAATAGAATATGACTAACTTAAATGTCATGATGTGCACCCCCCCCCTCCATTTAGTCCCTGTAGTCAGTTCATCTAGCTCTAAACGTCAACTGCATTTGAACCTTCGACATTTCTCTCCATGTCGCATGACCAAAATGAGGTGACCTCATCTTAATGACCCACATCCAAAGGGGGAAAACCAGAGTGGAAAACATATCGCGGAAAATGACTGAGGAAAACACTCACTGAATTGCAGTTTCAGTCATCACAATGGAGTCTAACATAGCTAGGGTCTGTGTATTGTGTTTTCTCATGAGTATTTTTCTATCACTGATAGTTTTAGAACCTGATTTCATAGATGCAAGTGTTGTGGGTGGTCAGGCGGACCCACCCTTATGGAACCTGGCTCCAGGGTCCTTAGAAGAATTCCCTACCATGCAAGGTCACACAGTTATTGACCCTTGGGACTACCTCCAGAGGCTGGGTATGTATAAGTTGATGCTCAGTCACTCTAGGTCAGCCATGGAATCATTAGGTCCAAATAATACTGGTAATATTCTCTGGGGTCTGCCATTACAGCATGGGTGGCAATTTACGACCAGGAGATTACTTAATTATGACACTAAAGGTCACTGGAATTGCCCTGGTGTCTCCAAGGGACAGAAATCTACCTGTATCTCTGTCTCAAGTTGGTGGGCCAGTATGAACTATAACCTGAATGTTGTACCCTTCTTAGCATCAGTCAAAGCTGGGATGTTCAGCTATTGGAGGAAGGAGATATACATACTGCCACCCAGGATAGGTGACCATGGAGAACCATACCAAGAGGCAAACCTAGCCAAGCAATACTGCAGCACAGTGGCTGAGTGTTTCAAGCTCCTTCCCAAGGCTACTGCAGCATGGACTGAATTCTTCACTTTAGTACTAAAGCTCAATATGAGTAGAGAGTCTTTGAGCAGGTCAGACATAGAGGAGGAGCTGCTCACGTCCATGTGGGCTGCGCATGTGGAGTCTATAGCCGAGTCATTGCCGGTATTCACAGACAGACTACAGTACCTGAGTGGTCCTGAACAGACCTTTGGTCAGGGATGGGCTCACCTGGTTGGTTTCATTGCAGGCACACACTTTTCTACCAACTACAATAACACAAGAAAGAATCAGGTATGGTCATAAGATCTAAGGGGCCAGCGATATACGAACGAGCCCCTCGTGCATGGAGTGTCACTGTATGCAGGAGGAAAAGGAGGTCACAGGACAACGGGGGGGGGGGGGTTACAGGAGTAGGGATGGTGACTGGACACACACAGGGGTAGTTACAGGACACAAGGAGGGGTTGGTTACAGGACACAAAAGTAGGGATGGTGACTGGACACACACAGGGGTAGTTACAGGACACACAAGGAGGGGTTGATTACAGGACACAAAAGTAGGGGTGGTTACTGGACACACACGTGGGTAGCTACAGGACACACAAGGAGGGGGTGGTAACAGGACACAAAAGTAGGGGTGGTTACTGGACACACACAGGGGTAGTTACAGGACACACAAGGAGGGGGTGGTAACAGGACACAAAAGTAGGGGTGGTTACTGGACACACACAGGGGTAGTTACAGGACACACAAGGAGGGGGTGGTTACAGGACACACACAGGGGTAGTTACAGGACACACAAGGAGGGGGTGGTTACAGGACAAAAAGGTAGGGGTGGTTACTGGACACACACAGGGGTAGTTACAGGACACACAAGGAGGGGGTGGTTACAGGACACAAAAGTAGGGGTGGTTCCTGGACACACACTGGGGTGGTTACAGGACACAAAAAGAGGGATGGTTACAGGACACACAGTGAGGGGTGGTTACAGGACACAAAAGGAGGGATGGTCACAGGACATAGACACAGGGGTGGTCACACCATACCAAAATGCTATGTAGCAATTTGGTCCTGTGACCACCCCTCTCTCGTGTTGTCCTTTGACCACCCATTCCTCATGTTGTCCTGTGACCCCCCCCCCCTAACTCAGGTTGTCCTGTGACCACCCATTCTTCATGCAGTCCTATGACCACCTTTTCCTCATGTTGTCCTGTGACCACCACATAAGGTAGTCCTGTGACCACCTTTTCCTCGTGCATATAGTGGCGGCATACGCACAAGCCCCTCGTGCGTATATCATCGGCCGATATAAGGTGAGAAGGTTGGCGCATATTATATATAATTTACTTTTAAAAAAAAGAAGCTAATATAAAGGATATCACTCTCAATGAGATTCTACTGAAGGGCATTCAAAATCTGCCCCAATCAGGGAAGAGAGCTACAGGCTCATTAAAGATTAATCAATATATTTGATTCACATTTAAGGAGTCAAGACTTACTGAAACTAGGCCTACAATGTTTAATTTGAGACAAGATCCATTGTATCCATTTGCCTACGATTTCTTTTTAAAAATGTGCACCTAGCCTTTGAAATTTCAGCTGACATACTATTTATTTATACATAATTTGACAGATGACACTTCCAAATCGGATTCTTCTTAACACTGACCATCCTCCGTATATAGCTGATATGTCGTCAGCTACAAACCGTGCTCTGACCATTCTAGCACAGTTATATGAATGGGATAAATACAATGGTAAGACATCGATACTGTTTCCTGTTTACTTGCAAAATAATGAGAATTTTAGCTAGAGCTTTCAAAGAATCATTATCTCCTTGCCATTAGATTATCCAAGAAGTAGATATCATTTGACCAACATTGCTCTATTTTGTTAAAATAGTTCAGATCAGACCTATGTCAACGGACGGTTACATGTGGTGAAGTGAATGTACATGGAATCCAGAGAAGTTCATTTGATCCTTTTATTGCATAGCTGACAGGGGTGTTTCATAAAGGTGGTAACAATAATAACACTCGCCAATATCTAAGCTCTGCCTCCGATCCTATAGCTCAACCTGTCATAGGTTCTAGGTATAGGTGTAAGGTGTAAGTTGGGAGAGATGATCTTAGAATAGATAGATTGGGAGCTGCTCAAGCTACCTTTTATACTAAGGGCTTGAGCAGCTCACAGTGTTGTGAAATGTTCTGTACATGTGGCTCAATAGAATAGTGACACATGTCATAAAGAGAGAGTGCCACCTGTGGGTAGATTATGTTAATGAGAATTGAGAGGAGATTGTGAAATATCCTCTCATTCCAAATATGGTACCACAGGTGGATCGCACTTCCTCCAGTTAGACTGTGTGGATGTAGATAAGGTTGGAATGTTATTACATCCGTGTACCTTATGTCACAGAGTGTCATGGAGGAAGTGTGTTTGTGATGACTAATGGATCCTGGTTCCTGTTGGGGAATACAGGAGATTATTGAGTGTAGATCATGGGCAGAGCTTAGGCTTTATATGGCGAAGAATTTAGTAAATATGAAAAATAATAATAATACCCAGAATGGTCCATTGACAAATCCCCACATTCCTACTCGTCTCTGCACGAGTGTAAAGGGAGAAAAATATGTAGAAAAATGAGGCTTTGCCAAGTCCATTGACAATTATGATACAAATACAGGATCTTGTGAAAACCTGACGAGTTTGACATTATATGCGGTATGAAAAAAAGGGTTCCTTTATGGAATTACAAAAATACAGTTTGTGTGGATCAAGTGGCTTAATCTATGTACACAGGTTATAAATGCAGGGATATGTACAATGCTTAAAATATATATGTACCGGTTTGTTATTGTGGAAAAATGAAAATTTTTCTGTTTGATAACATGTTGGTTTTATACATTAATATGCAATGAGATATATCCAGATGAAACTAACCAAGTTTGGTGATTCTTGGTATTGTGGGGTCAATAATCAACACAAGGGTGATGAGTTTTTGGCTCCACACTACCAAGGCTTATAACTGGAGTTGTGTAGGGTCTGCTACACAGTCGGGTATAAGGTATAAGTCAAGGTGATATTCAGTGTTACTGTTGACTAGAAACATGGTAATTTTCACGAAAATATACAAAAATGGGATGTGTACAACCTGTTGCTTATCGATAACTAATTTGACTAAAACTCATAAATACATGTCATAGTTGAGCTTGAAAAATAATGGTAAAGGTGATGAATTTTATAGCACCTAGAGAGGCAAGCCAGAAGGGTGTTTTGGTGTGTCTCTCATAAAATTCATCAAAAAATCATAAATTAACGTCACAATTGTGTCTCAGCGATTTGGATTTAAAATATGGTTATACAAAAATTCGTTTTGAAAAGTGTCTGTTTATGTCTCCTGAAGTGTCAATTTGGGTGTATACTGCTGGGAAGTAGGTTCTGATGTTCCTTATGGTGATATTGTCATTTGTGGCCTGAAAAGTTCCATGGCGAGGAAGCTATTGGGTTATAAGTTGCCATGTTGTTTCGGTGTTGGTTGTTTCTGGACTTGATGGTACTGGTCCTTTCTCCTTGGGTTTGGCCTCTGGCGCTGAAGGAAACGATGCTGTGTTGGTGGTAGGCCTGTTGAGGAAACAACAGGAAGAGGAGACAATTCATCGACCTATAGTTTGTCTGTTATGGGTTGCAGACAGGCCACGGTCAATACAGAAAAAGGACGTGAGATCAATATCATTTTGTCAACGTACAAAACCTAAGTACAGAGCTCGATTGATTTATTTGGCTTAGCGCGGGTCCTGTATCCAGGGGCGCTATGGTTAGTTTATCTAAATTCCACCAGGTGGTAGTAGCGAGCTGGCGCTGCACGTAATGGCGAAAAAATCAGATAAACTATGGGGATTAATACAGGTATGACCTGCTCAGGTCGACTCCTACCTGTCTCAAGTATCTTGAAAATGAATTATGTCGATGTTGATTGAAGGAAAATTTATTTTTGGTTTGAAATGGGGGCGGAAAAGAAAAAAAAAAAAATTTCTTTCTCGTGTTGCCAAAATTTTGATCCGGGCTGCTATAAAAGGGGGGTACGTGATGTCATAATGTTACATAACCATGGAGGTCTATGAGGTCGACATCGTTCTGCCTAATGCCACAGTCCTCCATGTTGTTATCACTATGACGGGCGGATTGTGAGTATATTTTGATTTGCAAATAGGTGATACCTGAATTTTTGACAATTTTGAGGGTCAAGACATGGGGCATTTTGGTCTAATCCGCTTCATGGATTGTATTTCAGCATTACACAGATCCAGTGGGTGATCGTTCCGCCCGGCGGAATGCCTAATGGCTACTAAGGTAAGTTCGATCTGAGCAAGTCAAAGTGTGAACATGTGCTAATGTTGTTGTTGTTGTCGGGACGCCACGTGCGGTGTCACATGACAGATGGTAGTCATGGTGACGGCCGTGACGTCCGTCAGTTTCGGTAATTAAAACGAAACCAAGATGGTGCCGGGCTGCCGCGTATGGTGCGAAAGTTGTCGGACAAGACGCTGCAGCCGGTGCCAATACTGATGAACATTAGTGTAGGCCGATCTATTGTGTTAGTTAGGCTTAGCTGTGGCTTATGATGTTGTTTTAGCTCATAATGTTTGATGATGGCTGTGTATGGATGTGTTTTGGGCGTCTTGCGTAGGCAGGGGGGTTCAATGTGGGGTGGGGGGGGGCGGGGTTGAAGGGTAGGCTAGATGGGGGGGGGCGATCCCCACATAAGCATCTTTGCGGCGTATGTTTAAGGGCTACCTGCCATCCCCACATAAGTGTGATGGTATCTTCCAAACGCTACTGACATTTGGGTATAACCTTGGGACGGTCCCAAGTTATATGATTGTGGGGGTGGCCGGTAGTTAGTGAGGTGGGACGGTGGTTTCCATCATGAACCGAAGCCGGCCATGTTGGAATGGTGAGTCGAAATTTTACCTACCATTGACTATGTATGGGGCCCTCTCAGCCAGGTTGAGTTAAAACACATATAGATAGTTGGGATGCTGGGCTTCTTGGGGTTCAGCAGAGCCAACTTAGTGGACTTGATTTGCTTTGCCGCCGTTTGGGCCCGAGCTTTTCTATCTGGTATGCTCTCCTGGATCAGGGGACGATGCCGTGGCTAGACTCGCCGAGCATTCACTATCACAGCGTGGGGGATGCCTGTTCTATAAATAGAGTAGGTGATTCCCCATTGTTATGGTTACGGGTATACTGACAAAACGGTTTGTTTTGATTTTGCCAGTGCACATGCACTCTACTGCAATAGTTATCCATACGAATTCTGATTTGGGGGGAAATAGGGCTTGGGTGGTTGAGTGGGGGGGGGGGGGGTTGGTTTTGTGTGAGAGAAAAAGGCGGGTGTGTTGCTAATAGGACACTAGTAGGCATAATTTCTAAAATAGAATAGCTTGTTAGGTTAATCTATGGCTAGTAATTGATGTACTTTTACCCTGACTCTTTTGTAAGAGTTTTTAGTGATTAGTGAGCTAAGATGGTTCAATACAGTGGTGGGGGTGCTTGGCTAGATAACAATGAACAAATTCAAAGTTTTTAGATTGACGGCTTGCCAGACAGATCCATGGCCTTGCTCCTATTTGCCATGTGGGCCTAGAAGGCTATGGATGATCCACCCTGGGTTGAATCCATGTGACTTTGGTGCCTTAAGGCTTAAAAATTGGTAATAAATAAATGGGTAATCTGAGGTAGGATGGGTTGTGTGTGGGGTTGGTGGGGTGGGTGGGGTGTTGCCAAAAGGTTGATATGTAAGATCTAAAGTGGTCAGGCCATCGTAGAAAGGCATGAAGTGGACTGCGAATTCAACTATCACATTTTACAAAGCACTCTGGGCGCACATTACCATTGGCATGTAATGGGTATCTGGGTAACATGATGGCATAATCCATCATTGTCATGCTAGAACGATTGATGATGCTACTAATGGACACATAAGACAAAACCTACCTGGGCTGGTTGCATGGCAGCCTCGGCATTTGGCCCTGTGGTCTCCGGATACTTGCTCCATATGGTGACTGGGTTTGGTAAGTTTGGTGTATTGTTTAGGAAGTGGATAAGATGGGGGTGGTGTGAGGCTTATAAGCACTTCATGAGGTTGGCTAATTCCTCATTACATGCCTCCCGATGAGGTATGTCTCACCCATATATGGCATGAGGCCTAGCTATTGGTTGGTTTGCATATAACCCCTTGTGATATGCAAATTTAAGGGGCACCTAGGCCTCAGGTATGGATGATCATAAGATGATCTGAATATTGTAGTACAGTTGGTGGGGTAGTGGCTGTGTGCACTTGTTCCTGTTGTGTTAACACAGCAGGGAACCATGCTGAATTATCATTTGATTAAGTGTCTCACCAAACATTCCAGTACCAATGGTAAACAGAGGTATAAACACGGATCAGGATGCAAGAGAGCTGCTCTCCTACAGTAGGCCGTCATTTGGTAATACCTTAGGGTATAGAGGAGCCCTGAGCTTGTAACAAACCGGCGCATGCATGCCCCAATTTAATGGGACACAAACCGAGCATACGCTGTGACCGTGGGTAATTTATGTGGCGTGCCAACCAGATCATCCAGTTTACGGCTGCCTGAGCCTTAGAAAATTAAATAAGATTTTTGGCAATGTCACCCACTTAGTTGTGGTACTAAGGTTTTGATATTTTGGAGGGGATAATTGGAATTTGTGGAAAAATAAAACATAAAAAAAGGTGAATTTGGTGGTTCTAATGAGTACTCTCCATTGAAATAATATATGGGAAATGGAGAGGGAACATCTATTACACGAAGAAAATTTGCCTATAGTGTCTGGGTGGTTCTATGTATGTCTGCTTCAAGGGTGGTAAGAAGGTTACCATGGGTGGGTTTGTTAGGAATAATAGATTTGGGTGTAGGGCTGGGGTGGGGGCGGGGGGGGTTGGGGTAGAGGGGGGGGTCTATACTCTGACTATAGACATTGTAGGATGTTTTTTGGAGGAAAAGGGGTCTTATCAGCCAGTAACACTGTGAGTCTAAGGTTCCTAACATATTTCAAAAAGTGTGCTTGCTATTCTATCAACCATTTCTGGTTAATAAAAACAGGGAGGCGCCATAATCAACGAGAGCTCTATACAAGTGGTTGTCCATGTTAACAGATACTGCACTCTTAGTCAACTCTGTATCAACGAAAATGGCCTTACCTTGCTGTCCGTATTGACCAGACTTGCTTTTAGGCTCCAGAATCGAGGTATCCTGGCTGTGCTCTTCATCGTCAGTGCAAGAGTCCTGGAGGTGTGAGAGTCAATTGAGAGTTAACTTCTGCTTCGGTAGTAGGAACAGGAGTAGTGGTGGGCGGTCGTGTGGTCGGTTCCTTTAGGTTGGGTGGGCGGTTACTATAGGTGCCGTAGTTCCATCCTCGAATCCTAATTATTGTGACTGTTCCTGGGGCTGTCGCTGTCAGCGTCAGATTGTGGCGCTGTATAGCTCCTACCAGGGGTTGTGTTCCTTGGTGTGTCGGGTGGGTATAGCTGGATCATTTTGAAGGCGTCAGGTGATGAAATTTGCCTCTGGAGGTGATGTGTAGTAGCACTTGTGGGGTGGTTGGGCGCGTCTAGCCCAGGTGATGTAAAGGTGCGTTGTTCTGAAGCTGGCTCCTTGGGTGATGTCTCACTATTGCTCATGTTTAATGAGAGGTTGGTAGTGCAATATTCTTGGAGGGTTCATCCACCATCGTGTCAACGGACGGTTACATGTGGTGAAGTGAATGTACATGGAATCCAGAGAAGTTCATTTGATCCTTTTGTTGCATAGCTGACAGGGGTGTTTCATAAAGGTGGTAACAATAATAACACTCGCCAATATCTAAGCTCTGCCTCCGATCCTATAGCTCAACCTGTCATAGGTTCTAGGTATAGGTGTAAGGTGTAAGTTGGGAGAGATGATCTTAGAATAGATAGATTGGGAGCTGCTCAAGCTACCTTTTATACTAAGGGCTTGAGCAGCTCACAGTATTGTAAAATTTTCTGTACATGTGGCTCAATAGAATAGTGACACATGTCATAAAGAGAGAGTGCCACCTGTGGGTAGATTATGTTAATGAGAATTGAGAGGAGATTGTGAAATATCCTCTCATTCCAAATAATTATGGTACCACAGGTGGATCGCACTTCCTCCAGTTAGACTGTGTGGATGTAGATAAGGTTGGAATGTTATTACATCCGTGTACCTCATGTCACAGAGTGTCATGGAGGAAGTGTGTTTGTGATGACTAATGGATCCTGGTTCCTGTTGGGGAATACAGGAGATTATTGAGTGGAGATCATGGGCAGAGCTTAGGCATTATATGGCGAAGAATTTAGTAAATATGAAAAATAATAATAATACCCAGAATGGTCCATTGACACCTATATAAAAGCACAATGAATTTTGATGAAATGAGTCATAGCATTGTATTGTCATGATTTTCTCTATTCCATATGTTTATACAATAAGGTGGGAGTTTGGAGCAGATGTGGGTGCGTGCTATGTGCACTGAACGTGGACGACGTCTTGGTCGCAAGTTAATGGAAGATATCAGTTCCTCTTGGAGCCTGAGTGTCATGGACATCATCAAACTAATCTGGGTATTGGCTTGGGAGCCATGCCCACCAACGCCATAACTATTACCCATAACATCTCTTGGCCTCTTGGTAGTGACAGCTGAGACTCCAGTGGAAATGTGTGACAATATTCCATGTAATTATATCTGTGACAGCTTTCCATATAATTATCTGTTTCCAGTGGGAACATTGGACAACTTCCAGTTATGTCTCCCAGTGGAAATGAGTGACAGCCTTCCATATATCTGCTTCCCGGTGGAAACATCTGATTGGCTTTCACATATTATAGATAAGTAGTCAACTGTGACAGTCCTCCATACACATGTATCTGCTGTCCACTGGAATCATCTGGCAGCTTCCTAGATATTGGCCTTCCACTGGTTATATGTAAGAACCTTCACATTTCTAGCACCCAGTGGTAATATCTGACAACAGCCTTCTGTATAACTGATGTCTCGGTGCATGTTAATGTGTGACCTTTTTCACATTACAGTCTGTGTGTCTGCATTTGATAACTTTCTAAAACAGTAAACTCCCAGTGGCAAAAAGGAAGATTCCTCTACATGTCTGCCTCTGTGGTAATGTAGAACAGCTAATCTCCCACATATTTGGCCTACAACCTTTGTACTATCATTTTGCTTGTGACATTCTACCTCTTCTAAGTGTCCCTGTCGAGACTTGTGAAATGCTGAATGATACTTATCATAAAATAAGATGCTGATAATTGACCTTACTTATGAGCATCATACAGCCAAATGGCATGTGCGTATTAGGTACATGTCTGAGAGAAAGAAAGGTCCACCATTGACACAAACTTATAGCACAGGCAATGCTGATATAGGTTCCTGTATTTAAGTATTTAATTGTTTTATTCACTAAGGAATATCGATGAGTGCACAAATAATGTACCTTTAAAGCTTTACACGGGATTAGTAGGCTGATTATAGTAGGGTCCTTATTATATTTCCACTGATATTTGTAATCTAGTCACATCATGATGATAAAATAATATTTACACAAGGCTTAATCATGACTTTTTTTATATTCTGCAACGATCTTCTCGTTTTGGAGTTGTGGTTCACAGCTCTGATTGCAATAACTCAAATAGTTATTTACAAGTAAGGTGTTAGAGTACGGTATCATTGCCATATAGGATAGGCCATACATTGTAGTAATTTCGGGGTTGACATAGTATAATGACAAGTAGGTTGTAAACATTATAGATGATTCTCTGTTCAAAGTTGGATGAGAAAATGAGTATGATTCAGATTCATCAACAGTCTCTACTCAATCGACAGTCTCTACTCAAAAGAAGCATCATACTGAAGCACCAACCGCGATATGGTTTTCCTTATGTATGAATGTAGAGCTGGTGCATTAGTCGAGATAAGGTTAGCTAATGCTTTTGTGGTGTTTTGCTTTTTATCTGTTTACCAACTTCACTGAATCAGGAATATAGATACAATGTACGTGCAGTTACAATCTGGTGCAATATACAATGCCATTGTCAAGTCCAGGTAAATGCAGTTACAATCTGGTGCAATGCCATTGTCAAGTCCAGATAAATGCAGTTACAATCTAGTGCAATATACAATGCCATTGTCAAGTCCAGATAAATGCAGTTACAATCTGGTGCAATATACAATGCCATTGTCAAGTCCAGATAAATGCAGTTACAATCTGGTGCAATACTATTGTCAAGTCCAGATAAATGCAGTTACAATCTAGTGCAATATACAATGCCATTGTCAAGTCCAGATAAATGCAGTTACAATCTGGTGCAATACCATTGTCAAGTCCAGATAAATGCAGTTACAATCTGGTGCAATATACAATGCCATTGTCAAGTCCAGATAAATGCAGTTACAATCTGGTGCAATACCATTGTCAAGTCCAGATAAATGCAGTTACAATCTGGTGCAATATGCAATGCCATTGTCAAGTCCAGATAAATCCAGTAACAATCTGGTGCAATATGCAATGCCATTGTCAAGTCCAGATACATCCAGTAACAATCTGGTGCAATATGCAATGCTATTGTCAAGTCCAGGCACAACATGCAGTTACAATCTGGTGCAATATGCAATGCCGTTGTGGTGCCAGGAGATTGCCTCATCAGGAACGTCCAAGTCAATACCCCTCAGGTACTGCAGGTCACCTCTGACATAACGTTTCCGACCCACCATCATAGGGGAGTCTGGATACTCCGGGTAGTCTTCTCCGTCCGAGTCCTCTGGGTGTGGACAGCACAGTCGATTACATTTCTGTGAAAGAAATCGAGTACAATGCAACGATATAGGATATAAATGTGTTAAAACTTAGGAAAATATGAGTAAATCTTTATAGGGTCTTCAGAGAGAACTCCTTGTGTAGGGTAAGCAAAGCCCCCTCCCTCTTTCTGATCCATTTGTAGGAGTATGGCGGAGTTGCCCTCCCCCCCCCATTTCCTATACCACTGGAATGATGTGATCTGCCTCCCTGATTCAAAAACATGTTTCACTAAATACACATTTCTGTAGCCTTACACTGTCAGTCTTCTTCTCGCTGTTAATTTTGTCATCCAGACAGGTATGGACCATCCCACCAAGTAGACCAAGCACCAGGGGTCCAATAGCTATCAGCCAGGAGAGGGTCTGAACAGTCCAAGTCTGCTGCATCATGGCGTCAACAGATACTGGACTGCTTGTGTTATATCCCTGGTTACTGCTTTGCATTTGCACCGGCATAGGAGGTCCTATGGGCGAGGGCAAGACATAGTACATGGAGGTGTCTGCTATAGGCATGACTCCTGCTAGACGTCGGCCATCACGGTCAGGTCCCATGAGGAGAGAGACAGTACCCATTATAGACATCACCTAGAAATGTAGAAATATTAGGAAAGCGATATCCGGACGAGGAAGCCGTCCGGATAACAATCCTTATTCAGAGGGTGAAGGTGGGATACAAGACACATATATGGGTGTGGGATACAGGATGCACATGGGGATGGGATACAGGACACACATGGGAGGAAGGACACAGGACATTTTAGGGATATATACCTGTACGGCTCTACCATTTAATGTGCAGCCTGGTGGCCTTATGGATAACATTCTCGACTTTGAATATGAGATTACTGGTTCGAATCCTGCTGTATCAGTAGTTTTTGAATTTATTCATTAAACCAGGGTGGGACACAGGACACACAAATATGGTAGGACACAGGACACACAGGGATGGTGGGACACAGGACACACAGGGGGTTGTCAGTCTATCCTTATGGAATATTCCGATAGAATGGTTGACAGGGGGTGTCCTGTATACCACCCTGCCTGTCTGTCCTGTATCCTACCCTACCTGTCTCCTGTGTCCAGTCCTCAAGGAATGTCCTGTGTCCTACCCTCCAGGAGTACTCTACCTGTGTCCTACCATCCAGGTAGTGTCCTGTGTCCTACCCTCCACAACCCCCACTGTATAGTCCCGTGTCCCGCCCCCACCGTCCGAATATGGATCGTAATTCGGACGGTGAGACCATCCTGATATAACTTGCCGAAATATTAATTCACCAAAAAAATGTTTGAGTTGAGGTTTTAGCATTGACTGGAAGATTAATGGCAATTTTTTATGTACATTCTTGTATACATTCAATTTATTGAATTTCAGGACGCTTACTTTGATTCAATTATTATCGTCTGTGATTGCACTGGGTCAATATGGTTCAAAACATTATGTAAGGCTATGCTTACTGCGAGGAAGATGCATGCAAGACCAAACCATAATGACACAAGGACTTTTTCACCACGTCGGATTCTGCGTTCTCTTGCTGAAAAGGTATACACTACTATGGGTAGTGTCTAGTAAAAGAGCCTAGAGGATACCTAGAGGTTACATGGACGTAAATGCTGCCCTCTCGTGAGTCATATGGTATTCAGGACTGCACTGAAGGGTGTTCTGACTGCTGATTGGTTTAGAATTAGACAGAAGAAATATTGGTAAAATTAGGGATTTTATGAGGCATGCAAAAGTTAATCTGGCCAATGGAGATTTTTAGGCCCAAAATAGGGTAGAATGGCACTCACTGCACATATCATTCCCTTATTTAAGATTTTCAGGGTTAAGCCTATCCAACATTCTGTCAGATTGTGTATGAGGGATGAGTTAACCATGCTATGGTTGAAATTTTTACCAACGAACATTTTAGGCGGCTGTTTTTGTGTGTTATGCTATATAGAAACATAGAGGAAATGGATTTAGTTCCACGTGACCTAGACTACAAGTGTCAAATCATCATCATTAGGTCTATACTTACAGGGCATACACATTTGCATGCTTAGGGAGTGATCATTTTTTAACAACGGGGGGGGGGGGGCTGGTGGGTTTGAAGGGGGGTCAGAATTTTTTCAAACCCTTGACCGGGGGTAGTCAGAATTTTTTAACCCCTCTGATGGGGGGGTCAAAATAATTTCACCTGTTTTCAGTGGAAAACATGGTGCGTTACTATAGGGTAAAAGGGCACGTTCGCGTGCGATTTTCGGCCCTTATGGGGGGGGGGGTCAAAAAATGTTTACTCAATCAAGAGGGGGGGTCAGAATTTTTTTCGCGCATCCATGTGCAAACCCACCAGCCCCCCCCCCCCTCTGTTGTTAAAAAATTATCACTCCCTTGAAACGACTGGTCTGATATCCACTATATACGTGCTGGTTCAGATACTCCGCTATCAATAGTTGAATAAGCCTATTGTAATACAATAATCATGAGAGAAATATATTATCTACACATTCTTAGTTCCTTTCTTATTCAAGGCAAATACTTAATACTTAAGAAATGTCCTCAAAGAAATAACTTCTAGGAAAAGCCATATTCCATACATGTATCAACTTACCATAGCAAACAATGAGCAGTATTGCCATTAGGATTATAAAGACAAATGAAAATATCTCTAGACTCCAATTGCAGACCTCATACCATGCATTTCCAGCCTATAACATAAAATATTACATATGAATTACATATGAATACATCTTTTGTCTTTGATACCTTTTGGTATCCTTTTGTTTGTCAGACAGCCCAAGGTAAAAAGTAGCCCCAAATTGTTTAATCGTGCTCGCCATAAATCCTTTATGGTTTCAAATTTTGATAAATCAAAGGAGAGCACACCATCTCCCATGTATTACTTTCCCGGAAGTTTTGATTCCAAGATTCAAAAGACTTCAAAGATATTGGTTCTTCTCATCTGACTTCATAGACACACATACTGACATAGGAAAAAAATCACTCCCTCTGGAGAGGGAGTCGTTACTGAGACTGGTCCAGCTTGACTCCCTTGGAAAGTGAATGCTGGAGTAGTAATACCCGACTCACAAAGCTATTTTCTCTGTGCACGTCTGTATATATGTACTCTCTTTTTCGTCCATGTCGATTTAAGCCTCAGTTATAGTCTTACCCTGTATAAATCATGTGTATAACCATTGGTCAAAAGAAAATAGACAGATCATGTAAATTCTCACTCGTGTTGTCTGTAGAATACCAAGTAGAAATCCTGCAGCACAGACCACAAGACTAATAATCATGTGATAACAGCATGCAGCACGCCCTTTGTGGTGATAAAATAAACCATCAACGATGGCCTCCACAATGACAAGCACAATAAGAGCCTACAGGGAATAAAACATAAGTTACTTTTATATTGGAATTAGGGAAATTGGGCTACTATACGCATACATGTACAATCATGCAAGGATGAAAAGGGGGAAAAGTAGGAGCCATGCGTGGATGTATTTTGCTTTGCCAGACTTAACAACTTTCACATAAAGCCTATTATATGTACGAATTAGGATAGGGTGGATCTTACAGTGGTATCTAATATTGTCTGTTGTGAGAACGTTGATTCTAGTTTCTTCAAATTGTTGGATCAGAAGAAGTGATCTTACTACTGTTGATGCTCCTGTAAGGAAGAGGATGACATAGAAGAGGAAGGCATAGAAAGGGCTGGTATTAGCTTCACTGAAGATGGTGGGAACTTGGATGAAAGCAAAGCCACTACCTGTAAGTCATGTGGATATAATTATACTCCCATTAAACACACACGCAGAAATAAATTTAACTTTCATCTTCTAAAACCACAATGTTTAGGCAGATAGCTATCATTTGAGAAAGAACACACATCACTGAACCATATGCCATGTGTGGCTTACACACATGGGTAGACCCCTTAGAATTTTGAAATGCCTTTATTTGGAACAGAAATTACATCATTGTTAATTTTTCTAGCATGTCCACAAACTTTGCCTATATGTATAAGGCTGCCTGTGTTATATATCGCACACAACCTTGAATACATAAGTGCATTTTTAACAAAGAAAAATCCAAAAGGGAATTTTGCTATGCAGCAGGGAGCTTTCTAAACCACCACTTACCAAATACTATCGGTTGAAATGTAGAGAGTCCACACATGATAACAATAGGGGTGATGACTGACACGAGCCATATAGGTATCCAGCTCCTAAAATATAGTACTGGTTTGTTATAATCAATTCAGCATCTACATAGATTGGATATGTATATATAATCTTGAGTAAGAAAAAGGTCGTTGTTGGAAGCAAACACTAGAGCTCCAAAACATCTAGAGACACTCTGTACATTCAGCTCTTGTAATAATAGCTCCGTAAAACAAGCTTTAACTGAATCTGATTGCACTCTCCGAAAATGTTAGAGACTCTCTTTTTATAAGGACCAAGTGTTCTAAAGATGGTCCTGCAATATCAAGAAACGTTTCCAAATCTCCACATAGGCATACTTTAAATCGCTGTGGTTGTGTGAATGGGTGATAATAATTCATACATGATTATTACTGACTATCTTCCCTTTTTATTCTGTAAGACTTACGCATTCAGTCGTCCTTTGGCATTGCCACAGAACTTTCCAACGGAGGGCAGAACCCCAGTCAGACAACTAATTGTGAAAATAGCATCTGCTGTTGCCGACATCCACACCTAGAATATGGCACTTGGAAATTAGGTTTCTACTCATTGTAAAAAGAGCAAGCCATTCACAATGGAATTCACGGCCTTCTTATAGACACGTATTCATCGGTCAATGCTCTTTTTTCTGCCAATGAGAGGCAATAGATCTTTCTTCTGTGAGTCATCATGAATAATAAATTGTCTGCCCTACCACTGGTTCCGAAGTCAATGTTGATATACTGAGTACCTGGAGACTTTTTACCTGAATACCCGATTGTGAGCTGATTCCAGGTTCACCCAGAGGTCCCCATTGAGGACTGTAGTAGTCAGAATAGAACCTATTCACCTCCTGGGGCGTCCCAAGTCGATTACACACAAAGCCCAGAAATGCTAGAATACCGACCAAGATGAGGCCCCCTACAATGGTCATCACCTGGATATACCATGGATGTATGGAGATTAAGTGGATCCACAGATATAGTAGACGTAACATATTTACAATATCTTTGTTTTCTTTAAAGGCACTATCAAGGATAAAAGTTGTGAATTCCAAAGTTCTTTTTTTTTGAGTGGGTGGAAATGGTAACCGTGAACTTTAGTATATCAGTGCAAAGATATACAGAATGTCTTTGTTTTAATGAACACAATTTATTCATTTAGGAAATCGATATCTGATGTTCCAGATCCAGTCGTACTTGCATTACCATGTACAACTAGGAAACGATACAATAAAGCTTGAAATAATGATATGCCTGTCCTGTTATTGATTAGCAAAACTTACCCAACCAAAACATGAAGGACCACCTAGAATTAGCAAAAAGGTGAACAACCATGCCAGCAGCAATGGCACCACCTGTTGTGAAATGACTGGACTAACATCTAAAATAGAACCTGGCAGCTGCAGGAAGTAAGCCCTGAAAATACAAGTACTCTTATGCATTTCTCATCAGACAGTGCTTTGAATAGAATTTATTGATAGATATAGAATTATTTATCCTGGAGTGATGAACGTCCCTTTATAGAACGTTTAGTTCTATAATCCTGCTTTATCTATAAAAGTAGGCTGTTAAGTGGGGTATTATTGACAATTAGATTGCAATGTAGATATGCATGAGACTCATCATGGTATTATATGGGATGTAATCGGATTGATATGCTGACCATTATGTCCTGGCTATCAATAGCTGGATTTTAGATGATAAAATGTCATGAATAATGACTAGATAAATATGTAGAGGAATTGGTCATTGCCCTTCTATTCTCTCAGCAATCGAATGGAATGCTACTTACAGATAATAAGATGATGGGTCACTGGCACCAGGCCTAAAAGAATCAGGAATTTGTGAATTAATGGTATTTTGCAAAAGCCACACCGATTTACTCACTTACCTAACCTGATAAGAATTAATAAAACAAAAGAATTATTGCAATGTTAAATAAAGTTTTAAAGTGTCTTCTAAGGAAAAATGTAAATATACACCAGTTGAAAGCATCCCATCTGGCTTTTGCACATTGGTTTCCCTCCGACAGGGCCTATATTGTGCAATGCACCTCAATACCTCATTAGATATTATTTTTAATCTTAATTGATACTCGAATGTTCACTCACCGTTCGCTCCATTCATAAGGAGTGGTAAGGGATTTGGACATGTAGAAGAGGACGTGTGCTAGGGTAATCTGGAGGAAGATCACCTGGATAAAGGACTTGAGCAGAAAGGCCACACCAAGACCTGCAACATATTTTATTACTGAGAATTTCCCTTTATAAATGCCTTTCACTTCAACTTCTTTCTTAATGAATATGGATAATATCCCCACCAATACATGTATAACAATGTGTTTGCAATGACGATATCATTTAAGGATCTAAATGACATTAGAGCCATCAATATTTATCATTACTTAGGAGATGAACTTTTCTGAAAGAAAAAAACACAGTATTTGATCTAGTGGTTAATTTTGGGATAATGCCAAGTAATGAATGTCTCTCTTATAGATACTTTAAAAGTATCACAATGGATTATAATTTACTGGATAGCGCAGTAAGACTGTTAGTTGAATATAATTATTCAAGATTATTCCACGATTTCTGGGATTCTCAGTGCTTTTCCTGGATATTCCCATGCACATACCTGTCGATATTGCACAGCATTAAGGCTGTAGCATCAATTTTGTAAGGCGTGCGGTTATCCATGGATAACCTGCATGCCATGTGGTTATCCATGAATAACCCGCACACCTCTCATGTCCTTACATGTCATATGTTACATGTTAAAACCTATGGAATTTTTCATTGCCAGGATAGGGGTCGAACCTGCAGTCTCACATCCCAAATCCAACTCCCTATGCATTGTGCCACAGGGACTGACGTGGAAGGGTCTGGGTTTGCTTGGTTAGATTGTAGAGGTAGGCGGGACGAGTCCCGGTTCGGGCGTATATTTTTGTTCCCTACTATCCGCATTCAAACATAGCCAAGCCGAGACGGCCGCTGAAGGAGGAGACACGGTGGTCTAGTGGTTAGCGCATTGCGCTCAGCGGTCAGAGGTAGGCGGGTCGAGTCCCGGTCCGGGTGCGTCTTTTTTTGGCCGTGTGCGCTGTAGCTGTCTGCTGCCGGGCGACGAGGTGTATTATACACAAACATAACTGCGAGAAGCATCTTTTTTTCACCGTGTGCGCTGTAGCTGTCCGCTGCCAGGCGACGAGGTGTATGTACCGATCGCGTACAAACACTATTTTTCACCATGTGCCGCTGCCATAACCACGACACGCATTCAAACAAAGCCAAGCCGCGACGGGCACTGTCGCTGTCCGCTGCCAGGCAAGGAGGTGTATGTACCTGTACACACACTATGGCTGGCTTTGAGTCCCGGGGAGGGGGAATAATTTTTGTTTTCAACTCGAATTTATTGATATTCTATTGATTATTTATTGGTTTCGTGGAATAAAATAAGTAGTCAATGGATAATTCATGACTTGTGTGTGTTAGCAAAGGCTAATTACACTCAGGCTACGCCCTCATGTAATTATCCTTCATTATACCACGATTTCTGGGTTACACAGTGCTTTTTGGTGGCTATTCCCATGCACATATCTGTCGATATTGCACAGCATTAATGCTGTAGCATGACTTTTGGAAGGCGTGCGGTTATCCATGGATAACCCGCACCCCGTGTGGTTATCCATGGATAACCACACACCTCTCATGTCCTTCCATATCATATGTTACATGTTAAAACCCACGAAATATTCCAGGCCAGGGTAGGGATCGAACCTGCAGTCTCACATCCCAAATCCAACTCCCTATGCAGTGCGCCACAGGGACTGACGAGAAATGCTCGGTTCGAACCAGGTCTTGCTATGATACAAAGCCGTGTGTGCTGTCGCTGTCCGCTGCCGGGCGAGGAGGTGTATTTAGTATAGAAAAATAACAGTGAGACGCGTTTGGAGGAGGAGACGCGGTAGTCTAGCGGTTAGCGCCTTGCGCTCTGCCGAGTGAGGTACGCGGTTCGAGCCCCGGTCCGGGCGCATCTTTTTTCGCCGTGTGCGCTGTCGCTGTCCGCTGCCGGGCGACGAGGTGTATTCTACACAAACATAACAGCGAGACGCATTGAAATCTTTAGCCGTGTGCCGCTGCCTGTCCGAGCCGAGACGGGCACTGTCGCTGTCCGCTGCTGGGCACCGAGGTGTATGTACCTGTGTACACACACAATGGCTGGCATCGAGTCCCAGGGAGGGGGAATAATTTTTGTTTTCAAATTGAATTTATTGGTATTCTATTGATTATTATTTTATTGGTTTCGTGGTATAAAATAATTAATTATCCATTGATTACTTGTTCAGTATTTTGAATATAGGCAAATCAATTATGTTCCATCCATTATGTCTTACCACACACACATCCGCATGTGTGTGTGGTAGACGCATCCCACACAGGAATCCAAGCAATGTAATACCTAATACTTTCAGAATGTTGGGATGTGTCCCAGGAATGTTGGTGTTATGACCACATCCGTATGCAGGGGCCTTATAATGGATATTGTTGTTGCCTACAGACCCTGGGAGACATCCCACATCAGAGATGCCAATTTACGGAGCCCTGGAAAGGACATCTGTTTTCTACACATTTATTTCTAGAGTTTGTTTCCGCAAGAAGTATTTTCGTTTCCGCAAGAAGTATTTTCATTTCCGCAAGTAGTATTTCCATTTCCGCAACTTTTATTTTCGTTTCCGCAAATTTTATTTTTCGTTTGATTGACCATGCACATAAACCTATTAAGCTGTGCAGCCAAAAGTATAAGTTGCAAAAACGAAAATAAAGGTTGCGAAAACGAAAATAAAGGTTTGGAAAACGAATATGAAACTTGCAAAAACGAAAATATAAACTTGCGAAAACAAAAATAAAACTTGCGGAAACAAACTTAAGAAAAAACAATGTAGAAAACGGATGTCCTTTCCAGGGCTCCGTACCAATTAGTACATCCAAGCAGAAGCTGATCCAGGATTCTTCTCCCAATATGCCAAATCCATTTGCCGCTTACAAGCTTTAGTATATGATACGGCCAAAAATGCAAAATAGGTTTAAAGAAACCCCCTACTCTATTTTCAGGATATCGTATTTTGATGGTCTTTCCATCAAATAAAAGGATTCTAGCATGGTTGTTGAAATACCTGCTACTAATACTATAGAGGAGAGCAGCAGCTTTATCTGATGCATCTGATGACGTCATGATTGCCAAAATGCAGCAGGTGCTGCATTGCTTATACATAGATTGCTTATACAAGATGTTGCAAAATGTGTTGTATTTACAAAAGTAAAAGGTGCAGGATAATGATACTTCACAGGAATCTTCTATCAGGTCATATATCGATATTTCTCGAGGGAAATAGCAAACCATATCAGAGAGAAGCCACAAAGAACATCTGACTGCACTCTTACAGTCTTGTGCAAGCTTAACTTGGATGCATTTTGGCAATCGTGACTTCATCACACACATATCATATAAAGCTGCTGCTCTCCTCTATAGTGACAGATATTTCAATAACCATGCCAGAATCTTTTTATTTGATGGAAAAGCCATCAAAATACGGTATCATGAAAATAGGGTAGGGTTTTTCTTTCAGACTAGGTAATATCATCTGCCTGTACATTTTACTTCTTTGTCGGACCTTTTCATCACTGGTGACCATCCCGATCACCTTTTTTTTAAATGGTCGGATAGGGTCATATGCTTGTCTAAAGTCAGTCTAAGTAGTTTTACTTCTCCACAACTTCCAAGGCTGTACGGTCCAAGATCCAGTGTGCTAATCTGGCTGTACACTCACATCGTCACTGTCTTTTCAGTGTTTATAGTCAGCCGATTTTCTTTGCACTAGTTGAAGTACGGAATTTCACATGGCGTTGGGAAAGGGGGGACAAGAGGGTGTGGGCCCTAGATCCTAAAGGAGGCAGGACTGAAGACCCCCCGCCCCCCCTCCCAATTTGCCGAGGTCTACACGATATATACACGATTCCCCAATTTCATACCTCTCATATTTAAACAACTGGGCCTGAAATCAGAACTAAAATTCAGCAGCGATTATTGGCCCTATTGACTAACTTCCAACATGCAGATTCTCCCTGCTACCTACCGCTATGTCCCTCGGTAACTTTTGTGTTTAGTTCTACACTACCACGTAAAAAAAGATACGATGGTAAAGTGCCAAAATATAATGTACAACGCCTTCAATGTATACAAAACCTTCAGCTCGAATTCACAAAGGAAAACTTGATATAATATGTATGGCTACATTTCACATGGTTGCTTACAGTGATTAAATAAGAATATGGGGATGAAAGCTGAGATATACGATCCAGAACCAACTATAAGTGGAACAGCCCATTGGAAAGATTTTATTGTCCAGGATTCTAGTTTACCTACATCCATTTAGTTGATGACCAATTGGGGGAACATGTATATGCCCGCTGACTGTTTTTCCTTCCGCCTAGAGAAACTACTAACCTGCTTCATTCTTACGACCACTGAAGGATGTGTAACGGTACATCATAGCTTACCTTTGAGTATGGGTACCCGGCGGGACAGAACACCTATGATGTTACAGTTACTAAGTCCGCCCAGCTTCATCTGTACCAGAAGCAGAGGGATCCCTGTCAGAACCCCCATCACAATGTAGGCACATGTATAGGCCGACCCTATGTGAAGAGAGAAATTGGAATTTATTATCAACACAGATTTCTTGTAATCAACTAGTTCATGGAAATTTGTTTATCAAAAGGAATCAGCAATGGCCGCATGATGACTACTGTGAGTGTCTGTGGTGTCCCAGGTAACGTTTACTGATGGTTAGTTGGACTAACATTTGCCAAAAAAACGTTGTTTCAACGTTGATTTGGGGTTTGTAAGAAAATGTTTTTTCATAGATTTTGGTTTACCGTTTAAAGAATGTTGAGCACCTAACATTTTTCCAGATAACCTTTGATCAATGTTGATCAACGTTCAGAATGTGGACTCAAAACAACATTGATTTAACTGGTTTAAAAAATGTTGATTAAATGTTATTCTGTGATTCCAAAATGACTCACTAGATGGCAGGAAATGTTATGGTAGGACTGGGCTGGATGATACATACAGGTATCTGTCTAATATGAATAATAATGATGATAATATGATAGTAGTATTAACCTTATTATGAGGATCCCATGCCTAGATATATCCAGGTGAAGGAATATCCATTAATGAATAAAATTTGTCCATGCATAATGGTCCATGGTATAATAGACACCTTTATTGAGACATTTGAAATTTGTATAACCCATTCCTGTTTTATCTTCCCTTGTGTGAATAGTCGGGAGGCGTGGCGCAGTCGGTAGCGCGTCCGCTCACAGGCCGTAAGGTCGTGGGTTTGGTTCCCGGCCCAGCCGGAGCACAGTGGTGGTTCCAAACGTCGACGTAAGGTGTCGTTTGAGTCCCTCCCTGCTCTGGCTAGGCTGTGCTGGAAAGTCTCTCGGCGGTCATGGCAGACAAATGACTTAAAACAGGCCTGTCCATCTCTCACTATGCCTATGTAGTGACGGATGTTAAAGAACCATTGCCTCGGTAAATGTGTAGGGGCGTGCTTTCTATCTTCCCATAGATTCGGTCACCATCATCCCCCCTCCCCATTAGACTAGGGTCCGGGCAACAACGCCACAAGGGTAATCTCACTTCGGTGTGGATACAACCCCCGGGACCTCTCGCCCTTGAGTGTCGGCCGTAAGGAAGGCACGAGGTGAGATAAAATTCAAATCAATCAATCAATCTTCCCTTGTGAATAAATGCACTGCTCCTCTAACACAAGAGGCACATGGTCCCTTTGCAAAAGGGGATACATCTACGATTGGAGCATAAATAGATGTGGGGAAATGAATCAAATACATCAGAAACTTAGAAATAAAGTAAATCTCCTATGGCAATATACTGGCTTGGTATGGAGTAAGGGAATGTTGTGTTAGAGTTGATTTAGCATAATTTTAATGCATATTTCTATGAAAATTATTGTGTTTAATCAACATTTTTTAACATTTATTCAATGTTGGTTTGAGTCCATGAAATGGAGTCAAGCTGAACCCTCTGTGAACGTTTTTTTCAACTGGGATATAAAATTTACACACTTTGTACAAGGGTATCTTATAGCTCTCGGATAGCATAAATGTCAAGGAATTTGAAATCCCCTAGTCAGTGTGCAATTAAAAAAAAATAAAGCCAAACGTTTGTCAAATACACCTCTTTCCACGTTCTTAGGGGCCATTAAAATATTACTTAACACAAATTTGGCCACTTTTTGACCCCCCTCCCCCCCTTGTAACACTTTGTAACAAAATGACCATCCCCCAATGTAACACTAGCCAGACCCACCCCCCCCCCCTCTCATGTATCAACAAATATATCTTTGCATTACATTCATCAATAGGCAAGCTTTTCCAATCAGTAGGCCTACTCATTAATTCATATGACCCCCCCCCCACCCTTTTTAATTTGACAGGAAACACCTGAAGATTTTTCCCCTGTAAACACATCCTGACATGTACTTCAGACAATATACTCATGTCATGACTTGTGATTCATCGGAGAATTGCACATGTTCACTTCACAAAATTTTGACTTGTGATCTGTCAAAAAAGTATAAGATGTCATTGTCATTGCATTTTTTATCCTTCATGGCTATTGATTTAGAGCGGCAAAATATGCCCATTCTGCTGTCCTGGGGGCTGTGTACAAATGACGTCATGCAGGAGGGGGGGAGGGGGGGTCCCACTCTCCATGACCAAGCATGACAAGGGGGGAGGGGGGGTTTGGGCTGCATGACATCATGTCATTAAAAAAAATCAAAATTCACTTTGGTTTTGGCAAAAAAAAAAGATTTGTAAAGGAAGGGAAGTTTAATGCATTCATTTGACATGAAATATCTATTACCTATAGATGCATGCTTTCCTCAAACATCCCTCCCAATGAGTGTCATGGGCATGAATGTCAATGTTGGATGTCCAGGGTCCACTGCTCTATCCTACCTCTAATCTAAGCCCCATACCAATTTAAAGGAGCTCTGAATTGGAGACGTTGCTGCAGTGCAAAAGTCAACGGAGTAAACTCCTCGATTCAGAGAGCCTTTAAAATACCCTTTTAGTTGGATGTATTTTACAATAGCACCCCATATATAGGTTGACCCTCCCCCCCCAGACAGATTGCAATATTCTCAGTCATCCCCTTTATTCCATAGTAATTCACAGGCTTTTGTTTGCTGAAAAGGAACCCCTGTTGAAGTGTCAAATGTTTTTTGCTCAACCCCCCCCCCCCAATCCACCCCCTCCCACTCTTGATAGATAATGAATGAGCTCTCCACCATCCTTTTTCACTGGGGGAGGCTTGGGGAGATGTTAAGACCCCTCCCCCCCACAACCTCACTCTCCACACAAGGGATGTCATCAATATCCACAATATCGAAGCATCGCCATTCTTAGAATTTTGAATATCGTATTGACATTGTTGTTATATTGATATATTAGGATATCTCATGAAAAATATGAAAATATTTGACTGAATTTCTTGCCATCTGATGACATGTATAGACATGTTTGGTATCAGATTAATTCTGAGGGTGTCACCAATACAATAGACTAGGCCTACCCTTCTTTTGTACAATGGTATTAGGAGGGTAAACTCTTAACCACTAGAAAATGAGTCATGTCCTGACAGAGTCCCGAACAAGAAAGGAAAATTAAAGACATATGAGTTTTGTGGACTCTGTTTGTTGTTGCATGTATAACATCCTTGATTGCCAATTCACACCCACTGTATGTTCCTTTGAACCATTTAAATTTGTTTATACTGAGGCAATACGCTTTATGTCAAGGTGAATATCGATGCTCCATTGACAATGCACTAAACCCCTGTATTGCACCCCTGCGTTGAATAACCGGCGCCAAATCCGCACGATGACGTCATAGGTCTATCGCGCATGTGCAGCATTTTCGAAACGTAAACATTCAAAATGGCGGCGGTCAGGATTTCGCGAAGACGATGGGTAAATAAGGGTTTAATTTCAATCTTATTGATGAAATATTGATTAATTATCAACCCAAACACCTTGACATAAATGACTCCTAATTATTCCCCTCGCAGGTTTGGCCCGCTCTGCACTCGGCCTACCGGCCTCGTGCGGAACGGCCCAAACCAGCTCGGGAAAAAATTGTCGCCAAACACTCATCATTGTTCACCTTTACCATTATATGCATTGGGGGGGGGGGTATCACTCTGCATGATGTCATGCTGAGGGGGGGTAAAGTGCTCTATGACGAAACATGACAAGGGGGGGAGGGGGGGTCAAAATTGGTCCAAAAAAGCATGACGTCATTTGTACACAGCCCCCTGTGGCATAGGGCTGGCAAGTCAAGTGACCCTTTACAGGGCAGGCAGTTAAAGGGTTAAAGTTCTTTTCTTGGGAATAACACAAGATATAGACACATTTTATGACTTCTCACTAGGATCCACTGATTCATATGAATGTTCAATTCCTGGGGATAATTCGGGATATAAACTTCTGCTATGACTTGTGCTCCACACAAGAATCCACTTGTTGAATTCCTGAGAACAACTCAAGATGTTTACTCATCTCCACAAGAATTTTCCTTGTCAATAGATCATTTGATTCTCAAGTTTTGCTTAGAGGGAACATATCAAATTCATGGGAATAATTCAAGACATAAGCTTATGTCATGACCTGTGATTGCCACAAGAACCTGCTCAGTTAATTCCCTGGAATATACACCCTGTCACAAAGTGTAACAAACTTCATGACCCCCCCTCCCCTATGGTGTTATGTAATATATGAACGGCCCCTTAAAAAACCTTTAAGGGACCTTTGATTTTCGTAATGCACATGGGGACCAGGTATAGAATATGTCACTTCCAACCCCAAAAGTGGGAGCATGTGTGCAACTCAAAGCTACTTAATCAGCTACAGTGTACTTACCAATTTTGGGAACGAGGCTGAGAGCGAACCGCCATGTTGGATTGAAGGATATGAAACAGAAACTGACCCCTAATATCTGAGGCCAACACCAGGTGGCAGTCCTTGGCCGTGGATCAGGGTCATCGTCCGGATATACGACACCTTTCATGGCAGATGTCTTAGATTGTCTTGTCTGGTCTGTGGATGATTCAAAATATAATTCAATTGAAACCATTCATACAGTCATCTGTAAACAGGTAAGTTGGTGATTTATGTGATATAACTGACATTGATTGGATAACCAAATAATGAATTGTACCAAACTGTTTCTATCACTCAGATGTGAAAGGTCATTAAGAGTTAGTGGTACGCTCCCATTCCCTTCATTTCTGAAGAGAGACATTTTGTGGGATGTCGGTTATAGGCCTATATCCATCTTTATGAATATATTTTCTTGTTGGTCCATAATGGGACGCACATGTTGTCTAAATTATGTGTGTTAGATTCCACTGATGGTGGTTTGTGGTGTGAAGATACTTGCAGAATCACTGTCATTTCTATCTGAAAGCATATGCAATATAACTTCTGCCTATACAGATATTGGGGAGCTGTTGTGACGCAGTCATATACAAGAACTCAGAGATATGAAATAACTGTTGCATGTCTCATGTGTTGTCATGTCTAATGTGTTGATGGCACATTAGACATGAGAAGAGAACCATGTTGTATGAGGGATAACCTGTCATATTTGGGCCTAATTTTGATAACTCATTATAGAATCCAATTGTTATAAAAAGTATGGTATACAACTAGACAAAACACATCACTAAGCGTTAAAATGATATTACCGCACTGATCTGGGTTACCGATCTACTTTCATATACCCTTGAGAAACAAATAGTAGTCATCCCAGTTTTTTAACTAATTTTGTTAGTTTTTTTCAAATAATGTCTATAATAGCCCAGTGAACAATATAATGTCCTTCACTGCCTTGGGCTATCATTTGACGCTAAGCCAAAGTAACGCAAAGAATACAAAATTGTCCTGTGGGTGATGCCACTACCACAGAAATGTCTTCCAGTTGTTTATAAGGAAGTGATCATTTTTTAACAATGGGGGGGGGGGCTGGTGGGTTTGAGGGGGATGGTCAGACATGAGTATATTCAGTGGCAGATTTAGAGGGGGGTGCAGGGGCGTGCTCCCCCTTTTTTCCTGTACTTAAGAGTTTACCTAACTTTTTTTACCCTAGAATTTAGCCAAAATTAAGGGCTAAATGAGGGGCGCGCCCCTCCCTTTTCAAAATCCTAGATCTGACCCTGATATTGTCTGAAGTACATCTCAGGATGTGTTTACAGGGGGAAAATCTTCATGTGTTTCCTGTCAAATTAAAAAGGGTGGGTGGGGGGGGGGTCATATGAATTAACGAGTAGGCCTATTGATTGGAAAAGCTTGCCTATTGATGAGTGTAATGCAAAGATATATTTGTTGATACGTAGGGGGGGTCCTGGCTGGTGTTACATAATAAGGGAGAGAGGTGGTCATTTTGTTATACTGTTACAAGGGGGGGAGGGGGGTCAAAAAGTGGCCAAATTTGTGTTATGGTAGGACTGGGCTGGATGATACATACAGGTATCTGTCTAATATGAATAATAATGATGATAATATGATAGTAGTATTAACCTTATTATGAGGATCCCAGCCTAGATATATCCAGGTGAAGGAATATCCATTAATGAATAAAAATTGTCCATGCATAATGGTCCATGGTATGATAGACACCTTTATTGAGACATTTGGAATTTGTATAACCCATACCCTGACCCTGATATTGTCTGAAGTACATCTCAGGATGTGTTTACAGGGGGAAAATCTTCATGTGTTTCCTGTCAAATTAAAAAGGGTGGGTGGGGGGGGTTCATATGAATTAACGAGTAGGCCTATTGATTGGAAAAGCTTGCCTATTGATGATTGTAATGCAAAGATATATTTGTTGATACATAGGGGGGGGTCTGGCTGGTGTTACATAATAAGGGAGAGGGGTGGTCATTTTGTTATACTGTTACAAGGGGGAGGGGGGTCAAAAAGTGGCCAAATTTGTGTTACGTAATATTTGAACGGCCCCATGCCTACCTGCATGATCCAGATTCTATGGCATAATCTTTTTTTCTGCATTACAACGTTGCCATTCTTAGATCACATCGCAAGTGTTAAGGCATAGGAATGTCGAATTGGCAGAACTAATTACACAAAAATGGGCTCTTCATGATAGTCATCAAACACAATAACAGGTCATGTTTATTGGCGTGGCACACATATTATGGACATGAGTGTATCTGTAGTCTCTTAGGGAGTGATCATTTTTTAACAACGGGGGGGGGGGCTGGTGGGTTTGCGCGCGGATGCATGACAATTTTTTAACCCCCCGAACGTGCCCTTTTTAACCTATAGTAATGCGCTGGGTTTTCCACTGAAAACAGGTGAAATTATTTTGACCCCCCCATCAGAGGGGTTGAAAAAATTCTGACCACCCCCCTCAAACCCACCAGCCCCCCCCCCCCCCGTGGTTAAAAAATGATCACTTCCTTATAAACAACTGGAAGACATTTCTGTGGTAGTGGCATCACCCACAGGACAATTTTGTATTCTTTGTGTTACTTTGGCTTAGCGTCAAATGATAGCCCAAGGCAGTGAAGGACATTATATTGTTCACTGGGCTATTATAGACATTATTTGAAAAACTAACAAAATTAGTTAAAAAACTGGGATGACTACTATTTGTTTCTCAAGGGTATATGAAAGTAGATCGGTAACCCAGATCAGTGCGGTAATATCATTTTAACACTTAGTGATGTGTTTTGTCTAGTTGTATACCATACTTTTTATAACAATTGGATTCAATTGGATTTCATAACTCTGAGTTCTTGTATATGACTATGTCACAACAGCTCCCCGATATCTGTATAGGCAGAAGTTATATTGCATATGCTTTCAGATAAAAATGACAGTGACTCTGCAAGTATCTTCACACCACAAACCACCATCAGTGGAATCTAACACACATAATTTAGACAACATGTGCGTCCCATTACAGACCAACAAGAAAATATATTCATAAAGATGGATATATAGGTCTATAACCGAAATCCCACAAAATGTCTCTCTTCAGAAATGAAGGGAATGGGAGCATACCACTAACTCTTAATGACCTTTCGCATCTGAGCGATAGAAACAGTTTGGTACAATTCATTATTTGGTTATCCAATCAATGTTAGTTATATCACATAAATCACCAACTTACCTGTTTGAAGATGCCTGGATGGCAGGTGTGTGCCTCACCTGTACGATGACACCTGTAGACTGAGCAGGGGCAGCCAGGTGTATCCTTCAGGTATCTAGGTACCCTATACATCTACACCCCTGCCATAACATACTCGATGCCAAAAAGGGGAAGGGGACCCTCCCAAAGACACAAGGAAGATGGAGGGGTACACATGTATGGTAATAAACATGTAAACATGTATGCTCCAACTAGACTTAGATTTGGTAACAATGTAAATGTCGAGAATGGGCAATTAAGTAGGGACCGTTTAGTCGGTAGCTCTCTATATTGAATTGGGGAGGGGATATATCAAGGTTTCTGGAAAGTTCTATAATACAGGATTCCTTTAAGATAATGAGTGGTGATATAGGGAATTGCGGAATGGGACAATGTACATGGCGAAATGGGGAAGGTCAGTAGTATTGTACAGATTGAGACTGAGGCATGGATATGAGAGGGATGGTGTCCGAGGCATGGTGACTTAGGGAGTGATCATTTTTTAACAAGAGGGGGGCTGGTGGGTTTGCGCGCGGATGCGCAAAAAAAAATTCAACCCCCCTCTCAAGGGTAGAATAATTTGTTGACCCCCCATAAGGGGTGAAAATCCCATGCTAACGTGCCCTTTTAACCTATAGTAACGCGCAGGGTTTTCCACTGAAAACAGGTTAAATTATTTTGACCCCCGATCTGAGGGATTGAAAAAATTCTGACCCCCCCCAGTCAAGGGGTTGAAAAAATTCTGACCCCCCCTCAAACCCACCAGCCCCCCCTGTTGTTAAAAAAATGATCACTCCCTTAGGAGATGGTAGGGTATGGGAATGAGGGAGACGCCGTCTGAGGCAATTATCCAAGGACATGAGCCTAGTTATGTGGGAATGGGAGGGAGTCTGAGACATGGTGATTCAGGGGATGGGGTAGCCTGGTACCCTGCCTTACTGCGTGATGGAGCTGGTGGTGGTGCAGTAAGGCATGGCACAAAGGTCTGCCCTGGTGGCAGACAGGTGAACTATCATTCCCCATACATTAAGCATTATGTGTTTGTAAACATTGGCTGTTACAGGTGTTCTACATCCGTCATATTGGTGTCATTAAAACTGAGAGTCCTTTATGACATACTGAAGCCATATTTCAGATGGCATCAATATGACGGAAGGGGGACAGAAGATATTGGGTACAGAAAATTGTCTATGGGCCCATCCATTGCTAAAGGCCATGTGCTTTCTCTTTGACAGCTCTTTGTTTACAAATGGAACATGGCCATTATAGCATTCATTTTTCAAAATGAATGTGCACTCTGAGTATGAATACTATGGTGGGAAAATCTCTGTTCGCGCATGCGCAATAAAGTCTAAGTGGTCAGCAGCGTCCCTAAGATGGCACCAGATGTGTGGCTTCAGGCTCATTAATTTGCCTCAGAGTCTATCAGTACTTGGCTACTCCTCAGTATGGGTAGAAAATGAGACTACCAGATCCTTGACAAGTGGGTTCAAAGGAAAATGATATAGACGGTGATAATATTGAGAACTGGAAAAGGGTATTCAAGAGTTTCTATCTCTGTTGAATCAATTCAAGGAATAACAGCTTCATATGCTATGTAACTGAACCTTTTTTGTTATTCTATGAGAAAATTAACAATGCTTACATTAAAAATGTCTGTGACAGTGTAGTAGGTATTAGGGTTGATTTAAGGCAAAGTGAGCCACTAAGCCTTCAGTATTATTCAAGGAAGGGAGGACATTTCCAAGATGTTGAGCAGGTTTTAGGATGCGTATCATCAAAATAAAGCATCCAAATTTTTCTGTGTGTTTGATATAAACATGGGACACCTGCAAAAAGAAAGTGGGACAATGATGGGACTCAGTCACAGTGCTGTAACAAATCAGGATCCATATTATAAGTGTTACTTTTCATAGGTAAAACCTTAATTCTGATAATAGTTGATTAAAAAAGTCAAAGAAATCCAAAGGGCTACATATGGGACCAGATAGAACGGATGAAGTGCCGGGCATACAATCAAGAATAGTATAGGTTCCCTATGATATGTTACTTCATAGAGTCCTATAGTGCAAGCCACCCCCCTCTACCCCCCCCCCCTTAAAAGTAGGCTACCTTTTGTGTTCAGTACTGAGTCTTATATAAGATAAGGGGGTTTATGGAGATGTCAGGAATCTTTATCAGAGTGATATCAAATGGAAACAAGGGGCCACCTACACCAAAAAATCCTGCTGAATCCAAAATTTGTGGTCTTGATTCTCAAAATTTGGCCAAAGATAACTAAAAATGAGGTTTGATGACGAGAATATTTTAAAAATGTAAAAAAAATATATTGAAAATGATTGTAACTTTTTATAGATGCAACATGCTAATCAAAGTCAGTACCTCAATCTACATATCCCAATGTTTGCCTATCCCAACCTGACAAGTACTCTGCCTGTGTATGGCTCTGCCTCTCCCACATACTGCCTATCCCTTAGTCTGCCTATCACTCATACTACCTATCCCTTGAAACATCTAGAGTTTAATTAGGTTTTCCCTCAAATGGCTTAAAGGATTAAAGTTTACCCCTCACCTTTGTACCTAATTTTCCCTGTTCATTCTTACCATTAGTCTACCTATCGTCAATCTGCCTATCATTCACTTTACCTATCCCTCATCTCCTTTTTAGGTACTTTTGGTCAAACTTTGAGAATCAAGATCACAAATTTTAGATTCAGCAGGATTTTTGGTATAGGTGGCCCCTTGTTTCCATCTGATATCACTCTGATAAAGATTCCTGACATCTCTATAAACCCCCTTATCCTACATAGGACTCAATACTGAACACAAAAGGGAGCCTACTTTTAAGGGGGGTAGAGGGGGGGGGCTGTTACACTGTGTCCATAGGTAAAGCTCTGAGTTTCACCTCCTATCTATTGAAGCTTCTTGATACAATGGGCTAGCCTCTATAAGTGTCTTGACAATTTGCCAATATTGAGACGATACTCAGTCAAACAATGGGCCAGAATCCAGCTGGGGGGGGGGGGCGCTTAGGTAGAATTTGGCCAACAACTCACATGGTGCGCTTGGGAATAGCTGGCAATGGAATTGAAATTTGTCTTTAAAAGAGAGTAGTGACCCCTCCATATTATTGAAAACAGCTAGGTGGCATAAGACCTTTTATTTGAATGCATATAGGCTTCCTGACCCCATCCCCACTTGCTACTCCTGTACCCATACATCAGCAATAACACAGAAGGTGAACATCTAACAGCATACCTAGTGGGTATTACTGTGACATTCATGTTTTGAATGAAGGAATATGGTAGTGCTCCCATTACAGCCTGCGTCTATAATACAATAAGTCATAAGATAACGGAGGGAGTAGGATGGGATGCCTAAGTAGGGTGTTCAGTCTATTTTTAGAAAACGGTGAAAAAGTTTGATTTTCAACCAAAATAGATGAAGGGATCCTGAGTAATACAAAGCTGAAAGAAGTGTAGCTCTACATCACTAGTTCCTTTTTAAAAGAACTTTTTCTATCAGAAAAAAAGGGTTTTGGGACAGACAAACTCACCATGTCTTAATTTCATTTGAAGCCCTATATCTTGGCTATTCTAAAAGGTTTATTTAAGTCACCAACTCCAAATGGGTCAGTTTTTATAGTTTTTAGATATAACATCAAAACTACACTGAGTAATGCTTGGATTGCCACCAAATTTTCTCAATAGTACTACAATTAAGTAGTTTAAGTACCGTAAAATGGGGATACTTTGGCCCACTTTTTGGATATTTCCATAAAATTAGCATGTTAGGAGTGCAAGTATTGGAGAAATAACTGTTATTAGTTTGAGTTTTAGTCAGTATCTTTCAGATGTATGTGTAATTTTAAAATTTTGTGGCCAGCAAGTACTAGATTTACATCAAAATAGGTTGGGGCAAAGTTACCCTTACTTCGGGGCAACATTGGCCCACAAGGGATTCCCTATGGTAGTATATTTCTTATTTTTTCACAACCAAATATTGGGTCAAAGTTACCCCTAAAAACTTTGTCAATATAAAAAGCATTCTTAGAAAGTATCCAATTCAGGTATTTTTCATCAAAGGTGAACAAAACTCATGGATACAGTCTAAAATACGGCATGTAACAAAAATTGTGAAAAATATGACTATTTTGACTAAAATGACAGGCATTTACTAGTGGCGGGCCAAAGTTACCCCCAAGGGCCAAAGTAACCCCAATTTTTTTAGAGAAATTATAATTTTACAGAAAATGTGAAATAATAAAATCCTTCTTGGGCTAAATGAATATAGTACACTTGATTTGACATGCCTTTGGGTTGATTAATTGTTGGTTAAAACCAACAGACTCATTCTTGAATATTATTGGTTGATCCAGACGCAATTTCCAGACACACCGAAAATTGGTGAAAATTTTAGCCTCTACTCATTGCCTTATATCTAAAAATAATTATCACTTTCAAAATTCTATTTAGGCTAAAATTGTAGCTTAGATGATAGGCTTTTTGATAAAAGTGACCTAGATATGAAAAATATCCTTAATTGTAATATCAAGATCAAAACAACATTTTTCTGTGACTGGGCTAATGTTACCCCTTAAGGGACAAAGTATCCCCGTTTTACGGTATACCAAAAATAAAAAAAGAAATAGGGATAAAAACTCTTGGAATTGCAGGTCTTGTGTGTAAAATTTGGTCAAATTTCATCCACAAATTTAACTTTACCCTCAGTTTATTAAAAATCATCATAATATTATACTCTTAAGAATGACTATACCTTCCCTACAGTGTGTCTACTACACAATACAGTTACCCTCTGCCACCTATAAGTTAGCTCAGGAAGGCCCTTGCTGAAAATGGTCTTTGGCCTTTTTTTAGACACACTTCCGACTCACCCCAGTCCAGCCTTTACAGAAAAATAAAACAACATAACTCATTTTGTCATTTTTATCCAGCCAAACATGTCTACTAATCAATACAAAACAGTTCAACACTACAAAAGATGATTCCTTAGACTGGTGAGCATTCTACGTAAACAATCACTTTTTGTGACCTACACTGAATTGGCCCAATTCAGCGTAGGTCACACTTCCGGAGTTGAGAATTGGTGAGTGAGTGAGTGAGTAATAGATGTTTAATGCCATTTCGACAGCTAAGGTCATATTCATGACAAGAACTACATTACACAAATTCAGAGGAATGTGTCGGTGCCCGCGCATATGTGCACCACACACATCCTGAGGGGATAGGAAAAAAGAGAAATAGACCCTTTTAAGTGGGCTAGGGAGGCCCATTTGAAAATTGGTTCCAAGCCTGTGGTGATGTAGGATTAAAAGGTAGAGCCAAACTTTTTTTCTGCCAAATAGACCCCTATAGGATGGTGGGTATTAAATAGATTAAAGCTGGTATATTAGCAGGCTAGCTAGTCTATATATATGATAGGCTTGGTGAGTAGAAAATAACTCATTTTTCATGGGAAGAGGTACCTTGAAAAAAATTATGTGTCATATGAACTCGAAATGACATGGAAATGTTAGATAGGACCTCCCACTAAGGAAAAAATATAGTTCATGATGTTCTAGGACTGCTTTGATAAGCAGTAAATTACTTAAAATTTGAGAATATTGCCCAAAAAAGCTAAATTTGGGCAATTTTTCGCCTTTGACACCCAATATATCCAAGGTTTATAGGTCGACATAAGCCAATTTGTCATTTTTCTGAAGTTCCAGATATTTTCTATCAAATATGACTAGAATAAAGAAGAAGGGAGCTTTAATCTGTATATTGCAGCCCCCTGAAGGTAAAAAGACCCAAAAACATTGTTTCTTGAATCAGCCCATATCATAGTAGTCCAATACAATCAATGCTGGATTGATTTGCCCAGTTTAGCCCAGCATTATAATTATGTCTGGAGAGGGAGTTTTTGGAGAACCATCAATTTCCACTACCAAAATACATGCCTCCACAGGCAGCTCAAAGATGCACTTCTCACTTTCTCATTCATATAAAACCATGATTTTACTACTGTAAACCTTTTAAAGCTGGGACAAGATCTGAAATATATAGATTTTCCAATTTCTGCATATCTATCATCACCCCACTTGTGAAAGTGTCCTGCCAAAATCTCATTCTATTCCATGCATTCTAACCATGTCAAGTTCAAGCATATATGTGTGTAGAAATAAAATGCTTCCAGCATTTTATTCATGTCAACAAGCAGTCTTGATTGTACCGGCACAGTGGCTCCATCTGAAGCCATAAAGCAGAGTATTCTATAATGGTGGTGAATTCAATTTAGATGCCTGGCAGCAGAGCAGACACCACTCAGTGCTGCCGCCAATAGGCTGTGACCAGAACTAATTAACCAAGTGGTTTCCCTTCCCACCAAAGAGGATAGACCAGCTGAAACCAAAGTCCAATGATGTGCACATAATAAGCCATATCGTGCCATAATAAGTGGCACCCTATTACTTGGGAAGGGGTATATAATCCTCTGAAATACATATCAGACAACACTATATTAACTTTTATACCAGCTTTAAGACAGTTTACCCAAACTTTTTTTCTCTACGTCCCATCTGAGTCAAAGCAGAGCCTGCTTTAATAAATGCAGTATGCAATGGTACATTATTCTTAATCTCATCACTAGCAATCAATTTTATTTGACCATTTCTTCTGCATCAGCAGATTTTTATGAAGAAAATGCAGGGATCAAAATGATAAAATTTTGAAAGTATAATTACACTTCAATTTGAGGACGAGGTTGCATCAAAACCATCCCGCTATTCCGAATAAGATTGGTAAAAATACATATATACTCTTTAGCTCAAGATGTCTCCCTTATATGGCTTTCCCCACTACCGTGTAGTTGATGATATTAGATTTAGCACTGATTGTCATTTTAAGCAATAATTTATTGGTTTATTTCATAGATTGTTGAAACAATGCTAAGCAGCAAACTGCAGTACTTCAGAATCATACTATTAAGAATTTAGTTCTTTCTCTGTATTAGGTGTGAAAAAAAAGACTGTTCTCTACGGGCACCTAGTGGCCATTTTGTGAACTACAGCTCAAGTCTTGTTATGAGGAATCTGGCAGTTTTTAAGCGTCATTCATTCAGAAGACATTTTTTTCCCATTTCCTGGGGTATTTTCTTCCACACACCAGTTCCACCCCACTCCAGATGCAACCCATAGACCTAGTGCATAAGGTCCCACTCTGTCTGTATTCATATGCATCCAGAGCAGAAATTTAGTTGCTCTGGAACCCTGATTTTATATGACCATTTTAACTTATAAATTTTTTGGAGTTGCAAGCCATGTCAGCGGCCGGGAGCGTAGCGACTGTAGCAACTCCATAATGTTTTCTCCCTGTCACCTATGACATCATTGGTGACGTCATGCTGCCTCAGTGATGTCACCTGCAGTGGCTAGCGATGTTGCCATGATCTATGAGCACAACTCCTATCCGTGGTCCTTGCCACATTTTTCTTGTTACGCTTATCTTTTTTATGGGAAAAATTCCTCATCTACATTGGGAATTATTGAGCAAAACTCAGACTTTTTAGGTGCTTGGCCATAGTGAAGCAATCTTCATACATTGGCCTGCCCTGGGAAAATAGCACTGGGACCCCAACGTTTTATTCATATTTTGATTACAAATAGTACACAGAAAAAAATAATGTTCAAAATCTTAGTCAGATGTTAGTCAAAAAGGCTAACTTTCTAAAAATACCTAGTCAAAAGCATGTGCCTAAGTGTCCAAGTTTTTCTTATTCAAATACGACTAACCATTAGTCAAAGTGTCCAACTTGCCTTGGCTTGCCTGATTTTCTTGGTGGTTTTGACTAAGTATGCAATCTAGTATTTTCAGTTTAATTCTAATGGTGAGTGTAAGCTCTATATAGGATCCACATCCCAGAAATCATTGTATCATCATTTAGGAAGCATGTGAAATGCCTCACGTCATATTCTTTAGAACCCATGAGTCAAGTCACAATGAAGCAGATGCGTCTGTGGATACTTTACTTATCTAGATTCCCACAGAAAAGGTGTTACTATCTGTCTACCTACCGTAATCTCCTGTGTATAAGGCGAACCCCACCTATAAGGCACACCTAGAGTTTTAGGATTTGGCCAGAAAAATGAAAAATTCCTAACTTCTTTTCTACTGAATGAATTTTCAAAATTTAAAAAGCTGTGTTTCCTGGACCCCCTATGCTGCTGATTGGGTTACATGGGAGTGTCACATATCAAAAGAAAGGTCTTGGTGTCCCCTTTGTGGATCCAGGGAGAACTAAAACCCCCTATATAAGACACGCCTTATATGGGGGGAGATTACGGGTTTATTTAACAAATCTTCAACCTATTTGATATATTTGCCAAGCTTGACGTTATATTGAATTGTGGAAGCCTCAGATGTATATAGTGCCTGAGAATCACCATCATTTTGATATCCATTGAACAATTCATAGTACACAGCCACCAGAAAAAATCCTGTTATAAACCACGCTGCCACCTGATGTGTAAAGGCAACACTATGCCAGTATACCTTAGTCAAAGTCACTAAGGGATCTTAGTCAAAGTCACTAAGATCCCTTAGTGACAGTGGCTAAGATAAGTTTGCTTGCCTGAAACTCCCAGCAGGTACGTTGTTCAAGATTGTGCTTGGAGAGAGAAACTGATTTGGGTAGTCAATGTGACTAACATAAACTAGACATTGTTAGTCACACATTACTCATATGTACTTAGAGTATTTAGCCGTTTTGACTAAGTTAAGTTAGACCGACTAACTTGGTTTTTTTTTCTGTGTATAAAGAACTTGTGGAGCAAGTTTTAAGAAAATTCCTCATTATTAATTTTTTGAGTCATCTGTAGCCCTTGGCCCTAAGACGTTTAAATCATTTTCCACACACAAAGAAACCCCCATTTTCATCCCCTTATGGACTGATCAATTGAATCCCCATAGAGCTCCTGTATGTAATACACCTAGTAAATCATTGCACACAAAACAACCCTCTATATTCTTTTTCACTGATTCCCAAATTTTATTTCTGTGCAGTTTGTACGAGGAAAAGAGGCATTAACAGTACAACTGGCATTCATTTACATTTTTGTAAAGGGACTAAAATATCTAAAAACACGACTCTTGTGGGCATACACCAAGACTTATGTTGTGGTATATCATCAGAATGCATATGGTTAGATACATCAGTGAACGCTGAAACGTAAGCGCCTTCCATATATCTGCTTAATCCTGGCACCAGAATCGTACAATTGTGCCTATTTTTATCTTTCAAATTGCTTACTTTTTAGGCTTAAATTCTCCTGACATCAAAATATTTGGAACATATCAAATATGTCGAATGTTAACTAGTAACACTGTTAACACTGGAGAACCTGTCATGGCCCGAGCAGCGCTAGGATTATTACTGAGGATATCCATTGGGATCAGATCAAACGAGGCATCTTCCAAAGTGAAATAAGCTGCTTATAAATGCCAGGTCTATAAAGAGGCGCACATAAACTATTTCCTGCATTGTTAACTCAGGTTAAGGAGTATAAAATTCGAGATGGACGTAGAAAAATAATATCGGTCAAATTGGACCTTCTCCCTCACTGACCTGACCTGGTGGTGGACAGTTGTCATTTCAGGTTTTCCCCAGTAAACTTATTAATTTTCAAGTAAATGTATTAGGGCCACAAAGACATCTGATTCAATGTTCGTGCATTTCTAACTTCGCTAATTTCTACATATGTTGTCCATGCTTCTGCAAATGAGTATTGAGTGCAAAGATGAAATTGGCCTATTGCTTGGAATCTCTCGGTAATTAATTATGTTAATAGGGGAAACATCATCCACTTCCTGAAGCTCATATAGGAGGCCCTTTTAAGACTTCTCCAAGTGAACCACAAAATGGCTTCAATATTAATTTGCATTAGAAGGAAACTTTAATTCAATTTAATTCTAAATAAATGCATCCAAGCCCCCACACATCTTTTCATTGAAATTGATCACACTTCACTAAACCATATGTAAATTCGCTTGACCTTTTTGGGAAAGTTGGTAACACACAATTGAAGTCCACGATCGGTTAAATATCTGTTAACAAGTGTCTCCTCTTCGTATAAGGAAAACATAAGTATTTTAGAATTAATGCCATTTTCTCTATTAGGCCACACCAATGACAACCGGGCGAGCACCATTATAGTAACATAACAATCAGGTTTTCATTTCAGCAAGAAAATGCAGGTTGCGAATCCTTTTTGAAAGCTGGGCCTTCGCGATATATAATAATTTCATTACATTTTACCACTTTTTTTCACTTATTTATATGAACAATGTATATTACATGTGGAGCACAGGAACAGGTGGCAAGGTATACAACAACAGTATTGGTGCAAAGATTTAACGTTTAGAAAGTGGGTCACTCAATGGTGACTCGACAGCTGAAATCTTAATCGTGCTGAAGACATATACAGCCTCATCAAGAGAAAAATAACAGGACCACTAAGAACTGGACAAATACCTTATTGTTATCATTATAGCTGGTTTGCCTTGTCAGTATTTGAACATACATATGTATACAACTGCCGCAGGGATATCGGCCTAAAGCATCGACTACTTCCATTACAGCGGTTTGCATGATAACCACGTTATCATGTTAACAAAACCAATTACTCTAAAAGTTAACATTTAAGATTTATGGGGAAAATCCCAATTCAATTATATAATTACAATGCATATTCAATTGGCTTTTTTTTTCTTACATTCCCCAGTAATGAAGTTTCAAGTAGTGTTTAAGCTGTCAAGAGTATAGAAACTGTTGACATGAGGGTTAAAGAAACTGTCACCTTCCTATCCCTTCTCGCCAATGGCGCCTTACAGCAGTAGACAGTCAGCTCAGGGAAACCCAAAGATGTTTGTATTCTATAAGCATGAATAAGTCTGCCATCATGATATATGAACGTATACATATTTGAGGCATATGTATATAGATATATAATACTTCAAACTTTGCGAAATAAGCATTTTTCTTGACTGAATATAATGAACTATCCCGCTTCATCTATATATATGGGGATGACCTCAGTTATCTACATGTATCATGTTAGGCAACAAAAATGAGAAGAGAAAATTCTACATCAGATTCATCTGATAAAACAACAGAACATTATCAGTACAATAGATCCACAAAGGTTGTGGTCATAGTAAATAGAAATAATATAAAGGGTGATTTTGTCTTCCTCTTTGCATCTGCAAGGCATATATAAACTGTCACTTGGGGAGACAAAACAAATATTCACTGGACTTTTCTTCTTTATGTTTTATAGATTTAAGAAATACGTTCGACATAGTTGGCTGGGAGCATGCCACTTTGTCGGCTGCGTTCAACCGTACCAGTCATCCATCCTTCATCAATCTGCTGGACATTGATAATGGTATCACCATCGAGGAAACTCACTTCATCATCATCCGCCGCTTGGTAGTCGTACATGGCACGGTACCGCGGGCCCTATAAACAATACATATGAAATATATTACAGGAGAGCTTGATAGAACTTGGAAGGAGATATCTAAAGTGGTAAGGGGTGTCTACATAGTTTACAGCCTCTTAATACTATAATACATAAAAAGAAACTGCTGTAGAATACTGTTGTCAATATTTTAACATCTTGCTTCTGAATTCCTAGTTATTGATTAAATCACCTCCACCAGGGTAAATGAATCAAATATTGATCAGAAATATTCCAATGCAACCCTACTTCACTAATCAACAACTTTGTCATGATAAAAAAAAATCACACATCTCTGGGGTGTATATCCAAACCATGCTCTTTAATTTGGACAAACCTAATTAGCTAAACATGTTTGCCAATATCTATGCACTTCACTGACTAATTTTACATAGTCCTACTTTTGATTCAATATCTTCACCATCTAGATTTTTAAAGAAACACTATCCACAAAATGGATTACTTTACCTGTTTTACCCTTACCAGGTCATTTTCTTTTATTTCTATTTTCACAAAGGGCTAGTTAGTGTTCAAGGGGGATGGCATTCCAAGAATATCAAACCATGCTTATTATTTCCTGGTCTCATTAAAAACCCACTGACCATGCCTAGCCAATCAACTCCATGCCCTAGCCAACCTTGCAAAGAGCCTGCAACAGGTTTCAAGAAGTTTCCATTAACCCAACTTCCCAATAGTTTAAATTGCAAAAATGAGCTTGAAAAAATACCCCTTCTATTCAGAGATAAGAATGGAACATTTCATGTTGCAGCTGAATCTAAAATGTTAAATGCCGAGACAGGGCCTAGCCATGTGTAAGGAAGGAGAAGGTAGATGACAGTAGTACAATGCAGGTTTAACTTTGCTTTCTCAAACAATCAAATTCATAGGTGATCAGATAAAAACATGGCATTGTTTTCTTCTTTGATATTCAGTCAAGCAAAAGTTGGCAGTTACAGCTTCGATAAATTTTCTCGGTGGGTGGAATCTGGCCACACTGGCCAGAATTACATGCAGGTTGCACAACAATATAGGCGACAACGCATCAAGGTTCGGGGTTAGTTATTTCCAATTGTCCGAACAGGAACCCACTGTCTGATATCTTATATAAGTTTTGATTTTATCCCATGTATATTTAAGTCATGAAAAGGTAATTTTATTATCATAGAGAGTGATTTATTTGAAAATGTATGTACGATAACCACCCCAAATGCATCTGTTAGGATTTCGATAGGCGATGCCAGTAAAATCAAAAATGTTTTCTTTTATCAACAAATATTTTACGTCTTTTCACCAGGTAATGAACAATTCTGGTGAAACAACACCATGCAAATTATTTGTTTTTATATCCTAGCAAAGTAGTTAACAGGTACTAAAATGCAAGGATGAATGGATTTAGTAAAACGCACTGGTGATTACAATTAAGTGATACTTAAATCTGTTACGAACTTTTTATTCAGACTATGATAGTCTAATAAGTGTGCTTTTCTTGAGATGAATGGCATACTTGGGTCACTTACATCCCATCCTTTACAATAATAGTGACATGGAAAGGTTGTGCATTTCTCTGAACTTTTATACAGATGCAACTTTTCTTTATCTAAATCTTACATTTTCTTGTGTTTTTTTTTTTGTTTTTTTTTTAAATATATCTTCAAAATGTCCTGTTCTTTCTGTGAAGGCAAATTGATGGACTTCAAATACAGAATTTGTTGGAATTTCTGCTTGAGAGAGAGTTCTCATCTGGTAGTTATCAACGCTTGGAGTGTGCAGTGTGTCCAACAGTCTTTCACTCAACAAAATTCTGAAACAACAGGGACAATACCACTCCATAGTTTGGCTGGTAACAAGTCACCCTATTGTTCTTCCTTTTGACTATTCCTCAAATGAAGAATGAAACAGTTTAAAATGCATATTGCTATTGGGCAGTTGTTCAATTTCTGACGCACACTAACATGACTGAGCTGATGAAAATTACATACAATAATTTGAAGGGGAGATCGTTTTAGACAAAAACATTTAGATTTTATAATCTAATAGTTTGGGAACTGATCAGCAGCCAAACTGATGCATTTGAATTTTATAGTTCCGGGTCGAGTAGCACTTAAAACAAAGAGAAAAAGAGGTGTTTAATACTGATGAGATCTGGGGTGGAATCATGTAAAAATCTGAATTGCATTTAGAAGAGAACAGGGTGGAACGCTGACAACATGCGAACGCTGTCAAGGCACAAAGTGTGGCCAGCTGACACCAGGTGGCGCACGGGTAAGTGCACGCCAGGTGGTGCAGGTGTCAGCAAACACCAGAGGGCATGGCTACCTGTCGGCATTGGTTGTGTCAGTCATGAAATGTTACAACTGCTCTGGGCAGACTGAAATATACAATGATGCACGACCATTACCTGCTTGCCTCGCCTGAAACCCCACTTCTTCTGTAAAAAGAGGGTGTACCCATCATCTCATCTCACAAAAGAACACATTGGGGCAAGGGGATGAGGTGGTCAGATAAAAAATATTAAGAGGGAGACATGTCCAAATAATAATAATTAGAACATGGGTGGCTTGCTTTCGAGGTAACATGCAAAGGATGACAGGATGAGGTTCGCGCTGGGTATTTGTCGTCTTTGCATTAAAGACACACGCCTGTTGACAACATAGCGTAAAAGCCTGCAAGGAACTTGCTTAAGGAGAAGTGCTACTCACGCTTTGCCCTTCACAGATACAAGACGTAGGTTAAATATGCAGTGTGATTCTAAAGACACTGTACCCACAAAACCACTAAACTAAGATGTGAACCTAATGTGTATGCCAGAAATTATGTGTAATTGCATCTTACATGTTGTATTTTTCCTCTGATTTGTGTCTCTTTGTAGTTTGTTATCAAAACTGAATATACAGTAAAACTCAGGTCATAAGCCAATTTTATTTTTGGATTTTTTTTTTTTAAACCGAAATCGGCTTCTAGCATCTTCTCAGTGTATATACCCCTGGCTTATGACAGGGTTTTGAAAAAAAAAAACGTCCATACTTTATTTCCCAAAATTACTGTTTTGAAGAGTATTTGAATCGGTGAAATATTTTTTCCTCTGATTTGTGTCTCTTTGTTATCAAAACTGAATATACAGTAAAACTCAGGTCATAAGCCAATTTTTTTTTTAAAACAAGAATAGGCTTCTAGCATCTTCTCAGTGTATGTACCCCTGGCTTATGACAGGCTTTTGAAAAAAAAAAACGTCCATACTTTATTTCCCAAAATTACTGTTTTGAGGAGTATTTGAATCGGTGTGGACACTGCCCGAAAGTCTACCCGGCTCAGGACCAGGCTTTTGTCAAGTCTAAAATTACCCCAAAATCGGTTTATAATCTTTTCCTCAACTCACACTAGGCTTATGACCAGGTTTGGCTGATGACCACGGTTTTACAGTATGTATGGTGTAAATGGGCACACATTAAGTGATGAAATTAAGTAAAAAGTTTTTTTCTGTATCTGCAACATACATGATAAAAATCAGTTACAAATACAAAAATTGAAATAGATGATAATAAAAAAAAAACATGTGAAATAAAGGCAGACATACAAAAATCTAAGTACATATACAGACTGGGAGGACAAAGCTTGATACAGTGGGATGTGTGTGGACTTTATGATGTAAAAGATTAGTGTAGAAATGTATTGAAAGAATCTATCCAGTATGTTGAAAAAGATACCGGAAAAAATAGCCCTACTTGAATGAAAAATATAATGATTCGATATTCAATTAAATCAAAAACTGCATAAAAATTACATGTCTGTGACATAATATTTATCTTAAGATTATATTTATCTTAAGTTGTTTTAAATTCAATGGGTTGCTTACTTTTGATCTAGGTTTAATCTGTGTAAAATATTTTGTCCAATTTTATAGTGTTATAATGTCATCCATATCCAAGATGAAATTCATCCCTGCCTCCACACCTCATGTCTGACCCATCTAATCCCATCTTCGTAGTAGAAATATTCATTACATGTAAGACACCACAGGCAGCCTTGTCTAGAGGTACACAGAACATTTAAGGCAGTTTTACTAACAGAACAAATACAGTTATGTGGTCTTTGGGTCTGAGGACACAGAGGTTCTTAGATCCCTGAAGACTTCTTAATGTCAGCTCCTTGTAGGGGTGCACCACACAATCTAGTGATGTTCCATATGCTGGAGCCGGGGCAGTCGTGAGGCACACGTAAAGCCACATACAGAGGGTAACATAAAGCAGCCGTATGTATATCACTTGAGTCTCACTTTTACACTTCCAAAATTCCTTTAAAGATTTTTCTAAATATTTGATCAACAAGACTACCCAAAACAGTGCAGCTCAAGGAAAGAAAAAATCTGTGGGCTTTACAACACCAAATAGGCCATGGGTCAAAATGAAGGCTTTGAGCAAATTTTTCCTTGCACTCATCAGACACCATCAGAACATTTTGATCTGTGGATACTTGATATTTTGCCATTGCATATTTCTCAGGTGTCTCTCAATTTCTAGATGGACATACATGTATATAATTAGAACTTATCAATATCAATTTAAAACAAACGCTGACATCGATGGACTGTTGAGTGATATACATATAAGTAGGTATCAGGGTATAAATAAACATGGAATAACATATATGTTCTTTGCAAGAAATCTTGGCTAGTGTTTGGTACATAATTTCATTACTGAAATATAGTCTTGTATTCAAGAGCTGTAGCAGCCAAAACTTATGATAGTTCCAGGACCATTTCAGATGATAATACCATTATCATTACCAACATCCACAATATGACAAAAGATAACCATTTTGCATTCATTGCTTTTGTAATACCTCAGTGTCGGGTACCTAACTGAAATCATGCCATATGATGAACCCTCCATGGAACACATGCGCAAGAAATGACAAGGTCAAAAGACTTTCAATTGTGACATCAATGTGAAAGGTTCTTGCTATAAGATAAATTCAATATGATATTTTTAGTATGAGCGATCTCATGATTCAGTGACTATAAAAGATATAGGGCACTGAAAATTTGATAAAGGCCTAACTAAAATGCACAGTTTTACTTTCTTCCTGCTGTTGCCCTATAGTGATCCTCATTTAATCCGCCAGTCACTAGGAGTGGATTTCTCCTCCAACAGTGCAAGTTCCTTGTTTAATTTGCATAACCAATAATATATAATACCAAGTAATTCTTAACCTAGGACCTCAGCTTGGGATATCTCATGATAGGCTAGGCCGAAGGACTGAACAGCAGGAATTCCTACCTCTCCTACTGGTATACATATCTACCCCTTCGGAAAATTTAATATCCCTAATTTTCACCCTTTTAAATTTTTAGTGATTATGATTTTTAACTTCCATTATCTTCCAATTATTATTGAATATGAAGAGGAACTTGACCTACCTGTGGTGGAGCTGCGCGTGGGGGTTCTGGCTCTGTGAGAACGTGAAGTAAAGTTATTATGAGTAACAACACAAAAATGGTTCAAAAGACATTGACTTCTCCAGTTCCACTGGGTTGATAATGATACTCTTTGGGGAAATGAAATTGGGGGTTACTATGCCCAATTCATCCATATGCAGATTTTTCCAGGTCATGCAGGATTACAAAGCGTATATGTAACACTAATGCTGGATATGGCATGCAAAGATTGAAGTAATAGGCTAAAGCAACTCTTTGATTGAGTAATGGTAATACAATGTATCTAGGTAAAGGGTCTCAACTCTGGACAAATACAATGTTGGTACATGTATAGGTATGTATTCTTATTTGTAGTGAGTGTGAGTAGTACATTCAAACATGCAAAAAAAAAAAAGAAGCAGACTAATAGTATAATCTATTACCAGTAATAAAAGGAAAGAAAAGAAAGAATATTAATTGCATTCTATAGTGTAAAGGAAGTGCACAGAAAAAAATTATTGAGCATCTTTGGGATACAAATGTATTCTCATACATTTTCGTGATTTCTTTCTTTCATACTGTGCCAATATATTCCTTGCAGTTACACTGACGTAAAATCATATTCAGCATCTAACTAGCATGTTTGGTATGCCTGCTGTGATCTTCAGGGCCGGAATTTATAATATGTTTCCAGTGGGCAAAGTAGGTCCAGTAAGCTTTATCTAATTAAAATAAATAAATAAAAGAGAAAAGAGGTGGAAATGATTCGTTATGAGCGCCTCACTGTTTGCCATTAGAACATGTAGCAGTTCATCATGGTCATGTCCTATTAATATTCATTTTACAGGGATGTAAGTCAGGAATAGGCAAAAATCAGGAAGCCATACATTTATTTGATATAAAAACCCTCTATTTTTCCACAAATAGCCCTCCTTACCACTCATGTAAGGAAAATAAATGTCATTCAAAAATTTCAGAAATCAGGAAATCCTGAAGACTTACATCCCTGTTTATTAGGAAAATGAGAGGAATATCGAGTGTATTCTCATGGTCAAGAAATTCCTTAACTTGTGCAACAGTTTAAAGTCTAAAGATAAGAATATGGAGGTGTTTGTTATTCACACTACTCCAAGTGTCAAAACCCTCAACCCCTTCAATCTTTTATGAATAAGCAATTTACAGATGTTAGGTATGTGTTTTTGTTTTCTTTCTGAAGTAGTTATCATATAAGGGCAAACAGTAACAACCCGGGATATGTACATGGGGTTAGGTTAGTGTTTGGTCGCTAACACATGCTGTTCATAACTTAAAACCTAGAGTCTTATTAACCTGGAGAGCGGACCATAAACCCGATGGATTGACCTAGCGGCACTGCTGGCCCGGGGGACATGCCGTTGGGTTCCGATCTCCCATAACTGGGTGCCGCAGGGCTACTGTAGCTTGGTGCTGGAGGGCCACCATAGCTTGGTGCCGGAGGGCCACCATAACTTTGTGGTGGAGGAGCACCATAACCGGATGCCGGGGATCCGTAGCCCTGGGACCCGTAACCTGAGGATGGGGGCCCGTGAGGATCTGAAGCGCAAACATAACGAAACACATGCAGCAACAAAACCAAGGTTCCATAGTAGCTTAATCAATACATAAAACAAACAACTATCATTATCATCAACTTTGTCAAGGCATTACAGAACCATGCACGTTAACTAGAAAGCAGTGGCTCTCAGGTATTCTCAATCTTTCCTGAAACTAAGTGAGGAAACTAAGTGGAGACTAAAATTGGCTCAACATCAGGTGGCACACTGTGGGGGTTGCCGTATACTGGTATGGTGTCAACAGTAAGGAGCGAATAGGTTTCTTTGTGGATTCAAAACTAAAAGATAAGTTTTAATACATTTGTACATGCAAAGTTGGTGTTCAAGGATCTGTTCAATGATGTAAGTTAAGAAACAGCTCTACTCAAACATTCCAGCTTCATTTGTTCACAGACTCGGTAAAGTCGGAGGAGAGATAACATAGCAATACTCTGCTGATAATTATGATACCCAAACTTCACGGGGAATGGCAATGTGCTTTTTTCCCCCCGTTTTTTTTTTTTTTTTTTTTTTTAAATGGCTAGAACCAGCAATCAATAGGAAAGCTATACTTCGTGAAATACATATACTGGATGGGTTCGATCTAATTGTTGGTATACTTTTAAAATCATGCAATAGCAGATACCCATTAATATGACAAGCTGAAATACTATTTAGGTTCACTAAAAAACCCTTATGTAGCTAAAAAAAAACATATATAAATACACAATATCATTCTGGTACAATCCATTTCTGATGGTCTATGGCATATGACATGCTGCCAGGTAGAAAGCTGAAATAAGATATTGGGAATAAAACACTGACATCAATCTTTGGTGTAATAGCTTCCCAGGAAACATAGTGGTTGATTGCCACATGCAGATACTGGCATGCACTTCTCTCATGGTTCAAACTAAATGATTCCTGAAACAAAACACCCATGCACAGAAAAGACATAAACAGATTTCTCCTGCAACATACATTTTCTTCTCTGGAGGAAGTAGGCCAAATGGTGTAGTCATGGTAAAGAGTATTTCACAATGAAAAAGTCAGACTTTATTTTTAACCTTTAAAAATGAGAAATGAAAGAGGCCACTAACATGCATATGTTGCATGCAAACATAAGAAATTGAGGGTAAACAGAATGTATACACATAACAGCAAGTTGCATTGATTAAGGTATATATAAGTTGGTGGGTTTATAAATTTAGTGGTTGATGATATTTGCCGTGTTTAAGTTGATGCATCCCCAAGAGCCACAAGATACCATGCATATAGGAGGTTTAGTGATCTACAAGCAGGATTTGACGATTGGCAATATGCATGGCAGTCGGCACAAAAAGGGAAGTAACCTACCCCTTGGTGCATTGTTTCATTACCTACTAAAAAAAAATGAGACTTTGAGACACTGAAATTATTGCATTGTGATGTAAAAGCCAATTGCCTGGAAGATAGGTATTTTGAATTTGGATTTTGTTCTCATTCTCTAATAGGGTAAGGTAAGCTTCCGATTTGGTGCCATGCCCACGCCATGTGCCAGATTCGCCTAATGTTAGAGCGACCCCACTACCGACCTTTCCTAACAGGCTGGTGATATTGAGGCTGTGAGGGAGGTGCCTGCGACTGCTGCTGTGGCGGCCTCTGGTTGTATGATTGATAACTAGGCTGCTGCGGCTGATGATGTTGCTGCTGCTGCTGTTGCTGGTAATGTTGCTGCTGCTGCTGGTGATGTTGCTGCTGCTGCCGTTGCTGCTGCTGGTGATACTGCTGCTGCTGCTGTTGCGGGCGTCCATGTTGTTGCTGTTGCGTGATTGAGCCATAGTTCTCGTTCATTGGGTCGTAATCAGCAATCGAGCCAACACGGCGGTTCGATGCAGGTTCAACTGTGAGTGTGGGTGAGGTGAGAGGCGAGAGGTGATAGGAAGGAGGGAATAGAGTAGCAATGTGTTAGTGCATGGTAAGCTTCCGCAACATTTACCGCCCCGATCGTCAAGCTGGGCGGCCGTCTTAGGGCTGCCCCATGAGAGATCACTGAGACAACCGACAACCATTCATCCACAAAACTGTTCCAAAATAAACGAAGCGACATTCTGACACATAGAACATGTAGGGATATTGCTACATCCCAACAGGCTTATGATCCAACAGAATGCTTTACCAAATTGAACAGTATTATCATTACTAAGGCATTTACATTATATTATCTCGCTGCCTATACTATAGTCATATAAAAAGGTCAGTCTTTTGTAACGTATCACAAGACAAACGAAAAAGACATTCAAGGAAAGCCATCCACATGGAGACCATTCCAGACACTACAAACATTTTGTTTATTGTCCATGAACAAGTTTTCCTTTTGATGTTTCAACAAATGCTTCAAAACTACCCGAAAAAAGGGTATCGTCAGGCAGGGGTGCAGGTTTGGCAATCGGTACTCACTCTTTGGTGAAGGTTTTGCCTTTGGCCCTGAAGTGACAGTGATTTCTCAATTTTGAATCACACCAGTGAATCACATTTATACAGATACTTAAATTTGTACTTAGACTATGTACAACTTGTTACACATCTTTCGTGAAGTAGAACCAAATTAGAAATATGGTCTTAAGTTAGTGAGATTGTTTTGTTATGCTAGACTTATATTAAGTATTTTGTTGATTAAAGTATTAACGATTCTATTTCATATATTATTTGATTGATTGATTTTAGTAAATATGTCCTGGTATTATGAATAGCACTTTTGGAACCACAATTTGTTTTATCACCATGACAGTTTCAGATCAGACAGCACGATAAACCATTTTGTTACAGTTACACACAGTTACAGACATTATGAAAGGAACCAAAGAAAGTTGACATCGGTAGTACATGTGCATGCTTGGAACGTACTCCATGTGCCACCTTGTCAATCATTTGAACAAGAACACAATGACAACTTAATGCTGTCAAAGAATTCTTTCTCCCCAATTACCTGTAGCCCCCTTTTCATATTAACCCCTTTTTTTCCAGAAAAATGTCCTCAATCATAATATCAAGCATGTTAAAAATCTAAATGGGTAAAAATAATATACGATCCATATACAATTTCAAAATTACAACCTTCTGGTGAGAAAATATGAAAATTGTTTGGCAAAAATGATTCCCACTTTATATGGGGAATATTCAGGTTCCCACAGTTCTCAACCCCTCTTCCAGTAGAGTAGGTTTTGTGATACGAAACAGTATCATTGTGGTGCCCTATTTTTGCCATTTTTTGTCAAAATGTTATTCTGAAGAGAAATTCTCATCCAATTGGCCTCAAAAGGGCAAATTGACTGAATTTTATCGTGAAAAATATTCATCTGTGCGACAAATTTGTAACTGTAGCAGTTACAATAAAAGAATATCCCATGTCATGCAAATCCCCTTCACCAATATACAATGTTACATTAACCACCCTCACACTCCAATTCTCTTCCTACTATTGATTTATAATCCATATCCCATCATCCCTCTCTTTCTGATTATGCCACCCATCTTTAAAAAATATCTAATTGGGAGTGTGAGGGAAGTTTAAACTAAACCTGACCTACATTGCACTAACTATCATAATGGTTACCTGGCTCCGCATCGGGGACTGCGAGTAAGGACACAATATGCAAATTATGAATCAACATGCAGTGACTTCATTTCCTTATCGTATGGTATGTCGTCATTTCTGCTTTCAATGAGGTGTATATTCACAAATATTTCAAGAGGGAAGTCTATACGGTTAAAGTAGGAAGAATTCTTTTGTGTTAGATGTAGACTTTGGTGGGTAAAAGCACTGCAGTTTCTCAGACTATGGGGAAATTGCTATCTGAGGTAAGGTATCTTGCCTATTATGTACAGCAATAAGACTCAGCAGGATGGACTACACTGATATGTGAAATATTCAAAGGAGCTTAGATTGAACAGAGGGAAACATAGGTGATGAGGGTTCTGCGTCAAAAGGACCGAGCGTCAGTTAAATGGCCAGAACACTGTTGGCGGAGAACATACCTTTGCCGCCCTTACTGCCAGCATTGTAGACAGTAGTGTGGCCCTGCGTACGGCCTGAGTAGGGCGAGGGCTTGGAAACTTCCTGAGGGGGCGGGGGCTCTGGAGCAGCGGGCTGAACAAACTCTGGCTGATGCAGGTCCCGGCCGCCCATATTCTGGGGCATGTTGTCGCCTGATGGTCAACCACAGAGCACAGAATGGTACAGAAAGGAATTTCCAATATAAGACTAGTCCTGACAGTCAGGTAGATGTATACTTGCCAGTGAACAGACATGAGGGATACATTGTATGGGGGGAGTTCACAAGTAACCTGTGGCTTCATATCAAAATGTTCGACTGATTATGGTTATGCAAAGGGTATCACACATGGCAATGGTGGTATTACATTTTGTGTCAAATGGTTATACTCCCAGACACCCGTCAATCACACTTCCACACAGGTGAGTTTTGGTTCATCTTATGCATTACATGTATGGTTAATTAAACTGCCTTTGCAGCCGTGAATGTTACATTTCAAAAGCACCAAGGCACCAAGCTTTTGTGTAAATAGAGCAAAATGTAAGGAGGAACCAAGGAACAAATATATTTACAATGTTTCTGGATATGTCTTAACATAATGATCTGCAAAAATGGAAGAATTTAATTAATGTATCGATTTTTGGCAGGATCAGCTGCTCGCTTTACCTGAGTCGATCAGAGCGCGTTGGCGTTCCATCATGGTTGCCTTTGACATGTGGTCCTGATAGTTTATTTGCGACACCTGGTCCTGTATCTTGCGCACACGGAGCGTCTCAGGGTCGTCAACGACAGATGTCTTGAGACCCTTGGCCCTCTCAAACTCTTCATGGTACTTGACCTACAAGACATAGAGCAATTCATGACATAGATGATTTTGTATCGGGGAAAATAGAGGGTTATTAAGCATAACTTAGTGAAATGTACTTCTTTGGTCAAATCTGCAATTGGATATGGCATAGAATTAGGGACATCAGTAGGAATAGGGTCACTTGGTTGAGCTTATGACAAATCAAACTTCAGATTCAAATCAATGACGACTATCGTGAAGAAAATATTGACCAATATACTATGTCCTACAGCTTACTACTATCAAACTTCAGGGAAAAAAAACATAATTCTAATCAAGTACTGATATGTAAAACTGATATATGAATTTTAATTAGTTAACACACAGTTATAATTCTGAACATATATAATGCTATGGTATTAAAAGTGGGTTAAAAATAGTTAAATCCAAGTTTCAGAGTGTAGTGGGAATATCAGGATTTGCTGAAATTAAGAGAAATTATTATTTTTTCTACATCAAACTTAGCATCGCATCCCAATCACATCGCCAGCATTTGACACGGGCCAGACATCAAAGGGAGTTCCAGTGAGAAACACCAGATGGCATTGGGGTACCACGGAACAGACAAGTCATGGGGTCTATGATATGGACCAAAGAGATGGGGTGGAGAATAAATGTTATATAGAGCCCAAGATTTAATGAATTTTTAGCATAGGGTATTACACAGAGAAATTATTTGAGACCAAATCATAACTCATGATAGTTACTCTGGAGGCCCTTTCACCGCATTTTATACAATAAACACGGAGGTCCGTATTTTAAACACGGAGGTCTATAAGGTCCATATTGTAAATGCGGAGGGGGTAGGGGGCAGTAGGTGTTCAAATATGGACATAAATGTTAAACACGGACCTCCTTGTTTAGTGTATTAAACGCAGTGAAACGGCCTCCAGATGGGTTCCTTAGCTATTGATTCAAAGCTCTGTACTGATCATCCATATAATGTATCTAAACCCAAGAGGGAGCTAGACCCAAGTTCCATCATAGCCAAACAGGCAAGGAACCCATGAAAACAACAATACATACACATTTCAACCACTCAGTGAAAATCAAACTTGTCGCATGAATTATATAACATATTCCAGAAAGGCATTGGGTCAATCATGGTACCAGAGGGTAATCATTAATGTGAACCGGGACAGTATCACTGCAGATCAAGCAGTGTGAACATAGGCACTCTGGTAGTAGGCAGGTATGGTGGAACCCACAACATGATCATAGAAGAACACATTATATCCAACATAAATGGTCAACCGAAATTTGCCATTTCTTAGCCCCAACATGGATATTCATTTCCTTGATTTGGGCATCTAACGCAAACATCCCATGCAAGGCGCAACTGTCAGGATTAGGAATCATGCGGATTGATCAATCAGGGTAATATCAATAGCCGTAAAGGCCAGTCGAGGGCAGCATTCAGTGGAAATGGGGTCTAACAGTGGGCAGCTACCTGGCTGACTACTTTCTGGTTCTGCAGGTTGCGTAGCGTCTCGGGGTCATCAGCCACTGCCGTATACTGGCCCTTGGCTTGCTCAAACTGCTCATGATATGCTAGCTGGAAACAACACACAATGTGTTTACAAGCTAATGTTATATCATGATGACGCTCAGGGAAGCCAACATGAAACAATACCTCAAGACCTCCTTATTACGATTTTCTTTATGAAAAGAAATCGTAACAATCTATGCTAGAAATCGTAGCGAAAATTTGTAACATAGCAATTCTATAAGAAAAGATGGCTCTCAAAACGATTATTTTAAGTGTCATCTCGTTTAAAAGCACAGGTCTCCCTACTCATTATACTTGGTATAGATCTGTTTTTTTCTCTCTTTTCACACGAGCAGTGAAAAGCGCTGACCCTGGAAATCAACATTTTAGTGTTTGTCCAGGGGTAAAGAGTTGCACCACAATATGGCTTTTACACAGCAACGACGACACATGCTCATGCTTTTCTGGTGGAAAAGGTTTATGTACCCGGGGTACCTCATTATGTACCCGGGGTACCTCATTATGTACCCAGGGTACCTCATTATGTACCCGGGGTACCTCATTATGTACCCGGGGTACCTCATTATGTACCCAGGGTACCTCATTGTGTACCCGGGGTACCTCCTTATGTACCCAGGGTACCTCATTATGGGAAAAGAAATGGCCATCACAACGTCCATCAATCTGATCCCACTAATGCTTCATAATATTCCAGCATCAGTGAGCCTGCCATGGTCAGTTCTTCCAAAAACATTAGGTGCAACCCTTCCACATTCTCGTATTTGTTTTAACAAAGAAGGCTAGGGAGCAACCATTAATGCACTTTGCTTTGCCTGGGAAAAGGGCGGAGGATGGAATATACCAGACTGGCATTCTTTTGAGGAAGAATCTCAGTATACAAGGAAGCGTACTGGACCTTGCCGTACTCGCATTGCTCGTAGCTGGAACAAGAACTTTGAGTCGCCCCTGAAAGAATCTGCCCAGTATGAAAATGATTGATTAATTTATTTGAATCAATCCCGATGTAATGTATTAGTGGTTCCTACTCACAGAGCAAACCATTCAGATTATACACTTCATGTAATTGTCATGCTCACTCCAACAGCTACTTCTCACTTCAAATCATCAAACACAGTACAGAGAGTTGTCAAAGCCTCAAAATGACCAAAGTAGCTCCTTTGATGTAAATCCACCTTTATCATATTTCAACACAAGCATGCACATTCCATCTACATCATCAAACATTTCCACACACATTAATCAACAGATGCCAAACTGCTACTAAAACCCAACATCATATCATGGTGGGTCTGATGCTAGACTAGAGGATGCACTATCGGTAATATTACACTGGTTCGTAGGAGTTAACAGTCTCTTGGTACTATATAAATATTGGCGCCCACTGAAATGGTTCACCCCTTGTAAATTATGCCTTTTTTCACCTCACTCCACACGTTGGTCATTTTCATCAGATACTCTACTAATGACAGCTGGATCTGGAGCAATACTGATGAAGATATCTACTTCCACATTATTATATTTTATTAAAAGTATAATTAATTTTTTTTGCAATAGAATATGCTCCATTCAATTTCAAGAGACTATATTAATGCTATATATGAGACACTTTGTACTCAAGAGTGGTGTGAAAATAAGACTATTAATTATCAAAGTACTACTTTGTAAGCACTGAATAACGACCCGATGGCCACAAATCAAAGCCATGCAATGTGTATACCAGGCTGGCGTTCTTTTGATTCGCCAGGTTGCGAAGGGTCTCGGGGTCATCAGCCACTGCGGTGTACGAGCCCTTGGCTTGCTCGAACTGTTCATGATAGGCAAGCTGAAAGCAACAAGCAGCCTGCATTGATGCACATATGGTGATGGGAGCAAGTAAGCACTGTTTCACAGTGACACTTCAGTGGCTTAAGGGGTGAGGGTAAAACTTGAAACCGTGGCAAGACTCATCTCACAAATACAGATCTCTTGAATCTTTAAGGGTCACATGATGCCTCAAGGTTTATGCTAATATCTTGACCTGGTGCACCAATGCAGTGCTGGCACTATATTGGTGCATTATTCAGACCCTCCAAGGGTTTATCAATCCCATGGGGTTGGCATGATACATGAATGCAGCCCTGGCAAGTAGACTCACCACTGCTGCATTCATGTCTAATACAGCCCAAAGGCATCATGCATAAACACTCTAGTGCCCTTAAAGGGTTAGCTGCAAACAGAATCAAGACAATGCAGTGTGGAGACAGTGTCATCATCACAACAATCACCTGAAGGTGTGGTATCAGTGAATGGAAGATAACATCAATATGTGAAATATGGTGTTGCAAAGTAAGTGGATGACACCTTGATGTCATGAGTGAAAACATTTGAGCACTGTAGTTATGATTAAGGTGGCATCGATTTGGGGTATGTATACACTGTATAATGGTTTTGCTTATCTCCATTATCTTCGATGTGTTCCCATTAGTGACAGCCCATAGGGAGTTTCTATGGTAAATGGTACATGATGTATGTATGGCTATAGGCAAAAGCTGAGTCATGCTACCCTGTAAAGTAAATGCTTTAATATTGTAACAATAGCGCTTAACTCCACTTGTCCCTAATTACATGTATGGCAGGATGTAGTTGTGCCAATGTGCTGATGTGCCTTGGTCATGTTCATTGATTGTTGACCCATTACTGTCTCGTGTCTGTCTGATAAGCCAACTATTAACCCTATTTAGCAAGCATCACAGGGATAAGTTATAGCACAGAAAACAACACTGTAAACTCATTCGCACCCGACCTAATTCAAACTGCATGACATATTACTATTTGTCCAGGATTACATCCTCATGTCTTCCATTGATCTTTGTTGATCTTAAGTTGAATACGCATGTATGGATTTTTACTTGACAAGTTACTCAAATTACTGCAAAATCTAATTGCTCTACGATCTGACACTAAGTGTTGTTGCATGGATGTGAAAGACAAATGTCAATGAATACAATTACAAATACAATTCACTTTAGTGCATGATTCTGATTGGAATGTGACTGCTGAACAAAATGGATGTACTGAGAGAATCACTGCATAACTAATTGGGTGACTGTGAGTTGTATGACAAAACCTTAATGAAAATATATTATCAGAATTTTGTCTCAGCATTTCCATAACACACTCAGTTCGCTTTAGTCTCTAAATTAAGAGTGTAGTTTGCTACAGACCAAGCTTTTGAGTCTAAACTTAACTTATGTATTGAGCAGATTCTTCAAATACTAATCTTTGTGTGGTTCTATATTTAGGGTTGGCTCTGCAGTGAAGCTAAGCTTTCAAGCATTGTACATTGTATCTCCACATTTCAGAACATGGTGGGAGGAAAACAATGTAATGATTCTCAATCGACATGTGAGATATCAACAAACACCCTTGTCTGTTCTTGCAAGGTGTTTTGCACATTCCACAGCAGGTATGCAGACAAGTACTCACAATACTTGGGCTACCATTAGTTTGGAAACAAAGGTAACAAAGGCCAGATGCTGTATGACAGCAGGTCCCTCTACCTGGCTTATGTTTTGCTGGTTCCGACGTGCTCGGAGTGTGTCAAAGTCGTCAGGGACAGGTGTGTAATTGCCTTTATTCAGTTCAAAATCACTGTGGTACACATTCTGAAATAGAAACCTCTCAGTACTTCCTGTACATCCAAATAAGGTTTGAACAGATATTTCAAAAGGTTTCATTCTATTAAAGTCTCCTATAAGCAATGAAGACGTGTGTAATCTGTACTTATTTACCATTCCACTGACAAAACCCCAGCATGAAGTTGATCAAGTTCAACATCAAAATAGCAGTTAACTTGAAATAAATTACTTTTAGCAAGTATTAGGACTTACTTCCTCACACTGTGAAGTTACCAGGCATTATGAATTGGACATGGCGATTTCATTTACAGAAAATATATGTCAGTAACTATACAATTCAGATAGGCCAGCGTATTTTTCTTCAGATGATATTAAATGGCACATACACTCACTATCTTTCCACTGATATTACAGATATACTCTAAGGCATCAACTGGCACATACAAAATTTTACATCTCATAACATCTGTGTGTCAAAACTAAAGCTATACATCAATTCACATGTTTAAAATGTGATTATCCTGAAAATCACCTCAAACCTTTTTCACACTGATGTATCAAGTGGAAGAGTTTCACCTGTAAGTTGTAGTAGGTGAATAGGTTCGATACATAGATTTGGGCACAATTAGCTGAACAACCAAGGTAACAAAGGCAAGTTGCTCGTCGACAGCAGGTCAGACTGATTTACCTTCACAATAAGCAAAATGTATGCATTCCAAACATGTTCAGAGTGAGTGAGTAATAGATGTTTAACGCCATTTCGACAGCTAAGGTCATATTCATGGCGAGAACTATATTTCACAACTTCACAGAGGAACATGTCGGTGCCCGCGCATATGTGCACCACACACATCCTGAGGGGATAGGCAAGAGGAGAAATAGACCCTTTTAAGTGGGCTAGGGAAGCCTACCAAACATGTTCATCTTGGTACACATTCTGGGATGGTGAATGTAGCTGAACATTCAAAATACATGTCAGAATTAGTTCATTCCCATCGACTACAATGACCATCAATCCTTTAAATTACACACAAAAATTTGAGTGGGTGGTTGGGTAGGTGAGAGATTGTGGGTCATCCCAAAGAAAATGATTTTGCCAAGAGTAATTAGGTTTGGAGAGTACTTTCATTCAGGTACCTTTATAACCTTTAGCACCATGCAAAGGTAATGAGAGACATGGCAGAAATAAGAACATCAAATGGCATTTGACATGAAAAAAACAAAAAAAAACACACCTGTTTGGAGTGATTTGGTTGTGATTGCCCCAGATGACTGACTGGGATAGGCATGATAGGACCATCAAAATTGGCAAAGGTGATTCAGCCAAAGTCAATCATAGCTGGCAAGGATAACAAAGGTATTGGAAGGACCTTGATTTGCAGACAAATTAGACCAATTAATCGTATATCTCTTTCAGGTAAAATTGTCTCTTCATGGTTTTAAAGGGTGATAATGTTTTAGCATGAGAAAGATGCAAAACATTACACTTCAGTGCTTTCATGAATCAGGGAAAATTCCAAGTTAAGTTTCTTGTACACAAAGTGACTCCCAAAAGTATGAACCAACAGACACCAATGAAATGGATGGTTCTTTAGTTCACAGGTGGGGCACATGAACAAGTACAATGTAACACTTTCGACACAGTTAGCAAAGCAACCAATGTAACAAAGGCCAGTTGCTGAATAACAGCAGGTCCCTCTACCTGGCTTATGTTTTTCTGGTTCCGACGAGCTCGGAGCGTGTCAAAGTCATCAGCAACAGGCGTATAATTGCCTTTATTCTGCTCAAAATCGCTGTGGTACACGTTCTGAAATAAAGAACTGGCCACGTTATCTGAGGGAATACAGATTTGGGGAAACATGGTGGATTTCAGTTAGTAATGCATGGCTAAGACAAAATAAACATTCAGATTTCATCATACTTCTTGGACTTTATTTGATACCCCTTAAACAGTGAAAAGATTACCACAATTGGATTGACTCACTGTCTACAATAATATAGGACTGTACATCACTAAGCAAGAAAGCTTGCATCGTACGAGACCGAACAGAGGCAATGATACATTATTGGACTGAAAGGCCAAACTAAAAGTGGAAAGTGTTGTCTAAATGCCCTTATAACACGGTTAGAGAGTTTTCAGTGCCGAAAATGGATAATATCGGTTCCTATATCTGGCGATAGAGCACCCAAAATTCACGGCGAGCGGACAACGGGGCGGACATGTTGAAACGTACCTTGACATGAAAGTAAATTCTCCATTTTTGAAGCTTATAGACCAAATATAGCGAAATCCTTTGGACATAACATAGTTGAAACCTCATTCTAACTCCCTGTCAGGTAGATTACTTGATATTATGGCTTAATTTAACACACAAAATTATTAAACTTTCGAATCGAGCGACTTGCCGTGCGTCTTCCCCGTTCTGTCAACACTACAGGTGCCGCCGCCTGGTGTGTACAGAATGGATTATATTTTAGACTGGCGCAGCCCTGTCTCGACGTGTTCGCAGTAGTAGGTCTATGAAAGTTGGAGTTTGAGGAGTTCGCCAGCCTAAGCATACGACAACATGAAACCAAGATGGCGGAGGGCCGTCTTGTCGACTCGCATAAGAAATGAATGGATTACATCAATTTTGAAGGTAAATACTTAGAATTAATGGTGGAAACCGTGTTATAAATGCAATATGTAATGGATAGTTTGATATAAGCATTCGCCTCCGGCTCATGCTTCTATCACCCCCTGAAGCCAACGAGTGCAAGTCTATCCATTATATATTACATTCCTGAATAAATTCTGCGAGCAAGATATATCAAAACCACTGATTCGCTTTTTGAGAGAATCAAACTATTTCACTGAGAGGAAGCAACCCCCTGGATATACTGACAAATATGAGTGAAGTACCACCACCAGGACAAGTACAAAGGATTGTCATTTTGTTGTTACATAACACCACCACCTATTGTCAGAACCAAGGAGAGCTAATCAGAATTACTGTTACAACCTACAATGTGAGGTGACAACCAAATCAGGGAGATGAGTGTGTTGAACAAGTATAAACTGGTGAGGAGCACTGTGAGTGTAGATGAGTGGTCACATATTTTGGTGGTTAACTTTGAACATTGATGCCTTTGTCTACCTGACTGATTGCTTTCTGGTTCTTTTGAACTCTTAGTGTCTCTGGATCATCGGCTACTGCGGTATATCGCCCGAGACTCCGAACAAAGTCACTGTGGTAAACATTCTGAAAGGAAAATCTCATCTCGTTACAACCTCATCAGTAAGCTGAGTCATATCTAAGAAGAATTTAACTGCAGCAAATTTAGCATCGCCTACTTAGAGAGTGCATCCTCTACCTACTAAATGGTCTGGCTGACATAATGAAGTATGTCAGTTGGATAACTGGCTATTATAGGGCAGAGAGAACAATCATAATCATATTCACACCTTGTTACCTGCTCTGAAAATAAGTGGCATACATAGACAAAGGTGCACGAGAATTGGTCAGCACTGATGGTTATCTCTTCAGTGCTGACCAATTCGAGTGCTCCTTTGTATTTATCTCAAGTTAATTTAGTCAGATGTGTACAAAATTCCATTTATTTGGCATTAGAAGTATTTCATCATCAGTTATTTGCCAATTTTGGATGTTTTCCCTGGGAGTGTGATACGGGGAAGGGTTATCACACTGGTGGGGTGTGTGATACAGAGTTTCTTGGTTAAGCCTATGGGGCTCTCGTATTCAACTTGAGATAAAATGGCATATATCATCAAATTTACAAACATAACAGGACAACCAAAATAAACTGTTAAATACAGTGAAAATCTTTTGAGATTTTACCAAAATAATCTTATTTTACATTATTCACTTATCCCTTGTCATTCATTCCCATTTCAATGTCACAATTATTCTGTTCCTTTGGTATTTATGACAGTCTCATTATTCATGATCACATTATTCACTTACAGTTTAATGCAATAAGTGAATTTTGAGCTAAGAATGAGGTAAATTTGAGAGAAATTTCCTACTACAAACTCAGAGTTATCTGAAGACAGTTATTACAGTCAAATTATGGGATGAACCTGTCAGCACTTTATACAATTAGATAACTCATTAGTTTTACTTCTTCAAATAACTGAGAGTTCATAATGGATGGAGCTAGGACTATAACTGCAATGATGAATTGTGATAATGGCTCAAATGAAAATACTAGAAAGGGGCCTTTCAATTGGTTTGACCCTCATACACATGATAGATATACTGAAGCAGCATAGACCAAGAAACAGATAGAATTTGTAAATTGGGAAGATTCAGTGGGAGATATTGCGATGTAGGTCTTGGATTACATGACATATTATAAGAAAATAAAGAGGATCACTGACGCATTTGGTCAGCAATGACATAAGGATGTGATTATTATCATTATTTGGATATTTCACCACACAAACTTTTAGCCTTGTTTACCATTGCACTATTGTAAAATCTATATCAGATCATTAGCTTTAAATAATTATTACATCATAGACAGGTTACTTATTACATCAGAAACGTGTGTATCTAATTACACCAGAAACACGCGTGTATGCAACAAAATAGTATTTATAATCAAAGTTCAAAATTAGAATATCCAATCATTTACTTTATTTCCTATATCCAATGCAGACCCTTTACTTGGCATATATGAAACAGTGTCTTGGGTCTCTTTAATAGTTATCCATAAATGTCCATGGCAATTATAATATTTAACGGCCAAATGGTTGAAACAAGCTCAAAACCATATCAAGCAAATTGCAACAGTTGTGAAAGGTAATGATTCCAGCTTAGACAATGAGCCAGATGTAACAGTTGTAGGACTAGGGCTTGTTGAGGTTAACTACAAAGTTATAAAAACACAAAATGAATTAGTATAGCATGGCATCAGGACCGGTAAGCAGAATGGGCTCTAGGGAGGTAACGCATGGAACAACCCGAAAGGGAATGGAAATTCCAAGAGGTCTTGGAAGGAAAAGACTGCCGGACCACCTGATTCAGATATCAACATGCACACCAACTTTATATGCCTTCACCTCATCTCTTTCCCATTTTTTATGTACCCAGGATTTAGGTATAAATGTTCTGCTTGTGTTGGATATTCATTCATTGATTGCGGTGACATCCAGGTGATATCCCATCGCATGCATTACATCCCCAAAACGCTCAGTGCTGGTTCATGCATTTGGGGTCATTATAGTTATTCAGATGGAACTCAGATAACGAAGGGCTGGTGTGCAAGTTGTGAAACTGGCACAGGGGTTGGGACAGCATAGGAGTGTGTAATATGAATTGACTGCAAAAGGCCAGTCGGGGGCAGCAGTCAGTGGAAGTGGGGTCTAACAGTGGGCAGCTACCTGGCTGACTACTTTCTGGTTCTGCAGGTTGCGTAGCGTCTCAGGGTCGTCAGCTACTGCTGTATATTGGCCCTTTGCTTGCTCAAACTCGCTGTGATATTGTAGCTGCAACCAAAAAGCATAAGTCATATGATGAATTTCAGTCTATCTTCTTGTGAATCTGTATTTGAGGCCAGTCTGGTTCTGCTTCTGTTATATCATGTATGAGAAAAAAGCTGTGGGATGCACTTTTAACGTACTTGGAAAGCCTTGCATTTACTGACGGTCCAACTTTTACTGACAACCCAATTACCAGTATTTGTAAAATAGTGGTAAAGTTTACATTTTATTACACATTTTATTCCATACTTTTCTGTGCTGGCATCTGAAATTGAATTACACAGTTAGTATATCTACTACGGTACCACCGCTGGTTTAATTATTGTAACTCTACTGGTGACAATATCATATTAAATTGCATAAGAATATGCTCTTGTTTAACAAGATCTTCTCTGATATACAGTCCAGCATCATTATATAGTCCATTTCGTGACATCATTTGCCTCCTCGTGATTATCAGTGATATCAAGTATCACTGTATATGGAGAGATAAGTGAGCTAACCTGAACAGACATATGTCACATTTGCCTTACTATCAAAAGATAATACTGTGTTTCGAGTCACCTTTAGCTCTTCAATTGCGTACGTAATATGCTCTAAATGTAACAATTGAAAGCCCTCTAACAAAGCCTGGCTGACTCACTAATACCACAAGGTTGGAGAGTACAAGAGGACAATATCTATCTTTGGCCGGACAAGGTCAGACTCTACAGGGGGTATGGTGATGGCTATAGACTACTGTATTTACCCCCTGTTACTCCCATGTTCCCACAGCCTGTATATACCTCTCCACATTCCTATCTAACACTGGAGGAGCATTCAGAAACCTTCTCCTAGGTCATTATTATGCCTTAATAACCTAAAAGTGTACATTAAAAAGAAATTGCAGACATTGACTAAGATAAAGGCATTGCTGCTGAAATGACTTTGGCAACTCTCTCCCAATGTAAAATCTTAATGGCATTTTTGAATTGTTCCAAATCATTTTCCAAAAAGTATTCACGAGGAAGCATTTATATTTGTATTTATTCCTTTAAACTGGCATTTCTCCTCTTCTAAAATATTTAAGGCATTTTTGAATACTTCCAAATTATTTTCCTGACATTGTTGGCAACAGGGCATGGGACTGGGTTTTGAAGAGATATCCCAGATGGCTCTTGAAGTCCCTCCTCCACATGGTACTTGAGGTGAAACATATGGGATGGCTCCCTTCAAGTCTAGGACCATCCCCCCCTCCCATAATGTGAAGACATTTTCTAAATGGATCAATGTAAATCACAAGAGTGGTCCATTTTACTTTCAAATATTAGAGATTTTGGATATCCTGGGGAAAAAATACCTTACAACAAAGCATTTTTATTTGCATCTATTCCTATAAATTCCTTTATGACATAGGCCCATGAGGCGTACTCTAAATGAAAATTGCATGTGCAAGATGTCATACACAGGTTCATAAAAGATTTCCAGTGACATGCTACACTATGCTTCATAGAGATGCCTTTAGAACGATAACGGTACCAGCATTTTGATATTGATCTTCCTTTGTATTCTACCGACATGTTGAAAATCAGCCATACAAAGCTATACTAACGGTCTCAATACACACAAATAAACCTTCATTGTTAGGTCAGGAACGTGTTCTTTTCAAAGCAGATGAGCTCTCTACACTGTGCATGTGATCACGTACACTGACTGCAGTAAATTCTCTCCTCTAAATTCATGTCCTGCTTTTCTTCAGATTGATTCAGGAATGTATAGCAAAGGTACTACCCGGTAGTAACAACTCCCAGGGCAATTGCAATTTCTAATCCTTCTAGAATTAGGATGTTGACACTGATATTAAGATTCCTGTCGGTGACTGAATACACATATATTAAAGGTGTGTTTACATTTTTGCTTATTTTCCAGGTAGGCAATTTATTTTTTTCTCCCCCCTCCCCGAATAAGTTCAGATTGTGAGTCCAATTACATACCCATGAGAGAAGAATAACTTCTAGAATTCCAACCCTTCATTCACTAGCAAAACTCAACACTGAATAGCACACATCTATATTAGCATTTTAGGATTGGGTATCATTTTCTGAACGCCCCCTTTGGACGTTACATACAACCTAATAACAACCACCCCACTCTAAATGGGTCAATAGACGACACCTAGTGGCATACGGTAGTACTAGACCTGCTGGCCCGGAACATCACAGACCACACTACCGCCAGGGGCAGGTCGTGCACTACAGCCATCAATCTCCATACACAGGTCTAGCCCTCATTCCATACATGTACAATGTATATGGATAGAGGGAACAAAAATAACTCGAGTGGTATTAATCATGTTCACATTACAAATGTACTGGGTACCTTCATCGTGGGCTTCCCTAGCCCACATAAAAGGGTCTATATCTCCTCTTTCCTATCCCCTCGGATGTGTGTGGTGCACATATGCACGGGCACCGACACATTCCTCTGTGAAATTGTGTAATGTCGTTCTCGCCATGAATATGACCTTAGCTGTCGAAATGGCGTTAAACATCTATTACTCACTCACTCCTCACCTTCATCGTGCATAATTTAACTCAGAAATTTAGCCTCATGAGTATTACCTAGGTACTAAATGAGAAATAGGTGTTTTTTTTCTTTAAATAATTTAATTTGATTTAATATATTTTTGGTTATATTTTTCTTCATTATTCCACATTTCAATTACAACTTTCGTTCGGCTTTTACTCTCCAAAGTAGAATGAAGTGGATATAACATTTCACATTCCAAATTATTTTATATATTTCAATTAATTTCTTATGGGGTCAGGCGGTCAGGGGCGTGCCTTGAAAGCCAAATAGGATTTAAGAGCTCTGTCGACCATTGATCTCTTTGACGTAACTCATACTCTGTGTTAATGGAGCCTATTAGTATTACTTGTGAGACCGGTGGAGCGAGAACGTAGCAGGAGGGTCACTGGTGTGTAATCTATTTTAAACTAGTTTCCTGGTACGTTTTTCTAGTATGATCTCACTCCAATCCTATTTCCAATTTGCGAAAATATTCCTTCTGCGCACAATCAGCTACCAATATTTGCTCCTTTTTTTTCTCGAATTTTGTAAAATAGGATTAACAACATTGTGGATCACCTGATTGTGATAGGTATGCCTCTATGGCTGGTGATGACAGAAATAGGATACATGACGTATTGACGTACCTTTTACGTCATTCCTCTCTTCAAGTTAAGAGTGTGGGACTGTAATGCTACTCTATAATATAGACACCACTGTGGAACGTCATTTTAGGAGAGGAATGGGGCTGCGCTATTCAATGTTATTGTGTGTAAACCCTCCCTGTCTGTATGGACAATTACGAATTAACCCTTGAAGGGCCATTTAGTGCCTTTATGCACTGTGCTCATTTGAGATCATAATTCCATCCAAGAACGCAATAATGCATCACGCAGAGCCTCCAAAGGTTGATACACCCCGGTAGGATCGTCATGATGCACAAATACAATGGCGGCGAATAAACTCGCCACCACTGCGTTGATCCATCATGGCGACTAAGAAACATAAATCTGGGTGCATCATGCGGCCCTCAAAGGGCGAATGGGTATATTGATGAGAAAGGGACAATGATGGGTGAGTGGGGGAGTGCCGTTAGATAGGGGAGACCTGGATAGTGTGATAGATGCACCCCAGTGTCACTGATACATGATATCTAATGGATATATGATCTGGTTCTTTATGTCATGGCTGATACGACCGTCACTATAGATTAGTACTAGAACCGCCGTATTCAATGGGGGGCATTGAATACAATGTGTCTGTATTCAATGGGTGTCCGCCATCTTGGATTTTGAACAGATCTGAGCTGTTTTTCTTTATTTAAAGGCAAAATAACCCCCTAGGCCATGACATAAATGCAAATGTCCATTCCAGGGAATAAATTTGCATCGTATTCACCTCGGTGAGGCCTGTCCGCATTCAACTCTGCCTATAAGGCATCGTTGAATACGGACAGCCTCACCTCGGTGAATACGATGCAAATTTATTCCCTGGTCATGGACATTTGCTTATATATCTAGGTCTACACATTAGCATAATTACCGTAGGCCTAGTACCCGCATATAAGCCGCAGCTTATACGCGAGGCAGGACGCCTGCGGCCTTGTGCGTCTAACAGTGTCAGCAAATGTTGGGGTGCACCTTATTGATATGGGAGGGGGTAATCTGCATTAAAATGACACTGAGTTGGTGATACCCGATACGATTCCCTCTAGTTGAGGGTGCGCCTCATATGCAAGGTATTATACAATGTAGTATATCTTATACATACACATGACCATTTGCAAAAACACATGGGACGTAGCCAGCGGCATATGATTCCGGATACATCAAGTTGCGCTCAATATATTATTATCATCATCATTATACAAATTAAAACAATTATACTAAGAAATAAAGTTATTTATCCCCGGGGTAAAATATAGTGACGATTTCGTGACATTAAGTCCAACTATTTTTTTACTATTCCTATATCGGAGCCCGGGGTAACACTCGAGCACATTTGGAGGTTTTCCAAACGGCCCTGGAGGCCACTGACGAGTGGTATGGGGGTCTAGGTCACACCTCACAGCCCCCCCCCCCCCTTGTCCATTTATCTTCTTTTGATCCGCCTAATAACTGACTTTTCAGTTTTTTATTGGTCCTGGACTGGATCCTCCACTTGTACGTGGTGCATAAAGGAAGTGTAAATGTATAAACATCGTAGTGGTGTCTGTGTGATCCCATAAAACATGTTATGATCCAATCAAATATTAAGAGAATAATACATGGAAGAACCAGCACATGGGGTGGTTGTCCATAACTTAGGCACGAAGCAACGCTGAGTGCCTTGTTAATGGATAACCAGCCCAACTGCTGGCGTATCCATGCATTATTCTGTTTATATTACAGGCTAAATATTTTCATTTGATGTCAACTTATTTCATAAATCCATCATTTTCGCATTGATTTGATGTGTGATGTCACAGCAGTGCGGTTGTCCAGTTGTGGGGCACTTATTTTGAGTGGGTAGTCGTGGTTTAAACTGTGATGATTAAATCTATGCACATTATACAATGTCAATACAGAAGAGGGATTAGGTAGGCATAAGACATTGGTATTGCTTTTGCGATGGTACATCTTTTCACCTTCTGTATTGGAAATTTGTTGCTTTCATGATTTTGATTTCATATGTGTAAAATTATGCTGAGAGTAAAAAAAGACACTGTACCGATATATTCATAGACTATATATCCCCCACAGCCAGTCTGCTACCGTTTATTCTGTAAGTGCAGATGTGACCCTGTGACTATTAATGGTTTATGGATGATAGAGTGTACGGTAGGTACTGGTGAGGCCAGTGTGGGCCTTAGTCTCTGCCAGAACAAGCAAATAGTGGCTGGGACTGCTTCTGCCACGTGACCAGCTTCACCGATAACCTCAGAGGTCGCTCTGAGGTACTCGCTGAGCTCCCACCAGGCTGTTCTAGCCATCTTCAATACAGCAGCTCACTGCTCACTGCAGAGCAGCTCCCATCAGATTGTTCTAGCCATCAGCTCACTGAGTAACTCCCACCAGGCTATTCTAGCCATCAGCTCACAAGTAGCTCCAACCAGGCTGTTCTAGCCATCAGCTCACTGAGTAGCTCCAACCAGGCTGTTCTAGCCATCAGCTCACTGAGCAGCTCCCACCAGGCTATTCTAGCCATCAACTCACTGAGCAGCTCCCATCAGGCCATTCTAGCCATCAACTCATTGAGCAGCTCTCACCAGTCTGTTCTAGCCATCAGCTCACTGAGCAACTCCCACCAGGCTGTTCTAGCCATCAGCTCACTGAGCAGCCCCAACCAGGCTGTTCTAGCCATCAGCTCACTGAGCAGCTCCCACCAGTTTGTCCTAGCCATCAGCTTACTGAGCAGCTCCCACCAGGCTGTTTTAGCCAAAATAGCAGCTCACCGAGAAGCTCCCGACATCAGCTCACCGAGCAGCTCCAACCACGCTGTTCTAGACATCAGCTCACTGACCAGCTCTCAGCAGGTTGTTCTAGCTATTGCCAATACAACAACTCAACAGATGACTGGCATCAGGCCGTTCTAAGCCATTTTCAATAAAGAAGCTCACTGAACAGCTCCTACCAGGCTATTATATCCATCAGCTCACAGAGCAGCGCCCTTCAGGCTATTCTAGCCATTGTCAATATAGCTCTGAACAGCTCCTATCAGGCTGTTCTAGCTTTCAACTCATTTTGCACCTCCTATCAGGCTGTTCTAGTTATCAGTTCACTGAGCAGCTCCACCGAGGCTGTTCGAGCCACTTTCAATACAGCAGCTCGAACGAGGCTTTTTAGCCACATTCAATACAGAAGCTCACTAAACAGCTCCATCAGGCTGATCCATTCTTGATACAGCAGCTCCCTCACCATACAGCGGGAACCACTGATTAATTGATGGCTCAGGCATCCCCCAGCAATTTCACATAATAATCTTTTGATCAAATGAGCCAATAAAGAAACATAAAACATAGGTGTAATCCTGAGAATTTAATTTCCCCTCTGGAATGAAGCGTTTAACACATACAGATAATGAGATAAGATGTTTACCTGACTTTGAAGCTTGGTGTTCTCTCCTAACCGTTTGTTCTCTGGTGTGTCAGCAACTTGTGTGTGTTTCGGTTTAGGACAATGTCTGAAAGTGGAAGAAAACACATGATCAAACTTTAAAGAGCAAACATGACATAAACTATGTGCCTGCTTAAATGTAAGTGTTTACCATATTATTAAGAGTGTGGTTGATATTAAAGAAACTGGCCCAGGCTCCCACAAGGCTTTTTAGCCACAGTCAATACAGAAGCTCACTAAACAGCTCCATCAGGCTGTTCAAACCAAGACCTTAGCCATTGATCTCCCTATTAACAAGATAATCAGTCGCATAATATGGAAATTTGCAAATCACCACAAAGGCTGGCTCACAAAATAATAACATGAGCATAAATGACAGCATAGCTTTCAATCAAACAGTCTGTCTCTCAACTGCCCGAATTCGATGTCAGTGGAGCAGAGAGTGTGGAAGGTACATGATGAGAGATACCGTACACTTAAAAGAATAACTCTTAAAACTTGAAACTTGAACTTGAATACAAGCCGTAGGTGGCGAGAGAGGAGGCCAGGGTTAACTCATATGGTCCTGACTGTTATTAGTGACACTCATCGTCGGTAGTTTTCTCTAGGGAAGGGGTGCAGTTTCACCTCCCCTTAGGGCTTACAGAATGAAGTCTGTGATGTTGACACAGCCTGTCTCTCAAACCTCCTGACAGCAGTTTCTGTGTAGTATTTAGGCCCTAAAGGCGTCTCAAACTCAGAGGGGGGTTGTACCCTCTCCATAGTGGGTGGAATAACATATAACACTTCTGAGGGTTAATACAACACATAATAGCCACAGCCATTGCAGTCTACAAAGTCCTGAGTCAGTTTGGCAAGCACAACTTCACTCAAGTCATATATAAAAGCGAAAAAAAAAAAAAATACAAATGGTGCTGGATCCATGACGGGGCGGGGCCCTGATTTTACAATTCTGCCAATGTAAACAAACCTGACTCCTATGAGCAGATCCCACGCCCCCCTCCCCACCCACCCAGCTGCAAGCCCAGATTTTCGCTAGCCCAACACAGACATCAGTCTGCCTCTGACTTTCCCTTCCCGGACAAGTCATCACAAAAAGGCTTCCTGTGTTGGCCGCCAGATGACAGTCGGTCTTTGCAGACTGCCGCATGGTGGCAGCACAAAGTAACATCCGGGGCTCTTCTACAGGAAGTTTCTGCTGACGTGACGTCTATTAGTGTACCCTCGTGGGGTGGAAGAAATGCGAGGAAAAAGAAATGGGAGAAATGGGGTGCATTATAGATCCATTTTCTGTATTGTCGATGGCCTGCTAATATCATAATAGAAGCAGATATATGTAAGAGAAGTGAAGCAAGCCCCCGAGCAAGCCTTATTCAGAGACAGGCAATGCCTTTTGTGCTACCTAAAGTCTTGCCAATTATTCCACCGTCCATTGAAATATTGACTTATATGCAGTCTTCGACCGTCAGCGTTTTCCAACTCTTTGAATAAACTGAATTTCTCTTCGGCAAGAATTTTCTTACGTCCATATATTTATTTGCTCTTTCCTCCCCAGTAATTACCTCATTAGCCTGTAATACTGTACCCACTCGTTTATGTTTGCCTATAAAATTTAAATTCTATAGACTAGAGGACTATAGACCAAGTCATGACACCCATCAAAAGACAGTGTAGTAACTGAAAGATTGAATGTTTTCCAAGACTATACCAAAGTGGGCTTTATACGTGTAGTGAGCGAATTAAAATTTCAAAAGAGGGTTCTTTCATAAGAATGAAACTTTGAATGATAGAATACCGATACACCAACCAAAGTAGTGTAGGCCTGCCTTTACGGTAGGAATGACATGTTCAACGAATAGAAGTTCATCTACAGGCCTCCAAATGACTCGACTTATCATTATATACAAGATTTAAGTTAATCTCTGTATACCTATTTGGCACTTTGTACTATTGGACAAAATAGGCTACCAATTATACTACAATAACCTATTATGCACTTGGTATTCTGAGCCAGGTTCTTTCACCAGAGGAGATATGATTAATCTAAGACTAAGGCTGTTCAGAACATTCTAGCTTGTTCCCGTTGACATTGGAGCCTTGTTTACCCCAAGGAAAAAAAACTGACCTCGCAAAGATGAATGCTTGTTTTCATTAGTGTACCACTACCAGAGGCCCTGTCCCTCATTCTTACCAATGCCTCCCATCTTTGCCCTTACAATCATATTTCTGCATAGTCATCAATTAATGTCAGGTGGAAGGGTCTGGGTCAACTAGCTGAAACCGCTTCCTTCTCTCAGAGTGTAACATGTCATGAACAAACACCATGGAAATGATGGTATACACATCCACATATCCTACACTACAGAGCGTCTACATTTCCATGTGAATAACATGGCAATGCTAACAACAAGGCTATCCTTCTGTATATCACTTGTAATTTTAAAATTCCTTCACCTTGATACCATGACAAATTGTTATGTAGTGCTTGCAGGTGTTACCATGTTTTACACAGAGAACATCTGTTCCCATCAACAATCAATGGTTCCAACTTGACCTGAATGTACTCTCAATTCTGGGAGGATGAGTTGGAGGAAGGTAAGAGGTAGAAGGGTATATGAAGGGTGGCAGCTATAGGTGAGGCCGGTCCGTATGCTCCATGGGAGTCTGGAGATATATGTTATAATCCGTTAGTGTCAACATCTGCCTGGAGAATATTGAGTATGTGACTATGAGGTAGGGACTAGTGAAGCCACTGTCCACTGTGTCATGCTATTAGACTTATCTGTAAGGCAGCTGGGACTGGTGAAGGCACTGCATCCTGGCAATGGACTCATCTGTAAGCCAGGGACTGGTGAATGCACTGCATCCTGACATTGGACTCATCTGTAAGCCAGGGACTAGTGAAGGCATTGCATCCTGGCATTAGACTCATCTGTAAGCCAGGGACTGGTGAATGCACTGCATCCTGGCATTAGACTCATCTATAAGGCAGGGATTAGTGAAGGTACTGCATCCTGACATTAGACTCATCTGTAAGCCAGTGATTAGTGAAGGCATTGCATCCTGACATTAGACTCATCTGTAAGCCAGGGATTAGTGAAGGCACTGCATCCTGGCATTAGACTCATCTGTAAGCCAGGGACTGGTGAATGCACTGCATCCTGACATTAGACTCATCTGTAAGGCAGGGATTAGTGAAGGTACTGCATCCTGACATTAGACTCATCTGTAAGCCAGGGACTGGTGAATGCACTGCATCCTGGCATTAGACTCATCTGTAAGGCAGGGATTAGTGAAGGTACTGCATCCTGACATTAGACTCATCTGTAAGCCAGGGATTAGTGAAGGCATTGCATCCTGGCATTAGACTCATCTGTAAGCCAGGGATTAGTGAAGGTACTGCATCCTGACATTAGACTCATCTGTAAGCCAGGGACTGGTGAATGCACTGCATCCTGGCATTAGACTCATCTGTAAGCCAGGGACTGGTGAAGGCATTGCATCCTGGCATTAGACTCATCTGTAAGCCAGGGACTAGTGAAGGCACTGCATCCTTACATTAGACTCATCTGTCTCGCAAATACTTTAAACTTAAACAATATAAGCTTTATATAGACTTAGTACTTCAAATACAAGAGAAAAGATTTTACGTGTGCTATAGAGTAGAAGAAATTCCCACTTAAAGTATTCCATTCTGATCAACCTAAGCCAAAAAAAAAAAGAAGGTATGTTTCCGGTAACATGGTCAGAAAAGTGTGTGTATCGAATTCAAATATAGATTTAGAGATGAAAACTTTGAAAAAAAAATTGAAAAAGAAATTTGAAGAAATGCTGAGTTCGGCACCTTTGAGCCGAGGACGGTCGGGTGACTGGAAACCTTTTTCTTTTTTTTTTTTTGGCCTTACCATGGCTGAGAAGATGGTGCCAATGACACTTCCTTGCCAAAAATCAAGAGAAGTTTATGAGACTGTTTATAAAAACATGGACCACCATTGGCTACACGGACATCGCATGCCACCTGCCGACTGAAAAAGAAGGTATATGACAGGTCCTCGAATAGAGCTTCCTGAGATCTAGTGATGAAACATATAACTACATGAACGGTCTTGTTATGATTGGTCTCCATATATGGAGACTGTTCACTTCTTGACAATATATATAACCCTTTGGCTGTAGGTGCTATCGCATTTGTTATCAGTACAGCTGTACTACCTGAGGCTCACCTGCTGAAAAAAAGTGTCTTAATTTGGTGATTCCCATAGGAGCCCATGTGTTTATTCTATCACCAAAATCTATCACACCCATAGACCCAAAGCTTGAGGGCCTTGTATTCAGTATGGCACCTGAAAACATGACATAAGTACAGCAGCATTTTACATAGAGAAAGACATCACTCACCACGAAGGACAAAATGTTGTCTGATAGATGAGATTTGAAACTTTCCTTTGGTTTTTGAAAAATGTGTGAAATAACAGTATATCACTGAATGATTACACCCTAAAGTTGGTGATTACAAATTTGTGGATTTGGCTGAAAAGGCGCCGCCAATAGCCCAGGGGAGCCCTGGGCCAATTAAACTTAAAAAGTTTTTTAAGAGGGCACATATAATCCAGGCTGAGTAAAACCAAGCCATTGTCTCCCTATCAGGCTCATCCCCTCCATTCACACCTAAAACAATGGACAGATACTTAAGGTCAGGGATGTAAGTCAGGGTTTATGAAAAATTCTGAAGATACACATATAAATTCTGAATTTAATGTAAAAATCAACAAAACTTTGATCCAATAAAGGAAATTTGGGTACATGTATGAGGATGTTGAACTCTGACAATTCTGAAATCAGACAAAATTCTGAAAACTTACATCCCTGTAAGGTGATTAAGATAGAGGCAGAGGTAGCTTATCAGTCTTATCAATTCCTATTGTTTTCTGTGGGGGGAGGGGAAGATTACCCACAAGCCTCTGGCAGATCCAAAATGGCCGTTGGGGGGCACCACGTTCACAGGGCCAGATCTGCTAAAAGCATGCTTGCGGATTGAATTCTAAGCAGCCAATACCAAGGAAGGCGTGTATGATATGAGCTATATTACATATGCTTTCATCCCTATTATCAAAGGGCAAAAGGATCATATAATCGTTATAGAAATCCTCACAAAGGATATGTTAGAGGGGAACAGTAAGAATATATGTGGATGTCAGTTTAAACCGTTTTCCTTGTAGAATCCAGACCAATGAATGAGTTAACCACTAAGATCACAGGGTACATTCTGAGGGCGTGTCCCACGTGCCATAATAGCAACACTGACTTGGCTTGTTTATACAAAAGCACGTTATGACTCATAATATTGAAACAAATGACAAGGACTTGCTGAATCTACACATGTCCCCTGAGAGCAAAAGGGGTATTCGATGTTAGATTAACAATGACAGTGCACTTGGTTTGGCATTTTCTATAATACCGGGGTACATTGGAAATAATAAATGGTGTCGTGAGGGGAGAGGTCTTTTATAGCATGGCTTATAACACTAACATGCCTACCGGGTAATATCTGTTACTGAAACCGGCCTAATCAAGACACAGGCTGCTCACGGTGAGTTGAGAATAGGTTCTTGAGGTGTGAGCAGGTAGTGCATAGGTATGAGAAGCTCACGGTGCACTGTGATCAGGTCAAACAGATCTATGAGCACATCGTACCGAACTGTGAGCAGGTCATACCAAACTGTGAGCATGTCAGGCTGAGCTGTGGCCAGTATGCGGTGAGCTGCGAGCAGTTAAAGAACCATGAGCATGTCGTCCTGAGCTGTAAGTATTTTATGCAGAGCTATGAGCAGGTCCTATTGAGCTCTCGGCATATACAGAACTGTGACCATGTTATACTGAGCTGTGGCCAACCCACCTAAAGCTGTGACTAGGTCATACTTAGCTGTGACCAGGTCATCCTGAGATGTGACCAGGTCATTCTTTGCTGTGACTAGGTCACACTGAGCTGTGAGCCATTCAGGAGTTGACATAAGCAGGTCATAGTGCCATGTGAGCATGTCATGTTGGTTGGGAGGTCAGAAATCTGGGGCACAAACGACCTATTTGCACTGAGCAGAAGAACCCCTACAATAAGCAAACTCCAGTTACAAGGATCCATATTCCAGGGATCCCAATGCCTCACCCCCTAAGGCACCTGCTTCACCTGCTCCCTGAGTTCTACCTGTATGTGGGTGGGTGCTGCTACTAGGTCAGAACTCAGCTGTTCATACCTGTAGTTACTGTTATGATTGATACTACTCCACCCAGACAGTTTATGAATATAAGGCGAGATGCAGGCCCCCTCAGATATGGCATTAAAAACCCATTGAATGGAAGAATCCCCTGCAAATTGAGTGAATGGTAACTGCAAATGTATAAGCAAAATTGCATTGAGTTAGTGGGTGTGAGTGGAAAGTGAATATTGTCATTCATCTTGCGAGACTTGTAATAATAGGTACTACAGGCGCACACTGCAAGATTTGCCTGAGATTAGTTGCAGTGCGAGATGGGTGCCAGAAGTCGCTTATACCAGCTGCATGTGGAGATTCTGTTGCCTTCCATGAAATCGTTAAAGGTTCATTTCCTTAAAGGAATGTCCAGATTAAAATTTTTGCCCTTTATTGATTGCCCTTCTGGATAATTTTCCCTATTTCATAGTCTGTTATGAGCGGATTTCTTTTTCGCTTTCAATTGCAAGGGCCCTAAAGAGATTTATATATACAAGGTTGGTTAGGTTGCCTTGGCAACGGCCAGGCATACTGTGAATCTCAATCGTGCTTTGTACCAGCATAGCGTGCATGCCTAATGCAAACAGCGTTTTAATCTCTAGACTTAGTCTCATCTAATTAGGTTAAGAGCTAACCAATTAGCCTAAAGAGTATTGACTCAAAAGGATTTTGATGTGCTTCGTGCTGCCATTTAGCAATGCAGTTTTAGAGATTCCCCAATGTTCACCTATTATTGAACAGTGTGATTAATTAAGTTAATAAGACTTAAGACGTTGATAAAGTAATTTTTCTAACACCCCATCACATCCACATCAAATTTTAATCTATGAAAAAAGGTACCGTAATCTCCCGCGTAGAAGGCGCAGCTCGCGTAGAAGGCGCACCCCCAACTCAGAGAAGGCCTTTTCACGTAGAAGGCGCACGTACCTCCTCTGGATTGATTTCTGGAAAAACCCGCGTATAAGGCGCCCCCCCAACTCACAGGGGGGCTGTTTCGCGTAGAAGGCGCCCCCCCTCCCCACCCCCCTATATGAGTTCAAGCTGTCATCGGCACACGGTCGGCGTAAAAAAACGGCGAGCAAATCTACAGCGACCGGGCTGCCGCTATGAGTTCAAGCCGTCATCGGCACACGGTCGGCGTAAAAAAACGGCGAGCAAATCTACAGCGACCGGGCTGCCGCTATGAGTTCAAGCCGTCATCGGCACACGGTCGGCGTCAAACCCGCCGAGCGCCCGTCAACACCTCCCGGTCTGCCGCGCTGCTCGTGTTATGAGTTCAAGCTGTCGTCGGCGCACGGTCGACTTGAACCCGCCAAGCGCGTCGACACCTCCCGGTCTGCCGCGCTGCTCGTGTTATGAGTTCAAGCTGTCATCGGCACACGGTCAACGTATTCCCCGCCGAGCAGCCCGGTCGCTGTAGCTTTGAGTTCAAGCTGTCATCGGCACACGGTGTGACGGTCGGCGTCAAACCCGCCGAGCAAATCTACACCGACCGGGCTGCTGGCTATATGAGTTCAAGCTGTCATCGGCGCATGGTGGGCCTTATCCCCGGCGAGCGCATCGACACCTCCCGGTCTGCCGCGGTGCTGGCGCTATGAGTTCAAGCTGTCATCGGCGCATTTTCCCAAATGAGATGTTGAAAAAACCCGCGTATAAGGCGCACCCCCAACTCAAGGCAATTACCCTCCCGCGTATAAGACCCAGTCACGATCTGATTCGCGTATAAGACGCGCCTTATACGCGGGAGATTACGGTATTTCTATCGCCTGCCAGTCCCCTGACATAGGCCCGTCTAATGTAGCCAATATGATAGGATTCTAGACCTTAATTAGGCAGAGTAATTCATTGGAGGGGAGGGGATGGTGTGCCTACCTCATCCCGCATCCCTCATTCATTATGGAGTTATCCCAAAGAGAAATTATCTAACCTTGCTATTTTATGACAGCACCCCTTAGTTTGTATCATTCAGTCTATATAGGCATCTGCTTATGTTTTGTTTTATTATTATCATTTGTTATCAATAATCAGATTGTGTAGGTACCATCCTGTATATTTACTATGCCCCTGTATCATTCATTTTGTATTCAACATGCAGAAGTTACACATGCAATTTCCTATATTACCTATTTTAGCTTTATACCAAATTAATTGGGCGAGGAATGCTTTTTATGGTATGTCGATGTTGAGGTATAAATATAACTTAAATGCTTATATTGTGAGCGGTTTGTAGATCCATCTTTTGAAATACAGCCTTAATGCTAAAATCCCCACATCTTCACCCCCCCCCCCTTAACAATGACATTTACAGATATGAACATCAATATACAAACTGTTTTTTTATCAAGTCTAGTCTGGTACAACAGTGTCTATTTCTACCCAGCTATCAGCCTACCGCTGACCAGTCTAGAATCACTTGACTGATAACGTCTGGATCAATAGTAACAGTGTTGGGAGATTATTTATGTCCCCTTCAATATAACGGGAGGAGATAGAACCAGAGAACCAGCTTCCAGTCTGACCCTGGACTAACCAAACTGTTCAGAGAGCAATATTTTCCCAATTTTTAAAATATATTTTGGAAGATAACGAACAAAGGATAGTTTTTAATGTTGGATATTGATAACACTTCAGTATAACTTCTACCAGAAGGGCTGTGACATCTGCTAGAATTAATGCCCTCCACATGGCGGCAATTCAAAGTTATTTATGAAATAGCTGCTGTCCTATCGCATCGTGATATATCTGCACCGATTATACCTGCACCGATGACATTTATCACGATTCCATACATTCTAAAATTGCTGTATCAAAAGAAGCGTGACCGCCATATTTTGTTGGTTGTGATAACGCTATAATACAAATTGGCAATGGATAATAGATGTTTAGAAACTAGGACTGCATATACATGTACCAGGTTTTTCCTTATTGTGCTTTGAATAATTTTATATCAAGGCTTTTTCTTCTTCTGTTCTGTAAGTGGATCACGACTTCCAGGTATTGGGTGTAAGCGGGAGTGGAGCTGGTTCTGGCGACTTGTACTGATAAGCTGATGAGGTGGGGACCAGCATGTCCCTGGAAGCAGTTGTTATCCAGGGACAAGGTATCCATCATGACAGTGCCTTATCAGTGTGTTTTGCCACCTTTGGCATAACCAGCAAAATTAAAAATGGTGGATCCACTGGGTATGGGTCCAGGCTTCTATAGCCTAGGGGTTATGGTCAGTCTTGGGCACTGTCCAATGAAGCCTCCAACAGCACCATGGGGCAATGAGGCTATTTACAGTCAGCCAGCTTACTGACAACACAGCAGTCTACCGACCTACCCATAGGTAACCTATTTATCTGCCGCTAACAATGTAGACCTTCTATACAGAGTCTACACTGTCCATCCTAAATACAGTCCTCATACACAAAACTTACTGTAAAACCTCGAGCATGAGCTATACCTTTTGAAGCAGCTCCAATGTGTACAAAATGTGCCAAGTCTAGCTGTGACTTAATTGTACGTTTTGGCATTAGGCCTCGAATTAACCAAGACCTATACACGTGTGACTGCATTTGGTAGCATCTTTTCAAAGTCTAGGTGTGACTTATACAAGCGAGCTAAGGTTTTACCACACTCTTACTGACCAATATATCTCGACCCCAATTTGCTTCACTGCCCCTGCTTTCAAACTTTAATATAATACTGGTACAGTAAGTAGGAATTCTAAATGCAACCACTACAAAGCTTCTTTTCTGGAACTGATTGGATGGAGCTTTGCTCAGCTCCATACATCAGCAAAAGGAATTTATCAGCATGTGCTTTGTAGGATTCCCAGAATCACACATCATTTGGGAAACAATCATTCTGGTCTTCATGATTATGAATCCATTGATGAGGTAGATATTACAACAGATGAGTGTTACCACATTGGGTATTATTGCACATGGAAGCTATTTCTGGCAGTGGAGATAATTATATTGGCTAGGGTGTGAAACTAGAGAATCCATAGCAATTACACCTTTTAAGGTGATACAGTATTGTATAACCCTATTATCTTCTTAATGGATACACTGACTACAATAGATGCAGTTAATAAAAGCAAACTGTGTCTGCATGATAGTGGTCATGACATGACAGGACAAGTGAGAATAGGGCTATTAAAGGTTATTGCCAGTGTCCTCCACATAATCAACCTGTATTCCAAGTATAGGTGGTACAGTCTATGGTACAGATGATTGAGTGTGCCACAGTTCAGAAACTGACCTGGAATTAAGGCTTCTACAACTGAAAACTGGTTCATAATTACATTATTCTGTATTAATCATATTCCTCACATTTGCTTTATGTCTATGGGCAGTACATGAGAATCATAGTAATGAGTTGTATACGACCCTGGTATTTGGTTTATTATCCCTTTCCAATCCCTTTCTCTATCCATTCCAAATCACTGCAGTATCAGAAATCCATCTCTCCTGCCTGCCTCTCTGGGCCCCTCCAGTTACCCATTGAGTTTGGCCCAGCCTCCTCGGGCGCTCATTTACAGCTTGCCCCTGGAGCGGAAGAAATAAATCGGTTGCCATAGAAACAAAACTCCTAGTCTGGACTGGCAGATGAAAACTGCAAAGCATTGGGATGCCTGAGAGGTGGGCAGCAAGAAAAGGGTAAAGAGAGCCAGACATGACGGCTTTGTGTTCAGTGTGCTGGAAAGAAATTAACAGGAATGTGAACCTAGTCATGAACTTTATAATTTGGGGGTGTTGGGTTGTGGGGGCAAGAAATAATATTTATAAAGGCATGAGAAGCAATTCTCAAAGTGATGGAGCCTACGGTACATACCGTAATCTCCCGCGTATAAGACGCGTCCTATACGCCATACAAAATGCTGGGGAGTCTTATAGGATGTACTGAAATTGGGGGTGCGTCTTATACGAGGGGTAATTTTACTATAGAAATGTACTGAATTTACAAAATTGAGCCTTAAAATGTGCGTCTTATACGCGAAAATGCATTTGCTAAGTTTGGGGTGCGTCTTATACGCGCAGCGCGTCTTCTACGCGGGAGATTACGGTATATTATTATGGTCAAAGGTGGCTACTGCCAGTTTAACACTAGTTTGTGAGAACTGGGAAGCAGGGGCGTATATGGGGCTATAGAAAATATAATACCCGGTAGTCATATATCAAATAGCTGATGGGCGAGCGAATATAATCTAATCGTGGGCAAATGCCTAGGAAACAGCTGGAGTTCTATCAGCTATTCTCTAAGTTTGATCAAAAACTCATGTTCAACTCTCTGCACCTGGGCTATGGGGAGATAAGCTGATACAGTTAAGCAAGGTTAATACAGAGCTCAACACACATCCTTCTTAGCCAGAAGTACACTCAGGTGTAGGGCAGTATAAAAAGGTGAGTGGAGGACAGGGGAGGGGCAACTGAGACAACAGAATGGAGACATAGTGATAGGGAAGTGAAGAGGGTAAAAGCATGACAATAGTGTGAAAGAACCATCTAGGACAGACAAGTGACTTAACCCTTAAGGCCACACCAAATTAAAAGATTGGTTTATGGATTTCCTGCCCCTGTCTTTCAGAAATAAAAATTTTATTTTTATTTGAAAAATAACATGTCTATGGATCCCGCCCGCCTCATTTGCAGGGATTTTCATTTATTTATTTTTTTTTTATGATCAAGCAATAAATATATATGATTAATAATAAAGGTACAGGAATGGCAGACCCCTCATTGGATAGGCATAAATATGCAATGAAAAAAAATCGCCCTGTCCATATTAATGATGTTCAGAATCCATAGACAATAATTAATTTCTAGAAAATAAAAATAAAAATTTCGCCCTCCCGCACCATATTCTCAAAATGAAAATCCATAGACCAATTTTTTTTATTTGGTGTGGCCTAAGCGGCCACATAATGTAGCAAAGAGCCCATTCATTGACACAATGCATGAATGCAACCGTGAGTACTTGCATAAAATTGACTCTATGACGTTGGCAACTTCGAAGGGGTCAGTATGATGCATTATTTAGAGAATAGACAACGATCTTCTTCACATGTAACCGCGTCTATAAAGAACGATGTTGACACTGGACCGCAACATACATTGACGGCGAGTTGACTTGTATTCTTTACCATAGCGGACAGTATCAGAAAACATAGAATTTCAAAGTAAATACTTAAAATATGGGGGAAACCATTATATAAAGAGCATATGTCAGCTTTATTGATGAACTCGTTGATTGTATCCGTGGATGAAATCAACTCGTTCATCAATAAAGCTTATATATCCTCTAATTAATAGATGGTGCGGCCCCTGAACGGTTAAGCGCCAGGAGAATGGGGGGGGGGGGGAGACCAAGTCACGTCCCAAGGTGGGTCACATACCACTGGACTGTCGAGAAGTGCAGTGGAATGTCAGGTAGCACAAAATGGCAGGTATGCCGTCCATTAATTAACCCAGTATATCGGTTCAAAGGGTCACCAGTTGAAACCTTCCTGTGGTCAATAAGGTATAAGCTTGACCCTTCTGGGTTAAAGCCATCATGACCCAGGCCAGCCAAACTATGCATGCCAAAATTAATGGTTTATTTTTAGCCCTGTCAATCACCTTACCTCCCCATGAATAGGGCTACAGACCGACCATGTCTAAATAGCTACCTTGCAATCTGTGGAATGTCACATTGCAGTTAGCTACTGCCCAACCTTACTGTCCTTACAGTGCCTTTACCTCTCTATCCCCTGCCTCTACCCCTACCTTCCTTCAATGCTGGAGTGGGGTGGGTGTATGATACAACAGTGCTGAAGCTGGTGAGCCCCACAGGAGGGTCCAGGCAGACCAGAATACACAGCCCGACCCGGAGTGAACCAGGGAGGTGAGGGGAATGGATGGTACCTCTGACAGGAGTCTGAGAGAAACATCTCCACACTCTGTGTCCATCTCTATGTACTTCTGTCCCGCTTAGATATATGGCTTTAGCTAATGAACAGGCCCTACCCACTTGGCATAAAAACGTGTTTTTTATGTTAAAAAAACGTTTTTATTGGTTTCTCTATTAGTTTTTTTTGTTGAAAAAACGTTTAAAAACGTTTTTTTTTGTCAAGTGGGTATGTTCATATCACTCCTGGGCCTTTTACTTGTAGAGAGGATTTACGAGTATGCTCCATGGAAACTAAGAAGTGAGTGAAACAAAGTCTGTCCAATGAATACTGATGCCTAGAAATAAAAGATGTTATGTCTAAGAATGAAGAATCTGACACGCTACATCAGCTATGATTATCGGAGTTACGTCTAGAAACTGCATGTCCATTATAAACTAAGGCATTGTGATAGTAAAAGATACCCTGTTATCTTGTTAGCTAATTTGCCCGTGCAGTATAAGCATAGAACTATATAATCCTAGAAGGCACAGTGTCTGGCTAAAAGGTCACCGATCGATGTGCTGCTACATTGCTATCATCATAATTCACTTTCTGGGCGTTGTAACACGAAGAAAGCGTCAGAAAAAAATCCGACCTACCGACCCTACCTTAACATGTCATGTTACTGGAAACACACCTGTATTTTTTTTGGCCCTCGAATCTTCAGGACATCAGACGTTACTTCCCATTACATGATGGGTTGAGCGAATACAACTGTCAGAATGGCTTCAGGACACGACCAGAGGTTAAGTATAAATACCATTCTATTACAGCAGTCCAGATGTAAGAGCATTGCCCTAAGGTGTTCAGCCACAAGGGGGTATAGTCCAGGGGGAGACGGCATTGCTGACTTGGAGGAGTTTTCTGGCCAGGTTATTATAGTGTGCATGTCAACAATGGTTATTTAACTAGCGGGATGTGTTGGCCTAGAACATCTGCCTAAGATTATTTACCAAGATGGGCTGGCCTGAATGCTTTGGTAGGTGTTCAGAGTATCAGATCAGCTAAACTGTCTCGATCATAAACTGTCATAGAACACAGGTATCCTTAGACACGAGTTATTCTGGACTATTAGACCCTTGATCAGATATATAGTCTCTGGCCATTGGAAACATGGGCGTGGAAAGCAGGGGGACAAGTCCCCCCCCCCCGCTTTTGGCCAACTCCCCAAAAGGTCAAAACTAAAAGGTCAAGCAAAGGGAGGTCAAAAAATGCAGAAAACCCCCCTGGTCCCACCCACTCTGAAACTGCTTCCCACGCCCCTGGGGAACATAGGATATGTCAGAAGATGCATATCCTCCTTTTTTAAATATAAATTGAGTTGTTGTAATACTGCTTTTGAGCAGTGTTGAAACATATCTGCATAGGCAGAAGCCTTTTATACCAAAGCCATGGCTTACGCATAAATCAGATGGTCAGTGAGGATTACTGTTTATTCCGCAAGTTAAGTTATACTTGAGTGGCGTTGAGGAATAGCTTGCCATTAAATTAGACATAAAATTACTGTTGCCTATAAATGGTGCATGCTGGCTTTTGCCGCCGTAGAATCTTAATGTAGGGCCTTTGTGTGCAGGACAGGATTGCCTCTAAACCTGCCCATTAGAAGCGAAGATACGGCCATTTTTGTAAAGTTGTTTGTCTAATTTGTCTCAAGTTTTTTTTCGAAAGTACACAACAAGTAACAATGGAGTCAATATTCATATGGCCTGCATGAGAGAGAATGGCCTTCGTGAAATGCACAGAAAGTGGCCTAAGTTGAGAAAAGGATTTGGTATTGCTGTATAAAATATAGCCCTGTGCATAATCTAGGGTGTTCTCAAAGTCTGAATGTATGTTGTAGTAATACATGAGGGGTGGCTTATATGTGAAGTTTTACAAATGATTTGGGATTTACCATAAAGGAAGGCTGTACACAAAGTAGGCCGAGAAATGTGAGAATCTAAAGAGGAAGCTCTAGGGAGCTCAGAGTGCTTGGGGCGTTTTTCTAAACTGGTGGCTGTTACGTGTATACTAAGTTATAGCCGTCAAAGTGCAGGGGTTCCCACAATCTCAACATCTCTGTCTGTAGACTATAAGCCTCTCACTGCTTGTCCAGTCTAAGGCCTGGATCCAATTCCACCACTCTGGGGAGGGTTAGTATATGGAGATGTTGCCAATTGCTGCAGGCAATGCTGCAGACAATACCAATACATGAAGATAGGTACTTTGAATAACCTATAATATATAGTGGATTTAAGATACTGAGAAAACCTACTTTTTTTTCTATATCTATTTACAAACGTGGGTTACAAAAGAACAGGGACATTTTATTTCTTTTAAGGGTGTATGCCGTCATTCTATTTTTTTTTTGATAGACAGATGTGATTAGATTTTACTGATACTATGCAGTTTAGTCCTTATTTTAACTTGCTATTTTCTATACCCATTCACCACCTCTCCCACATACATGGCTTTAAGGCTATTCAGACTGGCCTTATTATACAGACTAGATGTATAAATCAGTATGGCCCCCATGTGTCACAGATGCACTCTTTGGTGTAGACAGATCTATAATTTCCCATGCTGAATAGTGAAGTGCACAGACACTAACGTGACCAGAGTTGTGTTTTGTGTATGTTTTTGTTACACATATTAAAGCATGTTTTAGCTCCATTTAAAGATGCATGAGCTGGATACAATTGCTCGGTGTGCCCCTCCATCACTCCATACAATGTATAGAGCTCATATCATCATATAGAACACCCTGTGCTCCCCATCTGTGACCACTGACTATACATGTCTTTATTCAGATTCTTGCTTTTGAATAATGCAAATCTATAATCAAAATCGTTTTTATACTTTCCAGGCTATGCATGTAAATTTCAGCATACTACAACTTCTCCATTAAAATTATGATTAACATCCATTAAACACAACAAAATTTTACCTGTTAATTTCTGTTCAACACAGTACAATGTGAATATTTATTTTTCGCTTTCTTATCCGTAAAGAATTGTACACCTTTCTTTTACTATGGATGGTATAGTGCATGGTAAAAATGGTCTAAATATGAGGGTGTGGCAAGGGACCCTGGAGAAACCACAAAGTAGCACTAGACAAGCCTTAACCATATGAAACAGATGATTGATTAAATTAATTTGTATTTCTCTAATTTGTATTTCTATTCTATTTTTATGGAAAATGTAATCTATGATTATCATTATCTGTTGGTACCGTAGGGGAAATGACATACACCTTTTGCATTTATAAAACATTCTATAAATGCGATTAAATAGTATGCGCCTATTTCATAATGTCTATATTGCTGAGGTTTCCCCCCCTTCTGCCTGAATGCCTCTCTCTCTCTCAATAACTCTAAATGATAGTAAATCTATCCCTTCCTCTACCTCTCACAATTGTACTCCATTCCTTTATTTCTGCGTATGAAGAATATCAGAAATGTAGCGAAAGAATAACGCACATATCCTATTGGGAATGTTTTCCTTTGGCTAGTAAAGAATGTCCGAACAAAATTCCTAAGTGAGCTGACTCTTAACACACCAAAATCCACCCACCCCCAGACCATGTAGTCACACTAGGATACACACAATTACACACGATTCACTTCACAGAGTTAGTACTATTTGGCTGTTTGGTATTTGTACTAATAACCATTCATGGGCTGCATAGTACATGGCAATGTATTGTATAAATTTGTGGTCAGGATGCATAAATGCAGCAATGGTGAGTAACTTGCCAATGTTGCATTCATTCTTCATTCCACAGTGTTGATACACTCCCAAAGGATCAGCATGATGCCCCAAATGCAGTTTTGGTAACCATAGACTTGCCGACACCATATACATTGTAGACCTAAAAGTCCCATATTACCTTTAAAGGCTTAAATCCATGGGTCTTACATGGTATGCCTTTAAATGGCAATTCTCAGTGTGCTACTCCTGGGCTGTGGCCATGGTTGTGGGCACCTGTCATCATATGGCTGTCCTGTTACCACTGACCCTGACGTGATAGGTTAAGTATATGAGTAACATCCGAGATGAAAGTGGTATTCATAACACTGAACATGAGTGTGATTTATATTTGTATTACTTTAGTGTATATGTTATTGTTGGTTTGTGGTCTGGTGTGTATTTCCAATGTCCCATTGTCACTGTGTGGTGTGCACTTGGACTGAAAGTGAGTTGACCTATCCTGCATGAAGGTCAATTTGTTGGGTGAAGCATGATACACACAATGCCATATGTTGGCTATCATCAGAGCTAATCTAAAGGCTTAGATTGCTTTTCTCTTCATAACTTTGGCAAATACAGGCATGGAAATGGCTCAGTGAGTACAAACATCCCTAAAATTCTCTATTAGAGTACTCTTTAAAGAGTCAAGTGGATAAATTAAACTATCACTATAATCCACAAATACTCTCTCACTGGATAAGCTATCATCATGATCATTGACAAATACGCTTTCACTGGATAAACTGTCACCACAATACATAAAACTACTCTCTGATTGGATAAACTATTATCGTCATACACAACCACTCTATCATTCGATGAAGCATTTTCATTATATTAAATACACAAAAGACCTGAGTGTAGGCACACCAGTCAGTTGGAGCATATCCATCAATCTTCACATCGTGTCTATTTGACTCCTGACATGTAGATACTAACCATGCACTAGTACTATAGCCATCCAGGATCCTCAGAGCTGTCATCAAGTTTAGCTCAGGTCAAGGACAATAATGGCACTGCTCCAATTTCAAATGGCGTACTAACTGTATTATTAAAGAACTTCTAATTGAAATTCAGGACATGACTTGCCATGATGAGTCAATGGTCACCACACAAGTAGGGCCTACAATTAACCTCTTAAGGACGAAAACTTCCCTGAAACTAACACTTTTATTGTCCAGGGATGAAAGTCACAGAGCACGAAAATCCCTGAAATGGTCCAATATCCTCCCCAAAAACCTGGGTTTGTATATCATGAATGTATAGGGCCCTGGAGCCTCAAAATCCCTGAAATCAGGGAATTCCCTGAAGACTTTCATCCCTGATTGTCATGTCAAGCCCACAAAATCTGCATGCTGCATGAAAGCAGTGCTGGCAAGTGACTCACTACATTTAGACAAAATGACTTAATGAATCTATCACTATGTTGCCTTTACAGGGTTAAGGTGCCGTCCCAAGTCTTTCTATATAAGCCTTAATGCCAAACACCAAGAGCCTCGTGCATGTGATGATCTCACATGGGAATTGGCAAGAAAAAAGCTATAATAGCACGATGTCCATTGTATGTCTATCTAGCTAAGGATCCACACGCCAGTGTCTCCTTCCTCCACCCGGACCCTGCAGTCTAATGTGGGCCTTGATTAGCACAATGTGCCGGATGTGTCCAAAGGCTGGGTAGTGGTGTAAAAGTAGGCTAAGTAGGGATGGAGTCCATGTATTCATTTTTAGTGCTTATATTCACAAACAGTTCTATTACTGGAAGACTATACGGAAAGAAGGCTGGCGTGGCTGATGTTAAGTGAGTGAGTGAGTAATAGATGTTTAACGCCATTTCAACAGCTAAGGTCATATTCATGGTGATAACTACATTACACAATTTCACAGAAGAATGTGTCAGTGGCCCCACATATGTGCACCACACACATCCGAGAGGATAGGAAAGAGGAGAAATCGACCCTTTTAAGTGGGCTAGGGAAGCCTGGGCTGATGTTAAGCAATATTCGCTGACCGATGATTTTTAATGACTATCACCGGTTATTTAATTACCCCCTGTGTCGTCTTTATGGCTCGGAAAGATATCTTCTTGGAAATGTTCGGTAACACAATATTTGTGTTCGTTGGTCATAGCTATTGTAAAATGTATTTACTGTAATCTCCCGCGTATAAGGCGCAGCTCACGTATAAGGCGCATCCCCAACTAAGAGAATGCAATTCCACGTATAAGGCGCACCTCTAAGGGCAGATTTTTGTTAATTTAGTACTGTTCTATAGTAAAATTACCCCCCCCCCCCTATAAGGCGCACCCCAAACTCAAGGCAATGTCCCTCCCACGTATAAGACTCAGCAGCATTTTGTTTGGCGTATAAGACGCGCCTTATACGCGGGAGATTACGGTATTCTTTTTTTTTAACGATAGGCTTCTGTAAACACACTCATTAAAAAACACACTGTCAGAGACATTTAGCAAGGAATCCCTGGGGCTCCTAGTCTGATTATTATTTGAACGTCCTTCCCCAGGGCCCTTCCCTATTATTTGTATCATAATTCAAAACTGTGTGGAATCACTTTTCTATAGGATAAGATCCTGTTTTCCCAGTTGTACACACTAAACTAAGGGTAGCTGATTAGAAATATCCTTAACTAGTTTCTCAGTCCTTTCCTGGATAGGCTATCTTCCCAGGGGCTTGAGGGAAACATTCTGATCACGAAAATGGTACACAGCCCACGCATCTAACTAGCAGCTACACAATTTGAAAGTCTTAAAAAAACACAACATAATTGTAAATGTATGTAGGTCAGACGCAAACGTGGGCTCTCAATCTAAAAGTGTACTTTGAGTACAGGATGAAAAGCTGTTTTCAAATGTGTAGTTGTTGGCACTATGCTTTTCTGTGGTTTATTTATTTCTGTTGTTGTTGTATCATCTTTTAAGATACACATTTTGTTTTTAATCTGACAGGTATTTAAAGTATCACACATATATCTACATTTAGACCATGGACAGCTTGCCCATTTTTATTAATGTAGAAATAGTCTATACTTGCAATGAATGCCTAAGAACGGACTTAAACAAATATAGCCATATACTGTGTCAGGAAGTGGGAAGTGTGTATTTTGTGTGTTGACTGTTGGGGTTATACGAGGGGTAATTTTACTATAGAAATGTACTGAATTTACAAAATTCACCCCTAAGAGGTGCGTCTTATACGCAAAATTGCATGTGCTGAGTTTAGGGTGCGTCTTATACGCGCAGCGCGTCTTATATGCGGGAGATTACGGTAAGTCAAACACTGCACTGATTTACAACACCACATTTATATTACCACCCATGAATGGTGCGACAAAAACCTACCAAAGTATTTATGCTGTGGGTCTTATCAAGGAAAACAATTCTTTCCTGTTTTTTTTTATTACATGCACTGTTGTGGAAATATCGACTGGCAGAGTTTACATCATACTTTCGGAAGTATTACATCATAAATGAGTGAAGAGAAAGATTATTTCATGAGGGCAAATCGTCGCCTGAGTGCAAGAAGGTTGTAACTGCATTTTTCAAGTTTTGCAGGAGAGGCAAAAGAAGTGTTCCAGTGGAAACAGTAACATTACACCTGGGCCTGTAGGCACACATCTTACGGACAGAGCTTCCGTACTTTTAAAGTACCGGTAGCTAGATAAGGGTACATACATTTTAAAACAGAAGAAAACTTATTTTTGTCAAAATGTCAGTTACAACCTTCTTGCACTAAGGCGACGAAATATGGATTTTACTATAGTGAAACAAGCAGAAAGTGGAGGGAGGATGGCAGGGGCGTCGGAAAAGGGGGACCCAATCATAAAGGAGGTGGGGCCTGAGTATTTCTGGGCCCCCCCAAAAAAAATTCATAACAAAATGGAAAAGAAGCTAAAGATTGGTATTTCAGATTAGATTATTATGGGATAGGGTAAATAGGAGCCTTGGGTTAAAATCCAATTCAAAATCCACCAAAAATTATTTTTCTATACAAATTCTATATACAGAAATAGAGGTGTCATCGCGCTTGAGCAGAAAATTCAAGGTAGTTCTGCTGGGGCCCTCACTGGGCCCTCTCAATGAAGATTTGCTTCCTACACCTCTGGATAGTGGGATTGTCGACTTTGGGACAGTAGGCCTCCTTGTGTTATTATTATCATTATTTTTCTATCATTCTAACCGGTACACAGTGGCGGATCCGGGATTTTGAAAAGGAGGGGGCACGCCCCTAGATTAAGCCCCCTTTTTCGCCTAAATATTGGGGTTGAAAGATGAAATTCAACCCTTAACTACTGGCGAAAAGGAGGGGGTGCGCGCCCCTGTCTAAAAACGCCACTGGTACATGTATTTGTATTGCTTACAGTGTATTTCATTAACTAGGTCACCCAGAATCATTTTGCTTGAATTTTACAAGGTCAATGGATGATTCGAGAAGTTGTGAGTGGTTTACAGTTTAATATCTGTGTCTACTACTGCAGAGCTCACTCACTGAGAGATGGTTGTGATGAGGTCATACCTAGAAATAGACATCCTCTACCAAAGGTCACGTGACCTGTATATTTTCGGATAAATCTTTTGTATGCTTTGTCAGGACTGTGGTAAGCCGACAAAGTTGGTGTGTCACAAATGTACTAAAAAGGCCGTTGTATTTAAAGTGTATACTAAAGTTGCCTAATGTACGGCACGAAACACTAGGATACATTGAATGTTCACTATTTTCAAGGAACAAAGAGGAGTTCATACGAATTGAAAAATCAGGGGTGGATTTTTTTTTTTTTTTTTGGGGGGGGGGGGGTGTTCTACCATAATAATCAAATTTTCCTACTTTATATTCCGTGTTTCCCCTGTGCCACTTTATCAAATAGCATTTTTCTGAATGCAGTAATGGACAAAAAAAAAATCGATGATATGAATAATGTTTTTTGGCATTGTGTGAATCTGATAAGTGATGTCATTCACTCGTGTGTAGTTACATATCCATATCATGGGGACGTCTGGCTCATATGAATCTCTATACTCTAAATCTACACAGCTACCACACACTTCAACCACCATACTAGGATAGCACTCAGCTCGTTGAGAGGTGTGTGATGACTGATATCAGAGATAACACTCAGTACAGATAGTACTAATGCACTGTTTGGACAGGCTTAATCCAATTGACTTATCTTTGGGTGGGGCTGAGATTGTATCAACTGTATTAGAAAGTGACCTCAGCAATATAGACTGTGATGAGAGAATCATAATGAAATCATTCATGTATTTCTCCTCCCCTTTGGCTTACTGTTTCATGAGTTGTGGCTAATACTTATATAATGCAGCAATGTAAATTGCTGATAACTTAAAAAGTGAAAAGCCTGTGATTGGCTCCCATGAGTTGTGCACTCATCCTGTTGCATCAGCACTCCCTCACCCAGGTTATTCACACCACCAAGCCACTATTCGCATAACTCCTGCCAAAACTGCGCTATTCGCACCACATTGCAAAAAAAAAAAGCAGGAAAGTTGATACATGGATCAACATCATATACCTTCACCATTGGAGGCAAAGAGCGTCTTATGGCTGCCAACCAACTGAGTCTGTACAATATTGACAATTTCTCAAAATTTACGAAACTTTGTAATGAAATACTTTTGCTGCAAGACCCCTACAATTCCTCCTTTAATGGCACTACAAATTCATTAAGTAATTCTGCTTTTTATATACAAAATTTCCATCTTTTTTTAAACTTATTCGCACCAACAAAATGACTGAAAGTGCAAGGCCCAAGGGTGTCTCCTCATAACTTGCTTTTCGAGTTAATAAATGTGAATCTTTTTTTTCTGTCCTTTGAGTATATAATTACAGGCAGTACCATTGCCTCCCAGTTGGATTAATACAACGTACCGTAAATCCCCGGTCATAAGCCAGATTTTTTTTTTCTATTTTGGGCCCAAACCGGCTTCTAAATTTTTCCCAAAGTCCCCCCCCCCCGCTTATGACCATTTTTTTTCACTATAGAATAAAGAGAAAATTTGACCCCAAAACCGGCTTTTATGATTTCCCTGAACTCGCCTCCCGGCTTATGACCGGGGCTGGATTGTGACCGGGGATTTACGGTAGTTGGTGCATAGTTGTATACAACGCATTGTGTTTATAATGGACATGTGTAATTGTGAATACCATTAATAAATGTATAGACAGAAAAAAAATCCTCATTACATTTTTACACATGTATGTATCATAATGGAATGTTAAATATAGGAGACATGTCAAATCTTCGTGTGTGGTTGTCCCACTCCATAGCCTAATTTTGTGTCTAACATACAGAACCTCCTCCATGGTCCAACTTAATGGCTCTCAGTCTCAGCTGTCTATGGGGACCCCCATCTGCCTACCAGGAGGTGTCCGTATGTCTAAACAACTAGCAGCTGACTAGCACTGTCCCCTGTGTTCATGTACTTCTTTTACCCTGTACTATACATATTTTTCTCTCACTTCCTGACTTGCTATATTTCTGTCCTGGCTGTGAAAGAGGTGGGGAGGTGTGAAGAAACTGGGTGAAGGCAGTCAATCTGGACTCACCAATCCCCGGCACCAACCCCCCCCCCCCCACCCATCCATCCCATTTCTTCTCACTATACACCACCCCTCCTCTAACTATACCCATCTCTTCAGCTTATGACCCAAAGTAAATACCAGATTTCCATGCATATTTACAACCATAACCCTTGTTACTGTATCGTGCTAGATTCTACCATTTTATAACTACCGGTACTAGTAGATTTTATACAGAAGTCCAATGGTTTAAAAAAAAGTGATTCAAATATGTGAGCTTTCTTATTGAATGTCAACGGTAAACCACTGCAATACCTAGAAGACTGGAGGCACAAATCCAGCATCACTGTAGACGAGCATCCCGCAAAAAGTACAAACAGATTCTTTTTCTTTCTTTTTTCGAGATTTGTACTTAAAGCCAGATGACGTTCCCTCCACTCATGAGAAATGAATACTGGGCCTTCATAACGCTCCAATACATGAGTAACATGACCTATACGTGTACATGTATTAATAGCAGGATTTCTATACAGTGGAAACCTTAGCTCCTATTGCCAGGAAAGCTCTATATAGCAATCAGACGGTACTGTTGGTGGTCTATCCAGGCTCCTCCTCCATGGTGCTAGGTCTCCTCTGGTGGGTGGTGGCCACTTCCTCTTCCCCTATGTATATACACTACCCACACATAAGCTGCCATCACGTAACGCCACGTCATTTGGATAGGCCAGACGATAGGCTTTGGGAGTTCTCTAGTAGCCACAACTCTATTTATGGGATGATGGTATATATGAAGTGGAGGTGTTAAAATATTTGCGATACCACACAGGCGATTACCTGTACCCCATCCCCTCCCTCTACTACAATTTGTTAAACCCATGATCTTCAAACTTTGGTATTTTCTCCTGAATAATTTGAATCATGAAAATTATACCGTACAAGCGGTTCATTAGCATTGAAAGTAGTACGTAGGTACAATCCCTTTATGGCGTATAAGATTATACTTGATATAACAGGAAAGCGTTCCAAGATTATAATATTAGAGCTGAGAGTATGTCTTGGAGAGACAGAAAGAAAACGAGTGAAGGGTATAGAGCCTAGGCATTAGTCCTTTGCTGATCACAGTGTCACACACCACTGTTACCGCCATGCTTCCCGCTTCCCATCCATGTATGTCTACCTCCCACCCCATGTCACACGTCCTGGTCAGACACTTCACATCCTTCCATCTGCCAGGTGTTTATGGGAAATATCAGAAGGACTTTGAGCTTTCCCACGGTGCTATTCCTCTTAAAGGGACTGCTGATACTTGTGATTGATGTGTGACCCTGCTACAGTATGTGTCTGTATGGGGCCTAATGCTTTGTCTATGAGAAAATCTTGGAATTAAACCTATCAATAAACAAAATTGGAAGGCCTTCAAAATCAACTATATGAAAGGTATTTGCCCCAATAACCCACTATGCACTGCCCCCATAACTACTCTATACCCTCCTGAAATATATCTGAAATATGTCTATAAGTGGGGGTAAAGACAGTTTGATAACCCTTTTATTTAGGGTAAAAAGAGCCCTAAATCCCATGCATTTCTCCATAGGAAAAAACCCAACAGTTTTTACTATGCCACAGCCATAAAAGTACACCTTAAATGTAAATTCTATTACATGGATAGTTTTGTCCTACTTTTTTCTCACTATATGACTAATTTTTGGGAGTTCAGTTGTAACGGAAATAGGGCTAAATGACAGGTTTTGATGGTCTATGCGAAACCTTGCACTTTCAATATAAGCAAAGCATACCCCATGAATTTTTTTTTTCCCATCATTTATCAAAAAATTTTCATGTAAATAGACATATGACTCAAAGGGTCTTTGAAGGGTCTGATAGGGCATATTCTGTGTAATGGAATAGTTTTTGGTGGTTCATGTAAATTGCTAGAGGCCAAAATAGCACTTGAAACTTGGTAATCATAAGAAACTCGGACTAGGGCTAGTAGATAGGAGGTCAGAAAGGTGGTGTCAAAGGCCCTTCCCTCGTTTAAAAATATCTGAGACTAGACAATATTCTTTGGCCCGATTCTGTCCTATCCCCATACAAAGTTGCTGTAGTTTGATTTATGAGACCAACAGGTGTTCCCTATGGCTGGACTCTGACCCAACACACAAGCAGACTACCTTTTTTTTTTGTCACAGTTCGTGACTGTGACGACTTTGAAGATGACAATAGGAAGTTACCCTAGCATAACTTCACCTTAATCAAAGTGACCTCTTGGCAAACTGACAAAAACAATAGTACCTTCCAGGTTGAGGCCCTAGAATGCAGCTGGAGTCTACTGAGGGAAAACATGACTTTTTCATAGTATTTTATCAGAAAGCTCCTCGCTTGTGAAAGGATGACATCTTGTAGTGGTTGCACTTTAATCCTGGATAATATCAACTGACAATATAAACTGCACATCGTTGACGCCAGTTTGGTTCCTGCTGTTGTTCCCTTAGTGGGGGCTGTGTACAAATGACGTCACGCAGGAGGGGGGGGGGGTTAGGCCCAGCATGACGGGATTAATTTTCCATATACCTTCAGCATTGCAAAATTTGCCAAAAACATGACAAGGGGGGAAGGGCCCCGTACATTCGAACCAAGGTTACTTTGTCAAGTGTCAAGGAGAACAAAATGAACAACGGTGAACTAAATGTGGATTGAGTTCTGAGACCTGATGTTATAGTTATACCCTTAGTTGGTTATCCAAGTTTGTACATATACGAGCATAACTTGCACTTTCAAGGCAAATACATATACAGAGTTTTTGCGTAGCTATATGCGTAGTAGACGATTTATACACTTTCCGCAGACGACATTTGGCTCATCATGACAGATAACTGCTCGACTAGTATCCGAAACCGGCCGACCTCATTTCCTGCAAAGCAGACGATCCAAATGGTGGCGTCCACATGTTTTCTAAGAATGTTTGGGGCAGCATTTTTGCAGACATCGATCCACTTTCAACTTGTTCCGTTATTACTAACTTTATGGCATATCACATGTTGACAATAAAACGTTGGTCCCAGTTCTTTGGTACCTAAATATATCAGACCATGGAAGGCTTGCTGATCTAAGGATTTCATGTTCTGCAGAGTGCACATTTGAAAAAAAAAGTAGCCAGGATAATTAAGTTGGCCCTCAGATCATATAGTGATCTACAGTTCTTACATATAAATGACTATATAACAGCACTTCCCTAGATTAACTAATGATTATAAGGAATCTTTTATTTCCCTGATCTTGTAGACAGCACAGACATGGGTCTATACCTCTATCACATCATTTGGTGAGGCAATGGGGAGGCAGTGGAACCCACTCCTATAGATTAAAAGTGATTTGCCACCTCTTGTGGCAAAATTAACACAGTCAGCATTACAGAGTGCCCTTCCATAAAAGCCAGACATGAGGGTAAAGGAGTGCTACTTACGCCGTGCAGTAGGGCAGTTTGTCGTATCCTTTGTAGTTTTTCATACTCAGCATCATGTTGCACTCCCAGCAGCGAAAGCACCCCTTGTGCCACACCTACAAGACAACAATAGTGTTAGAATAAAGTCAAGGTATTATCAGTATTAAACATGGAAATTGGAATTTTATGTATCAAGGTCAGATATCGTTTTCATTACTTATACTAGCATCAATTCCTGCGTAATGTCACGGCTTATACTCGAACCAGAGCCAAGGCGCGGCTTATGGAAACGACCTAAACATGGGGTTTGGCTTATAGGCGCGTATTGAAAAAAGGTGTGGTTCATTCCAAAGACGGGGGGGGGGGGTTGCGTGCGGCTTGTGCACCGGTAAGGCTTAAATGAAAGAATTTAGGGTAATCATTTTTGATGATTTTATCTCTTTTTTTCAATTCTACTAAGTGCACATGTTTCTCATTACATAGTCCATGCATTTTACGATTGCAGCCACATCGTCTTGCATGGGTACCCGTGTTAGGGATACAAGTTCCCATATCAAAGCGGCGTAAATAGACCTGGGGCAACATTATCAATATCATAGTATAAAAATGGTTGTAGTGCCATTTTTCATAACTTTATATTGCAAACCCAAACCACACACTTAAAAGGGTTATTATACACATATTATGATTTCTAAGGCCTAAAAAAAATTGTTGTGTTCAGGTAACATGGCCCAAAAAATTAGGGTAGGTAGGTTGGATTTTTGGGTTGTTTTTTTTTAGGATTTTTTTTAGGCATTTGGCTGCCCGAAAGTATGGTGTATTGGAAAAAATTGCTTAAAAATGACCTGTTTAAAACTGTAAAAAAGTTGGTTATTTGAGAACAGCTGCCTTCCTGGGAACGTGAGCTATAATTTTATACCAAATATGCCTATATATATTTCGACATTTTTTGGCAAAATTCTCTCAAATTGGAAAAATTTACTAAAAAAAAAATTAGGGTCGGGCCTATAATCTAGGGTCGGTCGGGATACCTGAACACAACTATTTTTTTAAGCCTAAGAAGGGACTTGTATGTGGCAGAAATAACTTACAATGTATACTCAGCTGATCCTTAACAACCATGGTATGCATGTAACATACCTGTCTTATTTATACAGTGTCCAATATTACACCAACACTGGTACAAGGCACCAGGGGCCAAAGATGACAATTCACCTAATGTGTTATTGTGTATATACACTACATACGTGACCCTGGAGGATCTATTATACAGACTTATACATACCACTACTACCGGTGTGTATACCTTGACCTCATAAAGCATGCCTGACACATATAGTTAACGTTATAGGAGCATGCCAATGCATACAGATGCCATCAAAGCCATTTGGTATTACTGGGTTTTATTATGGCATGCATTGGCAATAATCCAGGGCCTATCTTTTTTTAGGCCTTAGGGTTTGTCTCAATCTGTTCCTTAAAGAAGGGAATAAAGCAAATGTCCACTCCCAGGGAATAAATTTGCACCGTATACACCTTTGTGAGGCCTGTCCGTATTCAACGGTGCCTGGGAGGGGACATTTGTATTTATGTCATGTTTACACAGGTTTGAAAGCTTTTAAATAAAGAAACTCAACAATATTTTAGCTGTTTTATAAATATAAACAACACAACTAGAGTCCCAACTTATGGTTATTGAATGTAACTTTTATTGAAGTATTTTAAATAAAGAAACTCAACAATATTTTAGCTCTATTTGCTGCAGCAGGTCACATGATCATCAGTCATTGAATATGGGCCCACTGTATTCCATCCCCCCAATTAAATACGGAGCTTCTAGTACTATTCTATAGTCAGAGATGCCACTCACTGGCTGACAAAAACCCAGGAAAATTGGACTTGGGACACATTTTCCCAGGAATTCAACATAATTCAATACAAAAATCTTGGAATCAAAACCAGGACTTCCTGGTAAACCAGGAAAAGTGGCATCTCTGTATAGTAAGAGTCGTATCTGCCATGACATAAAAACATAGACCTAAGCTGACCTATAATTGCTAACCTGAGGATTTACCTGATGGTAGGTTATCATGATGCTTGAACACTGCCGTGACCAGGTAAACCCTACCTGCTACACGGGACTCCAGTCATCAACAGTCTACCTACAGTCCACATAGAGTACCGTAATCTCCCGCGTAGAAGGCGCAGCTCGCGTAGAAGGCGCCCCCCCAACTCAGAGAAGGCCTTTTCACGTAGAAGGCGCACGTACCTCTTCTGGATCGATTTCCGGAAAAACCCGCGTATAAGGCGCCCCCCCAACTCACAGGGGGGCTGTTTCGCGTAGAAGGCGCCCCCCCCTCCCCACACCCCTATATGAGTTCAAGCTGTCATCGGCACACGGTCGGCGTAAAAAAACGGCGAGCAAATCTGCAGCGACCGGGCTGCCGCTATGAGTTCAAGCTGTCATCCGCACACGGTCGGCGTCAAACCCGCCGAGCGCGTCGACAGCTCCCGGTCTGCCGCGCTGCTGGCTATATGAGTTCAAGCTGTCATCGGCACACGGTGTGACGGTCGGTGTCAAACCCGCCAAGCAAATCTACAGCGACCGGTCTGCCGCGGTGCTGGCTATATGAGTTCAAGCTGTCAGCGGCACACGGTCGGCGTCAAACCCGCCGAGCGCCCGTCGACACCTCCCGGTCTGCCGCGCTGCTGGCTATATGAGTTCAAGCTGTCATCGGCGTATGGTGGGCCTTATCCCCGGCGAGCGCGTCGACACTTCCCGGTCTGCCGCGGCGCTAGCGCTATGAGTCGATGCTGTCATCGGCCCACGTGTTCCCTACACCCCGGCAAGCCACACCGCATTGTCAACCTGTTGAGTCTATGCTGTCATCGGCACACGGTCGGCGTCAAACCCGCCAAGCGCGTTGACACCTCCCGGTCTGCCGCGGTGCTGGTGCTATGAGTTCAAGCTGTCATCGGCGCATTTTCCCAAATGAGATGTTGGAAAAACCCGCGTATAAGGCGCACCCCCAACTCAAGGCAATTACCCTCCCGCGTATAAGACCCAGCAGCATTTTGTTTGGCGTAGAAGACGCGCCTTCTACGCGGGAGATTACGGTAGGTTCACATAAGTGGCAAGTCAGACACATTCCTCAAGATAGTAACTTATAACCATCTATCCTGAGCCCCGAAATTAATCTGTTCAAATCAATGCAGATCATCCAGATTCTCCATTGGAATGTTTTTACTCAATATGTGTTGAATCAATATGCCAGCTATTTTTTTGGTGGTCACTGGGTGGGTGGTCGATTTAAGGTGGATCTATCCTACCTCAGTCTGCACATACCTCCATAGTGATACACAGATACAAGATGGAGAGGAGAGGTAAGGAGAGAGACATGCAATAGGTCCATCAGGTAGGCTACCTCCAATGTGCATGTCTATAGGAAGAATCATAGAGTGTAGATCTATCAATGGAGCTGGATGGATGGTTGTGGGGGGGGGGGGGGGCAGATTGGAAGATTCGTTCAGCTTATGATCTCATAAGAGATGGGATGTGTATTAAGACTAAAGCGGATGGGAGAATCTGCGAATTTAAATTGGATTTTCGGGCCTCAGGGGGCTACATGAAATAGGGATGTAGGTTGGTAACACAGGAGCGGTCTATCTAACCTGGTTTAAAGGATCACGAGGAGGGTCTGGGTTATAAAGGAAGCTATTAGGTCTTGGATGATCCAGTGGCGGATTTAGAGGGCGGCGGCGGGGGGGGGGGCACCCCCCTTTTCCCAGTACTTAACGAGTTAAATAACATATTTTGGACCCCAAAATTTGCTAAAAAAAAACAGGGGGTGCGTATATTGTGAATTCTGATACCATTAAGCCTATCTGTGTTATAAAAGGGTACATCCTGTTTCTTCTACATGATGGCGTGTGCCTCATGATCGTATCCAAAACACATGATATCTTATATGATAATGACCTGGGAGGACACAGTTTTTATTGTATCATTACACGCTTACTCCTGTATGATCACATAATGCCACTATATTCACATTCCTCGGTCGTCACGATGCACAAATGCAGCACTGGTGAGTCTACCTGCCAGGACTACATCGGTGCATCATACCGGCGCTTCGAAAGAGTATCAACCCCATAGGAACAGTATTGTACATGAAGGCATTAAAGAACTCTGCGGCCCTCAAATGCCTAACAATAGGATCCTCCTAACAATAGGAGGGAGATGCTAACATTTACATCCACTGTTACTGTTACAGGGAGCCCTAGCTATGCCAACCCCTCCTGCTCTTGTTTTGAGGTTAGGGCTGACATTCTTAGCATGCCTTGTAGTCGGCCATGGCCACTGGAGGATTTCTCAAAGACCTTGTGTCCCAGATTCCGACCTCTGACTCCTGCCCTTGTAAGAGCTATTGGGCAACTCAGGGAGCCTGGAATGGGCTATATTTAGAAACCTAGCAAATCCATACATGTCAGAGCAATGGTAACCACAGCTGATGGTAATGAGTAACTCTGATGTAGCCTTACCCATGGGGAATAAGGGCAATGGTATTCATGAATGTGTCATACCAAGCCTAAGGTCATATAAGGTAATAGGCACGGGACTATATCAACATGTTATATGGTTTCTGAAGTGGCATATGTGTGATGAGTATATGGGTTATCTCAAACACTGAAGAGTCACAACTGATATCACCGGTATAAAGCCACTTATCACAACAATAATACAAATGATCTCACCACTCTTGACTGGACCCATTTCTGTGGAATGCCTATGGGTGCGTATTTCTTATGAAAAACCACAAAATGCATGACGTTGGTGCAGGAACAAAGGGTTCTAGGTAGTCCACTCATTGCTTCCAATTTCTATACATTGACATAGATGATCTAATTCACAATTTTGACATACCGAAGTACCCTTAGGGAACGTTCAACAATTACGTCACCGGTATTTAGGCATCTTTCAGGACCCACCCACCCCTTTGTCACTGTTTTTGTATGGAACATATAGAGGAACCCAAAGACCCCCCCCCACCCCCACAGCAGTGACGTAATTGTTGAACGTTCCCTTAATATAGGGTCACATCAGAGATATGGCGCACCCTGACTTTAAGAGAATCATAGAGACTCACATGATTTAGATTAGTCTTATGTACTGTTTGATTTTTCCTGTACGGAATTGGTATTACAGTAGGGGTTCCAACTGTGTGGGGCACCACATTTCTACTGTGTAGTGTTGGGGACAAAATGTGCAGCCTGAGTATAGGAGCATGATCCTAAGGGAGTGATCATTTTTTAACAACAGGGGGGGGGGGTGGGGGTGCTGGTGGGTTTGAGGGAGGGTCAGAATTTTTTCAACCCCTTGACCAGGGGGGTCAGAATTTTTCAACACCTCTGATGGGGGGGGGGCAAAATAATTTCACCTGTTTTCAGGGGAAAACCCCGCGTGTTACTATAGGCTAAAAGGGGACGTTTGTGCGCGATTTTTGTCCCTTATAGGGGGGTCGAAAATTTTTTACCCCCTTGAGAGGGGGGGTCAAATTTTTTTTTGCACGTGGACCAGCCCCCCTGTTGTTAAAAAATGATCACTCCCTAAATGGTTTGTATGAGCTTGGTTTTACATAGAAGCTCCTTTGATATGAAATGGCACTTCCTAAACTACCACACCTTAAGTCTTCGCAGTAGTCTATACATTGGTTTGATCAAAGGGCTTAGGGGTTGGGTTTAAATGTGCAATCTGTCACTACCAGTATGAATCACACAGCCTTATTTTCCCCAACGTTGTTGGGAGCCTTTAGGAATAGCTTTCCAAGAAATTAGACTGTAGCATGTAGCCGACTTCGTGAGCTTCAGGCTACTTCTATTGAAGTGCACTTTCAAATTCCTTTGAATTAGAGAAAGTCACAAGGACGTAGTCTCCAAACTCAAATACAGTTCATCGGAGAATAAGATTTCTATTTGAGAATCCCAAAGGTGGAAGAGCACTGTCACAGTGCCATGAGTAACTGGCCAATTATCCTGTTGACAATGGGTGTCTATTAGTAAATGTTTGTATCCGTTTCCCTTTGCACACGTATTCAACTACCGTAATCTCCCGCGTAGAAGACGCGCTGCGCGTATAAGACGCACCCCAAACTTAGCAAATGCATTTTCACGTATAAGACGCACATTTTAAGGCCCAAATTTGTAAATTCAATACATTTCTATAGTAAAATTACCCCTCGTATAAGACGCACCCCCAATTTCAATAGATCCTATAAGACTCCCCAGCATTTTGTTTGGCGTAGAGGACGCGTCTTATACGCGGGAGGTTACGGTAAGTATTTGCGTTGCCCTTTCTATCCCATTACTATTTTCACTTTAGATTTTACCGTATTTCCCCATGCAACATTCTTTGTTTTCTATTTTTTCTTTCTCCAGTCTCGGGTTCAAAGGAAATATCGGAGACAAGGGCTCATTGTCAAGCCAACACTGGCCACTTATACCAAAATATATCAAAGTATCAGCCTCTACTTCCGTGCATGCCAATACTAACAAAAAATTGACCTGTAGTGTAGTAAGGAAACACCTGGTCTACAAAATACCCCACCCACCCCCCACACATGCCAGGCCCAGAGGGGTACATACCGTAATCTCCCGTGTATAAGACGCGTCTTATACGCCAAACAAAAGGCTGGTGCGTCTTATAGCTTACTCTCAGGTTGGGGGTGCGTCTTATACGAGGGGTAACTTTACTATAGAACAGTACTGAATTTACAAAATTGTGCCCTAAGAGGTGCGTCTTATACACGAAAATGCCTTTGCTGAGTTTGGAGTGCGTCTTATACGCGCAACGCGTCTTCTACGCGCGAGATTACGGTAGTAGGCAGTATTAACCATTGAAGGGCCATATGGAGTCTTATCGCACAAATGCATCATACAGGCAGCGTATTGATCCTGTTTGATCGTCATGGTGCAGCCCTGATGAGTAGACTGGCAGAAGCTACAAGTACCGTAATAACTGCATATAAGGCGCGGCTTCCATACCAATTCAGGCAGAAAATTGTACACCTGGTCTCCAAACTATGGTCCTTCAAGGTCAAGGGTTAATATTAAAATCTTGTTCTCCAATGACTGTTCTTGTGACTTTCTCTAATTCAAAGGAATTTGAAAGTGCATTTCTCAGGGATGTAAGTCAGACTGTATGAGAAATTCTGAGGATACTCGAAGAAGTTCTGAATGCACTGTAAAATACTGAAAAACTATATGATCAAAGAAGATAAACTAATGAAAACATAGTCATGGCGAATTTATAAAATTCTGAAATCAGAAAAAAATTCTGAAAACTTACATCCCTGATTTCTATCAATAGAAGTAGCTTGAAGCTCACGAAGTCTGCTACATGCTACAGTCTAACCACACCGAAAAGCATGGGCATAATGCACTGTGTGGTATGTAAATTTTTAATAGTAACACCTGGAAGTGGTTACCTGTAGACAGGCACTATGACGCCTCCAGTCTCTATTGGGGGTAACCGAGTGGGGATAACGTGGGAGGTGTGGGGTGGGGCCAGCAGGGGGAGGGGGGGGGGTAGGATCAAGTTAACCCCTTATAGGGGCACTACAAAGAGAGGCACTTCATCATTACTACGCACAAGACACAGCCCCTTAGAATAGGACTCAGTATGGAGGCCTAGTGGAACCACCATCTTGAATTTTGCTGGTTGAGCTAAAACCCACTGATAAGACATACCATGATGGGTACTTTGTCCCTGGTTAACACCCACTTCCAGGGACATGCTGGTCCCATCTTATCAGATCTTATCAGTGTGTGCCGCCGGAACTAGCTCCAGACCAGCTAGTGGCCAATAGAATTGGTACTTGGTCAATGTTTTATGGTGTATATGTAATCTGATGAGCATAGCCTAGGCCAGGGAGCCTGGGAGATACAGAGAAAAAAATGGAGCTCGGTAGAATCTCACTGCTAGCGGTTGATGGAGGTTGTGGTATTAGCAATTCATATAGTTTGCCTACAAATGTATGCAAAAGTACCCTAGGCGGACATGTCTTTTACTGGTAGTACCGGGCCTAATAAAAAATGAGCAAGGGGATTTTGCACAATGGGAGATTTTTCAATGTTTCACATTTTTTCTTCTTTGGTCTTTTAGCACAGAGTACTTAAAATCCAATACTTCATGCTCAAAACCATCTGTGCACTCTGATCATATAATGGCACTGCACAGTCCTATTCACATTGCATGAGCTGAACATGTTCTAAATTTACACTCCAATCATGCCTGCACACTATAAAAATTCCCAACCATGGCTTAATGCTGCTACTCCACCTCCCCTTCCACCACTACCACGCCTAACCTGTAGAGCTGTCCTAAAAGCCTTTGCATGAGTTTCCATGATGGTGCACTATAATTTGTTTTCGTGGAGGCAACTACTGCCTACAATTTTTAATGAAATCCATACTCAATCCATCTGTTAAAATCGATAGTCAGGATCGACGGTGCTAGGTGTTACCCAGACGTCTATCATATACCGTAGTAGTGATGGCTGTTTTCTGTTGATCCGTTTAATATACATGTACTTCTCACTTCTATTTAGATTTGACCTATGGCTTTTTAATTTTTTCTTTTATTCTCAAAAGCAACATGATCTACCTGGCAACATTTTGTGCCAATACTACATATGAATGTCCGTGTGTATGATAAATGGACAGAGTAGGTTTTCATGAGTTTACTTGCTTTATGTGAGGTATGAAATTGAGGAAAATAATACTACGCGCCAGCCTTTGCCAACGTAGAATCTAAATGGCCCGCAGAGGGCCTTCGGGCACAGGCCAGGATGGCGGAAGGCATCTCAGCTTTCTAATGGAAAAAAGAATTTTTAAAATTAGAAGCAAAGATAAAGCTGTTATTGTATTTTCCGAATATTCCAATTATTTCCACTTTTACGGTTTTATAGATGTATAAGTCCATTTACGATAAAGTTTATCCCAATACAAAATGTCAATAGTGATTTGGCAAGTGTGAGAGGGAAATGGCCTGCGTAAGAAGTAAGCATGCAGGTCACTTTACGTTGAGAAAAAGTTGCAGCAATACTGAAGAAATTCGATTTGATACAGAAATTTCTACCAAAAGTAAAAGGGGAGGAGGGCAGGAATTCCTACATATACAGGGAAGTGGCATCTCTGATTTTTAATCGGGGCAATGGCAATGATTATAGTGTCTGCTTTTTAGATGAACCACAGACTACATCAGGATAATAAATGTCTACCACCACTGCATCCTGTACTTTGCACTTCAACATCCCTGACCCCCCCCCCCCCCCCCTCTCTCTCTCTCTCATCCATGCTGTTCATGGTTTAATAAATGACAGCAGGGCGCCATAAAACTGAGTAAAACCAGTTGGTGCACAACTCCTCCAGAACGTGCCTTCTAAAAAGGCTGACACCATTTTGCTAAACATGCCCCGCCCCCCTTGTAGTGAATACCCTATATGCTGTGGGTGCGCAGCATATAACTAGGTCAATCTTGACGGTGGCTGAATGTGTCTGTGTATTGAGTGGGAATGGTGGGGGCGAGTAGAGAAGGAGAGGAGGAGGTGGTGGTGGTGGGGGGGGGGGGGGTGGTGGATTGGGGTGACAGTTTGCCAACAGGTGTGTTGTCTTTTACTTCTGGGGACCCTTGCTACAGTGGTCCCAGCTCTGCCCCAGTTCCTTGGGACTCTAGACTAGATATTCCTGTGTTCTCTGTGATACCGTTTTCACTCACTCGTGAAATTGAGTTTCACAGAACCTAGAGCAGGGTTATAATGCCTGACATTATAACCCATGTTCCTAGGTTTGGCATAGTGCCTTGGGTCTGGCATCAAGCCATATCGGCTCGAGTCAAATGTGACTCCAGCTGAGATTAAAGTTAAGAGTGGCCAGTCTAAAGGCCGGCGCAAACATACAAACCGCACTCGGACCCGACGCAGATCGGACGCAGACCAGATTGTGGTTAGGCCATTTAATTATAATAACTTGGATTACGGATCCGCCGCTGGGATTTTTAGCAAAATGGAAAAAAAATAAAAATTTATTTTATTTTTTTGCCTCTGGCCGCTGGGATTTTTCAAGAAAATACTGGAAAAAAGGAAAAAAATGTCCATGTTCATCAGCTAATTACCTACATTTTCTCCTTGCCTTCCTGCAAACTTATTAATATTTGACCTTTGATGGTCTAAAGGTGAAATTTGGTGGCAAAAATAGAATTTTTCATGCCCTTTTTTATTTTTATTTTTTTGCCTCTGGCCGCTGGGATTTTCAGGTGTAATTTGGGAATTTTATTTTTATTTTTTTGCCTCTGTCCGCTGGAATTCTGGACCTGAAAATTCTGTAATCCAAGTAATTATAATTAAATGGCCTTAGATTAGGGTGGTAGTCTGTGTCCAGTCTGCAACCCCCTCCTGTCCCAGTCTGTGAGAAATGCCCACTGTTATCAGCCTACCATTCCACGGACCGTCTGTGATACATCCGTGAATATTTAACATTGTTTGATATTCCAGATTTCTTCCAGACTCAGACTGGACCCTGAATCTCCGTCCGGTCTGCGTCTGAAATTCCCGCAAACAGCACAGCAAGACTGGATTAGCGTCCAGTCTGCGTCCGGTCCGTGTCCGATCCGTACTGTTTGCGCTGGGCTTGAGCCTGATGCATTTCCTACATGTGTTATTCTGTAGTCCCCTAAAACAGTACCTTTTTGGGTCCCCATCTCTCCAAGTATCCACCACCTTCTTCTGTTGATCTATGTATTTCCAGTTCCCGTATTAACTTATATAGTAACTATTGTTGGGTCTGGAGATAATGTGCATGTATATTGAACAAGTAACCAATGGATAACTGATGACGAGTGGGTGTTATCGACGGATAATGACACGAGGCCGTAGGCCGAGTGTTATTATCGTCGATAACACCCACGATCAATATTATACCAAAAAATTCAAGTTGAAAACAAAAATTATTCCCCCTCCCTGGGACTCGATGCCAGCCATTGTGTGTACACGATCGGTACATACACCTCCTCGCCCCGCAGCGGACAGCGGCAGCCCCCGTCTCGGCTAGGCTTGGCAGCGGCACACGGCGAAAAAAGATACTTCTCCCGGTTATGTTTATGTATAATACACCTCCTCGCCCGGCAGCGGACAGCGACAGCGCACACGGCGAAAAAAGATGCGTCTCGGCCGGGATTCGATCCGCGGACCCCTCACGCCTGAGCGCGACGTGCTAACTGCTAGACCACCGCGTCTCCTCTTCTCGCGGTTATGTTTGTGTATAATACACCTCCTCGCCCGGCAGCGGACAGCGACAGCGCACACGGCTTTGTATCATATCCAGATTTGGTTCGAACCGAGCATTTCTCGTCAGTCCCTGTGGCGCACTGCATAGGGGGTTGGACTAGGGATCTTAGACTGCAGGTTCGATCCCTACCCTGGCCTGGAATATTTCGTGGGTTTTAATATGTGACATGACATGGGAGAGGCATGCTGTTATCCTGGATAACAGCACGCCTTACATGGATAACAGCACGCCTTACAAAATTGATGTTAAAGTATATAGGGTGTGCAATATCGACAGATATGTGGATGGGAATATCCACCAAAAAGCACTGTGTAACCCACAAATCGTGGTATAACTATATCTAGTGACTAGTCCAAGACCTAAAATAAAGCCTGCCACCAGAGAAAAATGGAAAGTATTTACCGACTATATAGATAATTGTGTATTAGAATTCGTTACATATTACATCATGTGAAAAAAGCTAGTTAAGGTCAGAATATGATTATATATGCTACTATACCAGTGGCCTAGGCTATGTTTATCTGCATACCCGGTACCAGTATGTAGGTACCCAGGTAGCGAAAAGACATTGGCATATTATGTTGGGCCAACTTTGGTGATGTTGTAGGCCAAATGTGTGCACAATAAATGCTGACATGGGCCCAATGTTGGCATTTGGTCTGCACACATCAGTGACGGCAAATGGTCAGCCACTTTTTGCCGATATCCTGCCAATCATGCCCGACTGTCGTTGGACCAATGTCAGCATTTTGGTCGGACCTATGTCAACCTAAGGCTAATCAGCAGCCAATGTTGGCCCAACATTGACAAATTCTTGTGTGCTACCTGGGTAGCCACACCGAGGTACGAGGTACCCTAGCCAGGGTCATAAAACTTGTTAACACTGGACCTGGTCAGGTGATAGCTTTACACAGCTGTCATCTACAGGAGCAGATAACAGTGCCACTCAAAAGTGTTGGCACCGTGCCATCTCACTCTACCATTATCCAACAACTCACAGTAAGATTAAACATACCGGTACTCACTGATACTGAACAGTAGGTTCTAGATGAACACCATTTAATATATTTAGTTAGGGAGTGGTCATTATTTATCCAGGGGGTAGGTGGGTTTGAGGGATGGCGTAAAAATTTCAGACCCCTCCTGTAGGGGTGTAGAAACCTTTGAGGTGAGCGCATAAAAAAATGTACACTCTTTTTAGCATAAAAGCCTGCACGCAACTATAGATCAAAGAGGGCACGAAAATTGTCTGTGGCGCCCGGGTTCAAAAACTGCTGTCGAGGGCCCCCCCCCCTCGACAGCAGTCAATCAAAAAGATTTTGACTGCTGTCGAGGGGGGAGACGTGCAAAACCCACCACCCCCCTATTGATAAATAATGACCACTCCCTTTACCTTTAACTAGTGTAACTGTTAAAGTGTAATACAGGTAGAATTCAAGCAAATTAATGATAATGGGGCATATGCCCTACCTATATCATATGCATTGAAACAATGACAGCATGATTGATACTGCTAGCTAGATACTGTTTGTGTATTTGAAGTTGACAGTACAGAAACAAATTATAAATAAATATCTAAATAAATAAATAAAAAAAAAATACCGGTAGTTTTAAGTCTAGAGGTTCGAACTTATGTTAGGCACTGCTTGATTGATGGATATAGATCTAAGCTTAAATTAATTGTAAAGCATGTCTGGGGTTAGCCTATATGGTCAGCCAAATTGAAAGGGGCAAGCTATGAGGAAGCAAGCGTTCCGTCTGACTTGGTTGTCCCTTTGCCAGGCTTTGGTTCTGTTTGGCAGTCACGCACATCTTGCTTTCCGTGTGCACGACAGACGACAACAGGGGACCGGGGTAGACACCGTTGACACCCCGGCACATGACGACCCTGTGACCAGGGGAAAATGCCGGCAGAATCAAACTCAAGTTGCCAATGCGTTTGCCAAACGCTAAATAAGACTGCGACCGTCGACCGGGATCCTTAGTAAACACTGCAGTGGTAGCTTGATACGGGGACACACACAAGAGGCTAGCCTAATAAAAATAGCCCCTGTACCACCCCGCCTCTTTTCGGAGGCGATCTCGCCCGGTGGGACGGTCTCTTTCCCCCCGCCTTCCTTACCTTGTCCAGACATTTTAGCTCCTCCGTCGGATAGACGGTTTTCTCGCATTTCGCGCAGCTCTTCATCTTTGCCGATCGTTGAACTCAGCGTAAATCCACAAGTTGATTTATCGCGTCCTCCTATGCAGAAGGAGATGCTTTGATTGCGGCCTATATACAGAAAACTTCAGAGGATAAACAGAGAAATCCTACGTCTCCCACCCTCGAGCATCATGCATGAAGTGACTGGTTCGGTTGCAGTCACTCCCGTTGGCACTCTCCAACCGAGTCTCCATCGTCACAACGCCGCGCACCTGCCCAGGGAATAAGGCCGGAGAGAGTGGCGCTGCACACGGTCTCTCGCTCTAGTCTCTCGACACACTCTCCGCCATTTTTCGGTAAGGGCTCAGACTCGGTAGACGTACATTTAGACTCAGCTTTGGGAATAGAAGCACACGCCCACAGAATGCAGCATGACCTATTTTCAAAAGGTTACTCTATCTCCCTGACATATTGTATTACTGTCTTATTTCCTGATATGAAAAGTCAATCACATGGCTGGTTTATTCCTCCAAAAAGGCTCTGGGAATTTGATGAATATAAAGAAGGATGGTGGGGTCTGGGGTTTAGGGTTTGTCTATCTTCTGCTTGGAGAGTGACCTCATTTGGCGCTTCTTTTTGGACAGTCCAGTCGCGGGCTTGAGAGAGAAGGGGAGGGGCCGGGCAGGGGCCCTCGCCGTGAAGCTGAAGGGGGGGGGGGCAGGGCCCCGGGGGGGGGGCACTCTCTATGTAAGGTATACACATATTACTCCGTAGACGCTCTGAGCAGGCAGGTATTTCGGCCTAACACATATGTGCGGCTGGCAAGGGTATTTTTTCAATGAAAAGTCCCTAGCAAGCCTCCTGTTTCAGCTACAAATGTCCCTAGCAAGGGTCTACTATTGAGCAAAAGGCCCTAGCAAGGGTCAACTTTCAGCAAAATACCCCGATTTACGCAGGAAATTTCGAAATTTTCTTGGACATAAGCACAGTTTTCATGAAAATAGCATAAACCAAATTCAATTTTCTCTCCAATCAGTGTAAATTTAAGACATTTTGAAACAAATCTAGGATTATTGAGTCAAAAGTTCCCTAGCAAGGGTAGGCTTTCGAAGGAAAAACCCACAAACGAGTGCCCTAGCAAGGGTAAGGGTTGTCGTGGGTTCAAATTGAAGTGCCCCCCCCCGGGGGCAGGGCGGGTGGGGGGGGTGATTCAGCTTTTTGGTGAAGGGGAGGGGGCGGCTATTGGCCACTAGCTGGTCTGGAGCTGGTTCCTGACGACACACACTGATAAGAACTGATAAGATGGGACCAGCATGTCCCTGGAAGTGGGTGTTAACCAGGGACAAGGTACCCATCATGGTATGTCATATCAGTGGGTTTTAGCTCAACCAGCGAAATTAAAGATGGCGGCTCCACTAGGCCTCCATACTGAGTCCTATAGCCTACCGGAATGGTGCATACCCGCCTTGAATATTCTGTACCGTATGGAGTATGAAAAACTCTTTAAATTTCAAATGTGTCTCTTGTTTTGTTTTTTTTTAAACTGTTTATTTGGTCCTGGTAATACAATGCTCAGCTATGCTGGTCAACCCAGAGTACACCAGTGGTATGCGAAGCTAGCAACACCATTCTGATCAGTTTTTAAAAGAAAAAATGAACAATTTGACACATGTAATACAGGTACCTTTGCTTCAAATAAAGTGAATATAAATAATGATAATTGACAGTGTACAACAGGAGTAAAGAGGAATAATGTAATAAGACATATATACATTGTACATTGGGGAACAAGGACAGAACAAGACGGGACAAGGCCCAGGAGGAGATCGGTTACAGACAGAGGGGTATAGCCCTAGTCAGCGGGCATTACCTCAGATAAATTCAGATAATTAATAGTTTCAGTATTGTTCTGAAGGATCCATCCACAAATGACGTCATGCTTGAGGGGGGGGGGATCAGGCCCGGCATGACAGAATTAATTTTCCACATACCTTCAGCATTGCAAAATTGGCAACAAAAAAAACATGACGAGAGGGAGGAGGGTAAAAAATGGTCAAATTTTGCATGACGTCATTTAGTTTTGGATGGCACCACCATTTCAAGACATTTCTTTCATTTCATATCCAAAGCAGGATTTTTTTTTCTTTTACATACGGTATTTCCATAAAAAAAGAGAAAAAGGAACACATACACATGTTAGAGCCGAGTCATTTAAACATTCGGATATGCATGTGAAATGAGAAATGACGCATCACAATTAATGAACCCCCAGTGCTTGAATAGGCGCCTGTGCCTGTGGGGTAGGGGCAGAAAAAAAAAGAAAAATTCGAAGCCAGCTAGTGGATTGAACTTATGTTTTTAAGTTCACCATTCCCATGTACTCACAAGCTGACCTTAAAGAAAGAAAAGAACCTCTAGATTTTAAAAATCTCCCTTGGCCATGCCTACAAACAATAATTACCGTAAATTCTCTCGTATGAGCCGCGGCTATAGTACCAGAATCCAAATAAAAAAGAGGCTTATAGGAATTGGCCAAAGTGAGGATATTTTACACTATAAAACAGTACTAAACAGCCAATTTTCAAGGTTTAGCTATGGCTTATAGCTTCTCCCAAAGTTGGGGATGCGGCTTATATGATGATGTGGCTAATACGAGGGAATTTACGGTATCCATGGAATAGTAATATGACGTGATCCCTTATTAATGCAGTGACAATAAAAAACGCATCAGTTGAGCATTCATATTGTGTCTAATATAGGTGTTTGTACATCATGAAGTGCTGCCAGCAGGATACATTAATGCAGCTCTAATGAGTGAGTTACTGTGCCATGAACTTTTCACTACTTATCACTGAAAGTGCAATCTGTACATTGCATAGACCTTCTGTCTAGTCATCTATAGAACTTCTCAATAAGGGATCAGCAGAGTTCTTTATTTAGTAAATTACCTGAGCCAAAGGGGAGCACTTAGTTATATGCGAGAACAACAATGCAGCTAGTCAGAGCCCCCCTTTCACATACCCGATCCCCGACTTACTGGGAGCACTTGAGATCTGCGTGATAGATATATTACACGGCAGCAAAATATCTAATTCACCTTCACCCAGACTGAGAAATTCATTGTTAGTCTAAATCAATGCGTCAAGTACTTACTCCCCACCAACCAATGATCATGTATATGTATGTGAGAGGGGGAGGGCTTTCAGTATAGAGATAGCTGTGAGTGGCACTTTACTGCCACCTAGTGGTTCAAAGTCAAACTTTTTTTACTTGGAGATACCGGTACTCTTCTATCGGTAATATGAACAAAAGATGCAGCAATGGGGTGCCAAACACCTGGAGACATCTCTTCATAAATAAAAATGTGGTACAGATATAGAATACCGCAGACAAGTGTACTGATAAGTGATTTACAAAGATATATTTATTAATTCTATTCATTTATTCACACAGCTCTTCGTCATTGACCATAAATGTTGATGTGGATACTATATCTTGTTCCTTCCCATTATAATAACATTCGGTCCTTATTCTTGACGATACTAAGTTAAAATTCTAATAAGGTATAAATAAATTTTTAAAATAGAACTTTATTGCAGCAACTCCCTTACACAATAAGATCTCGCGATAGAGTGGATTTCTGAGATTCAAGATATTCTAGGAAGATATAAACAATTGTGGATTTGATAGTGTTATATGACTCAAATATCACAAAACATAGAAATGGACCCAGTTGTAAGTAATCTAAATATGGTAGAAGTTATTTCAATAAGCATTTCTTACGTTACATGTACAAAAAAAACACTGGAGATTTACAAAAATTAGATCTAGTCTTTTCGATAGGTTTTGATTGTACAACAACTGAATAAACGTAGAATCTACATCAGCTGGTCCACCACATAAAATGCCATAGGTAAATGCAGTACCACAAAAGAAATTGATGAACAATATTTGTACATAAAATATTCCTCCTTTTTTTTCTATAAACATCCAAAGAGTACACCTAAAGGCTAAACCATCTAAGGACACCTACAACTGTCAACAATGTAATTGTTACTGTTAACAACTATCAGTAGATAGATCACAACCTTATTTATGAATACTAGAAAAGACATACAAATACATAGGAGCAAGGGAAAATTACAAGAATAAACATTCCAGCGTCGATTTGATACATTTCTACCATATCAACTTGGGGAGAATATTAAACCAAGACAATCGGTACTTATTAAAAATATGGTACTTTGTTATCAAGATGCTGCAAATATAATTGTATTAAGGAAATATTTGAAATTCATACGAAAGAATCTAAGTGAGAAAGTAAAGATATTGTCAGAGTTTTGGCTTTTAGAAAGTGTTATATATTTTGTACAATGTATCCGATACCCTACCTATTCAGAGCACCATACTAACTTGGCGTTTATACACAGTACAAATATACTTGGGAATTCTATTGATTTACTTTACATATTGTCACAAAGTTATGGATCACCCGGTACAATGGGGGGACTTGTGGATAGACATGCCCATTGTATAATACCGGCAAATGGACATTTACAGGGAAAGACAGCACTCCTCTCAAATTATTCATAAGTTTTCTCCAGAATCCAGAAAATAACTACACGAATACACCAAGATTCTCATGAGTGTAAAATTATGCAGGACAGTATTAATATCAGTCAGAATAGATTTCACGTCCATAACATACACATAAACTACTCTAGCTGATTACCTTGGCAAGCGTTTTTAATGGAAACCCCAAATGGTAAAACAAAATTATTTATGAGTACACGCTAGCACCAACATTACCTAGATATGAAAGTGTAAAACAGATTTTCTTTTTATATAAAAAAAAAACAGCGATACAAACAGCATTTGGTTTTACATAAAGCTTTAGTGCTAAGTCTATATAAAAAGATAACCACAAATATAGATGAAATAAAGAGTTTAAATAAAGTTGGTATGGATTATGAATATAAATATCAATTCTTACTTACATGAAAACACAAGTTGGGACGTGTACACACTTGTATCATACTCATAGGGAATATTTAACAATTATGTCACTGGTATTTAGGCATTTTTCAGGACCCACCCACCCCTTTGTCACTGTTTTTGTATGGAACATATAGAGGAACACAAAGACCCCCCCCCCCCACCATTCCTTAAGCAGTGACGTAATTGTTGAACGTTCCCATAATCTAATAGGGTATGTATAGAAGTTATGGACACATCCATACACACCTTTGTAAAAAAAAGATATCACGACAATAATAAGTATCATCTATTTCACTTCATTTACCGGGTAATCATAGGTATTACCAAATAGTTCCTATTTGGTGTTTACTTGAACATTCCTCAAAGGAAACAGAAATCTTCCACAAACGAAAATCTCAATTGAACATCTACATTCTTTATCATAAAAAGGCTCACGGCATACATTTCTTTTCTAATGGAAATACTATGTGTATGCATATCAGCTGAAACATGCCGGATACATTCTGTACTGTGCTATATTGTTCAATACTGTGCCATATTGTTCATACCTTGCATATTACGCCACCCTGACTTCAAAAGTGTAATAAGCTGAAATAAGCCGCTGCTTCATGTATGCGCGATGGCTAGTCTCTCAGAATAGTCCAAATCAAGTGTGTCCACACTTGCAGTTGTTTCCATAACCAATGTCCGATATTCATAATCAATATATTTCAAAATACTTCACGGGAATACTTCACAAATTGTACTGTGTCCTTACTTCACATGTCATGATACGTACCTCTACAGGTACATTTTGTATATGTACAACTACTTTGTATCAGGCACTCTATATCCAATATCCAGCTTGATGACCTCTTAGGGAGTGATCGTTTTTTAACAACAGTGGGGGGGGGGGCTGGTGGGTTTGAGGGGGGGCGTCAGAATTTTTTCAACCCCTTGACCAGGGGGGGGGGTCAGAATTTTTTCAACCCCTCTGATGGGGGGGGGGTCAAAATAATTTCACCTGTTTTCAGTGAAAAACCCCGCGCGTTACTATAGGGTAAAAGGGCACGTTTGCACGTGATTTTCGGCCCTTATGGGGGGTATACAAATTTTGCCCCATCAAGAGGGGGGTCGGAATTTTTTTTTTGCGTGTCTGTGCGCAAACCGACCAGCCCCCCCGTTGTTAAAAAATGATCACTCCCTTAAGTCCCTACTGACCTGGATTGGCACATCGGGCTTGGTTCATTATTTTGTGATTCCCTTTTTTTACATTTGATATTGGGAAATGTTTATTCATAGATAGGTACGGTGTGAGCTGAGTCTATGATTCTGGTTCAATCCTGACTCATAAAGTATGAATCTGGGGGACCCAGAAACTGGTTGGTTTCACATGTGATTTTGATCTTAAACAGATTTAAATGCCTAGCCCTAAGCCAATGCAAATACTCCCTGATCAAGAGCATACTATGAAGTATTTTTAATAATAGCGATGTTGCAACAGGATTAATCTCAAAACCGTTCTGCCCTTCTGTTCAGTAACGGATCAACCGGATTGACATTCATATTATGACAGTATTAATGACACAAGTTACCAAGATAAAGGTTGTTATAAGATATGCCAGTAGAAACGATTTCATGATCTCTCCATGAAATTTTCCATTTTGCGCACAAAGTAAATTGATGCTCACCAGTTTTTATGAAAATGCTATTGTACCCCATATCATACATGCTATACTTATTAAAGGAAACGACAACCCTATTCTCATGATGACTTCTTTTGGTAGGCTTTTTATCAAATAAAAAGATTCTGACACACCAGTAAGCACATCTGCCCTTGTAAGGGCATGCAGCAAGCTTCTCTGGTATATGCTATGACGTCATAAGAGACAAAATGCACCAGATGATGCATTGTGAGATCACAGAGACTGTTTCAAAAAATGTTTACTTTTTATGAAAATAAAGTACAATATCAAATGCATCTTATGGCATAACTTAATGGGTCTATTAAGCGCTAATAATTAAACAAAATATGCCACCACTTTTAAAAATACACCTATCAGCAGCATTTATTTTCAAGTAGCTAGGGACTGTTCATTCTGCATTCAGGTGCATTTTGGTCCCTTGTGAAGTTATAGTCTACATCAAAGAAGCTTGCTGCCTTCCCTTACAATAGCAGATGTGCTCATAAGTATATCAGAATCTTATTATTCAATAAAAAGCGCACCAAATGAAGTGATAATGAAACTGGGGTTGTCTTTTCCTTTAACAGTGGTCACTGCATGTTATTGTACTATGGTTTAATGCATCCCTTACATTTTCAATAATTTACAGTATGGGTAATGCCCACTCTTAATTTCATAATACTTGGCAGTACAAAACTTAAACGAGACACCTATCCAAAAGAGAAAGGAAAACGTTTCTACAAGGGGGCCTCGGTTATATCAAAAGAGCTTTCTCAAACTCCTATCATGCATGCATTACAACGATACCATTTACAATCATGTTATTGTTACCTGAATGTGTAGGCAGACAAGCAGGTGAGGCATACTCTCCCTCATTGATGTATAGAAAAACTGAAGAAATTCAGTTAGGCTTGACATGCATGACACTGAATGACTTTAGGGAAGTACCGTAATCTCTCGCGTAGAAGACGTATAAGACACACCCCCAACTCAGGAAAGGCTAGTTCGCGTATAGGACGCACCTCTAAGGGGTGATTTTTGTAAGATTAGTACATTTCTATGATAAAAAAACCTCGCATATAAGACGCACCCCCTTCTTGTGTAAATCCTATAAGACGCACCTGGCCTTTGTTTGGCTTATAAGACGCGTAATACATGAAATGGTAAACTTTACAAACAATATCCTGATTAGATCTGACGACAGAAAACTTATATACCCATCAGTGACACAGGTTATCTACTTTGTATGCCCTGCTATGTGGAGCTCTATATCACCGCAAAAATATTCTAGTCAACTCACAAGTACCATTCTAGTTTTATGATTAAAGGGGATCAATTCTAAAACATGTAAAGGACCTTGGTGATAACCAACCAAAGTTTAGAACAACTATCAAATATCTTATCACATGACCATAAATCTCAATTTATTGGTAGGTTTTTACTACTAGCTTACATTATTGAGGGTTGTCTAGGGCTTCAGAAAGTCTAGAAATCTAATGGTTTTCGTCTTGAATGTAAGAAATATTCAATTTCCACACTGTTACAGGAATGATACAAAACTACGATAAATACATGTACATATCTACCAGAAATTTAGAAAATACATACAGCAGTCAAAGTTGACCTAAACTGGAGTTTGATCGTTTCATTGAAATCTAAAGGATAGGCCTATAAAAGTCACTTGTTATATACCAGTAATTGAGAAATATAGAAGTGCTATACATCATTGGAAAGCAAATTTTTTGTGTGAAATTTTCGCGCACATATTTTCTCGCACCTATGTATTCGAAAATATGTACTGCGCGAAAATTAATACCTTTACAATATATACTCTTACATTCAGTATCTGTGTAAAAAAAAACGTAAATTGAATGAAAGCTATAAAGTATCCCAAAGGTGCTCAGCACTGACAGGTATGGGACATAATTATGCAGTTGTCATATGTAGCAGATATACCTATGGTCTTCAGCTTGGTTAGACATCTGTTGTCTCTGCAGGTGGAGGCTGTGGGCTGAGAGCCGACTCATCCAAGATAACAATCTGGTACGGTGAACACTGTGGAACCTGCAGCTTGCCAAATAGCCAGCCGTAAAAACTCTTCTCTGGGTCACGCATTTCCTTCAGCCAACTCGAACCAAACCAGGAAATCTGGATGAACATTCCGAAGAGGCCAAGACTCAACGACAAGATGACTATGATAAAGGGGAAGAACAAAATTAACAGTGGACACAGGAATATCCTGTGCCATATGGTCCTTTCCTCACTCAAATAGAGGTACAAATTGTACCATGCTGTGGTTCCTATGTAGAAAGACATACAAAGAGAGATGATGAAGGCAATAGGCATGAAGAGTATAGTTAAAAAGAGAATATGGGGCCCTTGACGTAGGCCGCAGTAGCTGACTGATGTCTCATTATCATCAACGAAACTTTCCGTAAGTTTATTGATTTCATTCTGTGAAAGTTTTAGTTGCACTTGCACAGTTTCTTCAGACTTTTTCCCACGCTTGATTGTACCTGTCATTGTAACAATCCTACTCCCAGCAGCATCCAGAGTCTGACTGAGGGCATCTGCACCTGCGCTACCATGCCGACCACCTAGGGTGAGGACTCGCATGTCGCCCTGTCCATCCCTGCTCCTATTCATATCTGTGAGCTCAACATCGCCCTGCCGACTGGTTTTATGTCGTGAGTTTGAGTTGCTCCTAGAGATGACAGGTGTGGTCCGATGTGAGCTGGCCGCACTGGGAGCACTACTGTCACCCAGCATGCTGCTCAGGGTGCCTCCATCTGTAGTTCCTGGGCTTGCAACCAGATTGTCTTCACTGGCTGGTGAGTTATGGCTGGGCGGCGTAAAGCTCCTGCTGCTACCGACACCCGCTGCCGCCTCAGGGAAACCCATGATGCTCCTTATCTCCTGCATCTCGGGCATCTCTGCAATGAGATAGTGTATCACTGTATAGCAGGGATGTAAGTCAGGAATGGGCAAAAATCAGGAAGCCATACATTTACTTGATATAAAAGCTTTCTATTCTTCCAAACAACCCTCTTTACCACTTGTATAAGGAAAATAAACATCAGTCAAAAATTATAGAAATCAGGAAATCCTGATAAAACCTGAAGACTTACATCCCTGGTATAGTAGTTACCAGTAGTACAAGTAATATCAATTATCAGATACTGGTAAGTGCACAGACACTATTCCTCTATAACACATATTTTCTTTACATGCATGAGCAAAGACCTACTAGGCTACGGTAGGTACCCGGTACTGGATTATGCACATGGCATTGTTTCATGGACTCAGAATCATTTTGGCGTTACTCAATTGGCAGACTTATTTTCACGGCTGAGTGCTCCTTGTTCAGTGGTCCCAACTCACCATGTGAATTGTCCTGGGCACATAAGTCAACGGGTAAAAACCGTAGGCCCTGACAAAAAAAGATTAATTGTCCATAACTACTCATTTCTTACTGGATTGCGTTCATTTGCTGGTGTGTCACATATTCCCAACATGTTATAATGGTTGTTTATTCTACAGATTCCTCTGTTAAGATATCTTTGCCATCATTCAAAAGTTCCCATACCCCCAGTACTTGAGGTGTACTGCACCGAGGCTTCCTGTCCAATTTCAAGGCTATTTGGGGCTTTTTCGTTGCAAGGCCAAGGGCACCACTCATGCGGTGGTCACTGAGACCCTAAATAGGCATGGCAGGGGGTTAAAAATTCTTTTTAAAAAAATTCAAAAAACAAAATTTATCAATACTTTAGGATGCTAAAAGTGCAAAAAGTTTTTTTATTAGGGTTTGATATGGGTTTGATAGCAAAATCCATTATATTGAGATGCTGTCTGACAGGCCTTTTCACTGAGAATTGCCCTGAATCTGCCCGAGCATGGGGTCCTGGCAAGAATCTAAGAAATTGAAAATGTCATAACAAAGCTATCTATCACCTGTCATAACAAAGGCCAACATTTTCCCTATATGAATCAGTTAGATTTATCTTCCTAATGTCAGTAGTTTTTGTACAAAAGGCAATTGTGTACAGGCTGTCAGAGGGAGTTTTCACAGAAAATGATAAAAAAACACACTTGGCATCTTCAATATAAATGGTCATATGTCATTGAATTGTCAATGGATTTTGATGCTGTTAGGTTTTCCTCATAGGAAAAATATTATATTATCACATCATTGATTCATTTTAGATATTCTGTGATGTTTTCCTAATTTTGAAGACCAGGGAAGTGGACATAGCCAAAATTTCAGGGTCAACCTTGCTCTACACCTTACTTTCCCACAAACACTGCCATGCACAAATCAATGAACATAAGACTGATTTATAAAGAAAAATAATGACTTTCCATCACCTATATAAGTATATAGTGGCTAGAGAGTATCAGCAACTTTGTCAGTTTTTCAGCATGACCTAACTTTGAAACTCTGATATAATCATTGCTAATTTGTTTTTACTAAAATTATAGCCTGATACTAAAACTAGAGGTGTTGTAGGCAATCATAGGATTTGGAATCTTTTTTGGAATTTTTTTTTGGTTCTCCTCCAGGGTGGGGGCAAAGTTGACATTACCCAGATAGAAAAGTTCAGACAGGAATGGCTGCCTCAGCAGGCACTGCATGAGGCAGAGTGTTGGTCATGCCACCTGGCGAGTACTGCCATCCCTACCCTAAAACGAAGTGTCATTAGGGTCTCAAACTGTGACTAGGATTAGGTCCTACTACCGTAATCTCCTGCGTATAAGGCGTGTCTTATAGGCCAAACAAAATGCTGCTGGGTCTTATACGTGGGAGGTAAATTGCCTTGAGTTTGGGGTGCGCCTTATAGGGGGGGGTATTTTTTTACTATAGAACAGTACTAAACTAACAAAAATCTGCCCTCAGAGGTGCGCCTTATATGTGAAACAGATCTCCCTGAGTTGGGGGTGCGCCTTATAGGCGAGCTGCGCCTTATATGCGGGAGATTACGGCAGTTTAGGTTCAGCATGAGTGACTCATCCTTCTGTCCTGAGGAGTCAGAATGTTTACACAGGCGAGCTCTGGCATAATTGTGTTGGATACTAATAAACTACATTTGAAATATCGAGAATAACTCGCTATCTATTTGTAAATATAAATAAAAACACATACCATTGATATCTGGAAGAAAAACAGCGAATTAATGCATAACAACAACCCGGCGAAGACACATTTTGTTAGTTGGCCGCCATCTTGACCTAGATTAAATGCTTCCGGTAGACAGTTCAGCCGGGATCCGCGAGGTGGCAGCACAAAAGAAAACACTTTTACATTTATGTGGTGTTGTTTTGCTGAAAAAGTCACGAAGAACACATCATGGAAGAATACTTAACTGTTAATCGTTAGGCAAGGACCCATGGATTACCTTATTTCATGCATCGGATAGATCGGCGGAAAGGAATTCTTTGGACGGGATGTTTTGTGTGATCGAAATAGGTAGGTACTGCATTATCGCCCGCTTGGATTTTGACACATGAAAATGTCAACACAGCAATATTTTTCATGTGGAAAGATCGTTCCTTGATTTGTTGATAGAAATCCAGGATCTACAAATCAGTTAAGTTAATTATTGAATGACGCGGCCATAGGAGAAAGACATAGAGTAACATAGCATACTGGTCAGGATATAAACTTCCGAAATGTGCCCCGCCCCCTCCATAATATTTAATATTAATAAGATTTCCGGTATCATTATTGTGTATTATAAAACAGCTGGCAGTGCTCTGCTGCACAATAGAAGTGACCTTGGGTGCATTATAAGAGTGTAGTGCACAGCTGAGCAAGGTCACCATAGGTCTAAGGGAGTGGTCATTATTTATCAACAGGGGGGGGGGGTGGTGGGTTTGAGGGGGGGGGGCGAAAAAAATTCTGACCCCTCCCGAGGGGGGGCTAAAAAAAATTTGACTCCTCTTGAGGGGGGGGGGCTAAAAAAATTGACCCTCTTTTTAGCAAAAACTTTGCTTCTCTATGTGTTTAATATAATAATGTTCATGTGTGGGCGATTTTAAACCATTCTCAGTTCTGCTGGTTAATATACATGTCTGAAAAAAAAGAATACTGTTTAAATCACAGTAGATATTGCCGGTCATAATTGCATCTGAGGGCCCCTCTCACAATTTAGGCCTTCTCTTTATTTGTGAGTTGTTAAATCACATCCCTCACATGATCAATCAAAGTTATTTCACACCTTGGATTGACCAATGGGCACTAAACCTACATAAACGAGGGTTAACCAATACAACCCACGGTTACTTGAAATAATCAAAGCTTGTTTCCTTTTTCCAATGGTTCACCGTGAATTAAAGATGGGTAGTTCCTAACCTATATTTAAAAGACTGAGACTCATACTTAGTCTGAGATATACATGTACTATACAGGTATGTTCCGGGCTGTGCAGTGTACATGTAAAGCTCTTAACGGGGTAGGTAGTAATTACCACACATATCGGATATATTCTTTGTTGTGTGTGCTCTTTCATTGTATTCCCTGCTTTTAAAAATAGCCCAGGATACAGGAATAGATTTCTATAAGCTGCTTAGACTTTGTTGTTACTGCCACACCATAGGATTAATAGTGAGGGGTGCTTTGTCATCTCTCAGCAGGATTCATGGGTGGAGCGATGGAGATCCTCGGGGGGGGGGGGTAAGAGGGTGGGATAAAAAGTGATACATATACCTACGGGGGGCAAAGAATGAGAAGATAAAGGGGGGAGGTAACGAGAAAAGTATATAATTGTTATCAATTCATTGAAACAGCTTAGAACCAAATTACCAGAGGAATGTGATTGCTTTAGTCTTTAGTTTAGAACCAGTTTTAACTCCTCCCATTCTCATATACCCGGTATGGGGGAAGCCAGCAATGACATATTCCATTCAAGTATGTCCCATTAGCCTTATTAGCTGTGACCGTAGAACTCTTAATGTACCGGGGTATTCAAAGCCTTCAAAGCTGCCATTGAACCTTATTATCCATGTAAATGATTATCCACTTTGCTTCATTTAGATGATATGTAAGGCATTCTTTCTTAGCCTTAGGCGATCAGATTTGAGGTGGAAAGGCTTTGGGACTGGAAAACTAGTGATGACTGGCACCGGTTGACAGTATTTCAAATGCAAAAGTGACCCCAAATTATTGAGACAAACTATCTGCATTACAATAATAAACATTGTAATGGGTTTGTAACCCTATCTATTGTAGAGTGCTAAGCTGGTGTCACCATGCCGAGGTTCCGCGGCTTTACGGGCAGAAGCTCCTCCACCACGGCCACCACGCCATCCAACGACGACACCAATGACCAATGTGGAGACAAGGACGCTAAGGAAGATGGTCAGTAGATCCCTAGTTATCTATTTGTAATCTGTACCCAAACTGATTATTTAGATAAGAAATAGGTAGATTTAGGGATGGAAATCTTCCATTTATTTTTGGATTTCTATATTCAAAATGGTGTGCGGATGACTTTAAAGACACTGCCACAAACTCTGATTTAAATTAGGCCTAAAAAAAAAATGTGTTCAGGTATCCCGACCGACCCTATTTTTTGGGGCCAACCCTAATTTTTTTTAAACGATTTTTTACAAAAATTGTAAAATATATCAGATATTTTCCGAATATAGGCATATTTAGTATCAAATTAAAGCTCATGATGTCAGGAATACAGCTGGCATTCAATATTAACCAATAGAACCTCCTATAACACTTGTGAACAATCCGAAACTTGTTTGGCAAATTTTCTCTTAATTATGGCCCTTCAATTACCGCTAAAAAAAAAGTTAAAAAAAAAAAATCCGACCTACCTACCCTAATTTTTTTGGCTATGTTACCTGTGCACAATAATTTTTTTAGGCCTTATTCTACCAAAAGGAATCGTAGTGTTGGTCGGTAAACTATACACTTTTAGTTGACACCAGCCGATGATAGGGCTCAAACGTGTCTGAACAGAATATTAAGTTCATTTCATTCTACCAGTAATCACATTTGAAAGTTTTGGCTTCATTATATTCCATTGTATTGCACTGCAGTGATTGAGTGGATGCCCCTCGGATTAAACAACTCTATTTAAACGTCCCCAGGATTTAGATTAATGCCCTATTTTTGTCTCAGCTCACTGTCTTCTCCCTTCAGCATTAGCTGTCATTTGAATCTGGACTAGTTAAACCTTTACGGGGAACATTGTTCTTGAATACACAGTTCCCTGTTTGTCAGTATGGTGTATGACTGCTGGACGGTCGAGTAACTCACCAGTGCTGCATTTACCGGATATGCCTCATGCATCAAGCCAGCCCTTTGGGCTTTACCATATGCAATATAAAAAGATATACTGTAAACGTATTAATTTTCACGCAGTACATATTTTCGGTATTTTCTCGCACCTATGACTATGTAGTGCGCGAAAATAAGATGTGCGCGAAAAATTCACACAGAAACCCACTGGACCACTCAGCCTGTACCTGCGCGAAAATATGATTGAGCAAAAAGGAATTTCTATGCCTTTTGCACGAAAATTTAGCTGCGCCAAATTAATATCTACATTTACAGTATTTCGTCAAATATTATTTACAGCTATAATCAACTCGTATTGGTTTGGCATTAGGGCCAGTGTAAAATGGGCAAAGTACCCACTTTGCTGCGTGGGCGATTATTGATAACAACTGAGTGGGAAGCCTTGGTAATAATGCTATCATTAAGGGTTAAAGGTGGATTCTGAAATAGATTCTGTCCAACATTCTAATTGAAAAAAGAAATCTCATATGTGATTTTAAATTGATGCTGACATTTCTATCGCTCACTCTCTTACTGTTCTGTTTTTTTTCTTTTCGTTTTTCTTTTTAACATGGTTTTGCCCAGGGCACCATATGAGCAAACATAACAATGTGCCTGAGCAAATATATGAAAGCGAATGTGTCCATATGTTTATCAGTTCGCTTCACTGGTTAACACACATGTTAAATGCACCCTCCACATGCTTGACGGAGTTTATACTGATGTTACCGATATGCATGATGAGGGCAGAGGACTGCTTGGAATGTATTTTCGCTGGAATGCTTTGTCAGACTGGTGATGAATGTGAGTAAATATCAATTGAGCAGTAACTCATTGGTTCAAAAAGATTGCAATGAGTATACATCAGCAGTATATATAGTTCTGGGTGCAATGGTGATTGATATCTCAGTTATCGGGATCAGTTAGCGAATCAATCACATGCATATATAGTAGTTGTACAAAAGTCACTCGATAATACCCACAGTCCATTTGGCCTCAATCACCCGAATGAGCTATACAAATCCTATATATAATCTGTAGACAGAAATTATTGTGTACCTCAGTTTACCCTTTCTGTCGTATCCACTTTTGAATAATCGTTCATAATTTTCACAAAAAAAAATCCTTTCCATTTCTAACAATGGTATTAGAAGTCATAGATAGGCAAATAAACTCTACCAACGTTATTGGAATAGTCATAATAGGGGGATTAAAGTTTTATAGATTTCATGGACTCAATTAAACTGGCAATGTCACAAAATGTGTGTTTATGTAATAATATATACACTTTGTACTTTTGAGATCGTTTTTGCCAGCAAATATATATATATATATATATATATATATATATATATATATATATATATATATATACAGGGCTTTTGACAGGGCTGCGCATTGCGTAATACACACATTTAATGCTTAAATGTCGCATTTAAATGGCTAGAATTGCCAACAACAAAAATAACAACACAATTATAGTCTAACATTTCAGCCGTTATCTGAGATTGTTTTCCTCAATTGATTTTAGATAGTTCATGGAATTGCTATTATAACATTATATGAAAAGAAATTTACAAAATGCTTGTACAGACCCAGGTCAGTCGTATCTGAAACCTCCCCAGCCGGGAGGGTGATGCAGGCAGTGGCAGTGGGGCTCTAAACCTCTGAGAAATTTCTCTCCCATTTTCTATTACCCAAATTCACAAGATCATTCATAAGTTATAAGAAATATTTACAGAAAATCTAAAACAAATCAGAAAATGACTTGAGAAAATATATAGAATACATAGACAAAATTCCACCTATTTAGTAATAGATATTCCCTTTTTAAGAAAAATAGAGATATTTGTAAACCAGGGGCCAGGAGTAGAGGGCCTCAATTGAACCCTTACCTTATCTCTTATTTCCGATCTTCTCAAAACTACTCCTGACTGACCACCAACTGCGTAGTCTTTTACTGTTGATCCCTCCAGTAGTTCAAGCGATATCTAGATTAGATAACCCTTTAAAGGCAGAGCAAAAATGGTTGCCCTGGCTGTGGGGACGGCCTCTGAAAAAAGTATAGTTCCTAGAGGACGAGCCTATTTTCAATTCCTATACAAATCCTATATAATGGGCATCAGCTACAGTCGATGCTAGGCCTACTATGGTGTCGACTATAGTCGATGCTAGGCCTACTATGGTGTCGACTATAGTCGATGCTAGGCCTACCATGGTGTCGACTATAGTCGATGCTAGGCCTACCATGGTGTCGACTATAGTCGATGCTAGCCCTCAATTGTCTTCCCTGAAATACACATTCCATTTTCAACTGCACTTAATAACATCAGCTCGCCTAGAGTCTTCTCATAAGTTGCTTACAGTCCATCCTCAATGGAAACTCAATTACGTTCTTAATCAGGCAGTAGCAAAGAGGTTCAGCATTTCGGAGGCATGCTTTTCTGTAGCAAATTGACAGTCTGGAGTAGGCGGGCTGGGTAAAGAGAGGGTTTAGTATAAAACCGTAGTGTTGTAGATTTTAATAGAATAGTAGAGAATAGACCTGTGAGACATAGCGCGGCAACTTGTAATCTTGTGTCTAGTGATAGAATAATAGGAAAGCTAACTTCAAAGGCAATTAAAGGTTGTACCATCTGGCTCACCCTGTAACTCTTGTGCTGCCTTGTACTACTAGGTCTACTACCAAGAAGTTCTGCCTGCCCATAGATGACCACTACAAATGGTAGAGGTGGGCATGTTCAATGACCCAGAACCATATGCACCAAGGACCCCAGAATGACTAGGGTTGTGTGTGGCAGTCTTACCAACCCCAACAGCATACAGCTGGTCACAACCCCCTCCCCACCAAACTGGTAACCCCCTCCCCTCTGTAGACAGGGTACACCAAGTTTAGCATTTGTCACTCCATAGAGATTTATAGAGATTCTAAACAGTAAATATCTTCTTCAAATACAGAATATATGATCCAAATGTACCATAACCCCGTGAGATGAAACCTTTAGTACATATATACAGCAATTTCAGACCACAGAATTATCAGATAAAGCCTACAGAGATGTATTGGTGAATCTTAATTTTGTCTTATGCTAATCTTCCATAGAACTCCAGGAGCTGAAATGTCTAATCTAATCATAAAACCCAAACTAAACATATATCACAAAAACAAGTTCTCTACCATTAGTACATACATATGCTGATAACAATGCCTCAATATTGTGCCAAAATAGTCCATAGGAGAAGAACAGTGAACGAAAATAGAAATCAGGGCTCCCCTATCCCTTACACCGTGGCGACTCTGAACCATTGACTAGTCTACAAGTCTCACTAGTAGGACTTAGAGTCGCCGCGCTAATTAACGGTATTAGGCCCCAAGGGGGTATTACTATGAACTATAAGTAACATAAGGCAGCCTTGGAGACTAAGTCTAAGGGGCAGGTCTGTATCACCACTATGTTAGATAACAACCATAACTTACCCAGACCCCAGGGCACTATACAGACTACTCTATTAACATGGACTCATAAGATATGTTGCGAGACGGAGGGTCGATTGCGATGACGCAGTCTACTCTGAAGTCTACAATATTCGTGAAAATTTGAGTCCTTTTCCAATCCACATAGTACTCAAAATGGTCAAATGGGTGGGGGGGGGGGGGTTGGCGCTTATCAGCTCTAAAATTGTGAACGGTCTAGCTAAGTGATCGAAATTCAGATGCTTTTATTAAATCTTGTTCTATCCTGATTCCGAGAATTTGCTGACCCCCTCTTGCCACTCAGTCCTGTCTGGGTTATGCCAGTATTTGATACTTGCTCTATATTACACTTTGTAGACATCCCTTAATAATCAATAGACCACCGCACCTTCCCAGACGAACCATACACACACTAATGTAGCATTATAACACTGCCCGACAGACAATGCTATTGAATGGTCATTGGAATCTACATTGGGTTAACCTTTGGAGTGCTACCTCACAGACTTAACCTCTCAAGTATCAGACTTACCCTCTTAAGTGCTACAACTCAGACTTGGCCTATTAACTGCTACATCACAGACTTACCCTCTCAAGTGCTACAACCCAGACTTGGCCTATTAACTGCTACCTCACAGACTTACCCTCTCAAGTATCAGACTTACCCTCTTAAGTGCTACAACCCAGACTTGGCCTATTAACTGCTACCTCACAGACTTACCCTCTCAAGTGCTACATCACAGACTTACCCTCTCAACTGCTACATCACAGACTTACCCTCTCAAGTGCTACATCACAGACTTACCCTCTCAACTGCTACATCACAGACTTACCCTCTCAACTGCTACATCAAGACTTGGCCTCTTAAGTGCTACACACATCAAGACTTGGCCTCTTAAGTGCTACATCACAGACTTGGCCTCTTAAGTGCTTCACACATCAAGACTTGGCCTCTTAAGTGTTACATCACAGACTTGGCCTCTTAAGTGCTACATCACAGACTTGGCCTCTTAAGTGCTACACACACATCAAGACTTGGCCTTTAAGTGCTACACACATCAAGACTTGGCCTCTTAAGTGGTACATCACAGACTTGGCCTCTTAAGTGCTACACACATCAAGACTTGGCCTCTTAAGTGCTACATCACAGACTTGGCCTCTTAAGTGCTACACACATCAAGACTTGGCCTCTTAAGTGCTACATCACAGACTTGGCCTCTTAAGTGCTACACACATCAAGACTTGGCCTCTTAAGTGCTACATCACAGACTTGGCCTCTTAAGTGCTACATAATAGACTTAAATCCTTTTAAGTACTACATCATGCGTTGATGGTCTCTGGTCATGATTTCATAAATGCAGATTCAGTGGCGTGGGAACCACTCTCAGCGGGCTTCCCTAGCCCACTTAAAAGGGTCTAATTCTCATCTTTCCTATCCCCTCAGGATGTGTGTGGTGCACATATGCGCGGGCACTGACACATTCCCCTGTGAAATTGTGTAATGTCATTCTCGCCATGAATATGACCTTAGCTGTCGAAATGGCGTTAAACATCTATTACTCACTCACTCACTCCTGAAATAATAGCAACTTGTTCCATTTACACAATAGTTTTTGAAATATTTAATTGCTCATAGATCCAAAACTTGTTTGGTATAGGTTTCTCGCCATGAATATGACCTTAGCTGTCGAAATGGCGTTAAACATCCATTACTCACTCACCACTCTCAGAGTGGGAGTGTGTATGTTTAGGGGGCGGGGGGGCTAAGGGGCTTTCAGCAATTTTTGACATCTTGCGGCTAAACCTTCTAGAATTCATCTTCTATGGGGTCGGTCACAAGTGCTACCTCTCCCCATGCCCATGAGCCTATGTGAGTAACTCATCAGGACTTCCGATTGATATGATAGTGGCTAGTAATGATTCGACATGATGCAAACTCAATGAAAATGAGCCTCGATGTTTCATGCAGCCCTTAGAGGTTAATAATTGCATATCTGACTAGTAGCATTAAACTTTAGATAGATAATGACAGAAAACTTAACGTACCATATTTCCATGTTTTAGCAACCCCGTTGCTTTAGATTTGATGGCCCGGTTACGCTCAGTCTTTACACATACAAGAGAGGAGTTTATTCAAGGTCTGCGTCCCGGGGTCTCTATTTAGAGATATTTCAAGCCCACCCCCGGAACAAACCCAGTGTTTGAGCGCAACAATACGGATTACCTTGTCAGATATTCTCTTAGAACTAAATCTCATAAATGTGTATACAGGAGATGGTTACAGAAGTGAGGGAGAACTGAGAACTTCAGTCAGACCCCAACCCTACCTCCACCATTATAGAATAACTGCATTAAGCCGGACCTGGACCTTGGATGCTGATCGGGTTAATGCTAAGCGTACCACGCCTCTCAGTGACAAATAGGCCAACCCAGTAGCTGGAATCAATAAAAGCAAAGGTCAAAGGTCACGTAATACGCCAGCTGTGGATGTATATATGTATACATAAGTGAAGCGTATATACTGAGAGACTAACTGGAATGTCAGCATACTCTATGTGCACAGCATCCCAAAATGCTTCTTATTAGTGCTTATCTCTGGTGTGTGGGTCTAATACAAAGGTGTTGCTAACCTTTTTCATATAACCTTGGGGCTGACAGAACATAATTATGTAGGCTTATATATCCTCGCATAAGGGCGCGCCCTATACGGAAGGGTTTTTCTAAAATGTAGGGTGCGCCTTAAACGTGGTTTTCCCTTGATTGCAAGGTGTTATGGTATTTTATAACATTGAACGTGTAGATCTAATTTAGTTTGTCTTTGTTCTCACCCTGCATTGATTGTCTATGATAGACATTGCACAGCACTAACATTATCCTTAACACGGGATGTGTCCGAGTCCATTTGGGCCTCCACAATATTAGACAAACTGGGGCATACCTTCTCAATAAAATATTTCAGTACCTATAGCTTCTATTGAATTGGAACCTGCTCAATATTTTTTTTTTTTTCTTTTCAATGAAGTCAGGCGACTTCTTTTATTCAATGTAATCTCACGTGGAAGATGGTCGTAAGGTAATTCTTACATTGAATCGAATCGAAATTGGTGGATTGCAATCCATTGACTTTAGTCATATGGTATTAACTACTTTTCATCAATGATAACATGTGTATCACTCTCTGAAGGGTCCTTTACAGTTCAGTTTTGTCCAGGCATTCTATGCCGTGTCTATTGGTTTGGCACATTGTGTGTGCATGAGAGTCACTTATTGATATGTATTTCATATAAATGTGAGATACAGCTTAAAACTAGGAAAGTAGCTCATTAGCCATGTGGCAACAATCATTACAATCAATAGAGCTATAACATATAGTAATACATATGTACCATTACCAATATCATTTTATTTTGTGCAGTTGTGGAACCCCTCCCCGGCTTGCCTCGGTTTTACCTATCAAGGAAATGCTTATGGCTGCAGAACATTGGGACATATAGGTGTGGGCATAGTAAAGAAGAGTTTTTTTTTTTTTTTTTTTTTTTCTTCTTTTGTGGCCGGTTTGACTTAGATTTGACTTTGATTCCATCCACCAGCAACAATTCCCTCCACCCGCACATATTTACATATAATAATGAGCAGTGTAATGAAGAATGAATATAAATAGTATTCGCTTGATAACATCTATACCAAGATATAACTGCAGAGGAATATGTAGTAAAAGGCATCAAGTATTAAAGTGACAAAAGGTATAACAGTTGTATGACTACATACCAGTAAATAGCACACCCATTTACTATTTATTCCTGCCCCCCATCTCCTTCAGAGTCAAAGTCAGAGTCCGTCTCTGGCTCCAATTGTGTTTTCCTGAGGTGCCTCTGGAATATGTTTTTGGACTCAGCAAGTTGTACCCGTGCTGGGATCCTGTCCCATAGCTTTTTACCTCGATACAGCGGGCTTCTCTTGTATTTTTCCAACCTGGGCCGTCGCAGCCTGATCTGTATTTTATGATCAGCCCTAGTTCTAGGGTTTTCCGCTGGTCTTAACCCTAATTTATTGACATATTTATACATTACTAATAATAATTGCTCATCCCTCCTATCCTGGAGCAGTGGCACCTTTGCATCCTTATGTAAAGTAATGGTTTCAATCTTGGAATAATCCCCTTTACAGATTTTAAGCCCCCTATTTTGCAGTCTCTGCAGCTTTTGTATAGAGGCAAGGTTTGCACTATTTGTGAGAAAACTACAATAATCAAAGAATGGCAACACGGTTTGTTTATAAATCTGCAATGCTGTATGCTTGTCAACTAGGTATCTTATTCTACCTAAGGTATACAACTTGTGACTGACCGTTTTAATGGTGTTCTTAACATGTGGTTCCATGCTTAACTTGCTATCGACTATCACTCCTAGGTATTTGTAATTGTCGGGGTTACCCAATGCTGTATTATTGACTATAATTTCATGCTCCTGGCATTTCTGTATCTGGGACTTGTTGCCATGCCACACTACTTTTGTTTTACTAGCATTAATGGTTAACCCGTTTACCTTACACCAGTTAGCAACTTTAGACACATCGGATTGCAGCTTTAAAGCTGTTCTCCTGGGGTCTTCATCTTTAATATAATATGTAAGTACCTATAGCGTCTATTGAGTTGGAATCTGATTACTGCCCATGAGGAATTCCACCAAAATGCCATAGTGTTCACTGAAGGTACCAATTGATTTAGGATCCTGTACATAGCATCAGTGTCCCGGAATCACCTGTCAGTGTGATTGGTACCCTAAGTTTGCGGGATTTGATAGAGGAATGCAGGAATTCCCATGCACATTTATTCACATTTTAAGATTGCAGGAATTCCCATGCACATTTATTCCCATTATAAGATAGTGTAGTCTTAGTATAGACTTGTAACAATCATAAATAATACTATTTAGAAGTTGGTGCACGGCAATACCATAAAATGCCCAAAATGAATTCCCCTTCCCTCAAATAGCCACCCTCTGTGGTAGCACACATTATGAATGCTCCCTATTTGGTGCACTAAGGTTGATAAATAGATCTACTACGGTAGTCAGTGGTTCTTCATGCATACGCTGACCCTTGTACGCTCGGTATTACGCGACGAGCTTGTGACGGATGGCTAACCAAATAGTTGCCTGACCCTGGGTAGACTCTCAGTATACTACTAACGTGGTGGGCGCTTAGCCCTAGAGGCGGCAGTACTACAGATAGGATATGTACAAGGGCATGCTGGGTCGTATTTGATATCCAGTGACATATAAGCGTTTAAATCATTTACACTTCCTCAGAAAATTTATAAATATTTCTGCTGAGACATGTATATAGCACGTGGGGATTTGCATGCACATTTGTGACAGGATCTGCAAAAAGGGGTCTTAGTGCAGAGGGTTTTAAAGCCCCTTCTTGCAGTCCATGCCACATTTATAGATACAATGTACAACAGAACTTAGCTCATCAGTCTGAATCCAACAGCAATAGCCCTGGGCGACTAGATTTTTTGGGAACATGAACATCTTGTAAAAACAAAATGGACATGAGACATGGGTCTCAGTGACATTGAATAAGGGACTTAGTGAGACATTGGAGCCTCCCACCCGTCATCCAGACCCCAAAAGCTCCACCAATTGCAAAAGCTGATTAAAACTTATGGAGTATATATCGAAGGCACATCTATCTCATTCTTGAATTGTATTTCAATTGCTTCACCACATATATATATATATATATATATATATATATATATATATATATATATATATATATATATATATATATATATATATATACCCCCGCCCACACTCTGTAGATATAAAGTACTAGAGGTTGGGGAGGTCTAATAAATCAGACATCAGAGACTTGGGTGGCAGTTGAGACAAGTGGGCGGGAAGTCTGCATCCTGCCTGGATGTATAGAGACGCATGGTCCCCCAACATTCTGTTTTACATCCAAGCTCCTTTTCCAGAGTCCTCTTCACCTATCACCTATAGGAATATTACAGATTGATTACAGTACCGCCTGACTCTTGTAGATTGGAATTAAAATCATGTATTACCAAGCTCCATGAGGTATTAAGTTTCACAAATTTAAGCATTTCACTTTAGCTTCTCAAAAAAACGTTAGTGTAGGAACAACTTACGAGCAATAAAATATATCCTTTGGGGGCAACATGGCGGCCAACATTGGCCAACTGATGATAGCCCTATAGGGAGCAGAGCCATTGCTAGTACCAAACAAATTAGGTAGGTGGCTCATGTAGTCAGGGGCTAGATCAGCAGTTGGCCTCTTTGTACAGTTTACTTTGGTTGGCCCTTCCTAATAGTCTATATAAAGCTTTATTCTAAAAATATATACCTTTTGATAGCAAATATAAACTTAAACAATATAAGCTTTATTTAGACTTAGTACTTCAAAAACAGGAGAAATTAAACTTTAAAGGTTTTATAAGGGGGCACATATAACCCTGGCTGAGTAAAACCAAACCACTGTCTCCCTATGAGGCTAATCCCCTCCATTCACACCTTAAACAATGGACAGGTACTTAAGGTGATTAAGATAGAGCTAGGGGCAGCTTATCAGTCTTATCAATTCCCATTGTTTTCTGTGGGTGGAGGGGAAAATAAGAGATTACCCACAATCCTCTGCCAGATCCATCATGGCCGTCGGGGGTCAGCTACATAACTGATTTCAAGATGGCCACCTCCATACAGGAATGGCTCTGTTCCCTATACATGTATACACAAGTCTAGACATTGGGCTCCTGATGAATCTCTCTGTTCCCATGACTGCCAAACAGTGACTCAGTGTCCCATACTTCTTGCTGCGGTTGCTATGATGGCGCCATTGCGGCACCAGCCAAGAACGCCCCATCCACCACCTTCTGGTCATCTCCCTCCCCCCCCTCAACTATATGAGTGTCCAAATCACAGGGTTTCCAGGACTTATCGGTTTTAGGTTCGTCACTTGTATTCATTCAAGAGGCTGCTGTTAAGACTTGTAGAAATTATATATAATTATTTGTAATATATTATATTATAGATCAGTATTATACTTCCCAAAATATAGGCACAGGTGCGCCCTATAGAATCTCCCTCAACTCAGGGTGCGTTTTATACGCGAGGTTTTACGGTTCTCATTGATTTATAAATGTTCTTGAAGATATTTAGAGCAACTTTGTCCAATATAATGAATATAATTGACACTTTTACACGAGCAAGGTTAGCCCGACAAGAATCCCTTTGTAAAACTTTGATATGAGAACAATAAAGATAAGCCATCACAATTGATGTAAAATGATTGACAATATAGTTTTGTAACAATAATTTTAAAGGATCCAAGATAAGGAAGTAATACAAATCAATGGGCTCAATTTGATAACATTTTACCACAGTCGGTTTCATTGACTGCGATAAGTATTCTTTGTGAGAAAAAATTTCCCCTTTCCCCTTTGGATAAACCTTTTAGCATACCAAATAGTGGTCCTCTGTGTATATAACTGGCCCTGTCGTAGCTTATCTTTTGCTTATAGATCGATGCACTTCATATTAGGGAGGTCTAGTCACTGCCAAGACCCCAACTGATCCAGCTAATGGAGTGGAATCTCGGCGATCTATGTGGCCCATTTCTGGGGGTATAGCGAACCACGCTGGTTGGAAATTTCTTTACATTGTTAAACTGCTGTCTCGAGACAGCAGTTTATTTAGATCCATACTGGAAAGCGCCGTTTACCTGGAATCCGGATCGTCAGAAATTGAGTATAGAATCTGACCTGTCTCTCCCTGCCCTCCCACCCTTCTTGCCAGCCCAGACAGCTATAATTGGGTCCTGATTTTTCAATTTGACCGGTGACTGGGATTTAGTGTATAACTGTATGGGAGGTTATACCCCCTTTGCCCGGTGTGTCCTAGATGCGCGTTGCCCGACCGAAATGCTCCCTTCCTCCCCCCGCGGTCATGGACGCATTGACCCCACGCCCCTTTCTTTGATTGGCTGATGAAGTGGCGTGATCCCACCCAGGTGCATTCGTAAACCCTTCTGTATGGACAGTATGTTAGCCATCTCATATGGGCGAGTTAATTCAATTTCCCGGTTCCCTGCGATTAAAACTGATGAGCTATTACAATAAAACATTATATCTGCAACAATTCTGCAAGATTTCATTCGTTTTGTCACATATTTGATGAGTTGTAGACCGCCAGGCTTGCAGGTGTTTATGAACACAGCCAATGCACAGTTAGGCGGATGCGTATGGACACATTGACCCTGCCAGTGGCAAAAGAATCACACAGTTAGGCACCTAAAACTCACTCCCCGTGATTGGCTGAAACACAGCGTCCCCGTCTTTTGGCTCTTGGTAGTGGCCTGACCAAGTTAGGCACATCCCCAGAAGCTGCTGCAGTACCAGCTAAAGTGTTGTTTGTTTACAATGTGACAATGTGTCGTTTTTTTGGCCCAAATGTGTTGTTATTTAAAAGGAAACTTGCTTTATTGTCACAGTACACATGGGTTATTGTCACAACCTGTCCTTGTTTGCCGCATGGTGCCGAGAAATTGAAGGAAAATGTTAGATTTGAACAAAGCATGACACTGCGTGCTGCAAGGCCCCGTTGGTGGTCCGAGATTGGTGGTCTGAGAACAGGTCAGTATCATTCTTTCATCAATACCTTCAAAACATTGCTGTAGAGGCCAAAAATGCTGGGGAAAGGCCAAAATGGCCTGAAGACTGAGAGACATCATTGGGCGATAATAGAGAGAGAGCCGATTATCGAGAGGAGTCCATAGCTGTTTGAATTTCTTTCCTACGACGATTTGGTGGAAAGTTATAGGCATTTTTGTGAATCTTCATAGTCTAAAATTTTTAATATCTGTCAAAGGTCAAGTTTGAGCTGGTAGGAATAGTCCTCTTGAAAAACTGATACCAAATCATGTGCTGCACGTTCCTGTGCAATCAATAGTAAGGGAGATATGATGGTTTTTGTATATGATGCCATTTATGCTCCCAGCTTGCCTCCATTTACGCCCACCAGCTGCCGTTGTGACCTCGGTAAACAATTCAAGCACCACACCTGCCATACTTGTAGTAGGAATGCATAGAAATAAGTATCAGTTGCTTAACAGGTGGACGGTCGCTCAAAGCGTTGTGTGAGGAGGCCTTTCGCAGTCTATGATTCGAAACAATTTCTTTGTCGGCGGGGGTTCATAATTCAGACTTCTTGTATGTTTCATTGCGTTCGGCATGTTCGATTTACCCTGTTTTCAGAGTTTGTGCATCCCCATGCGATCAAAAGAACCCTCTAAAGTCGACCTTAAAGTAGGCATCATGTCAAGATTTGTATCAATTTTTTTTTTCATTGGTGTATCATCCCTTAGCTTGCATGATGCACTCTATCTCAGAAACCATCAGGAATATGGATCTAAAAGTTTAAAAAATGGAATCAGCATGGTTGAAAATCTTAAAATCAATATATTACATGTACAAATCTGCCAATACACTACAGAGTAATGGGCATTGATTCATGCCAGGCAAAGCATGATGCACTCTAACTCAAAAAGTATCAGGAATATGGGTCTATAAGTTGAGAAAATAGAATCAGTATGCATGAAAACATTAACATCGATATATTACACTTTGAAATCTGTCAATAAACAGCTAAGAAATAGGCATTGATTCATTGGTGCATCATGCCCAGATTGGCATGATGCACTCTATCTCTGAATCCATCAGGAATATGGATCTTAAAGTTTAAAAAATCGAATCTGCATGGTTGAAAACATTAAAATTGATATATTACACTTTGAAATCTGTTGAGAAACTGCAGAGAAAAGTGCATTGATTCATTGGTGCATCATGCCCAGATTGGGTCCAGATTGGCATGATGCGCTCTATCTCTGAATCCATCAGGAATATGGATCTAAAAGTTTAAAAATTGGAATCGGCTTGGTTGAAAACCTTGAAATTGATGTATTACATGTTGAAATCTGTCAACAAACAGCCGAGAAATAGGCATTGATTCATTGGTGCATCATGCCCTGATTGGCATGATGCACTGTATCTCAGCAACCATAAAGGATTTTTAAAGGAGTATCTGGAAATCGAGTATAGAATCTGACTGGTCTTTCCCTCCCCTCCCACCCTTCTTGCCGCCCAGACAGCTATAGTTGGTTCCTGACTGCTCATTTTGACCGGTGACCCGGATTTAGACTATAACAGTATCGAAGGATTATCCCCCCTTCTACCGGTCTGCCCTAGAACGCTGCAGAACGCTCCCGCAGTCTCCATCTCTGATTGGCTGTGGTGGCGTGACCCGCATTTCTCGGTGCCAATGCACAGTTAGGCGGACACGTATGGACAGATTGACCCCGTCACTGGTGCCAAACACAGTTAGGCACCTAAAACTCGCTCTCCGCATCGTAAATATGGTATGATTTATTGAACATCATGGACAGCAGTTTACAAGAGCTATGCTCTTACTATCCTATTGTCTCAAAGGCATACCTTAGAAATAGAAAGAATATGACTCAACTCGCATTGCTGTCGATAGATGAATGAATGCCTTATATGGCACTGAAACACCATAAACTGTAATAATTATGTTCTTATTTGTCTATCTAAGTTAAACAAGAGTTTCGTTGTATTGTATCTATAGCCTATATAGGGTAGTATTGTATGACCTCTGGTATTGTAAACGATCTATCTGATATGCATGTACATTGTACATATCAGATTAAAGTTGGTCTAATCTCATTGAAACCACATGGCAAAATTAATAATTAAATCACCATTTCCTCTGTTTCTCTATGACACATGTCCCTCCATAATCTACTGCCACTTGCAGCTAGACGTGTGTAATATTCACCAAGTCTGGTGACAAGTGTACAGTGGGAACCATCTCAGCCTGCAAACTTACACCACCCTAGGCTTCTACCATACTCACTATTACCATAGTATTCATAGACATCCACATAAAAGGAATGTGCCTCAACAGGGTGAGTAGATCATCTTTTCTGCGTGGCTACTCACACTGCCAGCCCCATTGGTCTCCTATTGTATTTTGTATATTCATACGCTATATTATATCCATTTGGTCCTTGTGATTCATGAATGCAGCCCTGGTGGGTCTAGTCACCAGAGCTGCATTTATGCATCATGACGATCCTTTTATAGGAAAGAGTAAAATCAGTACCATATGGTTGATACGATGTATGAATGCAGCCCTGGTAAGTACACTAGCTCAGGCCTGCATTCACGCATCATGACGCAAAATGGACAAGATGCTTTATTTTGTTATGTGACCCCTAAAGGGTTAAATACGAAATAGCACCATGCGGGTAGCAGATTCATTATGTGTGCTTTGGGAGTTTGTTGGGGATATCAGGAGCAATATGCAGTCTGAATAATGTACATCATTTATCAATCTGATATATCATATGAAAATATAGATTGGCCTATCCATCAAAAACACACTAGTCTGTGGTACAATGTTGATGTGTGCAAACAGAGTCAGGGTGCCGACATCTTATAAAGAAACACGGTACCGTAATCCTCCGTGTATAAAGTGCGTCTTATATGTGAATCTAAAGACCCCTGCGGCTTATAGAAGCAGGCCCAAGTCTGGGTGCGTCTTATAGGTGGGGTACTTTTACTATAGAACAGTACTTAACCTTGAAAAATCGAGCTCAGCTGCGCCACAATTATAGCATTTCTTATGTGTGGGATGCGCCTATACAGTAGGTATTAAGGGAAAAGTAAATCGTTAGAGATAGCCTTTATAGAGTCGAAACAGATATTTCGTCAATGCATATGACTCCAATACGAAATCGGAATACTGGCTCTTTAGCATAGGGGATCCCGTAGAACTAATATAATATCTAATACTGGTCATGGTATAAATGCCCATAAATATATGGCTGGGTAAAAATGGAATTAATATTCTATAAACCTAAATAACGTTCTTTAGACGATGTATACGTGTCGAGGTTAGTACATGTAAATTGAATGTTTACTTCTCATTATAGATCTAATCATATCCTCAAGTCCAGATTTCTTTTTTTGCTTCATGCAGAGAGGATTCATACCCTAGCCTTTGTCAAAAAATGTAATCATCTTCAAGCCCAGAAACTGTTCAAAACCTCTGAGACGCTTGAGCTCTGGTCCCATTTTTTTTAGGAATACAGTACGGTGCCCTTCATTGGATTATAGTGGAGTGGCCTGCCCAACTACCATTAAGAACACGCATTATGGTTGGAGCACATGTTTTTACATAAAACATGAAGGAAGGACTACTGGGAGAAGGCACACTGAAGGATGAAGGGTAGCTGATATTACTATGGGGGGATATAATCTGTAACATCGGTCTCAAGAGAAGGTGGTTTATTTATGGAAATATCATAAACAATAATATTGAGGTTGATTGGAATAGGAATTTGCTCCTGTCTTTTTTTATGAATGGACCAGCTGCATCCATTGCACAGTAGACTTCCACAGCGAGAGTTATATCAAAATGAGATAAATGAGGGTATGGTATGCAAGGGTTTATTTTTGATCTTGTCAGATTTATATCAGAAAATGTTTTTATCTACGCACAAATGCAAAGCATTCCCTATGTCATATAGAGCGCCATTTTTTTTTTAGACTGACAGGCAGTGCATTTAGGTAGCAGTGAATGGGTGATTTATGTGGACAGCCCTAACCTCATTGGTAAAGTGCAAATTAACCAACTCTATTCTCACTCACACATGGGCAGGGTGCAATGTCATCCACTGTTTTCCTACCTTACCAGTGTACTTCACACTTATCTATAACAGGACATGACAAAATCTCCGTGTACACTCTGCTCCATAGAGGCACCTGTTGTACCAAGCCTGCTTTACAAAGCTCCTCTCTACATATATACAGCATGTAGAGTGAGTGCCTGTCAGTATTCTATTCAGTCCCTTGTCTCACCACCGTCCCATTGCTGAGCTCGGGGCAGCACATCCCGCGTCTGGTTCCATAATGAAGGCAAAATGTCGTCTGCAGATGTTTTTGCCGCTCTAAGCGTTACAAGTGTCGTCTTGGGAAAACAGATCGATGGAAGTGTTCTGGTATAACATGTTATCTTGGGAAATGGTACTTTGGGAGGGTTCTCAATCTGGTTTTAAAGAAATTTACCAACTGCAAGTTTTGTTAGGATTTATTATGGCAGTGATATCGTGAAAGATGTAAACTATATCAATATAGTGAAAGAAACGTATGAAGCTTAATAATCAGATAGCTAATGTTACTATGTCAATATGTGGTGATCGATACACTTAAATCTACCACTTTAATATACGAACTACACTTACAAATTTGAAATTGAATATACGTTTAAGCCGCAGTATAGGGGTCTGCTGTGGTCTATAGGTTTCCATTCTTCGATATTATGGCTCCCAAGTCAGAATAGAAATGCCATGATCCCGATAGCCCCCCCCCCCTCCCATTGATACACATGATAGTGAAAGTGTTGCCGTTCTGCGAGAGTTCTATCCTTTCTCTTCCTCTAGAATCTAATTACTTCCGGCGTTTCAATTTCATCAAAAGCCCTTCAATGCTCTCAAGTAACCAAGAAAATTCCGAAGTTGAAATGTGATGTTCAAGATGCTATTTTAGAAAGTTGAGACCAAATTCAGGAGCCATTGATTATGCCTAGAAGGCATACTTTCCCATGTTTATGTATATATTGTATGCGTTTGCGAATGCATAAAATGGACAAGACTGGTTACTCCCCCGGCTGCACCAGCCTATCCAATAGAATATAATACTTCCGATATCTCATATATATTGCCATTATCTTGTGAGCTTATCAAAATCTAGTCGTCCCATATCTTAGCACCAAGTGTTATTTCACCCATGTGTAGGCAGTACTGCTAATATAGATCAACATATTCAGTAAAGGCTTGCTGCACCAATAATAATTATAGACAGTCCCTAGCTATATGCTGAGGAGAGGGAAAAGACAGAAAGAGGGGGAAAAGAGGGAAAACAGAAGTGTATAGGGGCCCCAAACAGGAGGCTTGTGATGCTTGGGGTCACATATAGTACCTCATCAGCTTTCACCAAGTCTTGGGCCCCCTTATAGACAATCCTGAATCCGCCACTGCATTTGGACTGGGACCATGCACAGTTACAGCATTGTGTTTAGTTTTATTTGATTATGAATTTTTCATACACAGGGAGTTCTCCAACATATCTGTCCACAATACACACCGAGTTACCAGCATTCAGCAGGATAACGAGACTTGAACCAATCTCTAACGAGATTTGCTTGTACCAGCATGTAGGGTACAAGTTACACCCCACTATTCCTCTGTACAGTGCTTGAGGTGATCATTTCAACGCGATCCAGATTCTGAGCAGGGCACATTTCCTTGCACTCCCAAGGCTTTTGATGTAAAGTGGACACCTCCCCCACCAAAAGGCCTTTTGTTTGCTGGAGGGGCACTCTAGCCAGCACTGTGGAGTGTGTAGGAAGAGTATTGATTCTCTGTGTGTCAGTTTCTGACTCATTAGGTTCTCATCACCTGCCATCACAGAGATATATGTCTTAGGGACTGATATAGACAGGGGATGACTGTCATAGATACTGATACTGATAGACAGGTAGGTCATTGTGGTAGGATATAGGCATATACAGGTGTATTACTGATTTTGCTGACACAGCTGAATTGCATTGGACTTCAATATGTCTTGCATACCCTACGTTTATACACTGTATATCTTGGTACAATATATAACTGCAGTACTGTCAGGTATTCTATGTATACAGTCTTTATAAGTCCTATTAAAGGCAAATAAATAAATATTATATTGATCGATTCTTATTGAATATAATTATGCATATGATATTCATGTGATTCTATTATTGTTTCCTTCCACTAAAGACTTGACATAAATTGTACTAGAATGCGCTAGAATTTAATTATCAAAAAATGATAGGGACTGCCACCTCAGATACAATTTAGGGTCTCTTGTCATGAAACAATGGATGAATCCTTATGCAATGGTAATGAATTAAAGACGAACCAATACAATTCCTCTTCCTGTGATAAACCCTAAATACGTTAAGAGGGAAACTTTGGGAGGTGACAGTTGCAAAGTATAAAACAAAGAAACCAGATCTTAATCTCAGTTCTTTATTCTGGTCTGTCTAAGCGAAATTATGCATGTCTGTCTATTTCCAGAATTGGGCATTACCATACAGGTCTCTTGTTGTATACATCACCGTCTAGTGCTTAACCCTATAAGGGCAACATACTGCATTGTTGCACTCTTCCTTCTGCCAACTTGGTTCTTTTAAGTATCATGCTGAGTTGATGCACTCGGATCCTGAGGGATTATAAAACATATCAATACAGCGTTAGCGAGTTATTTGCCAGCACTGACACGTGCTGGTGCAGTATGGATGGTGACAAATGATAGTCATATCTCCCTTAGAGGCCTAAACAAAGATTGAGTATCTAACATAGACACTTTGACAAAATAGCTTTACCATCACCTATTGGGTGGTGAAAGCACTATGTATCTGTCTCTTTCCCTCTTCCTCAGTCACATTTAGTCTGTTCTATCTCTAGTCATGTTGCATGAGTGAAGCCTTGGTGAGTAACTCGCCAAGACAGAATGTGACAAACCTTTAAATTGATACTCTCACCAAAGGGTCTGCAATAATGAAGCTGTGTTGAGTCACTCACTGGGGCTTCATTAGTATATCATAATGACAATGAGCATGGCTTTGAGGTATCAAGTAGCATTTAAAGAGTTAATGCTGTTACCTCAGTTATTGACCGTGCTCTTCTTTGTGAATGTGATATATGATGAATAGACTTGAACGAATGCCTTTCAGGGGATGATAGAGGCACCATGCGAAGAGGAGTGACTCTATCAAGCCCCTGAAAGGCATTCGTTCACGTCTATTCATCAAACATTGCATTTATATCATGGTTAACACACCAGATGGCGCAACAGGTCTTACAATGCCTCTATCTCACTATAGAGGGGGTCCATACTATCCAGTTTGGGCACCCAAAATAGTTCTGAAACACAATAACCATGATATAAGACATAAAAGTGCCATCAGGTGTAAGCCTGTATGCTGGTTGGGTGAGTCTGATATAGGGTGTACCTCAGGTGCACACTACCATACTGTCTATGTGCTCTTCGCTAGATGCAATGTATTTCAGTGTATCTATCATTATAGACTAATTAGAGAATAGACAACGATCTTCTTCACATCAAGACTGTCTGTTGTCCTATAATGCACAATAATATTCTATAAACCTAAATAACGTTCTTTAGACGATGTATACGTGTCGAGGTTAGTACATGTAAATTGAATGTTTACTTCTCATTATAGATCTAATCATATCCTCAAGTCCAGATTTCTTTTTTTGCTTCATGCAGAGAGGATTCATACCCTAGCCTTTGTCAAAAAATGTAATCATCTTCAAGCCCAGAAACTGTTCAAAACCTCTGAGACGCTTGAGCTCTGGTCCCATTTTTTTTAGGAATACAGTACGGTGCCCTTCATTGGATTATAGTGGAGTGGCCTGCCCAACTACCATTAAGAACACGCATTATGGTTGGAGCACATGTTTTTACATAAAACATGAAGGAAGGACTACTGGGAGAAGGCACACTGAAGGATGAAGGGTAGCTGATATTACTATGGGGGGATATAATCTGTAACATCGGTCTCAAGAGAAGGTGGTTTATTTATGGAAATATCATAAACAATAATATTGAGGTTGATTGGAATAGGAATTTGCTCCTGTCTTTTTTTATGAATGGACCAGCTGCATCCATTGCACAGTAGACTTCCACAGCGAGAGTTATATCAAAATGAGATGAATGAGGGTATGGTATGCAAGGGTTTATTTTTGATCTTGTCAGATTTATATCAGAAAATGTTTTTATCTACGCACAAATGCAAAGCATTCCCTATGTCATATAGAGCGCCATTTTTTTTTTAGACTGACAGGCAGTGCATTTAGGTAGCAGTGAATGGGTGATTTATGTGGACAGCCCTAACCTCATTGGTAAAGTGCAAATTAACCAACTCTATTCTCACTCACACATGGGCAGGGTGCAATGTCATCCACTGTTTTCCTACCTTACCAGTGTACTTCACACTTATCTATAACAGGACATGACAAAATCTCCGTGTACACTCTGCTCCATAGAGGCACCTGTTGTACCAAGCCTGCTTTACAAAGCTCCTCTCTACATATATACAGCATGTAGAGTGAGTGCCTGTCAGTATTCTATTCAGTCCCTTGTCTCACCACCGTCCCATTGCTGAGCTCGGGGCAGCACATCCCGCGTCTGGTTCCATAATGAAGGCAAAATGTCGTCTGCAGATGTTTTTGCCGCTCTAAGCGTTACAAGTGTCGTCTTGGGAAAACAGATCGATGGAAGTGTTCTGGTATAACATGTTATCTTGGGAAATGGTACTTTGGGAGGGTTCTCAATCTGGTTTTAAAGAAATTTACCAACTGCAAGTTTTGTTAGGATTTATTATGGCAGTGATATCGTGAAAGATGTAAACTATATCAATATAGTGAAAGAAACGTATGAAGCTTAATAATCAGATAGCTAATGTTACTATGTCAATATGTGGTGATCGATACACTTAAATCTACCACTTTAATATACGAACTACACTTACAAATTTGAAATTGAATATACGTTTAAGCCGCAGTATAGGGGTCTGCTGTGGTCTATAGGTTTCCATTCTTCGATATTATGGCTCCCAAGTCAGAATAGAAATGCCATGATCCCGATAGCCCCCCCCCCTCCCATTGATACACATGATAGTGAAAGTGTTGCCGTTCTGCGAGAGTTCTATCCTTTCTCTTCCTCTAGAATCTAATTACTTCCGGGGTTTCAATTTCATCAAAAGCCCTTCAATGCTCTCAAGTAACCAAGAAAATTCCGAAGTTGAAATGTGATGTTCAAGATGCTATTTTAGAAAGTTGAGACCAAATTCAGGAGCCATTGATTATGCCTAGAAGGCATACTTTCCCATGTTTATGTATATATTGTATGCGTTTGCGAATGCATAAAATGGACAAGACTGGTTACTCCCCCCGGCTGCACCAGCCTATCCAATAGAATATAATACTTCCGACATCTCATATATATTGCCATTATCTTGTGAGCTTATCAAAATCTAGTCGTCCCATATCTTAGCACCAAGTGTTATTTCACCCATGTGTAGGCAGTACTGCTAATATAGATCAACATATTCAGTAAAGGCTTGCTGCACCAATAATAATTATAGACAGTCCCTAGCTATATGCTGAGGAGAGGGAAAAGACAGAAAGAGGGGGAAAAGAGGGAAAACAGAAGTGTATAGGGGGCCCCAAACAGGAGGCTTGTGATGCTTGGGGTCACATATAGTACCTCATCAGCTTTCACCAAGTCTTGGGCCCCCTTATAGACAATCCTGAATCCGCCACTGCATTTGGACTGGGACCATGCACAGTTACAGCATTGTGTTTAGTTTTATTTGATTATGAATTTTTCATACACAGGGAGTTCTCCAACATATCTGTCCACAATACACACCGAGTTACCAGCATTCAGCAGGATAACGAGACTTGAACCAATCTCTAACGAGATTTGCTTGTACCAGCATGTAGGGTACAAGTTACACCCCACTATTCCTCTGTACAGTGCTTGAGGTGATCATTTCAACGCGATCCAGATTCTGAGCAGGGCACATTTCCTTGCACTCCCAAGGCTTTTGATGTAAAGTGGACACCTCCCCCACCAAAAGGCCTTTTGTTTGCTGGAGGGGCACTCTAGCCAGCACTGTGGAGTGTGTAGGAAGAGTATTGATTCTCTGTGTGTCAGTTTCTGACTCATTAGGTTCTCATCACCTGCCATCACAGAGATATATGTCTTAGGGACTGATATAGACAGGGGATGACTGTCATAGATACTGATACTGATAGACAGGTAGGTCATTGTGGTAGGATATAGGCATATACAGGTGTATTACTGATTTTGCTGACACAGCTGAATTGCATTGGACTTCAATATGACTTGCATACCCTACGTTTATACACTGTATATCTTGGTACAATATATAACTGCAGTACTGTCAGGTATTCTATGTATACAGTCTTTATAAGTCCTATTAAAGGCAAATAAATAAATATTATATTGATCGATTCTTATTGAATATAATTATGCATATGATATTCATGTGATTCTATTATTGTTTCCTTCCACTAAAGACTTGACATAAATTGTACTAGAATGCGCTAGAATTTAATTATCAAAAAATGATAGGGACTGCCACCTCAGATACAATTTAGGGTCTCTTGTCATGAAACAATGGATGAATCCTTATGCAATGGTAATGAATTAAAGACGAACCAATACAATTCCTCTTCCTGTGATAAACCCTAAATACGTTAAGAGGGAAACTCTGGGAGTTGACAGTTGCAAAGTATAAAACAAAGAAACCAGATCTTAATCTCAGTTCTTTATTCTGGTCTGCCTAAGCGAAATTATGTATGTCTGTCTATTCCCAGAATGGGGCATTACCATACATGTCTCTTGTTGTATACATCACCGTCTGTGCTTAACCCTATAAGGGCAACATACTGCAGTGTTGCACTCTCCCTTCTGCCAACTTGGTTCTTTTAAGTATCATGCTGAGTTGATGCACTCGGATCCTGAGGGATTATAAAACATATCAATACAGCGTTAGCGAGTTATTTGCCAGCACTGACACGTGCTGGTGCAGCATGGATGGTGACAAATGATTCTGAATCTTTGATAGTCATATCTCCCTTAAAGGCCTAAACAAAGATTGAGTATCTAACATAGACACTTTGACAAAATAGCTTTACCATCACCTATTGGGTGGTGAAAGCACTATGTATCTGTCTCTTTCCCTCTTCCTCAGTCACATTTAGTCTGTTCTATCTCTGGTCATGGTGCATGAGTGAAGCCTTGGTGAGTAACTCGCCCAGACAGAATGTGCCAAACCTTTAAATTGATACTCTCACCAAAGGGTCTGCAATAATGAAGCTGTGTTGAGTCACTCACTGGGGTTTCATTAGTATATCATAACGACAATGCGCATGGCTTTGAGGTATCAAGTAGCATTTAAAGAGTTAATGCTATTACCTCAGTTATTGACCGTGCTCTTCTCTGTGACTGTAATATATGATGAATAGACTTGAACGAATGCCTTTAAGGGGATGATAGAGGCACCATGCGAAGCGGAGTGACTCTATCAAGCCCCTGAAAGCCATTCGTTCAAGTCTATTCATCAAACATTGCATTTATATCATGGTTAACACACTAGATGGCGCAACAGGTCTTACAATGCCTCTATCTCACTATAGAGGGGGTCCATACTATCCAGTTTGGGCACCCAAAATAGTTCTGAAACACAATAACCATGATATAAGACATAAAAGTGCCATCAGGTGTAAGCCTGTATGCTGGTTGGGTGAGTCTGATATAGGGTGTACCTCAGGTGCACACTACCATACTGTCTATGTGCTCTTCGCTAGATGCAATGTATTTCAGTGTATCTATCATTATAGACTAATTAGAGAATCGACAACGATCTTCTTCACATCAAGACTGTCTGTTGTCCTATAATGCACAAATGCATCTGAGGGCATTATAGGACAACAGGCAGTCAAGATGTGAAGAAGGAGTTGTCTATTGTCTTTATAAAATGTACATTTCATTCCAATCTCTTAAGTACCCAATTAATGTATGTCTAGACCAATCAATGGCCCTTGACTTGTTTACAGCTATGGTGACCTTGCTCAGGTGTGCACTACACTCCTTTATACCACGATTTCTGGGTTACACAATGCTTTTTGGTGGCTATTCCCATCCACATATCTGTCGATATTGCACACCCTGTAGGCTGTAACATCAATTTTGTAAGGTGTGCGGTTATCCACGGATAACAGGCACCCGGTGCCATTATCCATGGATAACCAGCACACCTTACATGTCCTTCCATGTCATATGTTACATGTTAAAACCCACGAAATACTCCAGGCCAGGGTAGGGATCGAACCTGCAGTCTCACATCCCAAATCCAACTCCCTATGCACTGCGCCACAGGGACTGACGAGAGAATCTTGGTTAGAACCATGTCTCTATGATATAAAGCCAACCAGCGATAGTGTACCTTGACCCATAACCAGGCCAGTCGCGCACAGTACCTAACCAACGGCTGCGGGGCCCCGAAATGGGAAACGCGGTGGTCTAGCAGTTAGCGCCTTGCGCTCAGCCGCGTGAGGTACGCGGTTCGAGCCCCGGTCCGGGCGCATCTTTTTTCACCGTGTGCGCTGTCGCTGTCCGCTGCCGGGCGAGGAGTTGTATTCTACACAAACATAACAGCGAGACGCATCTTTTTTCGCCGTGTGCGCTGCCACTGTCCGCTGCTGGGCGACAAGGTGTATTCTACACAAACATTCCAGCGAGACGCATCTTTTTTCGCCGTGTGCGCTGCCGCTGTCCGCTGCCGGGCGACGAGGTGTATGTACACTATTTTTCGCCGTGTGCCGCTGCCAAGGCTAGCTGAGACGGCTGCTGTCGCTGTCCGTTGCCGGGCAAGGAGGTGTATGTACCTGTACACACACTATGGCTGGCTTCGATCGAGTCCCAGGGAGGGGGAATAATTTTTGTTTTCAACTTGAATTTATTGGTATTGTATTGATTATTTATTGGTTTCGTGGTATAAAATAAGTAGTCAATGGATAACTCATGACGAGTGTGTGTTAGCAAAGGCTAATAACACTCGGCCTACGGCCTCATGTTATTATCCTTTGCTAACACACACTCGTCATGAGTTATCCATTGGTTACTTGTTCAATAATGCACTCAAGGTCACTTCTATCATGCAGCAATGCACTACCAACCGTTTTATAAAATGTGTATTGACAAGGGTCTCCCTGTTAATCTGCCATGGGTTGAGGGTATTCAGGAGGACATTGTACTAAGAAAAAGAACATACTGAATATCTTTCTATGTCTTTATCCAAATGGGCCAAAAAGAATTTCGATATAGTCACAAGAACAAGTGGAGCAGCAGTATGCAGGGAGGGGTTTCACGTATACATACAGTATTCTACCAATTGACAATGCACCCATAGGGTAAAGCACAATAGGGTGATGTACATTTTAGAATAGCTGCCATATCCCTCTCAAAGAATTCCTCACACCTTTACAATTTGTTATGCTTTTACAAAATGGTATACCCCGGTATATTGGTCCATCAAAGGATCATTTCTATGAAAGGGTACCCATAAATATACCATGTGGGGCTATTGATGAATATGAATACAACATTACGATATAGTATCTCTCAAACCTGACTCATAACCTCAATCATAAACATGAACATTACAATACAAAGTCTATCCTATATAGGTTCGGTATTAAGCACAGCTCTCTATTTTTTCATCAGAATAAATACTGAGAATTAACGTAGATGCAGGTAAGTGCTGGAGATGGTATTTGGATATACACTGGTAGCTGTTGTATAAAAATATCTATTTTTTTTTGTCTTTTTATTAATGTTTGTGACAAACAGTTTTATATCATATAGCTCTTTTTACACACTCTGACACCAATTATTACCACCTGATACATATCATACCTGGCACCATGCCACCTTCTTATATAGGTTATATGAATCTTATAAATTACCCAAATAGAGACGGCTCGATCAGAGTCTCTGTCTTGGTATTTCATATGATCCATAAAACCTATCGTACACAAGTGGCATGTAAGTTCAAACAAATGTTCCCTCCCATGGACTCAACTCATTCCCTTCTCTGCACCTTTTAAATATCAAAAGTACACTTTGATATGTAAAGTGACTAATTTTGACACCAGCATTCATCAAGATACACATATTTACATTTCATTTCATACAGTTTGTAAATCACTTTCCACCAAAGAAATGTGTTGTTTTTTTGGTGTGTTTTTTTTAAACATAAAGTACATTTTGTACCATGCAGAGGGTCCCTCCCTTGTAACCAACCAATTCACTTCTCAATATCAAAACTACAAATTGATATGTAAAAGTTAACCTTTTTTACATGAGCATTCATCAAAATGCACTAATTTACATTACAAATTGCACATTTTGTATAACACTTACCACCAAAGAAATTGTAAAAATACCTTATTGGAACACATTTACATGCAATTCCCATGTAGAGGATATTTGAAAATTGATGAAAGGGTATAGGTATATAGTATTCTGTATGGCAGTTTATTCTGCATTTGGTCTGTGTTCTATGATAGTCCAAGTTAGTACACTTGATATCTGTCTATGCATTTTAGTGTCTTTGTAGCCTATATTACATAGGTATGCTCATTCATCTAGCCGTGCCATACGATTATCCTACTTACCAGTCAGTAGCACATGGTCCATGGTCGATATTCAGTATATATCATGTCTGAAAGAGTTCTTTGTTGTTCCTAAGGTAGCGTGTAAACTACAGCTGTGAAATTATTGCTTTCCGATAAGTCTACCCCCTTGTCAGTATGGTCACAATAGCCCTTGTGTCAGTCAGTCATTGTTGATGGGGAGTGATGTGATCAGGTTAAGTCACATCATTGACTGGTCCCTCGTACATTTGTATTATATCTGTCAGATTGTATAGGGTCTAAGTCTGTATTGGTTATACAGATTAGTTATAGGAGGATGCTATGTATAATTTACTTCAACATGATATGTTTTGCCTTTAAAAAAAAAAACGTTTGTTTATGTCATGTTGGTATAATTGTTAATACTATTATTGTTATGTAAAACATAATCTTTTACATCTTTTTGTTTGAGTGCATACCACTCGTGATATTGTAGGCCTATTTCATGTATGCATACATACCATTGCCCGGAAATAATTGATTCCCTTCATTCATAATATTCACAAATATTAGATTCATTGCATATATACCGGTATGATGATTTTGACACAGTTGATCATTATAGATTGACAGGCTGCATTTTCTAAATTGAAAAATCGTTGGATCTCCATCGGTTGGTAGAAACATATAGGTGTGGGCGTGCCTCTGCTGAGGGGAGTGGGGTTTATGTTTCACAGTGCTACACATAAGTCACTACAAAATACAGACCTGGGATTGGGTGGGAGGGGGTTGTAATATCAAAATACCTCTATTAAATCAAAGAAAACATGACCTCTTTGTTCCTCATGTTCACCAGGTAAGTAATCCAACTCCTCATTGTTAACAAAGGCACTACGAGAGAGTTTACACTTCAAACCACTTTTCTCTACCATTTATATTACGAGCAGCTCTAATGTTCACCTCTGACTCCATGAGTAACTCGTCGGCCATTCTGTTGCAGTGATGAGCGTGTCGTACCCCCCACCCAAGCACCACCCCCTCCACCTGTTCCGCGGCCAGGCTCGTAGCAAGGCCCGCCCTGCCCAACCCTGGACCGCCGCCACGACAAGTATACCACACCGTACCGTACTATAGTCCCACCCCACTGCTAACTGGCACCAACTTTGGACATTTGCCCCAAGGCCGATTTCTTATTTAGTCTTTCATATATATTAGGTTGGGTGATTTGCATTACAAACTTTATAATTCTAGGGTGGAAAAGGAAGGGGCGAAAAAGAAAATTTCAGAGAGAACATTCTCATTACATGTATATGTTAAGTTTCAAGTACTCCCTAGAAAGCTAATAGACTGTGAAGCAAGTCTAGAGCAAGGCAATCTGTAGTTAGATAAAAAGTAACTTAGTGAATGTCTTCTGATACACTTGTCTTTCCACCTAGTTTCATAATCAACTACCCAGTAACAGTGATATCAAGTTTGGCATTTAATGATGTCAAACAAAATTTCGAAACATATACACCATTCATATCTTTGGAAAATGAAAATGGGAGATTCGAATTTATTTTGGTTCTCATATGTCCATACCCCAGAAGTGTCCAAAGTTTCAGTTGAGCAGTGAAATCCAGTGTTCCCAAGGAGTGATCCGTGCATGACACAGGCTATTGATGGCTGTGTGTTGATGTTGTCACCATAGCAACGATGGAATGTATGGTTGTCATGGTGATGCTGTATTTCCTGTATGCTACCTACCAAGTTCCCTTACACTTTCTCCAGTTTTTTTAGTTTTTGTTTTCTGTGAATTTGATATGAGCATATTATTGTGGGCTTTCGGAAGGAAAATTTCAATTGACTTATCATTCGCATTATCAATAAGTAACACTCAAAAGGAAAATCTGGATAATTTATCAAGATGTCTAATATGTGAAAGAGAGGCTTATCGGTGATTACAGGGTATTCCGAACTTGTATATGGGTTCAACGTATAGGCAAGGTTTGTTGTATACACACCTAACAAAGGGAAGAAGGGATATTTTGTAAAAAAAAAAAAATAAAATAAATAAAAACAAACTTGGTAGAAGCATTAAGGAGCTCTATGTATAAGAACTGCTTTTCATTACAGCGGTGCTGCACACTGATTGAACATCCATATTCTTAAAGATGTTTCCTGAAATGACAATCTGCACATTATTATCATGGCGCCATTATCATTATGTTTTGTGGCTGTATCTGTGCTGTGCTACTGTATCAATTTATTTTGTTTCTTATTTATTTGATTATCATTTGCTTCACTTTTATGTAGCAATGATTGCCATGGTTGTACTGGACTAGATAATTAAGATAAATGTTTGGGTAGATTCATGATGTCCTAGATATCCTAGTAGGCTAGTATAGGACCTGATGATATAGTTAAGTACCGTTCAGAGTTAGTCAATGGTAGGTTTACAACTATCAATATATCACATGACAATTTTTTTTAGAATATCCTCCCCCAAGCTACCAATCCAAAGAACATAATTTTTTAAAGCTTCATACATCATTTCCCCGCTTGATTGAAAATGCATGGCTTATACAAATCTACGTACAGACCTATAAGTATAAGCGAAAGTATGATATGATTTACTAAGGTATATGTAGCATAATTATGGAAAAATGAACAGGAATTTATTTTTGCAGAAAAAGTGCTTGCTGCAATTTTAACTGCTCTCAGTTGACGTGGGTAGCTGTGGGTGACAATGGATGTAATTCTGTAGCTTGGATTATGATTAGTCGAAATCCTGTCAGATATCTTAACTTTGTAATCAAAGCCCATTATAGATGTATTTTCATTACAGACATACACCAATATTTCATCCCAAAATAGATTCAGGATTTGTATCACATATAATGTAAAGCTACCTTCTGAAGAATCTATATGTTACTTGTTTCCTTTTTCAGACAAGAAAAATGGCAATAATGGAACAACAACCGATGATAAAACGGAAAAAGAAAACTCCAGGAAAGGACAGACTCCAGTGACAGCCCCCAAAAGTATCAGCATGGCTTCTGCATACTGGTATGAATCGCATTGTTACATGTATATTTCCTTTTATCTCTATGCCTCTACCATCCCGATAGCTCCCTTCCATTTACAATAATTGCAATTAACATTTTTCTTCTACTTGTATTATTTATCCTTGACCACTATCAGTTTTGCAGTTATACAAAGAGTTTTACAATACAATATTTCATTTTTGGTGACTAGCTGTGTTTTATGCCTTATTACATGTACATTTTCCAAATATTTATTTTTAGTTTGGAGTGGGAGCGGCTGTTCATGGTGGATGACTATGCCAAGAGGTTAAAGGCCATGGGAATGAATGGTGATTTACGCAGCAGTCGCTTTCGCAGTGTTTGTTGGAAGGTAAGTTAATAGCAGGTTTAGATTGATTGAATAATGAAAAGACTGATCTGCCAGATCTAAGACCTTCTAATGCATATCTCCCTTTGCCCACCACGTCCTACAGTGCTATTCCATATCACATGAGTGTACATTAATATTTATTTTCTTGTAGTTGTACATGGAGTGTTTGCCAGAGAATCGGAGAGAATGGATATCTACAACGAGAGCCTGGCGAGATCGCTATGATTACTTAAAACAAAAGGTGAATATCTGACATACCGTATTCGACCTAATTAGCGCACTGTCCACTTAAAAAATATATAAAATGTATGTCCAGTACTTTAGAGTGTAATTGGGCTTAAAAATCCGAAAATTTTGGGTAATTTCTAGTTTGAAATCTGACCAAAAAGAGGGGGTGTGCGCTTATAAGGGTATGTGCGCTAATTAGGTTGAATACGGTATTCGACCATTGTGACCCTGTTGCATATTATCCAACCTATCTAACATAGTGAATTTAATGATATTGAGAAACTTTGCATGCCATTGCTTTCTCTTCAGCTGAAGTAACCATTGATTCTCTTGATTTATTTTTCAGCTGATAATTAATCCTAGAAAGGCGATGGACAAAGCTGATTTGAGTATTAATAATCCCCTATCCCAAGAACAGGAGGTAGGTGAAATTGTTCAATTGCTGATCGATAATGCTTTGAAATTATTGGTCCATTGCATTAGGTCGTGCCAATAGGGTGCCAGATTTATGACCGTGTGGAAACGAAGCTTTGTCAAAATTGTCTCTTCAATTTTGCAGTCTCCATGGAATCAGTTTTTCCAGGACAACGAGCTTAGGCTGACCATCAAGCAAGATGTGATACGGACGTAAGTATCTCATAACTTTTAAAACTTTTCATATATTCAAAGACCATCTATAGTACACTTCTGAAAACTAACTAAACAACTTCATTTAAATTTTAAATACATGTATACAGTTAGGTCTTGTCGCAAGAAGGGCTAATGAGACCAGCCAAATATGTCTCGTTCCATTATCATCAAAATCTCCATCAACCTTAACCTTAGATATATGAAATGAATAATCAGGACTACAAAACATCAACTTAATTACAGGCGGCTCCCTGTATTCATCCTTCTTACAGCAAGACCATCGTAACATTTTCTGCCTCAGTAAATCTTGAATATAGATTACGCCCATTTCAAAACTAACCGTTTTAGAATTATATAGATTTAATGCTTTTTTATTTGAATAAAAGTAAAGGTATAATCCATTAATGTAGACGGTATTATATCCAATGTAGCGTATACTTATTCATGAATTTCATCTGTATTTCTAGGAATTACTTGTGATACTTTGTACCCTTAAAATACCTATGCTCCACATATAAACATTTTCCCCTTTTTCACCCCATCCCACTGCGGCACCTTTGTTGTCATACATGACCCCGCCCCGCCCATGCAGGTATCCCAAAATTGACTTTTTCCACACGGACAGCGTCCGCACGATGATGGTTGATGGCTTGTTTATCTACGCCAAGCTAAACCCTGATTGTTCTTATCGTCAGGTCAGCTACCCACCATCATTGTCTCACCATGACATCATAATGATGTGGTGGTGAAGTTACTAGTCTTCTCGTCTTAGTCTCCACATGTGTGTCTTAATCATAAATAAATATAGGACCAAGCAAATCTTTCATGTCTATTTCATAATCTTAAAGAGCTATTTCATAATACCTAGGTCTGTCATAGTTTTCGGAATCACCATGTTCAATCAGTAAAAAAATGATATAGGACATATTATTTGATTTAATTGACAAATTTGAAAGCATGAAATTTGCTTGGTTTATACAAAGAACTAGAGGAATTCACCCATCCTCTTGTTCTCTGATCCATGTACATAGAGATATAGGCGTATCATTGCAAGCATCCAGGAAAAGGGGGATATACCGTAAATCCCCGGTCACAAGCCGGCCCCAGTCATAAGCCGGGGGGCGAGTTCAGGGAAATCCTAAAAGCCGGTTTTGGGGTAAAACTTTTACCATTTTCTCTTTATTCTATAGTAAAAAAAAACAGTCATAAGCCTGGGGGGGGACTTTGGGAAAAATTTAGAAACCGGTTTGGGCCCAAAATAGAAAAAAAAAATCCAGCTTATGACCAGGGATTTACGGTAGACATGGAATGTAAATTTATTCTTTTTTTCACAAAGAAAGAATATCAAGAAATTTGAAAAGATGGTCATGGCAGAGAATGATCTCTGGCTGCTTGCATGTATATGCCTCATCCTTTTGTGGATTCTTTAATATGTTTTTTTATTAGAAATTAATAGCACCCTACCAAGACCTTATTTTCTAATGTCATGATGTCGGAAATGTGCATGATAGTACAGTTAGTAGGAATTGTTTTTCCCTGTATATTTAGATAGGTGACAGGTCCCCTAGCTAGCACAGAAAATATACTTCTGATATACGGATATATTTAGACACTTCTGCCAAAGGCCTGTATTGGGTTCCTCTAAATAAATCACCCAGAAATATCCCCAATTACCCAAAGAATTGTGTGAAAGTAAGTCAATTTATACACTCAGCAGTTCATTAATATTAAGGGTTGGATATTTTAGAATGGGATGTGGTATTGTGCAAGGAATGCAATAAGAAATTCAAGGCAGTTAATTTTTGATCTCAAGTTTAATACAACTTAGTGACTACATATACATTAGAATTAATTTATATACCCTGTGATTTTAAGTGGCGTAAAGGTGACGAGATGGATGAAATAACTAAGTCCTAGTTATAAACCCACCCATGGACATGCCTTTCATATTGATTCAGAGTAACTCTAGGTTGCTTCTTTATTTACTGTGTTAAAAAAAGAATCCGATATCATTCAATCTCTTGTTGAATTTCAATCATGCGTAACAGTAAATAGATGGGTTTTTTTCAAAATTTGTCATGAAATAAAATTAAAATAGTATACTTTCTTATGCTCGTATAGGGGTAACAACAACCATTAGCTACCAACATAAATTGTGTACTTTTCACTAATTACTGTGTGTCTTTCTGTTGAATAATGGAGGATTCATATGTGACATTCTTATGAATTAAAAAAATATGTATATATTTGGGTGAACCTAACTTTCAAAACATGAAATAGAAAGGGATAGAAAGTGACATTATGCTCATTTTGAGATATTTTAAAATTGATGATATCATGTCACATTGTGTATTCTCTACTTTATTAGCATATGTTTGTCTGTGTGTGTGTGTGTGTGTTTTGTAAACATATGAATTCTCTAAAAGTATGTGCGTTGTTGTCTCCTTGTTGATCCTATTTCGAATGACATAATTTTTGTTTATACCTTAGGTTCCCATCTTCAGAACCTGCTTTCCACCCAATTATTTATTTTTCATAACATTACCTTCTTTGGTTACTTCTCGATACTTATTTGTATCGTCACCATTCTACTTTCAGTTTTCCTGAAATAGAGTTTTTCCGAAGTACCACCCTGCGTGAGCAGATGTTAGACATTTTGTTTTGCTATGCCAAAATAAATGAAAAGCTCATGTACAAACAGGTTGGTTGTCTTTTGTCATGTGCTTCAGGAGGGGCCGATTTTTTTTTTTTTTCATTTAATCTCTTAAATCTGCTTATATTTAATGGTTATTGTACCTCTGTCTTCACCTTGGGGATTCTCAAGGTTCCCCTTATTTGGTCCATTGTTCATGTTGCATGCTAATAACTCATAAAAGTGTTCTACATGGCTATCAAATAATTCAGATTAACTAACTAATACAGTGGGGTTTAGACATGAAAAACTTTGTTTTTATTAACTTAACACTTACCTGGGACAGGTTTGTTTCCTTGCTATAGATTCGTATTCATGGGCTTATCATTATAGCCTAAATTCGTAAATATATTCTGGCTGTTGAAGTATTTAAAATCATTAGATTTAGTGTATATATGACCTTTTTTAATATAGATTTAGTGATTTCCCCCAACTTATCATATCGACATTGTATATAATACAGTAAAAGTGCAATGATTGTCTTTGTGATTTGATACTATTGTAAACAGAAAGAGTGTGAGAGTAGTTCTATTCTTTTTTTTTTCAGTAATGATTATGTTATCTTTAACATCTTACAGGGAATGCATGAGCTTCTGGCACCCCTCATCTTCGTATTGCACTGTGATCACCAGGCCTTTCTTCATGCCTGCGAGATAGAATCCATTGAGTAAGTAGGATATTTTGCATTTTAATCACCCAAAATACAGATTTCCTTCTGTATAGATTTTCACTTTAGTGTTTACCAGGTACATATTTGTTTTACATGTATCACTCTCACATGACACTGGGGTAGTGTCTTTTTTTTTCATTTATGATCGCATACAATGCTCACAGCAGGTGGCAATGTCCTCTTTTTTCCATGTATTTTAGGATTGTATTACAAGCTCCAACTTTCATTATATTAATTAGCTACAAAGTGATATGAGTTTAAGTACCATTGAACTTTGTTCTCCAGCTTTGTATAGCTGATATGTCAATATTGGTGCAAATTTTGTTTATTTGTTTTATCTCAATTTTGTTTATTATACTTCTTGTAAGATTCGGAATAAAGAAATATGCATTTGTCCTATTTTACAGCCTCATAGATACCAGTGAAAGGTTCGCTTTTTCAGTAACATTACCCACCTGTCTGGCAGCCTTCTGACTCCAAAAATGTCTTTGCTTGGCGGGCTACTAGTTCCTGAATAACGTCTTGATTAATAACAAGATCTTGCACAGTGTGCAGACACAGTATTGATACATCACAAGGAATAATACCAGTTAATAGAATACCCTTTGTGTTAAAATAACTCCAAAACAGACACAGATATGGCACTGGATTTCTCATCACTCCTCCCCAAACACACAAACCATCCCATTCATCTCCCGACCCTTTTACACACATTTAAGTACTGACCCATGTAACATAGCTCATTAAAATCAGACAAAAGCCCATTTAGTTAAATGGATGATGAATATGGCCTTTCATATGAGATGAAATTATTTAGATTGTATAATTCAGAATAAAAGGCAAAGAATGGCACCTGCATATTATTGTCAGTAATATAGTGTGAAGTGAGCAAATGGTATAAGAATACAACATATAAGGTGAATACTCATGACTAACATGCTACCCCATTACTGTGCGACCAGACGATGACCCAGCATTGGAATTCAGATATTCCCTGGTGTATAAAGTAAGGCCAGAGGAAATGCTAAGCATGTTTATTGCATTTTGTCTATGCATTGATTCAACTGTAATTCAATTAAAGGATAATGTAGAAAAGTAGAGGATATTGGTTACAGCATATGAAAAGGATTGTGGATTCAGCATACTACTTACTGGGGTGTTAATAGTGAATGCTTAACCCCCAAAAAAGAAAGGAAGGTTAAGGGCACTGCATTTCAACTGTGTGGCTTTTTTGCATACAACTTGAGCTTAAGATGTTCCTGACATTGATTAAGCATCATATGATCCAGGAGAGATAATATGGAGTGTGAACTGGGGTCGGAGAAATGGCTAAGGTTGGAAATTTTGACTGTTTAAAACATAGGTGATATTCAAAAATGTCAAATATGTCAGTCTGATAGTGCGCCTACTAGATTTGAATGAAGAATATACATTGAATATATATTTATAAAAGTTTGTATCCTTAGCTTTTGGTTGGGAATACAAATTATACTGTCCCTAGCCCTCATCAAAACTACATTTCCCATCAATATTTAATGGATAAATAGCCCTGTACCAGCAATCATCTAGATTTATGATGATAGTTTTTAACTCTAAATTATTATTTTGGAGGTGTAGATTTTAGTAATTATTAACACCCGTATAGCATTGTGTTCTTACAAGCAATATTAATATTTTCCTGGATCTATTCCAAACTTTCTATTTAGACAGATAATTGATTTGATTAAGGTTGTGGTATTTTCTGATATTAAATTTATTAGTGTTTTATAACCTATACATTTAAGAATTTCAAAAACCCTACTTTGTATATTTGATTCTTGTACTTGGTATTCGTTATTGGTATTTTGATAGTTCTTAAATTGTACTGTTTATTTCAGGTAATTTGATTCCCTTGCATATCTATCAATATGTTTAATGTATGGTGCATTAGACTGGCCTATTGCAAACCAAATCTATTCCTTTGCATTAAACTCTGCATACCACACACTTTAATGTTGCCTGTCTTGTTCGTATTCAGATGCCCATTCTTCTTTTAAGAAACTTCTATATTTATGATCATATTTCACTATTTCAGACCAGTGGTTAAGGAAATCTTAAATCCTGAATACATTGAACATGATGCATTGTAAGTATAGCAAAGGTGTTTGTTTTTACATTGCTCGTCAAATGTACTGGTATATATGGATTTTCTAAACAATTCATTGTTCCAGATGCAATCTAGAGTGTATATGGAGAACTTTCATGTAAACAGACAACTAACAGACTATATATTGTTATATTGAAGTAGTGAGAGGAATATGGAAATGTATTGGTGAATAGACATTCCATCTAGCCATGTGGGACTGTGGAAATGACATAGAAATTAAGGACCAAAAGCTTTATACGAATATTGCAGTAGGAAAGTCTCATGTGAAAAGGAAACCTTTTTTTTACATGTCCTAGTTCAGTGTGTTGTCTTTTTTCAAGCACAATGTTCTGCCAAATAATGGGGACTGTCGAACCATGGTATGTCTCCAAGGAGATCTCCCCAACAGTAAAGGTATATATATAATATAACTATATTCTCTACTTTGTCATTTTTGTAACCTTTTCTTACCTTTCAATTTTTCAAATTATATCCTAGATTTTGTTCTAGATACCATTTTTTAATACTATTGATGCTTCATAAACATATCAAAATTGTTTTCATTACAGAACACTAACATCTTTACGGCACAACCATTTGCCCGTGTACAAGATATGCATCCATCTAATGTGATCATCACAAAGCTAACGCGTATCCAGGACTATGTATTAAAGCGCTTTGACCCAGAGCTGCATGCACACCTTGAAAAGATGGAGATTGCACCACAGATATATGGCATGTGAGTACCCTTAGGATAAATGGACATACCAGTTATTATGCTTTCTGAGACTCCCCTTCACACCTCTTTCCAGTGGTTGATTAAATCTTCAAACATCAAAATTCGCATATAAATGAGAGGTTGAATTATCATTTAGTACTTTTTGTGTGTGTGTATTTAATGTTTTAAAATCTAGATACAGTACTTTATGATAAAGAATGATTTAAGGCACAACTAATGGCTATCTATATTGTACCTTTAGTCGGTGGGTGCGGCTACTATTTGGTCGCGAGTTTACCATGCAGGACCTGCTTGTTGTCTGGGATGCTATTTTTGCTGATGGCATCAGCTTTGACCTGGTGGACTACATCTTTGTAGGCATGCTTCAATACATCCGAGAGCTGTGTGAGTTGACCCATATAGAAGTTAATTTATTCATAATCTTGTATCAGTTTAAGATATTTACTTAAAGATAAACATATAGGTATGTTTGTTCCTGTTATGAGTATATTTGAACATTGCTTTTTATTTACAAAACAACTGATACTGATTATACCTCCTCCAGTCAATTACTTCTCCCCATTGAATACTACAAAGATAAAAAATAGGATTTTAAAAAGAAACCAATTATCCAATTCCTTGAATTAGATACATATTTTTATATTGTGCGTTATCAATTTTCAGTGTTATACAGCGACTACCCAACCTGTTTGACAACGCTCATGAAGTTTCCTCCAGTTGGCGATGTCCACTACTTTGTGGAGAAAGCTGTCTACCTCAGAGAACCAACAGTAAGTATATAAAAAGAGAGGAATAGAGAACAAAAGAAAGTCCACAGTGCAAGGTACATTATCAGTCAATCTTATTCAATCATTTCATTCTCAAATGTTTATTCTCTCAGTTTAGTCAATGTTATCTCATTCGCTTAAGGAATTTCCAGTGACAGATTTAGAGGGGGGACTTAAGAGTTTAATTGCATATTTTGCACCCCAGAATTTGCTCAAAAATAGGGGGTGCGCCCCCTCCTTTTGGGCCGCGCCCCCTCCTTTTTCAAATTCTGGATCCGTCACTGAATTTCCCCATATGATGCCCATTGGGTGTAACACAAACTTAATTAAGTTATTTTAAAAGGTTGTTTTCTTATCAACTGTCAGTGGGTAACATATCTAAGGACTTTTCTCATTCTAATACTTATACAGCAACATCCAAAGCCACGCGACTATGTCTACACGAAGCCGTCACAACAGATGACCAACAGTCAACTACTTGAACGAGTCACAAAGTCCTATTCACGCTCAGGTTAGTAAGAAATCATTGCTTATTGCATAGTGATGCATGGGTGCAATAACTAACCATTAATATAATAAGTACATCACATATCAGGCACAGCCCGCATACAAGATGCACACTGGGTTTAAGGCACACCTAGGGGTAGATATTGACTAGTTTAGTACAAACCCCAGTTCTACCCCACCTATTAGGCACACCTACTCTTTTTGAAGTTTTATAAGTGAGACACTTTGGTAACACATTAATTAGGAGTAGGGGTGTATGATAATGCTTGAAGTTGTACAAATGTTAGAATAAAGGCAATGTTTTGATAGAGACATAACATGTAACTCCTCAGATCTTAAGTGCAGTCAAAGTAAGGTAGCTAAAAGGCCTGTTGTATTCAAGACAGTATCATTTACATATACATGTATTTGCATTACTCAAGTCATATAGCCAGATATGTTGCTCTACCTGACGCTTGCACCACACTTAAACAGAGTTAAGTTGCATGGCCATAGATTTAACACGAGTGATGATTACTGGTCACATTCTGTTCTAAGATAGTACATGTATATGATTATGACTGTCACAGTGATGGCTCTTGGTCCTAAGAGGGTAGACAGCAGGCTGCACAAATTTAAGTATTGAACTGATATTTGGATTTAACTACAGCAAGGTGACAGCAAATTGAATGCAGTAAATTGCATTTGCTGGACACATTGAATCTTGCTATGATAAAAAGAATTAATAAAACTGGCACAGACAGCGAGTGACATAAGCTGCAGGTCCACTATGCAACATATGTGGTGGTCTTGAGCTAGTTGCATAGAAATAGATATACATTGAGGGAGTTGTATGGTCTGTTGCGAAATGGACCCTTCTATTAAAATCATCATTCCTGCAATCGCTTGAAAAGCAAAATTTGATGTGGTCTGCGAAAAGGGGTCTTAGTGCAGGGTACAATAAGGCCCCCTTTCCCAGTATATGTCACATGATTATCATCCATGAGTTGGTCTGATGCAACTGCAGACCCAGTGCAATCTCTAGTTGCAAAAAGGTTTAGTCTCACAGTGGACTCTGGCCTTTAGATATATCTCATGCAGAGGAAGATCCCCACATAACAGCGACTCCAGATGCTCTTATCGCACCGCCGGAAGCAGATGTAGCACCCCCAGAAGCAGTTGCAGCAGATATTGAGCAGCTGTACCTTTCAGAATGCCCTATATGTAGATGGCTACCATAACATTTATCTGAGAATACAGGTCTGGCTGCAATGACGTGGTTAACTAAAGGGAATTCACCCATTCATTGTCTAACCAGTGAGATCTGACTGCATAGAACTGACTGCACCCCCTAGCCTTGCCCTGGAAGCTCAGATCAGGCTACAGAAAGCTAGCATAGTCTTTCCATTTGGTATTGACTTTAATAGCCTAGCTGAAATAAACTGGCTACAATGTCATAGCGGCTTGGCTAGGACGACCTAGCTTGGATCTAGCAGCAATATTCCAGCTACACCATTGGGTTGGCTTGGCATTTAAACATGGTCATCCTGATAGGTCTACATCAAGCTTATTGCACTTTTACAATAGCCATTACAATACCAATGCATCAAGTTGGCTGTACCACTGTATTTAGCTGACTATTCAGCTGTGGCTGTAGCAAGATGGTTGCTCCATTGCATTGGTATTTCTTTGTGTCTATTGGAGAAGTAGGTTTATCCCTATGGTCATATTTCAAGTTCAGTGTACATATCTATGATTTTAGAAAAAGCTTCATGAGCTAACTAGATCCTATCAAGTCTTGAAATACACTAAGATGATTTGATATTACAATCTGCCTTAAAAGATAATTATATTAACACTTCTTACTTAAAACAATCTTTGTACTCACAAGCACAGCTGCATTGCACCCCACTTAACTAAATTTATAACTACTCTGAGCTCTCTCTCTCTTTCTCCCTCTGTGAACTTTACTTTATATGTGTGGGTGACTCTGACTTTGGTGTGCGGCTGTCGCTAGGTGGTGCAATGACGGCTTCGGTGATGTCCAGCCTGACCTCATTAACCCGAAAACTGAACCAGTCCCGGCCGCAGCATCTTGGCCTTGACACCAGCCCCAAGAAAATCTCTAAGTCTACAAGTGAACCAATGAACTTGCTGACAGATGAGTCCCCAGGTAAGAAACCCAAACCCAAGCTTCAATTAACATCCCAGTAGCTCTTGACTTAATAAGAATTCTATCCCAATTCAAGGTAAGAATGCTGCACCAACCAATTCTTTTTAAACTATTACTGGTATGTATCATATATATGCCACTTGTATAAGAGAAAAAGTTTATGTATTTAAATGTTTGTAAAGCAGCAGTGAACAAGCCATGATATTCTGGAAAAATTACCATCACAGGTATCAGATCTAATCCTAATGTATTTATCACATACTCAAATGTTTAAACATATGTACTACATATTGACATGACAATATGACCAATAATCCTTTTGTTTATCAGAACAATTCAGTATCTAGAGAATAATCTTACTCTACTGATAGTTATAATTGTTGTGCTGATGTAAAACCTGTTTTTTGTATGCAGAGTATAAACCAACAGAGAAGCGAGGGTCCACGGCCAGTCTGTCGAAGCTGGAGAGTGGGTGGGGTGGCATGGCTGCACTCCGACCCGCTGCATCCACCCAGAGCCTCGCCAAGCTGGAGACCTCCAGTGTCAGGGTAAGTAACCTTTACAGCAGGGATAATTTAAGAAGCTATATTCTATCAAAGTACTATGTGCATGGTTTACCTTTCTACATATATTATCATAATAGATTTTATTCAGTGAGTAATGCTTACAATAAGTAGGAGGTCTAGCAGTTTCTATTTTAAACCCCATGCCTTCAAGGAGGAAGTTGTGGTATGATACATTAACTTCCAACACCTTGTGAATCATTGTAAACATACTACCGGTATGACTATGCAATACACTCATTACTGCACTTTCATGTTTATGGACCACTTCCTCCCAGCGTATAATTCACAATTCTGGTGTCGCCTTTTCTGCAGTAAGATATATGTGACTTGTCATGTCATTAGACACTTGATTGTTGAACCACTGAAATAGATAAAGAATAATGCAGCACCTCACTGCTTCTGCTAATTCTGCAACAGAATAAACCACAAATGATATGAAGTTTTAAGTTGTGAGACTGGAGGTGTACCAGTTTTTGCCATGTCAGTTCAGTTGATTGACTCAAAGCTTTCCCTGCAGAGTCTGAATCTGACCTCAGCGTTCAGCATGGCAGGTTTAGATACACTGCTGCAGCAGTTGTCCCCTGTGTCGCCGGGCTACATGCTCTCCATGCTCTCTCCACCCGTCCTGCCGCATGGGGTAAGGCCCCTGGCAAAATTGCTCTTGGGCTTGGCGGTGCTGGCAATAATCATTTACTGATGGAAATAATTGTTTATCTTTATGTTATTTAATTTTTTATGCACTTATGGTGGTTGGACAGATTTTGGTCAGGAACAATACTTGTATCTTTGCTAGATGACTTCTCAGTTGCTTGATTTATCAGTTTCTCTTGAATATATATGATGTAAACCATGAAACACTTTGAGCTTCCACAATGTGCTAATGTACTACCATAATATTGCAAATTGATGCTTACATATCCTTACCATAATGCTTAATCACTTTATCACACCCATATTTATATCAATTTAGTGTTTTCTATGATGCTTTCAAACAGCCAGGGAGATTTTGTCTCACAAAAGCCTGCTATCAAGTTTGACACATTGCAATATTTGGGAACAGGATTGGAGTTCTGTTCTCACTTTCTTTGGTTATTTTTCCATTTAATTTCTGGTGTATACCCTATTACTTTGTTGAAAGGAGCAATATGTTCCAGGTGTATGCTCCAGGTATCATTCATATGAACAACATAAAATCATGTCACATTGAAATAAGGACTGGACAATGGCTACCTGCACATATAATCGGTTTGCATGAAGGTGAACTTTCAATTGAAACAATATTGATATTTGAAGTACACAAGTATTCAAACGCTACATTAAGATGTACATTTCCATAAGGCGTCCACTCTATCATTTTGTGCAAAATATTCAAAGTGAATGATAGTTGGATGTATATTGAACCAATACGTTCTTTTTATTACAGTCAGCAGGATCAGTAGCTAATATAGATCAGCTGTCGCCAGATGAGAAGTTGTCACCGCCTACAACCCAGAAGTACTCTACACTCCCTGGTCGTGGGGCTAAGGGCAAGAAACACAGTGCTACGGTTGGTGATATTTCTATTACTAATGTAGGGACAATAATTCCCCGTACTTGGTGGAGATACCGAGTGGTCCCGCCTCGCGATGGGGATCTCTAGAGAGCTCGGTACCAGGTAATCACTGCCCCCTAGTGTGTGTATCATACCGATCCAGGTGTAGTTGAAAGGTAGAGAATGTCAGGCCAGGGGAAGTAGCTCAGGGGTAGAGCTTCCACTTCGAAGTTGGAGGGTCCCGGGTTCGAGTCCCGGTTTCTCCATGACATTTTCTGCTGACCACTACATTGGTGGAGAAACTGAGCATCCTAACGCAATCACGGATTGAAGGTACGGAACCCCGTATCTTAATCCAATCATGGATTGAGGACTCGGGAACTGGGCCGATATGATACAGATGACGCTTTGACCAATCCGGTACTTGTACCAGTACATCCACTAGGAAGTCAGGAGTGCCCCAACACTGCTTGATAAAGCCTCAACTCCCAGGTAACTGGATTGAGGGGGAATGCCGGGTGCTAGTGGATGGTGGTTGAAGCTGATGGGGAGGAGGGTAGGGGCAGTAATTCCCCGTACTTGGTGGAGATACCGAGTGGTCCCGCCTCGCGATGGGGATCTCTAGAGAGCTTGGTACCAGGTAATCACTGCCCCCTAGTGTGTGTATCATACCGATCCAGGTGTAGTTGAAAGGTAGAGAATGTCAGGCCAGGGGAAGTAGCTCAGGGGTAGAGCTTCCGCTTCGAAGTTGGAGGGTCCCGGGTTCGAGTCCCGGTTTGTCCATGACATTTTCCGCCGACCACTACACTGATATGCATAATTGCAGTTAGATGTGAGCATATATATGTCATGGCAGATACGATCGTTACTATAGATTAGTATCAGAACAGCTGTATTCCATGGGGGACATGGAATATAATATGCTTGTATTCAATGGGGCCGCCATCTTGGATTTTGAATGGAGCTGAGCTGTTTTTCTTTATCTAAAAGCAAATTAACCTCATAGGCCATAACAAATGCAAATGTCCACTCCCAAGGCATCGTTGAATACGGACAGCCCCACCTCGGTGAATACGATGCAAAAATATTCCATGGTCGTGGACATTTGCTTATGTATTTTTGTCTCAAGAATATTTTTGGAGCCAGATTCTAAAAAGAATCAAGGCGAGAGATTTCCTATCTCCCACCCTCAATTTTAGATCTGTAATCAAATTATCAAAATAAAATGGCCTCATCCAAAAACTATGATAATCTAAAAGAGATATGATTGTGTGTTTTTATACAGGAACAGAATGCTGGTCAGGAAATTGCCCTCTTGATGGGTCGTCTACACGATATGGAAGCCATGTGTAAACAATGTTCATACAAGATGGGGAAGCACATTGGTAAAGAGCCACTTTTGATGAAAACATAAATTCTGTGTATCTTGATGTTTTTTGAAAGTTTTGAATAATGCTAGTTAGACCACTAACACTATCTGATGAGTGCCTATGGTCCTAAGTACATTTAACCCACTGATGAAAGGATAATCCTTGGAATTTAGAGGTGTAGTTACTAGTGTTAACCAGAGGTTTATAGAATGGTTCTTTTAATAGATTCAATAAAACTCTTTCAGACAAGCTACAGGTGGAAATGATGCGGCAGGACACAGGGCTGCAGAATGAAGATGAACTTCTGTTGGCGCTCGCTGGCCTCAAACAGGTTAGGCCCTTAATTAAACTTGATGGTACATTTTACATACCCTAACCTGTTCAGATATAGTGCTTCCTCTTATTTCTTGTTTATAGTGGGAAAAAGGATCCCATCTCAGACTATGCTTGAATAAGAAATTATAATTAAAAAAAGGTACAACATTAATTTCCCTGTTTCTGCTATTATCTTTGCCCTTAGGTACGAGATGTTCTGAAGGGGATATTGAAACCGTGTAACATATTTGATCAGGACGAAATAAATATTCGAGACAACTACTATCGAGACGATACATCATCAGCTGACGCTACCCCTAGCTCTGTGACATCACATGGTGTTTACCAAAGCAGTCCTGAAATGAGGCGAGCTGCCCATGCTGCTACATACCGGGGTAAGTAAAATTCCTGTGTCATCAAAATAAATGTATCACCCAAAAGCCACAGCTTATATGCAAACAAGACCCAAGGTCTAGTCAGTGAGACTTGGTCCAAAACAAGATGCGACTTATTACTAAAGAACAGTACTAGACCAGCAATTTTCAAGAACCAGATGCAGCTTAAAAGATTTCTCCAAGTTGGGTTGCAGCTTATACAAGGGTGTGGCTAATACATGGAGCTCTATAGTAGTAACAGGACAAATTTATACTGCATTAACTTTCGATAAACCAGTTGACTCCATGCAACAATGAATTTCTGCCACTAGAAAGCACCCCATCTTTTTTTTCTGCAGCAGTCAACAATATTGATGATGACAGCAGTCCCAATAGCTCCAGTCCCGAATATTCTGACAACATCCGGCCAGGAGAAGGCAGCTTCAAGGGCAACTCAGCCATGATGAACTCCTGGGAGAAGAAGGCCGAAATCGAGATGACCTCTTTGCGTAGAGATGTAGAGAGGCTTCACCGTCAGTTCTCTAATGCGAGTGAGAATGGCATGATGGGCACGCAGGGGGTGTTGAGTGATGATGAGCTAGGTTCCAACCACCATCGCAGCTACAGCACTGGCAGCCACGACTTTGACTTGCTAGACCCAAACCAGAACAAGGCTCGCAGTAAAATGAAGCAAGCAAACTATTGAGTATGATACTTGACAGACTTAGAGAAAGTGTACAAGTGGCATGCTCAGAGACTATCTGTGAAGTGAAGCTTACTGTAGCAAAGTAAGCCATTGTGTGGGGCAAGGACAAATCAGTGGTGCTACAGATGTGTTTGAGTAGCAAGCATCATAATGCCTTCCATGGTGTATGAAGCTGATACTGTGTTAGTGTCATGTTGATCATACTGCCAATTTGATGATCAAAAATTGCTGAGATAATTGACCCAATGATTCAGGCTGGCAAGACCTGCTGAATGAAGTAAGAGAATGATAGTACAATGAAAATCTAATGTGCTATCTTATTCATTATTAGAATATGGAGCTGTTAGTGTAATTCAGTCACAGCTGTTAATTGTAGATGGTTATTATTAGCTGAACAAACACACATTTCTGTGACACATTTCTGTTAATGATAGTATTATGTAATGCCAATTAAAGATAGACATTCAATTTGCGAATATAGATATATTTCAAGGGTATGATGTAATGTAATATAATGCAGTGCAATGTGAGAGATAATGTCTTCAGTATGAAGCTGAACTGTATGGTAATTTATGTCACATTGAGAAAATTATCCCATCTTTATGAGAGGATGGCCTGAAAACTTTTAGAAGGAGCAATCTTAGGTACATTGGTAGAAGTGTTATCTAAGTCATCAGGAACATGATTGAAATAAAATGGTGACTGCTGCTTGATGTGTATGAGAATTAAAAGGTGCAATAAATCTGTGTTATTCTATGTAATATGCAAGGTTACATGTGAGCTAATTTATTGACAACATAAGTTCTGGTGGGAAAGATAACTAATCCCTACTTCCTATAGTCTAGAGTAGGATGTTCAAGGTCAAAGATCAGACTCTCATGTTCGTATTGTGTGTTATATGATGAAATTTGTCAAGGCCTTGCTAGCATGTAGTATTCCTATTTCCATAAAAATCTATACCTTTAAATCAATATACATAGAGAATCAAATGGACAAAACTTGCTATATAAACATGCTCTATTAACAAAGTAGGGGTGAATTATGAATTGAGTGTTGATGTTGTATATACAAATAGTGTCATGCATCTGCATCCCATGATAAATATTGAAATGTGACAAAAGTTGCCTGTATATGTGTAGCATTGTATAGTCCAATGTAGTGGCTAATGCAAGAAGTGAATAGTGAAGTTGCTGTAAGCGTGCAATTTGTCATCTCTATACATACTCCAATTATAACAGAAACAAATACAACTATTTTGCCATAGAAATGTGTAACTACTGTTACAACAACCTTACCCAAGTGCAGTCCTACTATATATTTCTGTCAAGAAAGTTGTCACTGTCAAATTCTAAAATGTTCAGGTAATAGTGATTTTGACCATAATACTGGTTTGCATCATCAAGCTTTCTGTATCTCAGTCTCTCTGTAAGAAGGTCCTTGCCATTAGATCTACCAAAGTGATCATTTGGGAGTCTACTTGCATTTCAAGTTGGACTTTGGTAAAGACTATCATATTATGTTCGCAGCACTGGGCCTACCTATTCAAAATTTCATAAGTTATTAATCTCTTTCATTTCAGACATGTCATTTAAACCTGTCAATCACTTTGTTGATATGAATACAAAATCTCTATTTGCTCTATTGATGAACTGATTGAGTGGCTAAGGCAGAGGTATCTCTACAATAATTATGGCTTTGCTAAATGGATTAGAACATCGTTCACTTAATTTTGCCGGTACAGATGAACTGCTGTTAAACTATCAGATCTTTGTCCTGTAAAGAACATGGCCCATCATGCATAGAGCAAGGTAGGTTCTAAAACCTGATGACTAATCCTTAAATCTGAGCAGGTGAGGTGAATAACAATGAAAACTAATCCTCCAGTAGGCAGTGTTATTATCTACAGAATAGAGCAGCATTGGTTCTCTAAATATGGCAATGCAGCCTACACAGAAAACAGTTGCTTATTCAGTCTGGAGAAACTGTCTGCACAGAGTAGTTTTGGTCAATATATACAGAAGGTCAGCCTGCATAGAGCAGGGTTAGTTTTCAAATGAAGACTAGGTGAGTGTTTAAAAACAATCTTGCATTTCTTTGCTCACTTGCATAGTGAATGTTCTTAAAAGGTTTACTCCTTTTCATACAAATCTGACCAACCTTCTCCATATACGTCATACTTAATGGTACCAAGGTTACATCTTTGTAATCTGTAGATTTACCAAGCTTGTTATGTGCAAAGTGAACCACCATATACCAAGCTTGCCAATGCATGATAAGCCATCACATATACAGATAAGTTGCCTATCTGCATAGACAGATTATACAAATGGTGGATTTTACCACGGCACCAACAGTGTTCAGAGTTCTCAGTACTAATTACTAGTCCATGAAGAAACACACTAGTCTATAGAATATACCAAAGTTGCCTGCCTACTAGAATGTCATCTTAGAAATAATCTATATCTGATTTGTAGTCTGCAGGTTTCCTTTGTAGATCAATATTGAATGTGATCCTCACAGGATAGGTATAGTAAAAGCAGGACATTTAGTACCTAAAGACAATTGCAAAAGGCAGACTTTTCCCATAATACCATGAAGTACTGTAGTATAGTCTTGTGCACACTTGCCTTCTCATTTTCTGCTCATAGTGTATTTACAAGCTTTCTCCAGTAGAAATGGCAATAGATAATTGTAGTTCTAGGCATAGAGAGGAACTTCTCCAAGCTCTGTAATATAAAACCATATAAATGTTTCTATGTCTGCTCTTATGTATGCTTTGATGGATTGTCCTTTACTTGTATGGACACCTGAAGTACCAGAGTCTATTGGTGTGGTGCACAATTTGAAGGTAATACTATGAGATCCTATAACATGAAGAGAGATGTATGTATAAGTGTACCACAGATCTAGTCCTAAATGACTCCCTTGAGGAAAGGGAGCTGTATATATGAATAGGTTGATTTTATCCTCAGTTCCTGCGAGTGTATCTTATATTTCCTATGTGTTAATCTTATACTTTTCAGGTAGTAATGCTGTCATCTTGCAGCTGTTATTTGTTGTTGAGCCTTTAAGATGTGTAAATATGTTGCCAATCTGTACATCTTGATTAATTTGGTAAATAGTGCCATTTTGATTTAAACCATGATAATTCTATAGTGGTCACTGTGTATATTTCATTTATAAAGCCATCACCATTGTGATTACTATTGTAAAGAATAAACCTGTTGCTACATTCTAATGAACTGGTTACTACACATACATATGAACTATTCTTTTTCCCATCCTAAAGGATTTTCTAATATGTTTCACAGTACAAAGTTACTGTATATGAAATGGGGTCGCCACGTACAGTATATTTACATGCATACTTGAGAAATAATTCTGGAAATATTTCAGAAGGGAATATTGCAATTGGATTATTTCTGTTACAATAAATTATCACCATGCAACTTGTCTATAGGTTCATTTATCATTGCTGTATATTTTTCATTTATGTTTGTATATATTGAAGGCCATGACAATTGAAATCCTCCGTTCTCTATTTCTGTACAATTAGGTATGTTACTCCTCTGTTTACTGCCTTGTTGATGATAACAAATTGTTAATGTGACATTCCTGATATCCATAAACTGTTTCACTGTGTAAAATACACTGTTGTCCTCTGTTTAAAGTAAAATGATCTTCTCCACATCATTAGACATGAAAACCTAAAGAAATGTGCCCTGGGCAGTAATGTTAACATTCCCCATACAAATATAAGTAGTTTACATTGATAATAACTACAATTTTAATGTGACAAATTATTCAGTTTCATATGATATCCTGAGTTAAGGGCATGGGGTGGTACTGATGGACAATTGTTCTATCCCATGCATTTACAGGATAACCAGGTCCAAAATATGCTTCTTTCAGGAGGAATATGGTCAAGTTATAATGTAAATAGGATTTTCTTTTATTATGTTCACTTCTATTACTTGAAGCATATTTTCTTTTAATTGAAAAAAGATATATAAGCTTTGACATTCCTTTCTTGAGATATCATGACCTAGAGTTTAGTTTTCTTCTGTTAGCTTCTTCATTTCAATTTCCTTTATTGTTATAGGATATTTACTGAAGGCAGTAAGTCAAAATTAAAACTTTCAATGATCTTATGTAAGGGTATACCCCATGTGCTCTATGTAGAATTTGGCATACCACAATGTTTGAGGAAGAGAGTAAGTGGTTCATTTCCTTTCCTTCCATGAATTTAAACATATATCCACTGCTCCATGCCAGGCATACACTGTAAGATATACAAATCTTCTAAAAGTATAACTTGATGATAAAACCAATAAATCAGTGTATCAAAACTATTTCTTCATTGTTCCTTCTTTATTGTTCATAAATCAGTGTATCAAAACTATTTCTTCATTGTTCCTTCTTTATTGTTCATAAATCAGTGTATCAAAATTATTTCTTCAATGTTCCTTCTTTATTGTTCATAAATCAGTGTATCAAAACTATTTCTTCATTGTTCCTTCTTTATTGTTCATAAATCAGTGTATCAAAACTATTTCTTCATTGTTCCTTCTTTATTGTTCATAAATCAGTGTATCAAAACTATTTCTTCATTGTTCCTTCTTTATTGTTCATAAATCAGTGTATCAAAACTATTTCTTCATTGTTAATTTTGCCAATATTACTGTGGGTGCTGTTGGTTGTACCATCAATGGTCCTTGACTGAGGGATATCAATATATGTCTGCTTTTTGGTTTCTTGATAGTGCTTCTATGCACATATGTCAGTCTTCAACAATGCCCTCTGAAATATACAGAAATGTATTTTACCCAGTGCAAAGATTCTTGCATAAGTTTAACATTCGACTAAAATGCCACAAAAAATTATCATTTTCAAGAAACTAGAGTAAAGCAAAATAAAAATCATGATACTGAAAAAGGTGTCAGAGATTTAGATGCTTTCAGTATTCTAGATAATTTATGATAAGTTTGGTGCCATAGGAAGGTAAATGGACTTAATGTCACACTTCCAGTTTAAACCTTTTTAGTAATGCTCAATGCAAAAAGCATCCACTTCAACAAGATTGTTGTGAAACAAGGAGCAAAACCCTTCAGAAGTTTCCAAAATACACCAAGCATGCAACAAGCATCTCTGATGACATCATATTTAGGCCACATTATATCAATTGTCTTAGGATATCCTACACCCTCTTACCAGGAGTGCTAGTAGACTGTCCACGTTTTTTCAGGATTATGTCACGCTCCCGGCGGGAGTTCACAACATCAGCCTCCCAGCAGCTGGTATACAGGTTAACATCATCTGCTTGCTTGAAATTCCAAGCCCACATGAAGGTGTAACGGCCTAGGAAAAAACTACAAATTATTTCTCAGTGCTATCAATGATTTTGCTATCCTCAGCTTTCATATAATATGTACATAGCACATGTGAAATTCAATCATTTTATATAAGGCCATTTTATTCTAAAAACTTGGATTACAGATCTGGCGGCGAATTTTTATTTTTTTTTGCTTTTGGCCGACGGGATTTTTGGAGAATCTAACCAAAAAAAAATATGTATTGAAGAAAAATGCAAGTAGTTATCCCGAAAAAAAATCATGTTTTGTCCATTAGATGTGGAAATTTCTCCATATTGTTCATTGAATTAGCCCCAAATATGGCATTTCCATGGGCCTTTTTTTGTCTCCTGGTGATGGTGTATTTTGGCTGCCAGGTAAGGGCAAATGTCAGTTTTTTTTGTTTTTTCCCCTCTGGCCGACCAAAGTTGTAGATGAAAAAGTCTGTAATCCAAGTTATTAGAATTTGGCGGCCTATCTATTGTATACAATGTACAACCAAGCCGATGACAGAAAAAGTGTCACATTTAATGATCTGATCATTCTTCTATCAATATATTGGATACTATAAGAGACTGATCCTACAATACCTGGTTCAAGATCAGGAACAACAAAGTGATTGGTAGCCAAAGCTGTGTCCATGTTCTCACAGAATTTGGGGGCATTCTGGAAGCCAGGTTTAGGGTAGCTTGTTATCACATGATCTGGTAGATGGTCACCATGAGGGGCCTCTCCCAGGTCCATAGAGTGGGGACCCTGTCTGAAGACCTCTAAGGTGGGGTCTAACTGAGGGTTCCTGGGACTGATGTAGATATGGTTTCCCTTGTCAGGGACCTGCTTGTCTGTGCACCGGACATCAGCTACATGGTTCTGAAGGACATATTTGAATGATAAGTTTAGTTGTTGTTGACAGGAATGATATCATCCTGGCCTAACTGCCATACCCTACTCCAAAACACTTCTACACAAATCTACATCAAATCATCACATACACAAGGAAATGCCTTACATGGTACAGGAATCTAAGTATATATGTATATATAAAAAAGAACTACCTTTGTAGGGTGGGCTATGACCACACTCTGTCCCTTAAAATAGGTGGCCATGGGGTATTTGCTATTGTAACCTTGACTGTCATCTCTTGGTGTCCTGCAAGGCCCCCAGTTTGATGGGTTAATGTGGTCATATCCTGTGTCAAGGCCGAATGAATCCTGGAAAAAAATTATAGTAAGGCATGCTAATATCTATAACTTGTGCTGTCCATCCATACTCTAAATTTGAAATTATAATTATCTAATATATTCAGCAAAAGACAAATGTGATCTACACAAGCATGCAACAATTTTGGTGCATTGGTATCAACGGCAATCTTTTCCTCTCTTAACTATAAAATCAAGTCAGAGGTGGTATTATCACTTGCATTACTTTTTTGGTATATAGCCATGCATGACGAGGGTAGGCACGGCACTTCCCTGAATCCCATACACCTCCATTCATTTCCAGGTAGTCAGTACAGGTGATCCATGAGTGCCCCTTAACTTGCTCCAGGGTCAGGAACATCCCCAGAACCAGAAGGGTGATGCAGAGCTGCATTGTCTACAAGAATTTATGACTTTCTGCACACAATCTTATTGTACAGAATCAGAAGAATACAGAAAGGAAATCAATATATGTATAACTTAAAGCATTAAGATAGATTTTCTATCCCACTCTTTCCAATTAACCTAGTACAATGATCAGAGATAAGTGAAAAGAAAAAAAAATGAACATAAGTATTAGATTATTATACCTGCTACCTTTTTTTATGCTTCCTTTGTCAGTTTTTGTCCTGAAAGATTTCTTATACCATTAGCAGCCCAAGAGAGGTAGGAGGCATTGTAATTCATTAAAAAAAAGTTATCAATAACAGGGAATACCTGAGTGAATTGTGTTTCCTCGTTAGAAAGCCTTTTGTCCTTAGGAGTTCACAGCTGATGTGATTCTAGCTGAACTCTCTGTAGTGGCGTCCTTATAAGGGGCCATGTAGTGACCTAGGATGGCCATAGCATGCTGTCTTGCAGATAAATTATTATCCAATGCCATTTATCGATTGAATGACAAAAGGAGTTCAGAGGTATATTGTGTCTACACCTACACTGTGCACATGCGTTACATGGACTGCTTACAAGACAAACTTGTACCTAAATTATGCAACAAACATGACCGCATAGTGATAACCCTTGGTAACATGGCTGTATTAGGCAGAAATCCTTTATAAATTTTGTAGTTTAACTGCAGTAAACACTTTGGGGAAGAGAACACCAGTTTGGCATTGATTTTATTAGATGACTTAGCCTCAACCAATACTAATCAAGAATGTGTTGTGGATTGTTTTTGCTGAAATTTCTATGATTCCGTGCTGTTCCAATCAGGTTACTCAGACAGTTGTTGATAGTAAGCATATGCCATCTGGGCGTAATTATTATGGACCAAAGTTTAGGCCAAAGTACCTACTGCGAATAAGGACAATGCTACGGGTAGTGCGGAAATCACCATGTACAGATATGAACAATGTTCATACAAATTGGCAATACCAAATGGAGTTTGTCAATTTTGATACTGGGTATTTGATAACAATATGGATGCCCAACATATTTAAGTCTGTATAAATGAGCTACAATTCATATGGCATCAACTATGTAAGCTCCCCTCACAATGAAATTCACCTTTGACCGGCCATTTAACATCCATTAAGACTTGCATTTTGAGTCAGATTCACAAATTCCATCCTTAAGAATATCTATCACTGATCAGTCTTTATTAGTTGACAGACAGAAGCCATTTTAAAGTGAAAATCACATTTGGCTTGGGTATTCTTCTTTCTTTCTTTCTAAATCTGAAAACAGGTGGTTTGTATTTTGATTTGCTGAAATCACCCCTTACCCTCCTTGGCCAAATTAGCATGATAGCATGGTTAAGATGGTTGAAAATAGCATGATCAGATACAATGCACCTACCCGTAGTACACATGTATATATATACAGGGTTCCTTTATTCTGTCGCCAATACCTCACTGTGCTATCTAACTATTATCTTACACTGGTAAACTTCAGTGTAAAATAAAATGTTAAATGTTCACTCTAATTGGTCTGATTGAAGGTTATCTCATGAGGTGGAGCCGAGTGGGATAACCCTCAGTCAGGCCAATTCGAGTGAACCTTTACATTTATCTCATGTCGTTTTAGTAGAATATATTTAAAATTAGATTCATTTGTCATTGAATAATGATTGAATCATAGTTATCTGGCAATACAGAGTATTGCAAATGACCTTGAAATACAGGATATAGGGTAATTGCATGGGGGAGTGGAATACAGCACTCTTTGGTTAAACCTATCGAGCTCCTGTATTCAACCTGAGATAATGATGATTTCTTTCTTTAACCTTCCCATTACCTTGGCCCTTACTTCACTGCTGTGTATGGTGGCCAGTCAAGCTGGGGCCAAGGTAATGGCAGGCTATGTCGCCTATGTTATTTGCAGTTTATATCAATCTTTATCTCACGATTCTGGTCTCTACAGTGCCTTTTTGGTCATAACCCTGTGCCGTTATCGGGGTATAACCGCATTCTCAGAGTCCATTTTTTTTCTAAGATGATCCTGGTTAAGTATATACAAAGTCACCCAAGCCATAATTTTCCAGTTAAAACCGTTTAGGTTCAACAGGGAATCGATCCCCGGCCGCTGGGGCAGGAGGCGAGCTCGCTGTCCACTATACCAAGCCGACCGGTGATACAAAGCAATGTACATCAAGGATTTGAAAAAGTTGTCCAACATACCTGATGGTTACAGACCTCGTTAGCATAGATTTTTATGGTGCCAGGTGGAGTTATTAACAGAGAAACATCCTTAGATATCCTTTATGAACATGCCATGCCTAATGTCTCCATTTTCTTCGAAATAAATAAGAATCCATTGATTTCCCATAGCGATACGTCTCGGCACACGAGTCACCCGGCTGACCTTCTTGCCGGAAGTGGTTCAGCTGAAAGTAGGTCAGGTACATCCGGGCACCTCCCCACTTCGTCAACAAGACGAAATGGCCGTGTACCGGGCCGTGTGCATTGGATCGTTATGGAAAATCAATGGATTCTTATTTATTTATAAGAAAATGGAGACAAAATGTAGGCGAACACCAACTAAATATCATATATTTGGCGGTGCTAGAAGTACAGGACTTGACATGCTTGGATTATACCCGAAAAACTGTGTGTAAAGGTGGAGGTATGTCAGGCAGAGTGACAACATGGCCACGACGGCTTGGAAAAGCAAGCGGATCGCATGCACTTACAAAATGTCTTCTCATGGATTAATTCTTGGGTTATAAGCTAAGAAATTAATACATAATGGATGAATAAGTGTGATAAACACATTAATGCATGGATAATCGAGGACTCGGTGAGGTTAGCTGGAAATTATTTCCAGCAAACCTCACCTCGTCCTCAATTATCCATACATATATAGCTTAATATTCTAATTGAAAGTAAGGTTATCACTTCAATACTGCACCAAATTGATAAGTACTGTTAAATTGGGCACCTAGATCATGAAATCCTATTGAAATTTATCTCATCTTGCTGGGAAGTATGTGTACACTGAGAAAATTCTTCCTGACAAAGTGACATGTATACCCATGTCAACTTGATTTGACACAGAGAGCACAGGTCATTGGGACATGTGCACATATGTCACCATGACAACTGTAGCACACAGTAATCCTCATATGATTTGACATGCCTTAAAATGCCATGTCATCTGTGAGTTGACCAGGGTCACGGCCATGTCGAAGGCACTTGACATGTGATGGTTTGACATACATAATTGTTCTAGGATATTCCACTAGATGGAGCAAACAACCATTTTGGTACCGGGACTAATCACTACCAAGAAGTACTACCAACACTTGAGACATTTGATGTATCTGTGTCATTTTGTTTTCATGAAGAATAGATCACTAAGGTCTGTAAATACTATCAATAAATGGTAGTGAATTCTATTTCGTTTAAAATCTGCATTTGTTATTGAATATCAAAATAGACACCCACCATCCTGAATACTCCAACTGGAGTGGTTAGACACCTTATGTGTGGGTCAGTGAAAATACCAAAGGACTGTATTCTAACCCACAATCTATAATCTCAGTATCTACAGTACAGGGAGACATATGGCATTGCCATGCACCTCCATGCCCTTGTCTTATGGACTGCATAGAGGTCCTCAGTCAAGTAGGAGTTCTGTAGATAGGAAAAAGTGCCTTAGTGTTGCAGGCCTGTGGGACTATGATATCCCCTGCCTTCTATTATAGGCCTCCCTTGATTGAACCATTGGTACATAGTTATTGACTGCTCTTGACCCTTACATAATTGTCTCACAGTATTACCTAGCACTCAGGTGAATGGATCAGAAATATGTGACGTGTCTTTATTACGCATGTCAAATGGAGTTGACAAACCAAATATGAGAGGGTCAACCTCATTTGACATGCCTTCATACATGTCATCTGGGAGACAAATTGTGACCTGTGCAGTATGTGTCAAAGCGATCAGTGTTCTTTCCTCTGTGTAAATAGGAAATTGGATTTAGGATAATAGCAACCAGCATCTCACTTCTGTTATTCTTCTATCAATGCACGATATACTGAAGGAAGCATCGAAACCATAGATTATATCTGAGCAGAATTAAATCAATGTTGGAAACTCCTATCTCCAGTATTGCTTGTGTCATCAGCCAACCCCCATGGCCAGACAAGTGGCATCTGAGGCAGTCCTGATATTAGGCAAGCTGCCCTTGTAGCATATCAGAGCAGTATAACATGCATTAAGAAAACAGTTTTTGAAAGAATTTGGTGTGCTTGACTACTTTTGAGGAGCATTCCCCCCACTATATAAGATTTCCCGTGGTTGGCTTTTACATCTTCCATTAGATTGATTCAGAAGACATCACATAAGAGGCATAATAGTTGTAATTGCATTGGAGCTATAGCATTTAGAACCATAAGTTTGAGTTGCTAAAGCAAGCCCAAAACAAGGCTTGCAGTAAGATAGTGAAAATGTGTTATCAAGCATAGAGTTTGACAGTCTGAGATGAAAGTGTACACATGTATGTTCAACTACTATCTTTGTTATGAAGCTACACTGTGAAGACATAACAGTATATCATTATCTGATGGATGGTTATTATATTTGCATAGCAAGCATCATGCCCTCTGTTGGTTAAATCTAGAGAGTATTGCAGGAACTATTCTTTTGCCACTCCTAGTATATGACTTCCGCAAGTAGAAATGGATGTGTATCTACACCTATGACCTCCTATTAAAGGGATTTAGCCCTACTTCTACTAATCCTCATGGATTACTTGGTATGCTACCACATTTGAGGAACAGAGGACATGCATTTGCATTTTATTCTTTCCTGGAGCTTAAACAAATAACTGCTGCTTTTTGTCAGACGGATATGGTAAGGTTAAAACCAGTAGCATAAAGATAGAGACAAGGAATCGCTGTATGGAGTCATCTTTCCTTCAGTAATTGCCTTTATTCGCCAATGTCACTTATCTTGATATGGAAAATACTACACAATATCATGTTTGATAGTGACTCTGCTAACTTCCCATGTACCATCATCAAAATTCATGGTGACATGCAGTATTATTTCTTTTCAATAACTCTGGCCAATATCGTCTTGATAATGCTTCATTGCACATGAGTCATGGTGCAGCTCAGTTTTCAACAATACCCTCTGAAATTAAAGGAAACAAAATGTTATTAAGTGGAATAAGTTATTCTTATGTTTGCATTTCCAATCATTACAAATCACATCATCCATCAGCTAGAGGAAAACAATACTTATGGTTGCAAGATGAAGGCCCAATACATGGAAAAATTGTAAGTGATAATGTCATGGCTTTTTCTCATTGAACTGGTGTAGATGAAATTGAGAGTTGGTGTAAATTGAATGTTCTTACAGTGAATGTTAAAAAAACAAAAACCTTGTGGTGTAGTGCTGTAAGACAACATATACCTAGAATTAATATCACTATGCAAGGTACCGTATTAGCGAATGTGGATAAATTTAACTACTTAGGGGTGATAATAGATAAAGACCTCAATTTCAAACAACAGTGTAAGAAAATAGATGGGATGGGTATATCAAAATTGAAACAACTGCGAAACATTGTAAAATATCTGGATATCGAAAACTCTTTAAAAATATATAAACAAATGATTGTTCCTATATTAGAATATTGTAGTTTTGTACATGAATCTGGACCTAAAACTATAGTGGATCATATTGAGGTTGTACAAAACCATTGCCTGCGTGCATGTTTGAAGGTGAAAAATGCCCAAGATGTTCATATAGTAGACCTCTTAACGAGATGTAAAGTGGAATCACTTAGTATCAGACGTAAAAAATCCTTAGCATGTTATATGTATAAATATGCTCAATGCGAAGAGAATGTTGTGGTTCCCATGAGAGAATTACGAGGCTATAATAAGAGAAAACTCAAAGTGAATAGACCAAAGAGAGAGATATATAGGAATAGTCCATTATATCGTGGAAATCAAATATGGGAAATATTACCAGTGGAAATCCAACTAAAACCTAATATAGAAGGTTTTAAATCGAGTTTAAGAGGTGAAATCCTAATGGCATTAGGCAGACTATGAACTGTAATTTGTAATATATGTGATATGACAAAGCTGTGTAAACGATATGTTCATGGAAACCACCTGTATATCATACAAATATGCCCCGTACTCAGAACATGTGATATCTTTTTTGTACCTGGCGACTGAATGTAAAAACTACCTATGTAGTGCTTCCTTTAGCCAATAAACAGTGTTAAAACTTCAAACTTCCTGATACCAATGCATTCCTGTTGAGAGGTTCTGTTGAGGAGCAGCCTAGTATGACCATAAACTCCTTTATAAGACACCAGAAATATTTATTCAAGATGTTCACACATTTTGCAATTGATACCTCCAATCACTGTATATAATAGGCCTATGCTTGCCATTCAATATGAGTTGCTTTGAGATATCATACTGTGGACCATGCTTACCAGGTGTTCTAGTGGAATGTCCACGTTTCTGCAGAACTCTGTCACGCTCCCAGCGGGAGTTCACAACATCAGCCTCCCAGCAGCTGGTGTACAGGTTAGCATCATCAGCTTGGTTGAAGTTCCAAGCCCACATAAAGGTGTAACGGCCTAGTAAGCACAAGATAAAGATTTGTTAAACTGTCGAAATTTTGCAGTTTACAGTGTCACTGTTCAATTGCAAACTTATTCGGTATGTTGAGTGTAAAGTATTTTTTCAAGTGTGCAAAATGAAAATATCTTTAGTAATAAAGGGAACTTTTAGGCCTTAAGTTTTCTTTCACTATTATATCCAACAAGAGGCTGGCTATATGAATACCTGGTTCAAGGTCTGGGACAACAAAGTGGTTGGTAGCCAGGGCCTTGTCCATGTTCTCACAAAACCTTGGTGCATTCTGGAAGCCAGGTTTGGGATAGCTTGTTATAACATGGTTTGGAATGTGATGACCATGAGGAGCCTCTCCAAGGTCCATAGAGTGAGGGCCCTGTCTAAAGACCTGCAAGGTTGGGTCTGAGCGTGGGTTCTTGGGACTGATGTAGATGTGGTTGCCCTTGTCAGGGATGTACTTGTTGGTGCAGCGGACATCAGCCACATGGTTCTGAAGGATATATTGAAATGTGAATGCTATGCAGTGTTCACCAAATCTGTAATAATGATTTTCTTTACATGATACAAGAATATTCAATGACAATCTTTATCACTTTTGCTTAAGGAATACATGATGTAGGTAATTGAGGTTAAATAATGTAAATATTTATTTTGGAAAGCTACCTTTGTAGGATGGGTAATGACCACACTCTGTCCCTTGAAATAGGTGGCCATGGGGTACTCGCTGTTGTAGGCTTGCTGGTCATTTCTTGGTGTTCTGCATGGCTTCCAATTCTTTGGGTTGATGTAGTCATATCCCATGTCAAGACCAAAGGAATGCTGGAAATAAAGACCACACACTTGTATATTCCATACTTTCTGTAGCTATATGGAAAAAGAAACTTTGAGGCATGTACAATTATATTGTTATATTCACCAATTAATATTTTGTGTGCCCAGTATATGATTAAGGCCTGTGTTATCAAGCCCTAGACACTTGCATCTGGAAGGTCATCTTGAAATATAACTAAATGAAGGTCTTTCCCTCGTGTATTATAGAGCAAGAGAGAAACTTCATCTACACATCAATATATCAAATTTGCCATTCTCGAGTAGAAAATTGTCATTCGTCATATCAAAAGTGAGACAGAAAAGCTATAGTATATACTTATCACTAATTGTATTACCTTCTTTGTGTATTGCCATCCATGACGAGCATAGGCACGACACTTTCCTGAATCCCATACACCTCCATTCATCTCCAGGTAGTCAGTACAGGTGATCCATGAGTGACCGTTAACTTGCTCCAGGGTCACGAATGCCCCCAGTGCCAAGAGTATTAAAGAAAGTTGCATGATCTGTAAGAACCAGTTGTTGTATAGATGTTAGGGCAGGAGAAATGTGAGGAAAGTAATGCATATAATATCAAAGTTTTGTAATGGATTCCATATGGTATCCTCATTCTCCAGAAACAGTTATAGAAAAGTAGAACAATTTCAAGTGACAACCTTATTATTAATAACCAGTCGTCCTATATTGTACAGAATTCTAAGTCTTTAACATAATCCCATAATCTGATACCATAGCGACTTGAATTAAAGAAAATATGTATCTTTTACCTGGGCCACTGGCTTCTTGTTAGAAACTCTTTGTATTGGCTGCCGACGTGATTCTGAGTAGACCCTCCTTAGAGCCCTGCTTATAAAGGGGGCTGTTATGACCCTGGATGACCATTTCACGCTTTCTTGCAGATAAGCCAAGGAAAGGTTAATCTGAATACATGCATTAGGGGCAGTTGGAGATTAGGCTTATCATAAAGATCTTGAGTAAGATCCATCATGTTATCACCTGGTTATAGAGCGATAGTATTTACACCCATCACATACACATGTCTTTCCTACAAGATACACGTGTCTATGGCCTGACACTAACGGTACAGATAATGATACCTTTGATAAAGCTATTGTTGATTATGTGTCTTTATACTTGGTCATCATGCACATATATTATGCAATAAATAGAGAGAATTAAATGACCGTGGTGTACAAGGTGGCCGATCCAACCCGAGGAGGGGTATCTAGTTCTCAACTTATTTCTTGTTAAATTTATATCAAAGTACTTATATTCACTGAATTTAGCATCTAAAAAGGTCACTTGACCAACAGTGTGGATTGAGACATGTTATGCCACTGGGGGTTGTGGCATACGGCCCTTCTATGTAAAGTCTATAGGAAGAAGTTATTTGCATGAAATAAAGACCATTGGCCTATAAAGCAAGCAAGCTCGTCTCTCATTGTATGATGCTAAGGTAGGCCTACATGTAACTTTGTCATAAAAGGTTCATCGACGCCATTTTAAGTTATTTGGATCCTGTCTTCCCAGACACCTGTTATGTCATATTCGTATTAAATAACCATGGTTCAGGCCAATGCACTGGACAGGTAGCCTCGGGATGCTTACTGTGATAGATCATGATCACTTACAGATATCATGTATATATGAGAAAAGGCCCACATGCTGACTTTCAGAGCTTTATGTGCTGGGTCAATTAGGATCATTCCCTTTACAAATAAGATAGTAATTGGTAGTTTAATTGCAGTTCTTATTATTGCTTTTTAAATAGCATGCGTTCTAGTTTCTCATCTGTTGTAAATATGGCTGCACAAGCTATATTTCTAACTATGATAAAGGGGAGTTTATAGCATAACTGTTTGATAGAGGCATCCTAACTTTGCTGTATTGCTCTTTATTGCAATAGATTGAACGGAATACTGACAGAAGCACATCCTCTAATGTACATATAATTTACACTCGACCTTACCCTGTCCAACACCGATATTTTCATTGTCATTAGGGCATATTAAAGTATGATGTATGTGAGAACAAAATAGACAAACAGTGTGTATGAAGCAGAATAGTCGTATTTATTTCCGGTATATTATGCCCATCCCTTTCTAATAATATGACTTGACCGTTTCACAGGATCTTTTTTGTCACAGCTTTTGTCAGAGATTCGACGTTGGTTAGGGCATAGCTTCACATGCACACGTGCACTGCATCATTTTTCCATTTGCACCTGAAAACAAGCCATATGTTATGATTATTTTCACCTTCAGGTAAGAGTGGTGGGTGGGGATAATCGTAGAAATGTCATCTAAAATTTAACCTTAGATTGAGAAACTTGACTTTTTGTCCCCAGAGACTGAACTTTCTCAGTCTAGAGTCAAGGAATAAAGTCAGTTTTCCTTGACCTTTGGTCCCTGGTGGAAACTCTGCCTGATGTGTGATCAGCCCTATTATTGTCAAACATATAACAGGTCTATGCATTTTCTAAAGTTGTTACCCCATGTAAATTGAGATCTAGTTATAGTTGAACCAAGCTCTGACTAAGTCGCTAGAAATGACATTCCCCATCTTTCTATTGCACTCACCTGGCACGATGGTTCCAATTGGTGTTTGTGAATTCTGGCAGTTCTGGTTTCCCTGATTGTTTTGTCCCTGGTTGCCTTGGTTACCCTGGTTGTTTTGTCCCTGGTTGCCCTGGTTGTTTTGTCCCTGGTTACCCTGATTGTTTTGTCCCTGGTTGCCCTGGTTGTTTTGTCCCTGGTTGTTTTGTCCCTGGTTGTTCTGCCCCTGGTTGTTTTGTCCCTGGTTACCTTGATTGTTCTGGCCTCCTGTACCTGCTTGGCTTCCTTGTCCATCGATACTGGCGCCTGTCATTGCATCAACTTTTTGAATAGAAATTGTAACAGTAAGATGAAAGCAAAATTCAGGAGTCTCTAAGCTGCTGGCCAGATATACATGGAGAACCCAATCAGTTCCCAACAATATTGCTTGGCAAATAAAATAAAAAAAAATCAGTACAGTAAATTTATTTGGGTACCTTTCTACTTGGGTTTATAGTTTTGTATGTGTACTCCAAAAGCTAGGGTGACAAAATGATCTATGTTATAAGGGCGGAGGAGATGACTCACTTGGAGCTTCAGTAGACTGTCCACGTTGCTGCAGGACATTGTCACGCTCCTGGCGGGAGTTGTAGATATCAGCCTCCCAGCAGCTGGTGTACAGATCAGCGTTGTTCATGGAGTTGAAATACCAAAGCCAAATGAAGGTGTAGCGTCCTGTAATAAGAATAATTATAAAAGATTATGACATCTTTGTTCAAAACTGAAAGCGGGGGATGAGGGAAGAATTAGTAGTAGATCCTCTAACATAGGCCTTTCAAACGCCAAGCACTTATCAAAATGATGAGTTAAATCAATTGCTAGGAGTGGAAATTTTATGTTCTATAGATGATAACTGTAAGATTACATGATTGAGCAATTATTCTAGAAAGGTCTAAATTGACTTTTCTATTGCGTACCTGGTTCTAGGTCTGGGATAACAAAGCTATTGGTAGCCAAAGCCTTGTCTGGATTCTGACAGAATTTGGGTGCATTCTGGAAGCCAGGTTTGGGATATTGTCTCGTGATAGCATCATCTACCTCCCATCCAACTGGGGCCACACCAAGATCTATGGTGGTGCCAGCCTTGAAGGCGATTAACGAGGGGTCTGACTGTGGGTTCTTTGAACTGATGTGCACCCTGTTTCCACTGTCAGGGATGTACTTGTTGGTGCAGCCTACATCTGCCACATGGTTCTAAAAGGTGCGAAAATGAATGATTTTCTTTTCATAAAGGTACTGTATCTATTATATATGTGTTGTGCATCTTCCATTAATATCAAGATGATAATATCAGAAAGATAGTAACAATAATAGTAACATCTCCCACCATGTGAAAACTGCCTCTCTCAGACACAAGTTCCACTGTGCCCCGGTCAGGCGATTTTATATGAAATACCTATTTGTCAAACTACTGATTTTTTTTTAGAATGTCTCTACACGTATCTAGCAACAAAGAAAGAACAAAATGTATTAAAATATTCCAATTTCTGAAAACTGCGCGAATGATACTGATAAGAGTGCGACATGAAGTGGTTCATGGTCTTCTATTGCCATTATGATATATACCAATGCGGTTTTACCTTTGTAGGATGAGTGATAACCACGGTCTGGCCCTTGTAATAAGCTGCCATGGGGTAGCCGTTGGTGTATGCCTCCTGGTCGTTTCTTGGTGTCTTACATGCCTGCTTGTTGCTTGGGTTGTTGTAGTTATAACCTTTGTCTAAGCCAAAGTTGTCCTGTAACCAAATAGAATCAAACTATTGTATTCCAAACATTACGATATTGATGGGCTCAGGGTTTATATAGCTATAGGCTATGATAATGTGGCGAGATAAATACAGAATCCCTTTTCGAGAAGGTATCCATCGGTGCCGACTTATGTAAAAAATTACTGTTGAAAACAAGGACAACTTAGATATAAAATATCAAAAGCATTGTGCATAGATCAGTGGACTAATGGGAAGATGAATTTCATAAATAGTTATTTCAATATCAGAGATATCTTCTGATCATACTGCCTCTCAAGCCCATCTTGATTTACAAGGTAATATTATAATATAGAATCTTTAATTCTCAAAATACTCATTCTAGGCCCTACAGTGTTGCTCATATTATTACCTTAGGGGTATATTTCCACCCATCGCGAGGATAGGCTCGGCACTTGGAGGAGTCCCAGTCACCCGCGTTCAACTCCAAGTAGTCAGTGCAGGCAATCCAGGAATGACCTTCAACCTTGTAGATCAAGGTCACGACAGCCACAAGGCATAACAGGATCATATCACGTCCACGCTGCATGATCTGTAAATTTTTATTTTTTTTTTAATTTTTTTTTTTTGCAAAGCCAGATATGGATAATAATTAGGGTACCTGTTGAAAATGGCTAGCGTGCGACATCAAGAGGTCCACATAGTCACGTGGTACAGCTTATCTAGTCACGTGATCTAGCATTAATCTTGATCCAGATAAGTAAGGCCGTACAAACCATGATTACATACTCTAAACTCTAATAGAGCTAGAAACAATTAAAGGGCTAAGGATACTGTCACTACGCCGTAGAACTACTTTTGCCAAAACTATTAGTTTATAAAAATTGGATCGAGGCTATTTGCTCTGACAGTGACGCTCGCGAGTCTGCACTACGAGGACTTCTTTAGAATCATGATTTGCGGTTGAAAATATGCCAGTTCAGTGACAGGATTCGTGAATCAATTAAGTGTGGCGAACGGTCAAGACGAGAAATAAATCATTCAGAGGGAGAATGTGTGCTATTATCTAGATGGATATAACCAAAACAATATGTATATATATGTTTGTATGTAATTCATAGGGAAGGATACTGTCATGTGAATTTTAGATGCACTTTGATTATCTCACGTGAAAAACAAACAAACATGAGTAACATTTTGACAAAACAAATTTATTAGTGAGAGGAAAAGTTTGTCCTCTAACTTGTCTTTTATAAGGTAGGTAACCCTTTACGCAAAGGAGAAGTGTAATTCTAATTTACTTTTCTAATTTAAAAATTCTTACTTTTTTCTACACAATATGAAAAAAGACTACTACATGGACAACCTAGCTATAGCATGGCCTTCGTGATATCCACATGGTATTTTTCTGAACGTATTATATGCATCATGCACAGGGTTGAAAAATTCCGACTCCTAAATCAGGAACAATTCTCCCTCATATAGCCCTATTTTAAATACCAAACCATTAGAAAATGGGGTTATTTGGGTGTTGTTCGTCCGTCCACTTCATGGTCTATAACATATTTAATATTGCGAAAATGCAGGAAGAATAATGATCCCTTGTAGAATGATAAAAGAATGAAATGTACAATTATTATACTTACCGATGTTTTCTTACAGGAAAGAGATGATTATAATAGTAGTCCAAACTGTAGTTGTGTTTTTGGAGTTGCTGGTACGCGTTCTTGAAGGCTTCTGTGGTGGAACCCAGAAAGGGCTCCTTATAAAGGGCTCCAAAGGCCAAATAAGCGTAAACTTGTTTATTGGATGGATCTCTCAAGGCATTTCCAATGCAGCCGGGTGGAAGTGGGAGGGGGTACCGCTAGGGTAAAGGTAAAGAGGTGTACTTGTTTGGAGCGCAATGGAGTACGTCACGAGTAATGCTTTTATCTGCATATGTAATACGCTGCCTTCAAGGAGCCTATACAGAATGTGTGGCTGTGACGTACATATAGCTACCCTGGTGCATAAACGACGTCATATATATTTGTAGGTGTATCCTCTTCTGTATACGTCATTATTATGCCTCCATGGTCGTCACAAGAGATACAGGATGCCCAGCTCTTATTAATAATGTTTGTTTGCAATTCTACTTAAAGATGGAGAATACTGGAAACAAACAGTTCTCGATCTCAAAGAATCAAGTACAACAACTTTTAGTAAAGCCATTACTTAAGCCATGATAAGGTGTGATTTATAATTCTTGCAGACCTATCCAGGTGGGGAGGGGTCATAAACAATACCTTATTTAAAATAAAATATCGGTATGACATTGGCCACATTAAAGCATATTAACGATCATTAAGACTTTCTTAATCGCTGTTAATATGCTTTATGGCAACATAATAATCAGTGGTATAGTCCAGGTTCGAAATACCGAAATAAAGCCAAAGCTGATAGGCCTTACAGAACAAATCCCTCCATATTAAGTCATGCAACATAAGGAAACATTTGAAAACAGTGCATAACTATAGTATAGCACTATATAATCGCCGTCAGAGATGGAGATGGCGGCAGAGAGACAGAGAGAGACAGAGAGAGAATGAGAGAGGCGGGGAGAGAGGGAGGGAGGGAGAGAGAGAGAGAATGAGAGAGGCGGGGAGAGAGGGAGGGAGAGAGAGCGAGAGAGAGAGAGAGAGAGAGAGAGATCGAGGAGGCAGACAGACAGACAGATGATGAGCACACAGTTGGGATGAGACAGGGGGTAAGGAGGGGGAAGAACGAAAGAGACAGACAGGTGACAGAAGGATAGAGAGAGGGAGTGGAAGAGGAGTGTCAAAGGGAAGAAAGTGGGAAAGAGAGAATCGAAGTTAAATGGCAATGGACCATCAACTGGGACCACACATGTATACCGTTCCAGATTTCACCTTCAAGAGCTGCTGTCTGTTGAGGGTCACCAATTATCACAGAGATTTAAGAAGCCAAAGTCAATCAAAGCTGGCCCAATATGACTTAGTGGAAGAGGATTGATACTTAAAGTTAATATAAGGGATAAACGTCTCACTGCAAAAAGGGTGTTTATTTTCTAAACATATTAAGTTCGGAACACGTTTCAAAAACCTTCACATTTTGATTTGACAGTAGGTGCTTAGTTAACCACGTGTTTATGATTTAAACAGTTTAAAGTCTTAGCACATAAACAGTTATGCTAAACATGTTAGGTACTTAGAGTTTAATTGGATAGAGGAGTAGGTGTTTAGACTAAACACTTATATTTTTTTTAGGTGTTTAGACATCTAAACTACACCAGGTGACAGCTCTGCTAATGGCCTTTCTACACACATCTATCAATCATTGGGGCTGAGATGTGTTATAGTATTCCTGTGGTTCACTGTTTCATATAATAAAACACAAGTATATGCAATGTCAACAACAATCATTGCACAGTTACACCCTGTGGTGCTACTAAAACCAATTATAGTAAACTTTAATGTACCTGGAGGGCCTCCCTAGCCCACTTAAAAGGGTCTATTTCTCCTCTTTCCTATCCCCTCAGGATGTGTGTGGTGCACATATGCGCGGGCACTGACACATTCCTCTGTGAAATTGTGTAATGTAGTTCTCGCCATGAATATGACCTTAGCTGTCGAAATGCCGTTAAACCTCTTTTACTCACTCACTCACTCACTCACTCACTAATGTACCTGGATACCTATTTTGTGAATTTTAAAAACTCATAAACTCGTACCTCTAAAGGCCCACTGGGAGGTGAGAGCACTAAAGTAGTTGGAAAGAATTGTTAGCGTTAACCCTTACGTGCCCAGATTAGCAAAAGTGCGCTCTCAAGCATTTACCTATGTTGAACATATCACCATGGGTTTCATATTAATCAGATTCAGATAATTTTAACATCAAACGTTTCGTAATGTCAAGAGCTTTTCAACGATACCAAATATTTTATGGTGCATAAGGTATGTAATTACTAACAAAAGCAGAAAATAATGTATTGAAAAAAAGGCTTAAAATACATGAAAAGGGTGCGTTCTGGCCATGAAAATACAGGGGAAATACAGAAAATTCACTAAATCCACAAAAATATTGATAAATATACCAGAAATATTGAGGAAATAATTTCCATGTGATTTTCTCCGAGGAATCCAATTATGATATGTATTTTTGTTCAATTTCAATCAATATGGCCTTCTTTGAAATGTTAGAATATGAGTTGAATATAGCCTATTCCCCAAAAAAAATATAAAATATAAAAAAAAAGATATTCTTTGGGTATATCATCCAAATCAGCCCATTCCAACTTCAAGTACCATAATCATTCCCTACTGACTCATATAAAACTCAAACATATGCTTCATATTACATTTTCTGAAAGCTATATAACCTCTTGGTTATGATATGCATAAATACTTAAATGTGGACATGATATAGGTAATAGCCTCTGCTATGTCAAATGTGTTGAATAAATCAGCTTCCTCAAAATAATTCTGGGCACAAAAGGGTTAAAGAATCACACATTCTCCATAAATGTTACATGAAACTATGCAACCTTGAACAACAAGGACAGGATAACTGGTGTACAAAATCTAATGTTAAAAGTCTGCTCTATACTCACTTGGTATAAAAATATAATCAGCTTTGGGACAATCAATCGATATCCGATGAAACAAATAGCATAGCTAGGGCAACCAAACCAATTTATGATAAATACTCTGAAAAAATCATGAATGAGATTGCACTTGCAGGAGAGGGTAAAAAGTTAAGGACATTAAAAAAATTCAAGACAGAGTTTAGGCTTGAACACAATCTCTTTCGTATATAAGTAATACCATAGGACTGCTTTGGTGCAGTATAGACTTAGCTCTCAAAACCTTGGTACAGTCGTGTCCCTATAAACCAGCCACCTATGTTTCAGATAAATTTTGGTTGATTCCTGAATCGGCTGGTTCTCTGGATCATGATTACAATAAAATTCAATGGCTGTAATCAAATCTGTAAGATGAGCTAACTGACTGATAAGTGAATCAAACGACTTAGGGAGTGGTCATTATTTATCAACAGGGGGGGATGGTGGGTTTTTGCACGGATGCGTGGAAAATTTTTACGTTCCCCCCTCGACGGCAGTCAAAATCTTTTGTGTCTCCCCGCGCCGGAGGCGCGGAGAGTTTTTGCACCCCTCTTTGATGTATAGTAGCGCGCAGGCTTTTTTGCTAAAAAGAGGGTGAATTTTTTTAGCCCCCTTCAAGAGGGGTCAACATTTTTTTAGCCCCCCCTCGGGAGGGGTCTGAAAATTTGTACGCCCCCTCAAACCCCCCACCCCCCTGTTGATAAATAATGACCACTCCCTTAGGCCAAGAAAAAATAAAGTTGTGTTTCCAGTAACATGACTTGAAATGGTAGGGTCGGTAGTTTTTTTTTTGTTTTTTTTTTGGAGTTGCAAGCCGCGTAAGCGGCCGGGAGCATAGCGACCGTGCAACTCCATTATGTTTTTGGTTTGCCTATGACGTCACTAGTGACGTCATGCAGCTGCCGTGACGTCATCCGTGGCAACTCCTATCCGTGGTCCTTGCCACATTTTTCTTGTTTAATTTTTTTTTTTTACATTTACATAAGAAATGTTAGGGCACACATCAATGGATTTATCAAATTCTTTGATTTCATTGTAAAATAATGATGGGAAAATGAAAACTGTGGGAGAGGGGAAGAACACGAAAAGGGTACAGGAAAAATCCTCAAAAAGTAATGAAAATTTCTTAAAAATGTGAAAAAATGAGACAAAAATTCTTCAAAATCATAAAAAAAAGTTTTGTTGCCCCTGTTTTGCTAGGGTCGGTCGGGTTACTGGAAATAAACCTTTTTTTATTTGGCCTTATTGAAGACCGATATATCGAGACTTGATTTTATTGAGATAGGGAGGCATTGTAGGCCCCCAAAACCTGAATGTGACAGAGTGTGTTTATACTGCTCATCTGGTGATTGATGCAGCCTCCATACGTGGAAATATCTGGCTTCATGATTTTCAAGACAGTATGGAACCTCTGTCTAAAAACTCAGTATAGCTGAGTGATGTAATGGGAACACGTGGCATGATACGGAGTAGAAAAACGCCAGTTTAAAACCAAACGCACTCGCTTACTGTAAATGTATTTCTTGATAAAGCACTTTAAAAAGGAGTTATTGGAGACGGGCTGTGGGTTCATTCAGACTGATTCAATAGGACTCAGTAGGGGCTTTTAGCACAGGCTAAATGGGGATTAACTAGGCCCAGGGTACTTAGATTATGTTCGGTACCTATACTGTTATATTGATACTAATTCAACTCAGGTTGGTGGGTAAACCTAATGTACTGGCATTTTATCAGCTGCATGCCCGCGTTTCTTCAGGAATAGCCAACCCTGCTTTAGACATTGAGGTCGTCGACCTTTGATTGTAGATCTACAAATGAATTATAAATATCCCGACAGCCCAAGGTATTCACTATAGAACTAGCTGATTGGTCTTTATTTGGTTTCTGGAAAGTAAAATGACGATGCACCAGGCTACATGAACGTGATGACCGTAAAGTATGAAGTATGCATACATGCAAATGCACATTTAAGGGCAGAATTCCCTAGGATTTACCATGGTAATAAATCTTGATTGATTAATTTCATTGAAACCAGTTACGCCGTTTGCACCGCGAAATATTTCATCTGGTCAATATAACAATATATATGTAGTATAATGGTGTATACAATCATAAATATAACATATGAAGTATAATGGTGTATACAATCATAAATATAACATATGTAGTATAATGGTGTATACAATCATAAATATAACATATGTAGTATAATGGTGTATACAATCATAAATATAACATATGAAGTATAATGGTGTATACAATCATAAATATAACATATGTAGTATAATGGTGTATACAATCATAAATATAACATATGTAGTATAATGGTGTATACAATCATAAATATAACATATGTAGTATAATGGTGTATACAATCATAAATATAACATATGTAGTATAATGGTGTATACAATCATAAATATAACATATGTAGTATAATGGTGTATACAATCATAAATATAACATATGTAGTATAATGGTGTATATAATCATAAATATAACATATGTAGTATAATGATGTATACAATCATAAACAAAGAATTTTCTTAAAGTAACAGCAGGGTTTGCGTTGTCCATTATTTTACATTGGGAAAAGAAAGAGAGAGGTAACTATAACAGACCTACCAAGGTGGAGTTAGCTAGCATTGGATGTGCTGAGATTAGATTGGGGGCAATGGTGAAGATGAATTGAAGTGAATAGATATAATGGATAAATTCACGACAGGTTATTATATAAATGCTGATAATAATATTGTATATTAAGTCAATACTAAGAATTAAAATAGGCTAAATTTGGATTGGGCATAGCTGATGCCATGGACCTGTCGTCCTAGTTGTCTCAGGTGTTATATATTTAAGCTAAAGTTGGTAAATTCTGATATTACATGGTGTTCCCAATTCGTAGGCAGATTCCCGAAAAATGTTATCATTTTGCAAAGAACATTTCATGACAGTTTGGTTACATGAGTATTCAAATTTCTCAAGTACGGCTTATTATATTAAGAATCCGAGGAATAGCAGCAACTTGACATATGTCGACCGCTAGTGGGTAAATGTAGAAGTAATGCGTTGTGTTATTGGCAGCATAAATCAAGTAGTCTGGCAGAATTCTTGTGATTTTTAGCCTAACCCTGACTTATCGGTTAAAGTTGTTTTCTCTCTTAATTATTCATCTATAGGGTCTCTGAAATCATTCCCAGGCGGGTGTGGTGATGTCACCCTTGAGCAATTTGAATCATTCAAAATGGCCACCGATATCTCAATATTTCTTTAAAATGATCTATTTATGCTTCTAATTAACATAGAAACATAATTCCAAGTTCAAAATATACATTTTAAGGGCCAAGGAATTCATATTTGCCATGACCACTCTTTGACTTGATAATGGCTTAGTTCTATCTAAGGCGCCCAATATATATTTACGAAGTCAGGACACTACAATATAAACATGAAAGAAAATGGCTACCAAGGCAGGTGGCAGCCATTTTGAATTTTGATGAGATAGTCATGATGAACACTGGGCTATTACAGGTGGAGGGGAAAGAGGGGTTTTATGTACTAAAGTGTAATCCATTAACAGCATAAATTATGGTTGCTACTCAAGTTTTCCACCAGGTTCGTTACTACTCTTTCTCCAATCTCCACTCAAGTTCGAATCAATTATGTTGGGTAATCTATTGGCTAGCGTCAAGAGGTAGAACCATGTCTAAGTCTATACTGCCCATTTGGGAAAGAAGACACGAATGGGTAGTTCATCTCCAAGGGTTTTTATTTAAATTGTCCAGATTTTATTAATAGTCTTCAATAATAGTTCCAATGATACGTAATTTCGACATACATGTCAGCCTTCGACACATAACCAAGGTTCAATCATAACTTTATCCATTTTAATTATTTCTCTTGCCATACAATCTCACATGACAATCTCCGGGTTTTGGAATACGATCAACATCATCAGAATTTGATCAAGTTTGATGATAACGATGCTTCCACGGAGTAATCTCAATTACAAACCTCCATTTCCGAGAGTAACCAATACCTTTATCCACAACTCCACCAGATTTCCTGCATAATGCGATGGCTCCAATTAGCCGACAGTGTGAATTCCATTGTTAATAAGAAATATCTCCAAAAGCATGCATTACCAACATGGCCAATTTGATAAATATTTAAAGTCCAGCCAAATGAACAACTCCTTCGAATACAATGTCTAGTAAATATCCCATATGAATTAGGTAGTGAGAGCCTAGTAGAGAGAGAGAGAGAGAGCTATCAATATCCTTACAAGAGGCTGATTCCTCCTATTGTCATGATCAGATCCTTAATAGAGCCCTAAGGCCTCGATAATTTAAGTTGGAACACCAGAGAGTCACCCAGTAAGGGACCATCCGTCTAAATAGGTACTTTTCAGAATTTCAATCCATTCCTACTCATAAGCTGCCAAATATAGATACCTTTCCCTTTGATTCCAGGTCGAACTGTGGATCCCTGAAGATTCGAGCACAATTCACGCTCTCCTCCTCCAGCACAGCGTTTATATACCTCCTGGCTACCGGTGGTTTTGACTTTTCATTACCAAACACCATTCAGACTTTCACCCTGGCGTGACTCTAAAGGATCTGCCTGAGAGGAATACAGCCACTATCCTATAGGGTTTAATCCCTGCGGCCACGGCCTCTATCACCATGACCCCCAGACTGGCGTGGACAAAGTCTACCATGGCCACTTGCTAGCCAGCACGACCCGAGGTCATTTGATACTCTATAGGGACATATCAGCCCACACCCAGCCTGGACTTCTGATAAACACTCGGGGCTACAATTACACCACCAAAGCATTCACAAAATTATACTCACACCATGATCAATTATTGAACTTTATACTGATGTAACATCTATCGGTTGAATGTGGCTTCAGTAGCCACCCTATAAGAGTGTATCCCTACTCTGATCAGTTACCATGGAAGACCCGAGCAATCACCTACCATTCTCAGAATAGCTATCTAGACCTGTCAATTGTCAATCTTTTATATCACTCATACTTTCATCTCCCCGAAATCCCTCTAACTCAATACTAATTGTACTTGTTTTAATGTAGGTGGAATTTTTGTTACACTTGCTTCACTTCTTGATTTGATTATGGCTAGAGTTCTATCTAACTGATTCAAAGCAACCAATACATATTTACGAGGTCAGTGCACTACAATATAATCATTTAAGAAAATGGCTGCCAAGGCATGTGGCAGCCTTATTGGATTTTCAATAAGATAATCATGAAGAATATTAATTTTCTTGTTTTCCAGGATGTAAAATGCCATTCAAAACTCCACGGTAGGCCCCTTTAAAGTTTTTTGACAATATACATAATGATAATCACTGATGTCTTAGTCAACAAGGACGATGTCAGCAATCTTTTGTTCTAATCAAAAGTGTTCATTTCTATTTATATGGCAGTGTGTACTCTTAAGCTGAGTATCCTATGCAGTGTCATGAATGCAAGATATAGTATACAACAAAAACATGCAAATTTCTTGCAAAATATTGCTTCTAATGTATTAAGGTATATATATAAAATCTTTCTAGACATTGAAAACTATTGAGATTCATCCACTTCCAGCAGATATCTGGGATTTGGTTTGGGTTGGTTTGAATTCACCTCCACTAATAGTACTTAAAAGTTAGCAGAGTTTCTACGGTTCTTGGAAATTAAGTCCTTTCTTTTCTATTTGGAAAGGTATTTAAAAGCTGCATGTAGAGGTATCAATATGCTGCTTGCCTGACAGAGCAGTGATTGCATCTATGGATGACCGAATCTATGAGATGAATGAAAGAATCTAAAAAGAGGGTTGAAGGGGGAAACTGCTACCGGGGCTTCATTCCCCTACTTTTCTTATGGGATAGCAAGTGTTCTTTCATATGCCTGGTCCCATTGGCAGGGCCAAACAAACCACCACCTTTGATCAATCTGACATGGTTCACTGAGGGGAAATCCCTTTGAATATGGACACTAGCTACCCACATGCTCACCCAAAGCCACAAGAGACACTGAGTTTGTTGCCTTTTACAAATCTGGTATGCCCACTGCTAGTATCAAAGGAGAGTCTGTGCTTTGTGGACTCCCAATGAAGTTATTCTGCTCCTTTATGCCCTATCATGAAGGTTCCCACTACATGGGGGGATAAGTAATATAGGAGGAATAGGATCAAACTAGATAATCTCAGACTCCTTACTTGGTGGTTATCCATAAGAAACAATACCAAGATATTACAGATATACTCATTAATAGCAGATGCAGTGTGGCAGGGTATGTAAACAAGTTACAACCCTGGTTGACATTAAGTTGAATCAAAACTGTACAATCTACAGCAGACAATAGTGCCTCTCCTTTAAAAGCAGAAATATCATATTAAACTATAACAGTCCAACCTAAGGGCACTATTAAAAGCACAAATTGGTCAACCAACCATACCTTACACATCGGCCTCCTGTCCAGGTTACGGGCTTTGCAATGGTCTGGCTGTATAGCAGAGTAGCCACACCTGTCACCCAGATGTGTATTTGCTGTCTGCGCTAGACATAATGAAATGCCTATAACCTAGAAGAGTATATTGCCAGTCCACAAAGTTGTGCATTGGAGTTTATACCTGGAGTTTATGTCAGGGTTGCTCAGTTAAACATGTATGTGAGGGTATAAGGGCACAAACAACATGCTTTTGTTTTGATCCTGCCCTCAACTGTGGTATAAGCTTGCAAAAATCTCATGTATTAGGGGAAAATATTTTTCCACTGCTCAAAGAAATATCTTCTGTAGAAAAAGAAAACACAAAAAAACAGGGCATATATTCAAAAATCTCTCTAGGAATCTATGATGTCTCTAATCTTGTGATTATTGGAATGACACTACACCAGGAAGATGTCTAGGAATTGAAGACACTTTTTGCTTTCAAGATACATTATGGGTGTCTATATGGATTGAATGTTGCTTTTCTTCTTTTTGGAAAAGTAAATGACAAGTGGAACTTTTTTTTTTGCAGCTATCCCTTTGATTAATAATCAACAGAATCATATCATCATTAGTCCCAGATGTTATTCAGTTAAAACCATACAATGTATATGATCTTAACATGGCTGTCTGTTATAACAATTACATACTCATACAGACTCATATGTTATTACCACACCTTGGTGGTCTTTCACAATTCCAAGAAGCCTGGAAAGTCTAACGGTCAGTGTTTTTAGTATCTTATATGGTTGTCCTCTATCCTGTCAAAGAATTGATCTCAAACCCCTTGAGAAATTACACATTGATCTTTAGATCATGATTTAATTTTCAATATCCTGGTTTTAATTATCAATTTGGAGAGGCTAACAGGTATCTCTTGAAAAGATTTATGCCACTCACCATGTTCACCTTATGCATGAGATCCATGTCTTCATAAATGTATAAGGATGCTTTGATTGTAATTATGTTTTTTGCTAGAACAAGAAATTACTAAGGAATTTAGGATTTGTTACCTCAAAAACCATTCAGAATAGCTGTCACCTATCTTCACTAAAATGACGTACATGTGTATGTAGGGGTATGGTATTTACACTTTACGTTCATGTACCCGTGGGACTCAGACTTCGGGTGTAGTGGGGGAGTCCGGATGGCAGGTGGCAGCACCTGCCTCTGGGTTCGTATCCATTACACCAGGGGGCCTACCACTCGTCCGCCACACGTCACGTGGCCGGTCTGAGTTTCGCGGGCTTTTCCCCTATATAAGGCTGGTTCTACCCCCATATTCTCCAGTAGTGGTTTTACCCACTGCTCAACCAGGTCGTTACCCGAAAGGGTAACCGAATGCCCTAGTAGCATGTAGTCCTCTGAGGCTGTGATCGTATGTAACATAAGCTATGAAATAAAAGCTCGGTTGCCTACCCGGAAACTTTCTCTCTCTTCGTTATGATTAAATCTAACTTAACGAGACAAACCACTACACTGGTGCCGTGACCAGGATGGTCTTCGGGTAAGCGCAGTCAGAAATGACTGAGCTGAGCCCAGTTAGGGGAAATGGCCCAAATCATGAGCTGAATTCCCCGATGGAAGATGGTGAAATCAAGTCACCACCCCAAGGAACGGAGTGGAGAGATCCACTGGAACACTACCCTGATGGGTTAGAGGATGTAAGAAAAAACTTACATGATGAACTGGATGAATTTGGAGACTCCTTATTCATGCCAGGAGGTACTTTGAAACCTGCACCTATGCACAAAAGTACTGCTCAATTTGGTAAACTGCCATTTGAGGTACCAAAGCCTAGTGCAGGTATGTTTGAAACTCCATATAGTTCTCGAATTAAACACCAGAAATGTGGATTCGAAAAGAACAAAATGGACGAGCTTGAAGACATGAAAGCTGAATACGAGAAGATCCAAAAGGATCTCATTACACTAACCGGAACTCGAGACAAAATTCTGACTGAAAACAAACAGTTGATATCAGAACGTCTTGATTACGATCAGAGTTGTAGACACCAACAACAACTGTTATTGGATCAAATGGAGAAGGAAAAACAAGATTTCCAACTCCAGCACGAACAGTATCGTGATGCACTATATACGGCGGATCTGGAATACAGAGCCTCGTGTGATGAGTTGAATAAAACTAAACAAGAGTTAAATTCAACTCAATCGGCCTATGGCAAGTATCAAGAAGAGCTGATGAAAATAGAATCAGCCTTCAAGGATGCACGAAAAACGTATCAAAAACAAACCGAAGAGCATGAAAAACTCAGAGGTCAATGGATACATGAATCCACAGACTTGGCTGCCAAACAGACAAAAATGATGGATGAGTATTCCGAACTGGAAGCTAAAGCTATCCAGATGTCAAAGTATCTAGAGGATACTGGTCGTGCAGTAGGCACTCTTGAATCAGACTTCACTGTTTCAGGAATTGCCCTAAACACGACGAGTAACCAGATGAACTCTTTGAGGGGCGATGACGGGGTAACAGAGACAACTGTACCTCATTACGAAGGAGTAAAGAGTCATCAGGTTAGATTCACGGATAATACCTCGAAACCTCTTGGTTTAGGTACGGGAAATAGTGGGGGGTGACTCTGCGAGTGGAGCTAAACAAAACCACTCGGCAAGAACCTCCACCTTTGACGGCGGATGGCCACAACAGTCACTTTTAGGGGGACCAAATGGCCCGTATGCCCAGTATGGATGGAATCAATCCCAATCAGGAGCGAATCCGTCTAATGGTAACACCCGGAACATGTCCGGAGGAACAACCGGACGAACATCCGGGAATTCCAGTACAGCTGGAAGGCAATCCGGATGTGATCAAGGATCCGGACCTTCAGGAGATAGTTCCAGAAGCAAACCCTCTGCCGGTGGGACTGGTTTCAATAATGGAAATCAGTCATATGGATTTCTTTAGCTTTGGTGGAAATACACAACCCACCAATAATCCAGGGCCAACTCCTCAAACCGGCGGATACACCTTCTCGCAGGTGCCTCCATACGGAGCAGGGGGATCAGGGGGTGGAGGAGGACCACCACCCGGAGGCTTTGGATGTACTTATGGTACGAATCCTCCAAGGAAAAAGAGACTCAGTCGCCGAGTATCTCTTTCTCCAGGGTTACAAGCGCTGCATGACTCCAATGCAGCAATTGCTAACTTAGGTGTTGATTGTTACAATCAAGGTCTGGATGATACGGAAATCATGGAATGGAGTAGGGGTTTAACCCTTACTGGATCCACGAATCCGGCTCGTAGAGTAGCTAAGATACCTACCCCCTTTAATGCCAAGAATCCTTGGAAAGAGGAGTATCAAGGCTGCGCGGATGTCTTTAACTGCAATGGATGGGGCAAAGCTAAAGCTCTCCCTTATCTAATATGCTGGTTAAAGGAAGGCGACGGGAAAGGAGCCGTGGAACAATGGAGAGATTCCCAAATTGTAGGACTCTCGGCCAATATGAAATATGATGAACTCATAGAGATTGCTTCATATTTATATGGGAATATAGTGGGAGAAGATCCTTGGCTGACGTTCACTAAAAGAACGCAGAAACCTAAGGAATCTGCCAAAGTGTTCGGCTTAGAATGTCAACGACTGTTGCACAAAGCCAGACCTCAATGGAGATTAGATGATGAATGCTTCCTAGATGAAATGTTTGAACAATTCATCGAAGGATTGCGGAATCAGGAACACAGGACAGTGGCCTGTGAAGCTTGGAAGAATGATGCCTCTCTGACAGATTTGTTCCAGTCCCTAGATCATTATGATCGTAAGGCCCGTATCTTTGCCGGGAAGGTACCTCAACGGATGTCAGCAATGATAATCCCGGAAGGGATACCCGAAACTGATTCATCCGAATCAGGGGAACCTGACGAAGATGAAAACGTTGGGGCCGTTGGCCAAGGGAACCCCCGGTACAACCGGAACTGGGGAAAGAAACTGGGTTACGTCAAGGAGAAAGTGACTACCTCCAAAACTCCTGTGACTCAACCCGATACCAAACCTACTACCGGTCCGTCTTTATCAGAGGACTTGGTTAACAATTTGGTAAAAAAGATCACTGAGAATCTTAGAAGGCCTAAGCCTGATAGGAGTGTAGTGACGTGCTTCCGATGTCAGGAAACTGGACATTATGCTGCCGAGTGTGAGGCAGATAAGCCAGTTTATAGAAACGCTCGTTACCGGAACAGTCAGAGTAAGGAGGACCCAGTGAAGAAGGAAAACTGAGTGGGGGTGTCCATGAAGGCAACCGGATTACCCCCCGAATGAGTGATTGCCATGACTGCCAGCCTATCGCCGCTTGTGGTACTGGTGAGAATCCTCTAGCGATTTCGCCCAGCAGTGAAGCTAAGGGACCTGATCAGTTCCTTACTCCTGAGGCTGGGGAGACTGATAGTACACCAGGTCAAGAACCGGCAGAAGAACACAGAGGGGAAACCCGATATCAGTCCAGAGGGAGCGGCCAATGAGTTGGCCAGGGTGGGGTGTGCCCAGCTTCCCCTGGGTCATCCTTGTCTCGAATTCTTGAAGGGATGTGGATTTGACCTCGGCGCTAAGACGGAACTTGCCAAGTACGCAAGTAGTCCTACCTACTTGAAAGGTATGAGGTGGTATGCAGTTGTATCTGTGAGTGGTAGATCCGCTGAGTTTCTTGTCGATACGGGTGCTAGCCACTCCTGTGTTGCTAAGAGATTCTACGATCTTTTGCCTACGAATCATGAAACTTTCACAACGGAAGGAAATGCTCGTACGGCCAACGGTAGCATGATACAAACGTTTGGTAGAACATGTATGAGGTTCAGTCTACAGGAAGATAAGGACTTTATCCTTACTCCTACTGTGGCGAACATCGCGGATGATGGTATACTTGGTCTGGATTTTGCTGCATTATATGGAGCAAGGTTAGATTCCCAGAGGGGAATATTGGAAGTGAGAGACCCGTATCATCTCGAAGTACAATGCGTACTTAGGCAAGTGCGCAGTGTAGCCAGTGTAGCCCAGACTGTTAAGATACCACCAGGCACAGCCTGTGATGTCTTATGTCGAGCGGACAGACAGTTTTCAGGAAAAACTGGAGTTGTAGAGCCAGACATGGCAATGTTGTCAAGTATCGGATTGGAATCCGCTGACGTTCTAGTAGCTAACGCTGCTTGGACGGTGGTTCCTATATCCAATACCAGTAATAAGACTGTCTACGTACAGAAGGATACGATCCTCGGGTCGGTTGTCCTCTCTGAATTGGCAGAAGACTGTAAACATGCTTCGGCACCCGGAGTCCCTTCCTCACCCGAAAGGAGTCCGGAACTGGATACTCTAGTAGCCGAAAGCCATGTAGAAAATGATGAACAACGTGAAGCTCTAACTGACTTGCTATATAAGTACCGTAAAGCTTTTGCAGCACCAAGTGAACCATTGGGGCGTACCGATAAGGTACTGCATACGATTGACACTGGTGAGAATGAACCTTTTAAGATTCCTTATAGAAGACTCCCACTAGCCAAAAAAAGGGTAGCTGAGGAGGAAATAGCTAAAATGCTCGAACAGGATGTAATAATTCCATCAACCAGTCCTTGGTCTAGCCCTGTGTGCATGGTGACTAAGAAAGATGGTACCATCCGTTTTTGCATAGATTACCGGAAATTGAATGGTATGACCAAGAAGAATTCATATCCCTTACCACGGATTGATGAGATTATAGCTTCCCTTGGAGGTAAGCAATGGTATTGCTCTCTAGACTTACAATCCGGGTACTGGCAAGTGGGTATGCATCCGAAAGACATGGAGAAGACGGCCTTTTCCAGTCATATTGGGTTATTCCAATATAATGTGATGCCGTTTGGATTGTGCAATGCACCGGCGACATTTGAAGCCATGATGGAAACTTTATTAAGTGACCTATTATGGAAGAAATGTCTCGTCTATCTAGATGATGTGATTGTCTTTGGGAAGACATACGAGGAATGCTTGGAAAATTTAGGTATGGTTCTGGAAAGGATCATAACTAATGGATTGAAGCTGAAGCCCAAGAAATGCGATCTTTTTAAAAGATCTATTAATTACTTGGGGCGAATAATCTCGAATGAAGGGATTAAAGCCGATCCGGAGAAACTGGATGCTGTGTCAAATTGGCAGGCACCCACGAATGCGAAAGAAGTTAGATCCTTTCTCAGATTCTGTTCCTATTACCGGGACTTTATCCCAGGATATTCAAGGGTTGCCTTTCCTATCCAGAGTTTGTCCCACTAGACACCCGGAGTGAGAAAGGAACGATTCTCTTGGGGATCCGAGCAAGACAAGGCCTTTATGAAAATAAAGGATTTGTTTGCAAGTACACCTGTGTTGAAGTACCCTACGGAGAATGATCATTTCATTCTAGATACTGATGCTAGTAATGAAAGCATAGGAGCCGCCCTTTCTCAGGTCCAGGATGGGGTTGAAGTTCCTATAGCTTTCGCTAGTAACACGTTGAGTAAATCTCAAAGAAACTATTGTACCACTAAACGTGAGTTGTTGGCTGTGGTGGTCTATACGAAGAAGTTCAAGCACTTTTTGTGGGGAAGTGATTTCACTCTATGGACTGATCACTCTTCTCTCAGATGGTTATTGAACTTCAAGGATGCAGAGGGGATGATAGGTCGTTGGTTGGCGCACCTATCCGAATTCGGTCTAAATCACAGCCAGATTGAACACCGAGCCGGGGCAAAACATTTGAATGCAGATGCTTTGTCTAGAATCCCAGTGAGGAAATGTGCAAATGCTGAGTGCACTGATTGTGGAGCACACAATGCTGTGTTGGCAGGGGTTCGAGTTCCTTTCGAAACCCATCCGGAACATGTCTTGAATTGGTCCTTGGAGACCATCCAACAGTTCCAGGAGTCTGATGCAGTCACATCACGTTTGATTAAGTTCCTTAATCAGGGTATCTGTCCTCCAAGACCCCAAGTGTCATTGGAGAACAGAGAGATGAGACGATTCCTAGCTCAATGGGCCGAGCTGGAAGTCCGGGATGGTATTCTATTTCGATGGAAGAACTATTCTAATAGGAAGAAAACCTTGCAAGTTGTCATACCTAGTGCTATGCGACGAGATATTATGTATTTCTGTCATGGGCATAGAACTAGTGGATACTTTGGAAAGAAAAGGTCTCTAGAACGTCTAACCAGACGATACTATTGGCCCGGCATGAGTACAGATCTCACCTGATGGGTAGAGACCTGTCCCGAGTGCTGTAAGAACAAACCAGGACCCGGGTTAGGCAAACTGCCATTATCCCAGGAACTGTTTGGTGTAAGGTTTGCTAGAATAGCTGTTGACATTATTAGTGGGATTCCCCCCACTCTTAGTGGCAACAAGTGTATGATGGTCGTGTCCGATTATTATACCAAGTACACCCGAGTGTTTCCTTTACCGGATCATAAGGCTGTTACTTGTGCTATGGCCTTTGTAAAAGGGTGGGTGTTGCACCTAGGTGTCCCACTCATGTTACACAGTGACCAGGGCAGGGAATTTGAGTCTAGTCTGTGGCAGGAGATGTGTAATTGTCTGGCAATTTGCAAGACAAGAACTAATCCCTATAGGCCACAGAGTGATGGACAAGTAGAGAGATTCAATAGGACTCTGATCCAAGTATTGAAGTCTCTAGTAAATGAGCAGATGGATGATTGGGATGAACAATGTGAATTCGTGGTACATGCTTATAATGGCACTGTACACTCGAGCACAAACTGTTCTCCTAATCTCCTCGTTTTTGGAGAGGATTTGATTATGCCAGCAGATTTAGTGTTTGGCGTAATAAGAATGAATCCGGAAACCCCTTGCCAGGTGATGTTTGTAGAATCTCTACGGGATAATTTCAAACAAGCCTACGAGAGGGTTAGAGATGAGCTGCAGAAAACTGCCCGTTGGCAGAAAGTTGGCTATGACACAGGTCTAAAAGCTAGATTTTTTAATCTAGGGGATAGAGTATTGCATCTACACCAACCTCTGGCCAACCTGAAATTAGCCAGTAATTGGGATGGACCTTTCACTATAACTCAGGTTATTAGTGATTGCACAGTGATTATTAAATCGCAGCTTGGTAAATGTTACAAGTCAAATGTAGCGAGACTACACCCATGGAGGGGGAGGGATACCTCCACCGAAATGTACGGCGATGGAAGTAATGGAACAAAGTCGTGTTAAGCAACTCGAAGTGGTACCCACCCGAAAGCGAGGACCCGGGCGGCCACGGAAGGTTGCAGACCCGAAGAGGGTGGTGCCCCCTGTCGTAACATCCGGAAAACAGGGGAAGATACAAAAATTCTCGGCAGGCGCAGGTAAAAATAAGAGGAAAGGTTCTTCTAAGGCTAAGGAGACCTTGGAAAAGGCTCTTATGGATACCAGGTCAATAAAAGAGGCCTCAAAACCTCTTAGACGCAGTCCAAGGTTGCTAAAGACTGCTGTAACCTAGCCTGTTAACACAACGAGTGTGTTGTCCTGTACTGTGTACTGTTATATGTTGTAACCTAGTTCAATGTATATTTGAGCCGGTCATGAGTTTCTGGAAAAGGTCCTATGACAATGTACCCACGGTTTTGGACGGATAATCCGGTGGATATGCCTATGCTATCCATAAACTCCATAATACCTAGCGAGATGTCATGGTTGAGACCTGAGTACGGACGGACGACCGATCAGGTATTGTATTGTTTTTATGTAAGGGCGCATGACCTAATTAAGGGCACACGGGAAAGTTGTTGACCCATTTTCAAATGGTCACGTGAGGCGCCGGTTTGATCATGCGCAGCGATTCAAGTTCGAGTATCCCGCCATATTGTCTTATTCCTGCGAAGGAAGAAGACGTGGCCGAGGGTGGTCTTACTCTTTTTGGAGTTTGATAGCCTGTGACAGCCGTGTTTCGAGGTGTGTCCTTGTTAAAAGGCACCCGCCTTTCACTGGGTAAGCAGTCTTAACTGCTTATCCGGTGGATTGGGATATTTAAATCCCCGAACAGCCACTTCTGTCGATGGCAATCAAGGTCTGGATGATACGGAAATCATGGAATGGAGTAGGGGTTTAACCCTTACTGGATCCACGAATCCGGCTCGTAGAGTAGCTAAGATACCTACCCCCTTTAATGCCAAGAATCCTTGGAAAGAGGAGTATCAAGGCTGCGCGGATGTCTTTAACTGCAATGGATGGGGCAAAGCTAAAGCTCTCCCTTATCTAATATGCTGGTTAAAGGAAGGCGACGGGAAAGGAGCCGTGGAACAATGGAGAGATTCCCAAATTGTAGGACTCTCGGCCAATATGAAATATGATGAACTCATAGAGATTGCTTCATATTTATATGGGAATATAGTGGGAGAAGATCCTTGGCTGACGTTCACTAAAAGAACGCAGAAACCTAAGGAATCTGCCAAAGTGTTCGGCTTAGAATGTCAACGACTGTTGCACAAAGCCAGACCTCAATGGAGATTAGATGATGAATGCTTCCTAGATGAAATGTTTGAACAATTCATCGAAGGATTGCGGAATCAGGAACACAGGACAGTGGCCTGTGAAGCTTGGAAGAATGATGCCTCTCTGACAGATTTGTTCCAGTCCCTAGATCATTATGATCGTAAGGCCCGTATCTTTGCCGGGAAGGTACCTCAACGGATGTCAGCAATGATAATCCCGGAAGGGATACCCGAAACTGATTCATCCGAATCAGGGGAACCTGACGAAGATGAAAACGTTGGGGCCGTTGGCCAAGGGAACCCCCGGTACAACCGGAACTGGGGAAAGAAACTGGGTTACGTCAAGGAGAAAGTGACTACCTCCAAAACTCCTGTGACTCAACCCGATACCAAACCTACTACCGGTCCGTCTTTATCAGAGGACTTGGTTAACAATTTGGTAAAAAAGATCACTGAGAATCTTAGAAGGCCTAAGCCTGATAGGAGTGTAGTGACGTGCTTCCGATGTCAGGAAACTGGACATTATGCTGCCGAGTGTGAGGCAGATAAGCCAGTTTATAGAAACGCTCGTTACCGGAACAGTCAGAGTAAGGAGGACCCAGTGAAGAAGGAAAACTGAGTGGGGGTGTCCATGAAGGCAACCGGATTACCCCCCGAATGAGTGATTGCCATGACTGCCAGCCTATCGCCGCTTGTGGTACTGGTGAGAATCCTCTAGCGATTTCGCCCAGCAGTGAAGCTAAGGGACCTGATCAGTTCCTTACTCCTGAGGCTGGGGAGACTGATAGTACACCAGGTCAAGAACCGGCAGAAGAACACAGAGGGGAAACCCGATATCAGTCCAGAGGGAGCGGCCAATGAGTTGGCCAGGGTGGGGTGTGCCCAGCTTCCCCTGGGTCATCCTTGTCTCGAATTCTTGAAGGGATGTGGATTTGACCTCGGCGCTAAGACGGAACTTGCCAAGTACGCAAGTAGTCCTACCTACTTGAAAGGTATGAGGTGGTATGCAGTTGTATCTGTGAGTGGTAGATCCGCTGAGTTTCTTGTCGATACGGGTGCTAGCCACTCCTGTGTTGCTAAGAGATTCTACGATCTTTTGCCTACGAATCATGAAACTTTCACAACGGAAGGAAATGCTCGTACGGCCAACGGTAGCATGATACAAACGTTTGGTAGAACATGTATGAGGTTCAGTCTACAGGAAGATAAGGACTTTATCCTTACTCCTACTGTGGCGAACATCGCGGATGATGGTATACTTGGTCTGGATTTTGCTGCATTATATGGAGCAAGGTTAGATTCCCAGAGGGGAATATTGGAAGTGAGAGACCCGTATCATCTCGAAGTACAATGCGTACTTAGGCAAGTGCGCAGTGTAGCCAGTGTAGCCCAGACTGTTAAGATACCACCAGGCACAGCCTGTGATGTCTTATGTCGAGCGGACAGACAGTTTTCAGGAAAAACTGGAGTTGTAGAGCCAGACATGGCAATGTTGTCAAGTATCGGATTGGAATCCGCTGACGTTCTAGTAGCTAACGCTGCTTGGACGGTGGTTCCTATATCCAATACCAGTAATAAGACTGTCTACGTACAGAAGGATACGATCCTCGGGTCGGTTGTCCTCTCTGAATTGGCAGAAGACTGTAAACATGCTTCGGCACCCGGAGTCCCTTCCTCACCCGAAAGGAGTCCGGAACTGGATACTCTAGTAGCCGAAAGCCATGTAGAAAATGATGAACAACGTGAAGCTCTAACTGACTTGCTATATAAGTACCGTAAAGCTTTTGCAGCACCAAGTGAACCATTGGGGCGTACCGATAAGGTACTGCATACGATTGACACTGGTGAGAATGAACCTTTTAAGATTCCTTATAGAAGACTCCCACTAGCCAAAAAAAGGGTAGCTGAGGAGGAAATAGCTAAAATGCTCGAACAGGATGTAATAATTCCATCAACCAGTCCTTGGTCTAGCCCTGTGTGCATGGTGACTAAGAAAGATGGTACCATCCGTTTTTGCATAGATTACCGGAAATTGAATGGTATGACCAAGAAGAATTCATATCCCTTACCACGGATTGATGAGATTATAGCTTCCCTTGGAGGTAAGCAATGGTATTGCTCTCTAGACTTACAATCCGGGTACTGGCAAGTGGGTATGCATCCGAAAGACATGGAGAAGACGGCCTTTTCCAGTCATATTGGGTTATTCCAATATAATGTGATGCCGTTTGGATTGTGCAATGCACCGGCGACATTTGAAGCCATGATGGAAACTTTATTAAGTGACCTTTTATGGAAGAAATGTCTCGTCTATCTAGATGATGTGATTGTCTTTGGGAAGACATACGAGGAATGCTTGGAAAATTTAGGTATGGTTCTGGAAAGGATCATAACTAATGGATTGAAGCTGAAGCCCAAGAAATGCGATCTTTTTAAAAGATCTATTAATTACTTGGGGCGAATAATCTCGAATGAAGGGATTAAAGCCGATCCGGAGAAACTGGATGCTGTGTCAAATTGGCAGGCACCCACGAATGCGAAAGAAGTTAGATCCTTTCTCAGATTCTGTTCCTATTACCGGGACTTTATCCCAGGATATTCAAGGGTTGCCTTTCCTATCCAGAGTTTGTCCCACTAGACACCCGGAGTGAGAAAGGAACGATTCTCTTGGGGATCCGAGCAAGACAAGGCCTTTATGAAAATAAAGGATTTGTTTGCAAGTACACCTGTGTTGAAGTACCCTACGGAGAATGATCATTTCATTCTAGATACTGATGCTAGTAATGAAAGCATAGGAGCCGCCCTTTCTCAGGTCCAGGATGGGGTTGAAGTTCCTATAGCTTTCGCTAGTAACACGTTGAGTAAATCTCAAAGAAACTATTGTACCACTAAACGTGAGTTGTTGGCTGTGGTGGTCTATACGAAGAAGTTCAAGCACTTTTTGTGGGGAAGTGATTTCACTCTATGGACTGATCACTCTTCTCTCAGATGGTTATTGAACTTCAAGGATGCAGAGGGGATGATAGGTCGTTGGTTGGCGCACCTATCCGAATTCGGTCTAAATCACAGCCAGATTGAACACCGAGCCGGGGCAAAACATTTGAATGCAGATGCTTTGTCTAGAATCCCAGTGAGGAAATGTGCAAATGCTGAGTGCACTGATTGTGGAGCACACAATGCTGTGTTGGCAGGGGTTCGAGTTCCTTTCGAAACCCATCCGGAACATGTCTTGAATTGGTCCTTGGAGACCATCCAACAGTTCCAGGAGTCTGATGCAGTCACATCACGTTTGATTAAGTTCCTTAATCAGGGTATCTGTCCTCCAAGACCCCAAGTGTCATTGGAGAACAGAGAGATGAGACGATTCCTAGCTCAATGGGCCGAGCTGGAAGTCCGGGATGGTATTCTATTTCGATGGAAGAACTATTCTAATAGGAAGAAAACCTTGCAAGTTGTCATACCTAGTGCTATGCGACGAGATATTATGTATTTCTGTCATGGGCATAGAACTAGTGGATACTTTGGAAAGAAAAGGTCTCTAGAACGTCTAACCAGACGATACTATTGGCCCGGCATGAGTACAGATCTCACCTGATGGGTAGAGACCTGTCCCGAGTGCTGTAAGAACAAACCAGGACCCGGGTTAGGCAAACTGCCATTATCCCAGGAACTGTTTGGTGTAAGGTTTGCTAGAATAGCTGTTGACATTATTAGTGGGATTCCCCCCACTCTTAGTGGCAACAAGTGTATGATGGTCGTGTCCGATTATTATACCAAGTACACCCGAGTGTTTCCTTTACCGGATCATAAGGCTGTTACTTGTGCTATGGCCTTTGTAAAAGGGTGGGTGTTGCACCTAGGTGTCCCACTCATGTTACACAGTGACCAGGGCAGGGAATTTGAGTCTAGTCTGTGGCAGGAGATGTGTAATTGTCTGGCAATTTGCAAGACAAGAACTAATCCCTATAGGCCACAGAGTGATGGACAAGTAGAGAGATTCAATAGGACTCTGATCCAAGTATTGAAGTCTCTAGTAAATGAGCAGATGGATGATTGGGATGAACAATGTGAATTCGTGGTACATGCTTATAATGGCACTGTACACTCGAGCACAAACTGTTCTCCTAATCTCCTCGTTTTTGGAGAGGATTTGATTATGCCAGCAGATTTAGTGTTTGGCGTAATAAGAATGAATCCGGAAACCCCTTGCCAGGTGATGTTTGTAGAATCTCTACGGGATAATTTCAAACAAGCCTACGAGAGGGTTAGAGATGAGCTGCAGAAAACTGCCCGTTGGCAGAAAGTTGGCTATGACACAGGTCTAAAAGCTAGATTTTTTAATCTAGGGGATAGAGTATTGCATCTACACCAACCTCTGGCCAACCTGAAATTAGCCAGTAATTGGGATGGACCTTTCACTATAACTCAGGTTATTAGTGATTGCACAGTGATTATTAAATCGCAGCTTGGTAAATGTTACAAGTCAAATGTAGCGAGACTACACCCATGGAGGGGGAGGGATACCTCCACCGAAATGTACGGCGATGGAAGTAATGGAACAAAGTCGTGTTAAGCAACTCGAAGTGGTACCCACCCGAAAGTGAGGACCCGGGCGGCCACGGAAGGTTGCAGACCCGAAGAGGGTGGTGCCCCCTGTCGTAACATCCGGAAAACAGGGGAAGATACAAAAATTCTCGGCAGGCGCAGGTAAAAATAAGAGGAAAGGTTCTTCTAAGGCTAAGGAGACCTTGGAAAAGGCTCTTATGGATACCAGGTCAATAAAAGAGGCCTCAAAACCTCTTAGACGCAGTCCAAGGTTGCTAAAGACTGCTGTAACCTAGCCTGTTAACACAACGAGTGTGTTGTCCTGTACTGTGTACTGTTATATGTTGTAACCTAGTTCAATGTATATTTGAGCCGGTCATGAGTTTCTGGAAAAGGTCCTATGACAATGTACCCACGGTTTTGGACGGATAATCCGGTGGATATGCCTATGCTATCCATAAACTCCATAATACCTAGCGAGATGTCATGGTTGAGACCTGAGTACGGACGGACGACCGATCAGGTATTGTATTGTTTTTATGTAAGGGCGCATGACCTAATTAAGGGCACACGGGAAAGTTGTTGACCCATTTTCAAATGGTCACGTGAGGCGCCGGTTTGATCATGCGCAGCGATTCAAGTTCGAGTATCCCGCCATATTGTCTTATTCCTGCGAAGGAAGAAGACGTGGCCGAGGGTGGTCTTACTCTTTTTGGAGTTTGATAGCCTGTGACAGCCGTGTTTCGAGGTGTGTCCTTGTTAAAAGGCACCCGCCTTTCACTGGGTAAGCAGTCTTAACTGCTTATCCGGTGGATTGGGATATTTAAATCCCCGAACAGCCACTTCTGTCGATGGCAGAAGAGGCCGTCTGCCTTGGCGGTGGTGCCGGTGCTAGCACCCCGCCGAAGTATGGAATTGGTTCTCCCAAGAGTCCCACTTATACATACGACGATCAGCAATACGATGCTGATTGTGATCAGATGGATCAACAAATGAATGTTGATCAGTACTTCTCTGGAGTAGACGATAGCGACGTAGAATCGTTCTATGACGCATCCGACTCCAGACAAGTGAATCCTGAACGCCGAGGTGTTCAACAAAGAATTGATGTCGGTGAGCCTTACGTAGCCCCTCCATCCAAAGGTTTGAGTGGAGAGCCGGCAGGAGTCCAGTCTCATGACAGGGCTCTGATGCCACCTCCCCCTCAACTGCCGCCTCGTCTGGGTGGGAGTACCTCATCCGGTGCTTTGGGACCTGCTTCTCCGGTTGACAGGCCAATGTACCTAGAGCTGCCCCTACCAGACAGTCCCGAATGGCATGATGTAGCCGGTCCCTATGACGGACGGATGTTAGCTATTTCTGAGGAAATGCTGATACCCACCTGTTATGGGACGCCCAGAGAGGTTGACGAGCGTGTTGTCAACGCAACCTGGGAATGTGCACATCCGCAATGGGCTAATACCTTTCCAGAAGCCTGGCTGATGGATTACCATCAGATGGCCAAAGGACTGGTAGTCCATTTATGGTTCCGTAAAGCCGTCTGGGACGCAGAAATGGCTTTCCGAAGGAATACCTTCTTTAGGCCTTCCTACGTGTCTGACAAAACGGGTTACACCGGTGTCAAGGCAGATGAGGTCTCTAGGTACATAGAGACCAGATCCTGATGTTAGGAACAGCGGAGGAGTATGAAGCAGCAGGTAACACTGTTGTGGATTACTGTCCAGGGGTCCCCATTACGTCTCAAACCATTGAGGTGGAGGAGGACCGTATTGGTGTGTCTCCACTAGACAGACTCGGGGTGATACAAGACCTCGTAGTATGTCTATTGGAGAGGCAGTATGCACTGGCGCATCTGGAGCTAGTACCCGGACCCGCACCCATGCAGGTAACAGCCAAAATGGCCAATCGGATGGACCGTCTCATGTCTCCTGCTGTAACTCCTACCTTGGGAGACGCAGCGGTAGTACCTAAGAAGGTTCCATCTGGTGCAGATGATTCCCCTAAAACTGCTCAGTCTACCCCTACGTAAACTGAGGTGATAGGGAAAGCAGCTGGTGGAAAGGGTAAAGGAACCCCCACCAAAGGTAAGGGTAAAGGGAAACGGTCAGGAACCGAACCCTCTACCAGCACGAGTGTGGCCGACAGTACCCGAACCCGTCGGGTGTCCCCACGCTCGGCCAATAAGAAGGGAGCTAAGACTTAGGATGTCTCCGGCAACAAGACGGACGCATCCGAGCCCGGCACTTCTACTAACGGCAGATCCCGCAGACGGAATAAGAAGAAGGTTAACCAACGTAAACCTGAGCCTATCGAGGTAGACGTTCAAGCTGAAACTCCAGAAGCTGAACTGGCTGTCCCAACCGTAAAAGTTGAGCTCGGTGTGCCAGTCGTCAAGCTACACGACGTAATGGCCGATTTGAGTGGAGACGCTCAAGATGCCGCAGCCCAGGTTCTCGCGGGTCAACAACCCGTTGTGCAACCTGTGGATGTATCATCCGACCCGGAGGGAGAGGAGCCAGTTGACCCAGTTGTGGATGTCACTCCGACCGATGAGCAAGAGGCTGCTATCTGGGAAAACGCCAATAGCAACTTTGCCGACTTCATTCCTCTACACAGGGGACACCTGAAGGGGAGTAAATCCGTATGGAGACTACCCCCTCGGATCACCTGTGAGAAGCGTGAGGACATGGAGGAGTGCCTTCGCAAGAAGCTCTCCGATGGAAAACCGGCCAATATGTACTGGATCTATTGGGAATTCGTTAAGAATTCACCCAATGGTCTGTACAATTACGACCAGAAGGGCAAACTAAAGTTTGCTCTGGATGAGTACTACGGGGAGGATTGTAAGGATTGTCCCTTTCAACGATGTACTCAAAGTGAAAGTGAGGTTGAATTCTTCATCGAGAAAGACGAGTTCCTTCGTCATCTCGTGGAGGTTCACATGCACCAGAGGCCGGAATATGTCTGCGACCAGGAGGTTGGCAAGAAATGTGCTAAATGCACAGGATGTGTCACCCCCCGACGCGGAGACATGGTCCGGCACTATGTGACTTCGCATGGAGAGGGCCTGGAGGCGGCCATAGATAGAGTGATGAAAATTCACTCTGAACTCTATGGCAACCTTAAGGGCCTCAATGCCGAGAAACTTGCTTCCCTCACCCCGAGTACGAAGCAGTTTGCGCCAACGGTTCCTGGTACTAATCAGAAACTGAAGGCTCGGTTTGCCCAGACTCCCGGGTCCGGCAAATTAGAGTACGCCCAGGAGGAGTACGATCTGTTGAACGAATAGAGGAGCAATAAGGCCCGCCGCTGGGGTGGGGCTTATGTAACTCCATCCGGAGAACAAGTCCGAAGCCGCAGGGACTACCGTCAGGGACCCTCTGCAGCAGATAGAAAGAGACAGGCATCCGAATCTCCAAGCCGAGCCAGGTCACCACTGGAGGCGCTGGAGAGACAGACAAATGGGGGAAGGAAGAAGCCACATCTTCCATCTCCTACTGGAACTCCTTCTCATTATGGACGAGCACCAACCCCACAAGGTGCACAGAACCCGACATTCTTTGGTGTCAGTGGACCGGGTGGTCAATCCTCCTGGAAGCACGTGCCTTTGAATGTCAGAGACCCGAAACAGTACCCTGCTATGGGCCCACCCGGACCAGAGATGCAAATCAAGCAGGAACGACCAACAATGAGTGCTGTGGTGAGACAACGTCCACCCGCGCCATTGTTGACTGTAACAGACCTTAGAAGGGAATTGCCACGGTTGCCCCTGGCTCAGGGACTCCCAAGTCAAGGCCCTCCTACGACCACCGCGAGTGTGGCTACTACTGCGGTTGCTTCTTCGCATACGCATGTAGCTGTCACTGCGAGTGGGTCTGGAGCACAGCCGAAGCCTCAGAGTCAGGTACCTCCACCTGGTGCTGTGGTTCATCGGCCTAAGGTGATCCAGACAGTGGAGACCTTCTTCAAGAAGGAGGACAAGTTGTCTTGCACTATTCAGAGCAAGCAATTTGAGACGTTACAGCACCACCTGGAAAACCTCCCTTTGGATATGTACCGTCGGACCGTGTCGAGCACTCTCCAGTGCATAGACGCGATCCAGAAGTCAGAGATCAACCGGATCTCTACTCAGATAAAGGTGGATGTTGCCAAAGATAAGCAGGAGGCTGCTAATCTGCGGCAGGAAGCCTTATCCGAGAAGGAAACAGCTTCTCAGATGCTCGACCTAGAACGAGCAACGAACATGAAGAACCAACAAAAGTTCTTCAAGGTTCTTGGAGTTATCATGGATAACTGGGACGGCACACCTGGACATGCTTTGAGCCTGTTCGAAGCACGCCAGAAGGTGAAACTAACACCAGCTGTCCCTGCATTGGCTGCACCTACGGATGGAGCTGGTGCGGACTCTCTTGTTCAGCCACAGGCTCAACAACTGGGTCCAAACCAGCCACCCGAGGAGAACATGGAACAGTGAAAACTGTTGCATGAAGGTTGGACATAATTGTGTGTCCCGAGGTGTTATTACCTATGTATTGTTGGATGAGAAATCATTCTTTATCCAACCCGCATTGATTCGGGTACAAAACTGTACCCTAATCCGGAAGCCTTATCCGAGAAGGAAACAGCTTCTCAGATGCTCGAAGGAGAAAAAGAAGTCACTTTGGAGAAGGAGTACGAATGCTGCCAACATCATAATTGTACTGTGCTATTACATAATGACTGTGCCTATTATTGAAATATGGACATTTTACGTTAATATGGACTCTAAACTACAACCGGATTTACTACTACACTACTACTACTTGTCAGCTAGCACTACAGGCATCCGGGTTTAGCTACACCCATAAAGTCCATCAATAGTCTACAACTGGATCTACTACTACTTCCAGTTAGCTAGCACTACAGGCAACAGGGTTTAGCTACGCCCATCAACATATTCTTCTATGGCACTTCAGGCATCAGGGTTCAGCTCGCCCAAAATCTACAAATTCCTGGATTAAATATAGCACTTCAGGCATCAGGGTTCAGCTCGCCCATACCAAGACATCAGCAGCATCCGACTCCTGTTATATTCTCCAACCAAGAAACACGTAACTTTGTTGATAATATTATATTGTATGTAAAATTGTATTTATAACTCTAAATATCTTTTATAAAGGTATATTATTATATAAAGGTACTTACCTATAAATGTACTGGATCTGCGTATCCTAAAAGTCATTTAAGGTAGTACTGGACCTATAATTGTCTATAAAGGTCATTCCTGGTCTCAATATATTAAGAGACTATACTTCTTCTGTAGTTTGTAAATATAAAACACCAAGGTATAAATTGAGCTGCGTCTCAAATATATAATCATCTATTTCTATAAAATAGAGAAGGTCCAATGGATTTCTCTGAAATTAGTATTATACTACTAAGGTTCAATACCTTATTGTGTTCATATGGTATCAGAATGATTATTCATATCTGATCGTTATTGTTCGGTTCACTTTAAAAATGGACAGAGTTGTTAATTTAAAAAGTCGAAATTTTTTTTTCCGGGTTTAATAACTGTAATACGATCATTATTTACAACCACCGGTCCTTTTCAGGACCCTACTGTTGTCAAACGTTAATATAAATCTGTGATATTTATATTTATCATTTGTGGTTGTTATAGCTACTGGTGGAAATGAAATGAACGATACTCGATGCTATTATTGTATAATTTTTTCAGAAATAGGATAGTCTCATACTATAGCCTATTTCACATCGAGCAAGTGTAATTAATACCCCTTTTTAGTATTGTAAACAATCACTTACTAGGTTATTAATACACTGCGGTTTAATTACCCCTAAGTTATTGTCTAAGGGGGGCAGTGTAGGGGTATGGTATTTACACTTTACGTTCATGTACCCGTGGGACTCAGACCTAGGTCTTCGGGTGTAGTGGGGGAGTCCGGATGGCAGGTGGCAGCACCTGCCTCTGGGTTAGTATCCATTACACCAGGGGGCCTACCACTCGTCCGCCACACGTCACGTGGCCGGTCTGAGTTTCGCGGGCTTTTCCCCTATATAAGGCTGGTTCTACCCCCATATTCTCCAGTAGTGGTTTTACCCACTGCTCAACCAGGTCGTTACCCGAAAGGGTAACCGAATGCCCTAGTAGCATGTAGTCCTCTGAGGCTGTGATCGTATGTAACATAAGCTATGAAATAAAAGCTTGGTTGCCTACCCGGAAACTTTCTCTCTCTTCGTTATGATTTAATCTAACTTAACGAGACAAACCACTACATGTATATAAAAGACCTCATAGAATGGAACCTTGAGGTGTACGTAGGGTTTCTTATAATACAGACTCATACTAGACCAGTTTGTACTTGCACACTTGTAAATTAGTATTTCTTCTCCCACAAAGGGTAAAGGATTCCAAATGGCTGTCAACTGCTCTCTTTAAGCTATGTATAATCAATGTTGCCATAAATTTATATTCAGGAGTTTTGAATGACATTTCACCTACATTAAAACAAGAACAATTGGTGTTCATCATGATTATCTCATCAAAATTCAAAATGGCTGCCACCTGCCTTGGTAGCCATTTTCTTTCATGATTATATATTGTTGTGCCCTGACTTCATTAATATATATTGGGTGACTTAGATAGAACTTTAGCCATTATCAAATTAATAAGTGAAGTAAGTGTGATAATTTATGTTGAAATACTGTAATATCATTGAATATTCAAAATGGCTGCCACCTAGCTCATTGATCATGGCAAATATGAATTTCTTGGCCCCAAAAATGTATATTCTGAACTTGGAATTATGTTTCTATGTTAATTAGAAGCAGAAATAGACCATTTTAAAGAAATTTCAACACATTGGTGGCCATCTTGAATAATTCAATTTGCTCAAGGGTGACATCACCACGCCCACCTGGGAATGATTATAGAGACACTATAGATGAATAAACTAGAGAGAAAAAACCTTTAACCAATGAGTCCGGGTCAAGCTACAATTTTGCCAGACTAAAGGGTGGGGGAGGGGGGCTTTACAATTTCACGATAAATGGCTTTCATGATTTGTAGATATAATGGAATAATAAAAACCTTTTCCAACAACAACAACAACAACAACAACAACAGCAACAACATATTACTCTGTAATACAAACCAGGGCCAAGATCATTGTAGAAGTACACTGTATTGGTAAAACACCTTGCTTTTACAAATGTGTCAGAGAAAGAGATAGGTGGACAGCTAGATTGTTAGATAGGTACATGGAGATAGAGTGTTTACATCTTTTTGCTGAGATAGAGTGTTTACATCTTTTTGCTAATTGAAAAGGATTTTAATGGCGACATCAATCATATACATAAGTATGATAAGTTCTATATGACTGTTATCAAAATAATGATAATATTGTAACTTACTATCCTAGGTATATTGTGTATCTGCTGATAGCTAGTTTCAGATTTTAACTCCTCTGACTGAGCAGCGGACGTTTTTCATACTTTGTACATTTTGTGCTTTCGATTTGTACTTATTCTATTTGTAAATATGTAACAAATAAAAAAGAAACACCTCAGATTGATTGGAGAGGCCCAAAGATTCAGTTATTCCATCTGAGGGCTTTTGGTGTCAAGGTGGGGTAACACAATGTTATAGACTAAAGGTTATCAACCCATCTTTACAATTAGATTCACGGGGAAAGTCGAGTTAAGTCGAGCGGCAAACTTTGCAAGGAATACATGCTAACTGACAATCTATCATGGCCACTTGATTACTGCTGTGGATGTAAATTGTGATACAATTACAGGCAGACTGGGGTGATTGTGGTTTGGCCAGAGGGGAGTGAGGATATCACCAAGACAAGATCTGCTCTCACTGCTATTGGATGTATAAGCACGAGTACCTCAATCTGTCCCAGTTGAAGGCTCGCTACCCCATGATGACATTCCCAAGCAACTTTGCAGCAGTCCGGGATTCTGAGGCAGGCATACTTCATCCCAACAGACGTTTGGCTACAATACAGGTATGGATATGAATGGAAAAGTTTCAACATTTTTCAATGAGCTTTAATTACCTGAATCCCTTTCACCCTGACCAATGCATTTTCCCTCCTGTTTGAGGTAATTTGAGATTATCATCTGATCTTGAAATAGCAAAGGTCAGGTCTTTTCCCCCGTCTGGTATTGTGTGATTTTGATAGCCCTTACACCTGTCCCTGTAATAATAACAAAGCCTGATATGCCTCTAAGTTTTCATATGATTATATAAGATCGATCCCATCATTGGTTGTGCGATAATATTAAGTGGGGTCTGAGCTAGGACCTTAATTAGAATGGCAGTAAAGTAGCACATAAAAAGGATTTCGTATAACAATTGACTAAAATTTAGTATATCAATATTAAAGGTGGAACCCTATCAAGTTACCGTAATCTCCCGCGTATAAGGCGCATCTTATACGCCAAACAAAAGGCTGCTGGGTCTTATACGTGGGAGGAAAATTGCCTTGAGTTTGGGGTGCGCCTTATAGGGGGGGGGTATTTTTACTATAGAACAGTACTACATTAGCAAAAATCTGCTCTTAGGGGTGCGCCTTATACGTGGGACAGGCCTCCCTTAGTTGGGGGTGCGCCTTATACGCGGGCTGCGCCTTATACGCGGGAGATTACGGTAGCAGCAAAGTAATGCAAAAATCATTTACCATAAAGATTAGTAAAAGTATATCGATATCAAACCAATTCCTGAAAATGTGACTCACTGTGTTGGGGATGAGGTAAGCTAATTCTAATATAGCTTTCCATTTCCCTCTGCTCAAAACCTTATTTTTTTTCCAATAACAGGAGATGTTTAAGAGGTTTGGTGGGATGCTAAATGATAATGAAAAGGTTGTCACCACCAGACCAGGCAATGTGGTGTCTGTGGATACCACTAGGGGGCAGTACCGTGCAAAGAGCCTGGTGGTACTCACTGCTGGACCATGGGTAGCACAGATAACAAGAGACCTGGGCCTAAACCTGCCACTCCAGGTAAGCATAACGTCTGTCTCTGTCTCTCTCCGTCTCTCTGTGTCTCTGTATGTCTGTCTGTCTGTCTCTGTCTCTGTCTCTGTCTCTCTCTCTCTCTCTCTCTCTCTCTCTCTCTCTCTCTCTCTCTCTCTCTATTCTTTTTGTTTTTCCCTTTCCCCTCCTTTTGTCTTAGTCTATTCACGTGAGAAAATATTTTTCATGCACACTAAAGAGGTATTATCACATTTATGCAAATAGATTGCATATGGAAAGTACTCAATTTTAGTTGTTTGTATATACACAGTACATGTAATTATTATGAAAACTATCAGCAAATGTTGCTTCTGACAGTGAGCGATCCTTCTAATATGATATTCAGAGACTCAAAACTTAAAAGAGAAGAACAAAATTATCTTGAATAACTGGTTTCTTTTTAGCCTCTTGGTATAACAGTAACCTACTGGAAGCAGAAGGCTGATCCAGCCACCCACAGCAAAGGGAACATGCCCTGCTTTATTGCTCCAAAGATGGCGACCAGAGGTCCAAATGGTGCAGAATTCCTGGAAATTTATGGACTACCAGCCAACGAATATCCTAACCATGTCAAGGTTGCATTTATGAGAGGTCGTAATCTAACCATCCACCAACTAATGTGATTTTAAAACACTATGCCATTGAATAACACCCGCCCTGTTGTTAGCTTAAAGAGACCGCTGCATTCTTTTTGTTGGTTTAGGCTAAATCTTCGGGGGTCATCTCAGGTTTAACAACTGATTATTTGGTTAATATCAAAATCTATTTTCAAAGGTAAAACACATTCCCCCCATCCCTTCACCCATATCCTCCCCATCAGTTATTTGCACACTTTGGCCTTTCGTTGTTATGATGAAAACTGCTCTTCCAAGATTCTCACCAGTGCTGCATTCATGTTACACTCGTACCTAGTGCCATATATAGGCACTAGTGACTGCTACAATGTCCCTGAACTTGGCACTCTTCAACCCTATGTTTCAGACTAGAAAAATAAAACCTATATGCTTGAAGACTGAGCAGTATTTCCAGTTCCTGCCTACTTATGAGTGAGGCATAGTGGGAATGAAATTAGTGTTCTCCCACCAGACCTTTCTGCTTCCTATACTGCTTCCTGTATGGTGGTTCCCTGAGTGTTTATACATCAGGGCACCAGAGTACATTCATGTAGGTCTATAACCCCGATCCAAAGGCTCGCATAATACACCCCGAGATAAACTAATGCAGTCCTGGTGAATTATATCCCTAATTTTCACCTGTGCTGCATTTGATGGCGCTATAGTGCATTCTGATGAGAGAATAACATAAATCAGAATGCATCGTGGATCTCAATGCTTAAAAAACTGTAGCCGATTATAGGTATTTTACTTTGGATATTTTACCATCGACAGATTTGCTTACATGATGGAAACCCAATAAACGACCCAGATACCTGAGATACTACAATGATGACTAGATGGAAACAAGAAGCATTGGAAAAATTTGTGCAAGATCACTTCCCAGGTCTCGAGAATAAACCTAGCATCATGGAGAGGTGCATGTTTACGGTAATACCCAAGGATTACACGTATCTCTTCTTTTTTTAAAGTGTTGTTTCTACATTGAATGTCAACCCCAATTCCCGAACCTGAGTTGTAAATTTTCTTCTCAATTCATACAGTGCCTTTTAAGTGAAGGCATGAGGGCAGCCCCCATCCAGGATCCCTATTTAATAGAGATCGATGGTTCTTTGCATAGAGGACTCACGCTTTCTCCTTCTTTGTTTCAACAAAATCTGTGTCACAAATAATCTGGTCCGGCTATGTATTACACCCGGTATTACACGAGTTTATTTGAATTTACCTGTGTTACTTTTAGGTGACACCAGATGAGAATTTCATTTTGGACACACATCCCGAATGGAAGAATTTGGTCATTGGTGCAGGCTTTTCAGGTATGCTTCATGGAATAGTTCATCTAGATTTTAAACACAGATTTTCTTTAATTACTAGTTAACACTCTGCCCCTAACACGAGATGCTATAGAACCTCTCTACCCTAGCACACTACAAGAAAGTGGCCAGCTACCCTGTCCATGTAAACCGGCCAGTGTGCATCGTTCCATTGATAATGTGATCACTTGAATATTTTATTCTTTAATAAAAGAAAAAGAAAGGAAAGAAAGAAAACAATGCCACGTTAACACCTGAGAATATTTCAACGGAAATACATCCCCCTGGCAAGGAGAGAGGCCTTCAATAATAATGGGGAAAAAAGCGTCTTTCCCTTCGTAACACCGAATCATGTTGCCTTTCAGGGTATCTACAAGAATGCGTGTATAGATACATGTATTACTCTATACTCACATCTTTGTCTATTCCAGGCCGTGGCTTCAAACTTGGCCCAGTGGTGGGGAAGATACTGGTTGATTTGGCACAACGAAGACAATCTACCTACGACCTCTCACACTTTAAAATATACCGCTTTTCAAAGAGTGCAAAACTTTGAAATGTAGTTATCTTAGCATCAACATATCAGAATATGCCAATAATTTCTTTGCCACAATTGGAGAAGAGCTTGCTAAGGTAAAACGAAACTATGTTAAAGAGGAGTATATTTTACCAAATGGTACAGAGTATATTGAACAAAGGAATGGCTCAGAGAAAATCAGAGTTGACCCAGAAGATGTACAATGTATTAACTTTTTGTCAAATACATTGATGTTAGCAAAGCATCAGGTATAACATCCATTAGTACAAGAGTTATCAAGGATTGTTTTCTTGCCGTTCTACCTCAGCTGGTAAGCCTACTTCAGACCTCTGTGGATCAAGCAATGTTTCCTGTAGAAAGGGGGAGAGCACAGCTAAAACTACTTCCAAAGTCTGGTGATCTGATCAGCATTAAAAACTGGAGACCAATAAGCATCTTACCACTAGTAGGGAAGATTATGGAAAAGATAGTGCATAAGCACATGATAGTTCACATTGAATCACACAATTTATTGTCGAAGTTTCAATATGGGTATAGGAAGAACAGATCTTGAGGTACCGGGGAAGCAGTGTTCGACTCTGTGTCTGACCTTTTTAAATATAAAGATCTATCACATGCAACTGCCACCTGTTTCATTGATATGCGGAAGGCATTTGACTCCATTGACCATAACCTGCTATTACAGAAGATTCAGAAAGCTGGTTTTCATTACAGTACTTTGTCTTGGCTCAGGGGTTACCTACAAAATCATACTATCCAAACACTTTTAGAAGGTCTTGCATCAAATGAAGAAAAGCTCACTTTTGGAGTTCCTCAGTGTTCAGTTTTAGGACCATTGCTATTCATTCTTTTCCCAAATGATATTACAAAGGAGATACAATTCTCAAATATTATCATGTATGAAGATGACATTGTACTTTATTCTAATGAAAAGATAGACAGGATGGCAGCAAGAAATTTGCAAGTTGACCTGAACAGAATTGGGCAATATGGTGTGATGAAAACCTCATGACTATTAATGTTGATAAAACAGTGTACATGGTTCTCCTCACCTCAGAGAGCACCAACCTTGCAGAACCTAGATGTTAACATAAATGGTAAAATGATGGTCAACAAGTATACATATCTAGGGGTAGTCCTTGATAAGAATCTAACAATGGTTCCTTTTCTAAATGACACAACCAGGAAGGCTGTTGCTTCTATTTTCAAGTTGGCTAAACTCAGGCATCTCCTGACAGAAAAAGCAAGCATAAAAATTTACAGGCAGTGTATACTCCCAATATTTGACTATTGTGGTTTTCTCACTGACTCTGCAAATGCCACAGAAGTTGGAAGACTACAGGTTATGCAAAATCAAGGTCTAAGGATATGTCTTAGGGTAAAGAAAAGAGATGAATCTGTTAGAGGACTGCAAGACAAGATGACAAGATAGTATTTTTTAAAGAATTTAAGAAGAGTCCATTGTATAGAGGAATAGAATTATGGAATGAACTACCATGTGAGGTCCAGTACATAGAAAACAAGGAATCATTTAAAAGAGAGATAAAGAAAAGGAATGGTATAGTTATGAAGGGTATGAAAAACAAATATTTGCAGGAGGTCGGATTTAGAAGATATTGAATTTCTTAGCACACTCATGCCCATTACATTTTAGTTACCTATTTGATGATGCATAGCTATGACACAGAGTGTTTCTTTCTTTCCTAGCTTTTACATATATATTGTAAAAAAATTGGTTATTTCATCATCATCAAATCTAAATAACTCACCCATATTTCATATTGTTCATTATAAAATTTTTATTATGATGGCAGGCAAGAAACCTTATATACCCACTGTATACTGTACTCCTACTAGAACACCAGCCATTTTTACCTTGTATAAACTTCTGTCGAGATAGAACTATTATTATACACTAAATATTTCTATGAAATAATTACTCACTAAGCTACAGCTATGATTAACAATAACCCTGGGATCGCTTCAGGGTGATTCCAATAATCTGGGATCGCTTTAGGGTGATTCCAATAATCTATGTGAATATTAATAAATATTAGATGACAAGTAAGACACAAGACAGGTTTTTGGTGGAAATTCACATAATAACAGCCCAATGTTTATTACTAACAACTAACACAGTAATAATACAATAGCAGTAAAATAAATAGAAACAATCATATATACACTCACAATCAATACATTAAATTTTAAAATTTGAAATCTACAGCAATATAGCACCCTGGGAAGTGTGCGCCTGAGGGAGTCGAAGTCAACTGTCTTATGTAACTTGAAAAGTGCCCTTTTATAGTACATCATCAACAACAACAGTCTCTATGGCAACCGTGATGTCAACGGTGGCGCCGACGTGTGGCGGAAGGTGGAACTACAGCGGTGGCACCCCATCTGGTGTGAGGCGCGGTAACTAGAATGTTGATGGAAACTCCCACTCATTTATATTGGAGTACTGGGTACACTGCACATAATTGTAGCATGAATGAAAGTGTTTTGTAGTATCAATATATATTTTTTGCATGAAACAAAGAAAGACTATCTTATCAGTTCTGTATCCTGTTTGAAATATTGTAACAGTAAATCACCCTGTGTAGTTACAATAAATGCCTATTATATAGGACATAAAATATATATATATATATATATATATATATATATATATATATGAGATCGTGCTTAGCCCATGACAATGGCATGGGGAAATAAAAGTTTGTGACATGTGTCACAGTGACCCTACCCCAGGTAGCACACAAACATTTGCCGACGTTGGCCCGACGCATCGGGCCAACGTTGGGCCAACGTTGGCTGCCCATCGGGCCTACGTAGGCCCAACCAGTGGCATTTGCCAACCAAATGCCAACATTGGCCCAACGTCAGCAGGACATCGGCAAATGGTCGGCCCATGGCCGACCATTTGCCAATGCTGAAGTTTGCCGAACCAAAAGCCAACGTTGGGCCTATGTTGGCATTTGGTTGGCACCGTCGGGCCTACGTAGGCAGGATGGGCAGCCTATGTAAAGCCGATGGTTGGGCCAACGTCGGCCCAACGTTATGCCTATGTCTCTGTGCTACCTGGGACCTTTCTTGAAGTTGGTGAAGCGTGTGGACTTCTCACCTAAACCCTGCACATCTGATATCATAGAGAATCTATTTCGATACCAGATCTTGACATTCGATAATTATCATAATGACCCATGCATGCACTTATTAAAATGTCTATAATTTTCATTGTAATGGATGTCACTGAACCTAGAACTCTATGGTAGCGGCCTATGTGGAGAAAACAGTCCAGAATTTCCTTCTGACCTCATTTAAAGACATTTGCCTCATTGATACAGCTATCCCCCCTCGCCAATATTTCTGTTTTGCAGAAAATGATAGACATTTACTGAAAACAATTGATTTAGTTTTGAGTGTTATTTTGACAGGTCTTGAGGTATTGGTCACACATGATTTCCCTATAAAAGAAAGGCATGATATTAATGGTGTTTCTATCAACATTTGTGTGAAGTGTTAGAGGTGTAAAGTGTTAGAGTGTAAACCCACGATCCTCGGTAAATGAGCGCGGGAACAGCGCTACTGTGCCGCCCTCTGTGGTGAGAGAAGTAAACTAGCATTGTTGTTTTAACTGGAGACAACTTAATAAAGTGGTACTTCCGGTCCTGCAGCGTGGGCCACGAGGAGTCAGAGAATCCAAATGGAAGAAGTGTTTCTTGATTAATCCTTTCATTTGAAGAAGTAAATGTCCAAATTATCCTCCACAAAATGGCTTCCACACTAACAGGTCATGGACCCAGGCACAGGTTGATGTTTGATGGAGATGAGGGCAAGTATGAACTCTGGGAATGTAGATTTTTAGGCCACATGAGGCAAATGAAGTTACTGGATACAATTGCTGGGAATGGTATTGCAGCTGCAGATAAGAAGGCAGAGGCATATGCAGAAATTGTACAGTATTTGGATGATAGGAGCTTATCCCTTATCATGAGAGATGCTAAGGATGATGGCAGACAGGCTCTTAAAATTCTCAGAGACCATTACAAAGGCAAAAGTAAGCCCAGGGTTATTTCCCTTTACACTGAACTGACATCATTGAGAAAAGGTACTGATGAGTGTATCACCGACTACGTCATCCGTGCGGAGACCGCTTCAAATGCGCTGAAAGAAGCAGGGGAAGAAGTGAGTGACAGTTTACTTGTTGCTATGGTTCTGAAAGGTCTTCCAGCTGAATATAATACTTTTGGAACTGTTACCACCCAAAAGGATGACCATAGGTTCAGTGACTTTAAAGTGGCACTTAGAAATTTTGAGGAGACGGAAAAGTGCCGGTCGAGTGACGCTGAGTTAAACTCGAGACAGGAGAATGTGATGAAAACTGTGTCCGATGCCGGGAAGAGCGACAACCCCAGCAAACCGAGTTATACATGTTATAGAGAAATATGGTAGATTATATTTTCTCAACAAAACTAGTAAATCTAGTGTTCGATCCCACCCAGTGGAAGAGTGGCATAAAATTCTTGGTCACTGTAATGTAAGAGATTGCATGAAACTCGAGTCAGTAGTTGATGGTATGAAAATCAGCGATAAGAACAGTTTTGATTGTGATACCTGTGTAAAAGGTAAAATGTCGCAGTTCAGAAATCATGATCCAGATAAACGGGCAGAGGCCCCACTTGATGTTGTTTACTGTGATCTCGCAGGCCCAATTGATCCTACAGCAAGAGACGGTTTCAGGTATGCCTTATCTTTTGTAGATGACTATTCAGGGGTAAACATGGTTTATTTTCTGAAGCAGAAGAGTGACACCGTAACAGCTACAGAGAAGTTCCTTGCTGATTGTGCACCATATGGTAAGGTGAAGTGTATTCGTTCAGATAATGGGGGCGAATTTACTAGTGCAAGTTTCGAAGCTCTGTTGGTCAAAAATCAGATTAAACATGAGAAAACAGCTCCCTATTCACCTCACCAAAATGGTACAGTAGAAAGATCGTGGCGCACAATATTTGATATGGCAAGATGTCTGTTATTAGAAGCCAAATTACCTAAAGAAATGTGGACTTATGCTGTTATGTGTAGTGTATACATCAGAAACAGATGTTTCAATGACAGGGTCAATATGACACCATTCGAAGCGCTCACAGGTAAGAAACCAGACTTGAGCGGTATGCATGTATTCGGTACTGTGTGTTATGCCTATGTACAGGAAAAGAAGAAGCTGGATGATCGCGGCGAGAAGGGTATCTTTGTAGGTTATGATAAGTGTAGCCCAGCATATCTTGTGTATATTCCCGAGCGTAACATTGTGCGTAGGGTAAGATGTGTGAAGTTCTTTGATAAGTTTGAGGAGGTAACAGACAGTTGTGATGAACCGGTGTATACCACACCGCAGGTAGAACCTGAACTTTACCCAGCTCCGGATGTAGCTGATGATGCTCCTCAGAATGGGGTTGGTGGTGAACCCGATCTAAACCTGCAGGGTAATAGGGACAATGCTAGGTATCCCCGCAGAGGACGTAACCCGCCTGGCTATTTGCAGGACTATGTAACCACCACTGTGGACTATTGTTATCGTATGTCACACATCCCGAACTCATATACTGATGCTATGAACTCGGACAATGCGCAAAAATGGCAGAACGCCATGGATGTAGAAATGGATGCGTTAATTGACAATGATACTTTTGAACTCACCACACTACCTGAGGGTAGATCTGCAGTGGGGGGTAGATGGGTGTATGCAATGAAAATGGGACAAAACGTTGATGAACAGTACAAGGCACGGTTTGTTGCCAAAGGATATTCTCAGGTCCCAAATATTGACTATCATGAGACTTTTTCACCCACTGCCCGTATCACATCGATTCGCATGCTTATGCAGTTGGCCGTCCAAGAGGACATGGTTGTTCACCAGATGGATGTTAAGACAGCCTATCTGAATGCGCCGATAGACTGTGAACTCTATATCGAACAACCAGAAGGCTATGAGGTGAAAGGTAAAAATGGTGAGAAATTGTATTGCAAGCTTAATAAATCTCTGTATGGTTTAAAGCAAAGTGGTAGGAACTGGAACAACATGTTGGACACTTACCTTGAGGAGGAAGGTTTCCAACAGTCTGAGACTGATTCATGTGTATATACTAAGTTTGAACAAAATTCCAAGACTGTTGTTGTAGTTTGGGTTGATGATATTATAATTGCAGCAAGCGATGAGAAGACACTCAACACAGTCAAACAGTCTCTGTCCACCAGATTCAAAATGAAGGATCTTGGTAAGTTATCATGGTTCCTAGGTATTGAGTTCAAATGTGAAGATGGATCTATTGAAATGAACCAAACCAAATATGTCGAGAAGTTGTTGAAAAGGTTCAAAATGGAAGATTGTAAACCCAGATCGACTCCTTGTGATGTAGGGTCCAATACTACAAAGGATGAGGATTCCGAAGAGCTAGCTGACGCTAAGCAGTATCGAGAAATAGTGGGAAGCCTCATCTATTGTATGTCAATCACAAGACCTGATCTGTGTTATGTTGTAACAAAACTATCTCAACATATGGTGAATCCCACCAAAGCTGATCTTGGTAGAGCCAAGCAGGTACTACGGTATATCAGAGGTACACTTGATTATGGACTAAGATTTCAGAAATCTGATGCTGAGTTAGAACTCAGTGGCTTTTGTGATGCCGATTGGGGTGCATCTGATGACAGAAAGAGCATAACTGGTTATGCATTCAGGTTGACCAACAATGGTCCACTCATTTCGTACAAAAGTAGAAAGCAACAGACAGTTGCACTTTCCACTTGTGAAGCTGAATATATGGCTCTGTCAGCTGCTACCCAAGAGGTAAAGTTCCTTAATCAACTTTTTACCGACATGACTGGTATTAAACAAACAGAGAGTGTTGTTTTGTATGGGGACAACCAAGGTGCATTGGCACTAGCTAAAAATCCTGTACATCATCAAAGGTCTAAGCATATTGATATCAGATATCATTTTGTGAGAAATGAAGTGCAGAATAATTCTCTCAAGCTAGAGTATGTACCCACAGCAGAAAACATTGCCGATGTTTTCACAAAGCCGGTTGCAAAACCCAGGCTTGTGAAGTTCCTGAGTGTACTAATGGGTACATAAATCTAAATCATCATGTATTGATAACCTGATGTGTTATCATAAATATTGTATTGATCATATCTGATATATGTTATTCAAAGTTGTATACATAAGTAATGTATCGATCGTAAGTTTAAGTGGGGGTGTTAGAGTGTAAACCCACGATCCTCGGTAAATGAGCGCGGGAACAGCGCTACTGTGCCGCCCTCTGTGGTGAGAGAAGTAAACTAGCATTGTTGTTTTAACTGGAGACAACTTAATAAAGTGGTACTTCCGGTCCTGCAGCGTGGGCCACGAGGAGTCAGAGAATCCAAATGGAAGAAGTGTTTCTTGATTAATCCTTTCATTTGAAGAAGTAAATGTCCAAATTATCCTCCACAAAATGGCTTCCACACTAACATAAAGGGCCAGTATAACCACAGATGATATAGGCCTATCCCACTTGGCAAAAATGTTTTTAATGTTTGCAAACGTTTACTTTTGTGAAAAATGTTCTCTTCTGTTGAAAAATGTTTATAAACGTAATTTTAATGTTGTTTTTTTTTCAACGCAATAAAACGTTAGTAGTTAGTTACGTTTTAACCTAAAGATTACATTTCACAACATTTTTTTCATAGAACATTGAAAAAAACACGTTGTTTTTGGAATACAGGTTTTGAATTACGTTCAGAGAACTTACAAACCAAAAAAAAAGAATGCTTTTTAACGTGTGTGTATTTTGCCAAGTGTGTTGATTGTAGGGGTCCACTAGAATCTTCACTGAGGATTCCTCCAACAGGGATTCATGTTACGTGATTCAATTCCCTTTTTCTAGATGTCAACTAAGAAGTTATACCTTTCCTCATAGGTTTAAAATGATATTTGTTCCCCCATTTCCAAGGTTGGTCGGAATAACATCCAATAAAATGTTATGAGGCTACATAGAAAAAGAACAAAAAGGATGGTGTTATAATAGACAATATGTTATAGTCTATGGGGAATTCTGCTAGTATAACGTCATGTAACCCGTGACCAACATTGAAACCTCATATAACCAATGCTTTAGACATTTCTTATGTTTGTAAATTGTCATGATCACTCAAAAACCCTTGATTTTCATTACCAAGTCATGATGTCCTCAGGGCATGCATTAGTCTATAGTAGAAAAATGTCCCTAGGGCATGAACAACACTGTTTTAATGCCCTGGGGGCATGCATTTACTGTTAGTCGTGCAACCTGCTAGTCAACCACAGTATGCAGAATTAAAGAATATTAAGCTAATAGATGATGGATATCGGGGCCCAGGGCTGTATATACAGCATATACGGCCCCTATATTCATCACCTAATAGGTTTATACCACCATTTCCTAAATTTTGTATTAATTTCTTACCTGATATCCAAAGATTATAGCCACGAGAAGACATTTTGTAAAAGCAAGCGATACGGCCCGGGTCTGCTCTGCGCGAAGCCATTGTTTTTGTTCCTTGCCGGGAGAGGTACCGCTGTGTATACAGTCACTTTTCGTATTGAAACCAACCATGACAAATTGAGAAATTAACAGGTTCATCTCCTTAGATAGTCTAGATGATCCCTCCATACGTATTATGTCCAATATATTCAAAATAAAGAAGAATCCATTGATTTTCCAAACCGGTCCAAAATTTTCGGCGTCTTCCTCGTACGACAAGCAGTTGACCTATATCTACATCCGGGCCACTGACACACTTTCGCCGGACAAGGAGGCGGGTGGGAATGGCCGGACCGCGACTCGCTTACGATGGAAAAATCAATGGATTCTTATTTATTTTGAATATATCGGACATATCAAGCATGGAGTACTCATCTAGATTGTCTAAGGATATGTATGTTTTAATTTGAAGACTTGTCATGGTTGGATTCCATACGAAAAGTGAGTGTGAACACGGCGGTACCTCTCCCGGCAAGGAACAAAAACAATGGCTTCGTGCAGAGCGGCCACGGGCCGCGACTCGCGTACGATGGGAAAATCAATGGATTCTTATTTATATCGAAAAAAATGGAGAAAATTAGCACGCATTCCTCTTCTATGGATCGAAAAACTTCTTGGGATTTCGATATTATAACATGACAAGCTTGGAATCAAGACGAAAACATACTGCAAACATAGCACTAGGACCTCAGGTTAGAACTTATTTATTTTCGCATTGGATTTCATCACCGTTCAGTGTGGCGCAATGGCTAATGTCTTTGCCAACCAGCACTGCGGCCGGGGTTCAATTCTCCTACGAGTTGGTACGATTTTTCACATTGAAATGATGGCCAGATTGAATTTGTTTATCTGCCACACATTTCCCAAAATATTCAAAGTCCAACTTGACTTCGAAAAAGTATATACCAAAAATTCCAAAAAATGCACATGTGTGGTATATGCAGAATAATGCATGGCTAAACTGCATATAAACCCACCGGAAGTCCCGAAATCGTGGTATAAGCCCTTATAGCATATTCTGGTATTTCACTCTTTATGGGGGATGACTAGCCTATACTGTGGTATTATCACATACACCCCTAGGACCTGGTTATATAGCACAGGATTCGTTTCTCTCGAAGTTCCCCTGTGCCTTTGACAGGATTTGTACCCACATCCTCAGAACTTTTAGCCTAACGCTTTGCTGTCTGGGCCATCAGGACCCATGCATTTATAATAGTCATCGCATAGCTTAAGTTCTACATCTGGCTTTAATACTAAATAAGTGACAGAAATGTAAAATCCTCTGTGGATTCGAACCCAAGTTACCAGAACCCAAATGAGAAATACCCTGCACCATAGCACCACACTAGGAGTGACACATGCTGATGTGAGGTTAAAAGATGGTTAAGTATTTTTGCTTGGCTAGGCTTATGAATAGATAAATATTGACTACCGTAATCTCCCATGTATAAGGCGCATCTTATATGCGAGGTTTTAGTTCTCCCTGGATCCACAAGGGGGAGATCAAGACCTTCTTTTTGATATTTTACACTCCTCTGAAATCCTGGTAGGACATAAGGGATTCCATGGGGGTCCATGGGGCACTAGCTAGACATAGCCTTTTGAATTTTTAAAATCCATTGAGTAGAACAAAAGTTATGATTTTTTTGTTTTTTTTTTCTGATCAAATCCTAAAACTCTAGGTGCACCTTATAGGTGGGCTGCGCCTTATACGCCGGAGATTACAGTAAAATGGAAAACATTGCACTTCACATAGCATATTTACTCTAGTTAAAACTTGAAAATTACAGCTACCGGGTACAGGATTCGTACCCAGAGAGTGGCAATACTAACCAGAAGTACCAAACACTTAGGGAGTGATCATTTTTTAACAACAGGGGGGGGGGGCTGGTGGGTTTGAGGGGGGGGTCAGAATTTTTTCAACCCCTTGACCAGGGGGGGGTCAGATTTTTTTCAATACCTCTGATGGGGGGGGGTCAAAATAATTTCACCTGTTTTCAGTGGAAAACCCCGCGTGTTACTAAAGGCTAAAAGGGGACTTTCGCGCGCGATTTTTGTCCCTTATGGGGGGGGTGAAAAAATTTTACCCCCTCAAGAGGGGGGGGTCGAATTTTGTTTTCACGCATCCGCGTGCAAACCCACCAGCCCTCCCCCCCCCTGTTGTTAAAAAATGATCACTCCCTTAGTGCCCATGGTGTCTCAGTTATGTGTCATGCAGAGGGTGTTTTACTAACTTGTTGGATAGATAAATCTCAAAAGGAGGCTCCACTCTTCAAGCAGATTTAAGAACTGTTCTATTTCTATGACAGGACACAAGGAATCTGTTTGATTATCATTAGGAGGGTTATACATACATAATATCCTACATGGGCCATTATAAGAGAAATAGGCCTGTAATAAGCTTACTGTACAAATTCAGTCTATGAAAGCGGGATGTACCGTATTTCCTCGAATATAAGCCTGGCCTCAAATAGAAGCCTGCCCCGTTTATAAGCCTGGTCAAAAGGGTCACTGGGTCCAATAGAAGCCGGGCCCCGAATAGAAGCCTGGGTATATGTTGTGGGAACACAATTTAGATCAATTAATTTGTCATAAGTTGGCATTCAAGTGAAATGTTTTCACATACCTTCCACAGGTTAATTGTAAAATGACCACCGAGACATATTTAAATGGGCATAAAGTTATATTATGTGCTTTAGCATCATACCTTCCACAGGCTAATTGTAAAATGACCACTGAGACATATTTAAATGGGCATAAAGTTATATTATGTGCTTTAGTATCAGGGAATTGCAGCATATTTGTTCTATATCATGGATTAAAACTCAGCAATATGTCAAAGAAACAGAGTTAATTTCTGAGTGAAATTAATACAAGCCTGCCTCAAATATAAGCTGCCCCCAATATAAGCCTGGTCAATTTGCCACTTGAGATCATTATAAGCCCGGGCTTTTAATTGAGGAAATATGGTATTCAGATACCGGTATTATACTCCATTGGGCCTCAAGTCAATATCATGTATTGGAGCTACGGGTAATTGTCCTTGGCTCCAATACAATCATGATATTGCCTTTCGGCCCCCATGGAGTATATCTCATACATACCAGGGACTGGCAGGTGCACATAATGGTAGCATCGAGCTAACACTAGCTTGGACAGACCACCCCCCTTCCTCCTACTGTACAAAGTGTAGGGCTAACAAACTTCATGACCCCCTCCCCCCTATGGTGTTACATAATATTTTAACGCCCCCCCCCCCCAAGCTTTTCCTATGTCAAGCATCGGAAAATGACCCGGGAAAATGACGCCTGCTGAGCGCGAAATGGACGCGCCTCTCCCTGGCGGAGCGGCAGAATACCACAGGGTCATAGCCAACGTAACAAATTGTTTCCTGTCGGGTTTTGCGTTATGAAACAGTGAGGTAATCTATAACGAGAAAAGGTGCTAATGGAAATGGATCTCGGTTTGTACCCAGTATAAAAATATGCTAGATGTAATAGCAATTAGTTACTAAGATATAATAATAAAGAAAATCAAGTTAATGTCCGGAACTATGTTTCTAGAAAGGCGACAGATCTGCTGCAGATTAAAAGTCTCTGAGGTAAATGTTCCTGACATCTGTCTCCCCATTCAGATTGTTTAAGTATCGGTAGGTGGCGTTCTCTGGTGATTTGTTCTTGTACTAGAGTTAGGGGCTCGCCTCTAGAGAGCCAATCAAAAGCACGCTTTATGACCTTGACCCTAACTTCCTGACAGAAGAATCGCTCTTAAAGCACATTCTATGAGCTAGTCTCTATTGAACTATGCAGAAACATCTGTTTGGAGAGTCAAACAAGCACCTGCTCCCAGCGGGGCTCACAGGGCGAGCGAAGTTGAGATCCAGCTGTCGTCGTGTGGACCTTGGGCTTGGAGCTAAACAATGTTGTCCAGATTTGCCAGAAACGTGGTCCTTAATGTAAGTAATCATGCATGATTTTATCACGAAAGTCGTATTCTGTATCAAGTCTGTATTGTTGCCTCTCAGGACTAGAAAATATCACGATCTATACACTTGAAAGCGAGGCAAAATCTGGTTGAGATTGCGGCGTCCTTCTTTTTTGTGGGGGCCTGGAGGGTCTGACTGCGCTGAGTGCCTGAGCCTGAGGCTGAATTGCACACACTGAGTAACTCGACCTGTCTGTTGGATAGGGGATGCGTATAGCTCACTGACACTCACACACCTAGACACCCATCCTATTTTGGTAACAGGTCAGGACATGGTGTATCCACCATGCTTGCCACCTGGCACTGACGCTGTTATAGCAGCCACTGAATTTCTCTTCTACAAAAACCCCTGCTTAGACGTAGGGACAAATGAAATGTCTTATCCCTCATAGTCTATATAGTGGTGTTAGGTAGGCCCAATAAAGCAGAGCCAGACCTGAAGATTGACCTGTGCTTTATCCTTCAAAATACCGGTAGTCAAATCCTAGATATGGTGGCATTAAATCACAAACTGGGATAGGCAGCTGGTCTTGACTCTAGCCCAGGTAGCACAGAGACATTGGCATAACGTTGGGCCAACGTTGGCCCAACCATCGGCTTTACATAGGCTGCCCATCCTGCCTACGTAGGCCCGACGGTGCCAACCAAATGCCAACGTAGGCCCAACGTTGGCTTTTGGTTGGCAAACATCAGCATTGGCAAATGGTCGGCCAGGGGCCGACCATTTGCCGATGTCCTGCCAACGTTGGGCCAATGTTGGCATTTGGTTGGCAAATGCCACTGGTCGGGCCTATGTAGGCCCGATGGGCAGCCAACGTTGGCCCGATGCGTCGGGCCAACGTTGGCAAATTTTTGTGTGCTACCTGGGAGTCCACCCCTCAACTCAAGGAAGTCCTATGAGGCCCTACAGGCCTTAGGACGTTAAACAAATTAATGAATCGATCAATCAATTTCTACCCCTCAAAACCTATACGGACTTAGCAGGTTTAATTATTAGCCAATGAGAGAACTCCAATCTATTCACTGCGGTCCTTCGGGGGCCAACTGGTACCCATCTGATAGGTCTTATCAGTAGAAATCGCTGGTAACAAGCTCCAGCAATGGCGGCGCCCATGGGACAACCTGCTACCTCGGAATATAATCATATAATAATGGCCTTTAAGTGACACATAAGACTGACATATTGACCATACTTTATCCCTTCAAAGTCTTTATAGTGGGTTCATGTGGCACATCAAGCTGACATATTGACCAGTCTTTATCCCTCAAAGCCTATCTAGTTGCTCCAGGTATCACCTATGACTCAAATATGACTTCAAACTGTACATTGGTGTAAGAGAAATCCATAATGGATAATAATGCGTGACCAGCAGTGCCGACAATGATAGGATATGTAAAGTAATTTAATAGAGAGGCGAAGAAAAAGGCAGTAAGGCAAGACAAAGTGATTAGGGTAGAGTGACCTTGAGTCGTCCATGTACCTTGAGTCGGCCACTTTGCATGTGTAAAGTGCCAAATGTAGATAATCAATGACCACCTTGGAGAATTTTAATTAATTTATATTGATAAAAGATGGTAAGATGCTGCACCTGCTATCCTCATCTCTGGTTATTGTTGTTCTATCACCTTCAACAGGCTGTCAATGTCAGTATGTTTGGGATTATATCCATGCAAATAGGGAGGGTTTTTTTATGCTTTGCAAGCCACTTATATTGAAATTCATCTAGTAAATTAGGAAAAACTTATAATGATGTCGTAGTAGTCAAGGAACATAGTTAACATTAACTTAATATTGTAGATGGATAACGTTCACACCCTGTCAATTATCAGTAAACTGGAAATCTGCCCTTTCCTTGCATCAAGTACAAAATAGACACTCTCCTACACAGTAGTTGATTCATGATATCATGTGGCCGACTCAAGGTACTGATGGCTGACTCATGGTACTGGTGAAGAAAAATACACGTCACTTCCCTAATGAAGACTTAAAGGGCCTGATGGACATGGGTGTAAGAGTTTTAAACTTATTTTCTGGAAAGACAAAAACTTCTGGATAATTTCCACACCCATTTTTTTATACTACCTACAAGTTAGCCTACTATAGCAGATATCCTAGAAAAGGTTGAAGGTTGCACAGAGGTCCAAGTGGACGACTCATGGTCACTTTACCCTAATGTTTATTGACAAACAAAATGAGTTGATGGCGTGTTCCACAGGAATTAAGGTATAAATTGTGATGTTCAGGTCCATAATGAGATTTGAGACAGAAGGCTTGATGGCTCCAGTCGAGAGATGAAGGAGATAAACTTCCGAAATCCCATCTGAAAATGAAAGAGATAATTAGTTTAGGACCAGTAGAACTGGAGGGATTAATGATGAATAATGGGAAGAAGAATATTAGATTAGGACATAACTACCGTAAACTCCCGCGTATAAGACGCGTCCTCTACGTCAAACAAATGCCTTGTGCGTCTTATAGGATGTACTGAAATTGGGGTGCGTCTTATACGAGGGGTAATTTTACTATAGAAATGTACTGAATTTACAAAATTGCGCCCTAAGAGGTGCGTCATACGTGAAAATGCTTCTGCTGAGTTTGGGGTGCGTCCTTTACACGCAGCGCGTCTTCTACGCGGGAGAATACGGTACTTTACAAAGTTGAGTAATAAAAGGGAAATAAATATGAGATGGTGATGTCATGAGACAAATACATGTCTCTGCGCAGGCGCGCCGAGATGACAATAATCCTTGAATAACATATTTGTGGAATTCAGAGTTGGAGACAGGGAGTTCGTTCAGAGGGAGCATGGAGACAGCATTGAAAGTTGGGCACTCATATCTAAGCTAACTGTTAACAGCTAGATACCATTAGATCACAACAGGGAGTAGCCTACACATGTTAAGGAAAGGAGCATTATAGTAGTGGAGATTCAACATGCACTTTTGGTGGTAACATCCTCACCTTTCATAGCTGAGTAGATCTAGAAGTTACTCAGACATAAGAAGTTGGGACTTAGAACAACACTGCCTGGGAATGATAGGGTTTCAACTTATGAACTTAATACAAAATGGAGATAGGAATTAATAGCAGTAATCGACGGACTCCAGGCCTGAGAAGGGCCTCTCCCTCTCCATGCAGGGATCATCCCTGTGTGGACTTAGGATACACATTAAAGTTGGACTATCATAACAACTATTAAGACTCTCTATGTGAGTACACTGCATTGTTTAATTAGAGGTTGAATTGGACCAAACTTGCCTGCTGCCTTGCCTGCTGTGTGATAATGTGATTTTAGGAAGTGGGAGTTATTGCTGGTGAGCCTTAATATGAAAAGGAGATAAAGGTTATTATGATCTGACTGTATTAACTAGAGGATATGACGGAGTGTTAATCATCGGAAAGGTGCCAGAGTATTTGATGAACCATTGTACCCTTGTTGTGCTTGACGTGTTAGTAGCCGAGGAGAGGAATCAATAAAAGTCTTCAGTCAGGAGGTATCTCTCACTGGTTTTATTTGAGTAGGATCACTGCACAGCTTGATATGTGTACTGGGCTGAAGTAGTGGCACACTCTACCATTTACAAGGAGCTAGCTCAAACCCCAAAATGTACTTTGTTGCATCTATATGCAGCGATTAGAAAACAAGGCCAAAACAACACCAAATTAATAGAGTAAACACACAGTACAAAACTACCATACAAATGTCTTTATCCCTCAAACTTAAGCATATATAGTGGGTTCATGTGGGTCATCATACCTACATATTGACCTTAATCCCTCAACGCCTACATAGTCATAGTTGTGATTCCAGGTATCACATATCACTCAGATATGACATCAAAGCTCAAAAGTCTTTATCCATCAAAGCCTATTTATTGGTTTTAGTCCTATGTGATACCTGGTCTAAATATGACATCAAAGCACAAATGGCAAGCAGATTTAATAGTTTAGTTCCTTGATGGCCCCTGGACGTAAAACTAAACAAACAAACAAACAAACTGAAAAAAAACTCGAGCACAATTATAGATTTAAAAAGTGTATACCACTTCTGGCCCCTCTAGGGGGGGGGCAAAAAATTGTGGAAGAGGCAATGTGCAAAAATTAAGATTTCTAGGGCAAAATCCCCCTGTGGAGTGGGGACCTTCATGTGAGGGCACGAAGGAGCAAAATAACTTCATTGGGAGTCTACAAGGAGAAATCTCCTTCCATACTGACAGTGGGCATACCAGATTCGTAAAAGGTGACAAACTTGTGTCTTGGGGTGAGCATGTGGGCAGCTGGTGTCCATATGCGCGGGCCCGGGCTTACATGCTTGTCTTTTGCCATGGGATTCCCCCTCAGTGAACCACGTCTGAGTGGTCAAAGGCTGTGGTTTGTCTGGCCCTGCCTATGGGACCAGGCAAATAAAAGAACACTTGCTATCCTCCGAAAAGAGTAGGGGAATGAAGCCCCGGTAGCGGTTTTCCCCCTCGAACCTCCTCATAGATTCGGTCATTCATCTCATAGATTCGGTCATTCATAGATTCGGTCACTGCTGTGTCGGGCAAGCAGCATATAAATACCTGTCCAAAAAGAAAAGAAAGGACTTAATGTCCGAGAAACCTTGAACAAACTAAACAAACAAACAACAAATCTAGGGCAAAAACAGGACATTTGATGCGCGAGATAGTGAAAAAAAAAATCCATGTCTCGATAAGTGCCAAAATATCAGATTTTCCCCTGAAATTTCCAAAAAAAGAGTTAGGGTAGGGCCAAAAAAATAGGGTAGCTAGCATTACCTAAACATAACAGATTTTTTTTAGGCCTTATAGTCCATGGCCCCCTTAGGGTTAACTGTCAATGAAAAAGTAGTTAAATGGTGTTTTGGCTTACTTCAGTAGAGCATAGTAGCGACTTCATTATCTATGTGTATAGCTGCATATTACAAGGATGGGAACTGCATGACTTGGCATAAGAGAGCATGACTGCGCATGACTTAGTCAGGACCATAAAGTAACATCTGTATTCTTTACTGAGACCTTATTGACAGATATCTCAATTTACTTTGTGTTATAATAGAAAAGAAATGATATCATATTTTTAAATGTGCATGGCCATGAAAAAGAAATCCCTGCCCCTTCCACATTTTTTCCCCACCTAGAGGGGCGCACAATGTGCATACACTCTTTAAATCTATAATTATGCACAGGCTTTTTCATAGAAAACTATTAAAATCCGCCTGCCATTTGAGCAACTATATAGGCTTTGAGGGATAATGTCTGGTCAATATACATATAGGTCTGCTTTGTTACCTTAACCAATATATAGGCTTTGGAAGATAAGACATTTGTGTTTTGATGTCTATTTGAGTCATATGTGATACTTGGAGCAACTAAATAGGCTTTGGGTGCTAAAGACTCAATATGTAGGTCTGCTTTGTTACCTAAAACAGATACATAGGATTTGATAGATTAAGACATTTGTGTTTTGATGTCATATTTGGGTCATTTGTGATACCTGGAGCAACTACCGTAATCTCCCGTGTAGAAGACGCCCTGCGTGTATAAGACGCACCCCAAACTCAGCAAATGCATTTTCGCGTATAAGACGCACATTTTAAGGCTCAATTTTGTAAATCCAGTACTGTTCTATAGTAAAATTACCCCTCGTATAAGATGCACCCCCAACTTGAGGAAATCCTATAAGACCCAGTAGGGATTTGTTTGGCGTAGAGGACGCGTCTTATATGCGGGAGTTTACGGTATGTAGGATTTGAGGGATAAAGACTGGTCAATGTGTATGTCTGGTGACCCAAATGAACTCACTATAATGTGAGCCAGCAAGCAGAAATGGATTTTTTTTCTGAGTGGTAGCTTAGTGGAGTGAGGACCAATATCAACTAGCCCTGTCGAAATCGAAGCAAGCAGAAATGGGGGTTCCTGCGGGATTTACCGTAATCTCCCGCGTATAAGGCGTGTTTTATATGAGGGGTTTTACCGTAGTCTCCCGCGTATAAGGCGCACCTCGCGTATAAGGCGCACATAGAGTTCAAGAATAATGTCAAAAACATAAAAAATTCATAATTTTGGTTCTACTGAATGTATTTTCAAGCTATGTGTAGCTAGGGCACCCCACATCCCCTTCGACCCCCCTATGTCAGATTTTGTTAGGGGGGAGTTAGGGGGGAGTGTAAGTTAGGGGGGAGTTAGGGGGGAGTGTAAGATATCAAAAGAAAGCTCTTGGCATCCCCCTTGTGGATCCAGGAAGTCCTAAAACCCCTCGTATAAGACGCGCCTTATACGCGGGAGATTACGGTAGTTCTCCCTGGATCTGCAAGGGGGACACCTAGACCTTTATTTTGATATATTACACTCCCCCTAGGTCCTAACAGGACATAAGTGGGTGCAGGGGGGGGGGCTGGGGACCCTGGCTATATATAGCTTTTTGAATTTTTAAAATCCATTGAGTAGAACAAAAGTTATGAATTTTTTATTTTTCTGATCAAATCCTAAAACTCTAGGTGCGTCTTATAGGCGAGCTGCGCCTTGTACGTGGGAGTTTACGGTAGTACCTTTTTTAGCAACCTGGGGGCACCACTCTGGGCTAGAATAGGAAAAATATGCCTAAAACTGCTATAAGTTACATTTTTATGGAGAATTCAATGATTTTTGATAAAAAAACATTCTATTTCGGGTGGAAAGGTTCCAAACTTTGCATATAAAAAGATCGTTTTTGGGCCTAAAAAGGCATTTTTGTTGATTTCTATTGCCATGGAAACATGATTTTCATTCTTTATAGGAAAATCAATGATACCATTTGAGGGATTGTTTCACCAGGTTTACTCTGGTGAAAACAGAACGAAAATGCCATTTCTAGATCAAAAGTTATAGGCAAAAGAATAAAAAATTATGCTAATCAGCATAAATTATGCTAATTATAGATGTTTGTCTTGACCAATTAGGCATAGAGCTTATTGCCATTCAGAAAATGGTCATACCTGCCCATATTTAGCAAGCCATTCCTCAAAAACTAACAGGAGTATCTTCTCTTGCAATATATCACTGAAAAGCTAGTGATCTGAATTTTAAAATTGACTTTTAGCATGCAGCACCCTTTCTCCTTGCCTCTACAAATATAGGCTTTGAGGGATAAAGACATTTGTAGTTTGATGTCATACCGTAATCTCCCGCGTAGAAGGCGCGTCTTCTACGCCAAACAAAATGCTGCTTGGTCTTATACGCGGGAGGGTAATTGCCTTGAGTTGGGGGTGCGCCTTATACGCGGGTTTTTCCAACATCTCATTTGGGAAAATGCGCTGATGACAGCTTGAACTCATAGCGCCAGCACCGCAGCAGACCGGGAGGTGTCGATGCGCTCGCCGGGGATAAGGCCCACCATGCGCCGGTGACGGCTTGAACTCATAGCGCCAGCACCGCGGCAGACCGGGAGGTGTCGACACGCTCGCCGGGGATAAGGCCCACCATGCGCCGGTGACAGCTTGAACTCATATAGCCAGCAGCGGGGCAGACCGGGAGGTGTCGACGGGCGCTCAGCGGGTTTGACGCCGACCGTGTGCCGATGACAGCTTGAACTCATATAGCCAGCACCGCGGCAGACCGGTCGCTGTAGATTTGCTCGCCGTTTTTTTACGCCGACCGTGTGCCGATGACAGCTTGAACTCATATAGGGGGGTGGGGAGGGGGGGGCGCCTTCTACGCAAAACAGCCCCCCTGTGAGTTGGGGGGGCGCCTTATACGCGGGTTTTTCCGGAAATCGATCCAGAAGAGGTACGTGCGCCTTCTACGTGAAAAGGCCTTCTCTGAGTTGGGGGGGCGCCTTCTACGCGAGCTGCGCCTTCTACGCGGGAGATTACGGTATTTGATTCATAGGTGATACCTGGAGCAACTACCATAATCTCTCCCTTATAAGACATGTCTTATATGCGAGGATTTGGCTCTCCCTGGATCCACCAGGGGGGCACCAAGAGATTTCTTTTGATATGTTACACTCTCAGTAAGTGATAATATAATATGGTTGGATACAGGAGGTCGGTAGATAGGCTTTAAGGGATAAAGACTGGTCTACATATCAGTCTGATGTGTCACTTAAAGGCCATTAAATATAGATTTTGAGGGGTAGAGACCAGCTGACTATCCCAGTTTGTGATTCAATGCCACCATATCTAGGATTTGAGGGATAAAGACAGGTCAATCTTCAGGTCTGCTTTATTAACCCGAAAGGGGTTATAAGAGCCGTTAAAAATGCAACTTTTAAGACACTACTAACAGTTTGAAAAACTAAGACGCTTTTAGCCCTATGTTAAATCCCATAGGAGGGAAAAAAAGCCAAAAGCTCAATTTTCCAGCATTTTTGGACAGAAGTGGTGCAAATAATTGATGAATGTTGATGAATTTGCCGTCATTCGATCCGCGCGCGTCTCCATTCTCGCAAACATTGCGGTTATTCATTTTTTTTTTAAATAATTCAATGTTATAATATAGAAATATGATAAAGTATGGCAAGAGGATCCAATTTGAATCGATATGTTTTATTAAAAACATAAAAAATTACGTCTTCACGCTGTTGTTAATTCGCATCCCAAACCCCGTGGTGGTGCATATTGAGCCAAATACCCATGGAAATTGTGTCGTGCATGCACAGAGATAACCAAAATGCAAAATGGCGGACAGCGAGACGCTCAACTTATGGTGCCATCGAAACTGCTCGATTATAACAAAATGGAGGAGAATCATAGTGTCTCATGCCTTTTTATGGTTAATATGAATCCTTATTCAAGACCTGCTACTGTTTTGCAATGCTTAAATCGCCAAGAGAGGAGTTATTCGCCAATGAAATATATGAGCGATAATGGATGCATTCTCCATAGGCTTAACCATTGACAGTGATAACGCTTGAAGAAAACATGAGGTTGGTATCAGAAGGGGCCTAAAAGAAGAGACTAAGTGCCCTTTCGGGTTACTTGTATTGCAAAATGCTATCCTATATTCACTTAACACCACTATATAGGCTATGAGGGATAAAGACATTTGTGTTTTAATGCTGTATTTGAGGGTTAAAGACTCATGTATGTCTTTATCCCTCAAATTAGTGCTGATTTGAGGGATAAAGACAATTTGAGGGATAAAGACCCACCCAACAAGGTCTCTGGCCGGCTGTCATCAAATCCCACCCTCCTGACATAGCAAGTTTTCAATGAGTTAATTGTAAATAATGGTAAATCCCATTTATTTCCATCAACAAGGATAGTTATATGATAAATGTAGGGCAGCAGTAAACAAATTTAACTCTGGCTGGTTAGAAACCCTCATCTATTTAAGAAATACCCTACGGCATAGCTACCACTATTATTTTTACAATTTGTTAGCTGAAAAATTGTGGTATCATACTATAGCTAACAGGAAAATGAGATTTCTTCTGAGGAACGTGGTGAGTATTCCCAACACTACACTCTGAATAAGTGTTCACACTGTGAATATGATTAAGAGCTGATAAGATAGGGAACAGCATGTCCCTAGAAGTTGGTCTTACCTAGGGACATGTTACCTAGGACAGGTTATGTCTTACCAGTAGACTAGATTTTACCCCAACCAACGAAATTCAAAATAATGGTGGACCCACTGGGCGTCCATACTGAGACCTCTATCTAAAGTAACCCATTGCCTTGGTTCTGCATTGCATCAGCTGTTGGTGGCTTGTAATAGTTGTATATAGCCTACTCCAGTAACGGTTTACAGAAGTCAGACGTTACAGTTGACCTTAAATAGACATTATGTATGAAAACATAATTATCGTGGCGAAATATGTCTTGAAGGTAGAAGCCTGGGCTTTCAGGTACTGGAAATTTTGTGCCATAATAAATATATGTCCCCAAAATCCGTCATTGTACAACTCATTTCCACTGGGGAGAGAAGGAAATTAATTAAATTGATATTTACATGTATTCTGTTGCATATTTGAAAAAGGTTTAAAAGAAATGAGTTGGCTTATTTCAGTTAACATTCAGGGGGCTTCTTATATAAAGTATTCTCTGCTTATGAAATGCAGGTCACCCACGTGGTCCTGAGACACGTTCATGTATATGTTTGTGTTCAGTCTTTTGACCTCTTCTCAATGGGTCTCCTGACCCAAACGTGGGATCACCTTGTGCACATATTGGGTTGGTGCAACTTGGCAGCTGTTCAGATTTACTCCAAGGATTTTTTATAGTGAGTCTAGTGTGGTATAACTGACATTGAACTACGTCAACCTGATGTAAGATGCACAACTAAAAAAATGAGACCGGTTCTGGAGTTCTGGGAATGGCCCGCAGGTACTATAGTACCTCGTGTATGAGGCGCACCTCACATAAGGGTATGAGGTAGGCACTTACCTAATTTTTCAAGACTTTATTCCATGAAGCTTATCTAATGAGCAATGGACAGATCTTGAGAAAAGAAGTGGATTTGCTTTTTTAATGAAGTCTTTATGCCAATTTAAAGTGGAATTATGACCAGCCATAGTTAAGAATTTAATTTGGATCCAATTCTGTGATCAAGCAAGATGAATGCAATGTAGACTACATCACTGAAATGATTATTTTGTACAAGTTTCCTTTGATATAAAGCAAGATTTACCCCCAAGAATGTAAATAATGATACATTTCATTATAATCAAACAATCTAAAAGGAAATTTTTCATGTCATCTTATCACGCGAAGTGCGCACTCTGACAGAATAATGGCAGAATATTGTCTTTGACTCAGGATATTTAAATGATCATTACCGTAATCTCCCGCGTATAAGGCGCAGCCCGCGTATAAGGCGCACCCCAAAGTCAGGGAGGCCTGTTCCGCGTATAAGGCGCACCTCTAAGGGCAGATCTTTGTTAATTTAGTACTGTTCTATAGTAAAAATACCCCCCCTATAAGGCGCACCCCAAACTCAAGGCAATGTCCCTCCCACGTATAAGACTCAGCAGCATTTTGTTTGGCGTATAAGACGCGCCTTATACGCGGGAGATTACGGTACTTCCATTTAAAATGTCATAACAACTTCATTTAAAAAGCAAAATCTTCATCATATTTATCAATTTCCCAGTATATAAAATGTATAGTATGAAGTCTTAATTGATATTTAAGTGCTCAATATGGGGGAGGTGGGGAAAAGTGTACAAAGTAATCTCGCCCAAAAAGTTTGCAGGGTCTGTCAAACATCCTGCAGGCCCTTAGAAAAATAAAAGCTATAGATTTTCTAAATCATTTTTAACCATAGAACAGGTGGGAACCATTTATTTTATGTGCTCTGTGATCTTCTTATCATAAAATGGTTCTAACTTTTTGGTTGAAATTCAATGGGGTCAAAGCCCAACTTCCCTGCATTCAATCTTATATAAAAAATGTTCATTTTGAAGGGCTATCCAAGGCCATTAAAATGAGCCCATGATTGTTAAGATCATCTAATAAATAGATTCAGAATGAGCTTCCAAAGAAAGAAGAGTTAAACACTCCCCAGTTTCAGCTTTATCACAGTTTCACACCTCCACTGCAGCAGAATCACGCACTGGGGGTATTTCAGTGCCTATATGAGGCACACCCTGAAACAAATGCTATAAGGAGACGCACCTGGGGCATGATTTTTCAAAATCTTTGGTACCAATAAATTACTGAAAGTACTTTTCCTTTAAGGCACACCCTGGTTTTGGGAAGTTTTGGAAAGTCAGAGTAAGCCTTTATAGTGGGACTCATCGATACCTACCATATTGATACGTCGCCATTTACAAAGCATCGATTATCGCATCGATACAGTCTTTATTTCTCTAATAGTACAGATTTAGACCTTTCAGAAACTGTAAGAATTTTGAAAATTCCTACTAGAACCAGAGTTATTGAACAAAATACCTGGTGATATGAAAAAAAAAAATCAAGTATAAAAATATTCAATGACTTCAAAAATTGTTTTTCAAAGCTTCACTTTCTTGCCGAAGAGAGGAAATATACAAGTGGCTCTATCATTTGTTCTAATTGGAGTATTTGAACAATTCCTTCAATGTTAGAACGTCCAGATCAAGGCCAGTTTGGCCTGTATAATGATACCCCTGTAGTCGATATATTTGAGATATCGAGATAAAAATAGTGGTAATCAAAATCGAAATGAATTGGATATCAATGACAGTCCTACTTTATAGACTCATGTATAAGCCGTGGCATATATGTGAGGTAATGCGGTAGTACCGTAATCTCCCGCATATAAGACGCGAAACAAAATGCTGGGAGGTCTTCTAGGATGTACTGAAATTGGGGGTGCGTCTTATACGAGGGGTAATTTTACTATAGAAATGTACTAATCATGCCTTTGCTGAGTTTGGGGTGCGTCTTATACACGCACCGCGTCTTCTACGCGGGAGATTACGGTACTACAGGTAGTAGACCATTGCATCATTTCTACTGCTCTTAATTCAACTTGTATTTATACCCAGCTAACGGGATAGGTTTAACCAAGGACTCTTGAAGGGGCAAAAAGTACCCAAACAAACTAGTGTTACTATTGAATGGGTGTGAGATCACTGGTCAACAGTTCAGGTTAAGGCAAGCCCTTATACAAATTCTGTATACCGCTGCCTTTGTGCAAGTAGGTTCAATGTTGTAGCTAACATTTTTTTTTCAGTGTTTTAACATCTATTGACCCTTATCTTCCTACTATGAAAGTACTAAACTTTATGATATGTGTGCCTACAGGCCCCAGTGCAATATTGTTGTATCAACTTGGTGCTAAAGTAGTCGGAACAGTTCTTTTGCCTCTCCAGCGAAACTTTTAAAAATGCAGTCAAAACCTTCTTGCACTAAGCCAATGATATTGTATGGGTCAGCACTAAAGAGCCAGGTGGTCGTTCAATAACGGTAGGTGCCGGTCTTGAATGACTGCTGTGGGGAATGCATATTGAAAAAAATACGGTATTCAACATGTTGAGCATATCCCCCTTTGGTTTACATTAGAAGTGATCCAATGCTGTCCATATTGTAGCACCCCTTTAAGACATTCTTCGCAAACGGTGTGTTGATAATGGTAGTTACATGATAGTGCACTGGAATATGGTCAAATGATTAATTGGCCTTATTTGTTCGCCAAGGGTAATATACAGTGCCTTTGAAGTCACCAGTTGCCCTATTACACGCCAGTATGGTAATAACAAGCTGTATATGGGAAATACCGTAATCTCCCGCGTATAAGGTGCGTCTTATACACCAAACAAAATGCTGCTGGGTCTTATATGCGGGAGGTAAATTGCCTTGAGTTTGGGGTGCGCCTTATAGGGGGGTATTTTTACTATAGAACAGTACTAAATGACAAAAATCTGCCCTGAGGGGGGGCACCTTCTACGCGAAACAGCCCCCCTGTGAATTGGGGGGCGCTGTATACGCGGGCTGCGCCTTATACGCGGAAGATTACGGTAGGTCACTTCGGTCATGAAAGTACCTACCGTATTCATTCTAACAAGCGCACATGTGCGGAAAATTAATTGTTAGATGCTCAAAACATCAATACAAAATTAATTTTAATAAGCTCACCCCATAAAGCCTAAAAATAGTTGTTTTTGCCCTTAAAATCGTTGTTTTTGCCCTTAAAACCCCTCGCTATTGCACTGCATTTGCATGATCTGAGGTCAAAAGGTGGGGTGTGCGTTTATTAGAGCATGCGCGCTTATTAGAATGAATACGGTATATGACACCCGGTATATTTGACATTCTACTATATGCCACGATTGGTAGTGCACCAATAAAAAAAGAGGAAATTGCACATTTAGAGAGCATCTATGAGATGAATGAGATAAACAATGTACCGTAATCTCCCGTGTATAAGGCACAGCCCGCATATAAGGCGCACCTAGAGTTTTGGAAAATTCTCAAAAAAAGTGAAAAATTCATAACTTTGGTTCTACTGAATGAATTTTCAAAATTCAAAAACCTATGTGTAGGTTGGGCCACCGCGGACTCTCCTGGCCCCCCTTATGTCTTATAATGACCAAGGGGGCATGTAAGATATCCAAAGAAATGTCTTGGTGTCTCCCTTGTGGATCCAATGAGAACTAAACCCCCCGTATAAGATGCACCTTATACGTCATATATGTATGGTCAATTTTGATCTTCAAAAGTTATCAGATGGATGTTAGTGACCATTGGGACACCTCAACTACCTGATTTTATTCCTCACGATGTGTGGCAGCCATCTTGGTTTTAGGAAACAGAGGGATCCAGGTCATATATGGTCAATTTTGATCTTTCAAAGTTATGAGGGGGATGTTAGTAGTCATTGGGATACCTCAACTACCCAATGCTATTGTTTTCAATGTGTGTCGGCCATCTTGGTATTTTGGAAACACAGGAATCCAGGCCATATATGGTCAATTTTTATCTTCAAAAGTTATCAGGTTGATGTTAGTTACCATTGGGACACCTCAACTACCTAATTTCATCCCTTTCCATGTGTGGTAGCCATCTTGGTTTTAGGAAAAGGGATCCAGATCATATATGGTCAATTTTGTTCTTTCAAAGTTATCAGGTGGATGTTAGTGACCATTGGGACACCACCACCACCAATACCACCACCACACTACTCCCACCCCTCACACACATTCCTTATTTGCATATTTTAATCCAGGTATAGGTATACTCCATACTGTAGCAATGGGACAGCATTATACATGGAGAGCGAGGAAGCACCACATTCAGAGCATATATTTAAGGTTAGGTCCCTTCCAAAGGCCATTGAGTTCATATATAATGATCTTTTTTCCTTGCTTCATAATAGGAATACGCATGGCATTACAGCATTGCTGTGTTTACTTTCCTGAAAGTATGTTATAGATTAATAAATTGCAAAACACACAACATATGAAGGGCTTTTAGATTCCATATTAAAATAATATTTGTTCTGAAAATTTTGATCTAAGATCCTATTAAAAATGTAAATCAATTCTATACTTCTTAGAACATGATATGAATATGCACGGCATTACAGCTTTGCTGTGGTTACTTTGCCGAAAATATAGGATAAATTTCTAATCCGCGAAACGCACTGCAATTCAACTGCATTTAGAATTGATATTAAACTCAGAATTGATCGTCAAATTTAAATCTAGTCAACTCGAAAGAGTTATAAGAGTCGGGTAAAAAGCAGACCCATTCAATGCCTCTTAACAGAGAGAAAAAGTAAGATGCTTTTAGCCCCATGTTAAATCCCATAGGTGGTGCAAAAAAGTAAACTTTCCTGCGTTTTTGGTGTGGAGTGGTGCAAATAGTTGATGAATGTTGATGAATTTGCCATCATCCGATCCGTCTGCATGTCTCTATTGTTGTAAAAATGGTCGTTATTAATATTTTTTTTCAATTAATCAGTGTTATAATATAGAAATATGATAAACAATAGTAAAAGGATATCATTTGAATCGATATATATTATTAAAAAGATAAAAAATTACGTGTTCGCCCTGTTGTTAATTTGCATCCCAAAGCCCGTGGTGGTGCAAATTGACCCAAATAACTATGGAAATTGGGTCGGGCATGCGCACAGAATACCAAAATACAAAATGGCGGACAGCGAGATAATCGACTTGTGGGGCTATAACAGTAAAAAGATAGGATATATCCGATTCAATTCGATTGATATTGCCAAAGATGCATGGATTATATTCAAAAAGCCATTAATTTCAAGTTAAATCGATAGAATATATCATTTCTCCGTCGAAAATGCTACTTCCGGCAAGGAGGGGTCGCGTATGCGCACAGAACATCAAAACGCAAAATGGCGGACAATGAGACAATCGACTCATGGTGCCATGCAAACTGCTGGATTATAACAAAATGGAGGAGAATTACACTGTCTCATGTGTTTTTATGGTTAATATGGGTCATTATTCAAGACGTCCTGCTGTTTTATAATGCTTAACTCGCCAAGAGAGGAGTTATTCGCCAATGAAATATACAAGCGATAATGGATGCATTCTCCATAGGCTTAACCATTGACAGTGATAATGCTCTAAGAAAACATGAGGTTAGTATCAGAAGGGGCCTAAAAGAAGAGATTAAGTTCCCTTTTGAGTTACTTGTATTGCAAAATGCTGTCGTATATTTTTCCTTCATCGCTGAATCATAGGAATACCATGACCTATTAAGCATCACCTTCCTCTTCATATATCCTTGTGATTGGGTATTGATTATTATCTGTTTATTTTCAGGCCGGCCAGGGGCGCCTGGGTCTGGTGGCTACTCGTGCCAAGTGGACCGGGAACGAGTCGCTCCAAGACGATGACCCGGCCATCCTTGACCTCATCAAACAGGAGAAGGATCGACAGCTGCGCGGGCTAGAGCTCATTGCCTCAGAGGTAGCTACCACTTAGATATTGTGTTTAATGAATATTTTTTAAACTGTTTTCTAATAAAGTGGGACATGTGCCTATTGCAGTTTGTGCGCATATCATATCGAATACAGTATATGTTGATTCTCTTATATTCCTACCGTAATCTCCCGCGTATAAGACGCGTCCTCTATGCCAAACAAAATGCTGGGGGGGGTCTTATAGGATTTTTTCAAGTTGTGGGTGCGTCTTATACGAGGGGTAATTTTACTATAGAAATGTACTGAATTTACAAAATTGGTACCTAAGAGGTGCGTCTTATACGCGAAAATGCATGTGCTGAGTTTGGGGTGCGTCTTATACGCGCAGCGCGTCTTCTACGCGGGAGATTACGGTAGGATTAAAGTAATTGCACCATCGGATAAAAGCTTTTCTTAATTTTTGCGTGGGTGGTCCAGAAAGGGTGTGTGTGTGGGGTGGGGGAGGGAATGTCCTATTGTGAAAATGGTGCTATTCTGTGTCAAACCACTTGGATTAAAACAACTATGTTGCCATGAATTATATGCCCTCCCCCGTCAAATTAGGTACCAGGTGGAGCTTTAATATGTGAGACGCCCAAAGTTGGGGGAGACACTCAGGATTTGATATAAATCAGTTTTGCTGATAAATAATGGCAAATGCTCAACCCCCAGCTGTGCCTTAAAGTTGTCCCCAAGTCTCAGGCTTTAATTTAACCTCATTTAACCTCATGTGCACAGGTCTACATGACAGTGTCATAGGAAGGGGATGTGTTAGTGGTGCCCCTAAAATGTGACAATTTACAGTATGCATTTCATTCCAGATGTACCCAAGCAGATTAAATGACAGTGTGTACTAACCTGGCATCTATCTCTTGGCTTTACTTTTTATTTTCGAGTACACAGTCTCTAATCAAAATGGCACTCTTTGTGCTGAGTCACAAAATTAGACCACTGTTGCCATTACCAAACCCATGGCCCACCAACACACAGCCTTCCAAGTATTCCCCAAGTCTCGTTTCTATGTAACCAGACTGGGAGGTGGAGTAGACCAACGAGTTGAGATCCAGTTTACAGTCGTACTTACCAGTAGTAGATTACAAAACTCACCTATCCGACTGTCATTAAGTTGACCCTGACCTTACACCCCCTCCCCTCCAACTCCCATGTCCTGGCCCCTTATACACTGGTATGGCAGGCTTCTGTAACGCATGTTCTACTGTCTGTAGTCCTTTACGGGCATCATAATGCATTGAGGCATAGCCAAGATCATGCCCATTTATCCTCATGTGCACCCTACAGGACAGTGTCATAGGAAGGGGATGTGTTGGGGGCTATCCCCGCCTATATAAATCGAGACCCCATAATCGGAATGTCATTTAAAATTTAAGTAAGCTAACATTATAAACAAGGCATTTGAAGTTGTAAAGTATCTCTAATACTATATAACATAGATTTGTCGTTCTGATACATGTATGCAGACAAAGCGTGTTGCTGCATTCATGCATCTAGCTGACTTTAGGGATGTCAGTTTACAGAATTTTGTTTCTGATTTCAGAATTTTCCATGTACAAAAAGTTAAACTGGCACAGCTGTGTGTGTCGCCATACGTTGTACAGTGTATTCATCTGTGTATCATAACTAGAATTTATTGTACAGCTTGATATATGGAAAAGGTGAAATCAGGGAAGGAGAGCCCTAGACGGAAATGAGGAGATAACCACTGATAATACTGCCGAGTATGTACCAGGTGGTCGTTCCCACAGACATGGAGGACACAAGTATTAAAGTCCAAAAAAAGCATGTCCTATTGGGGCCACCCTTAAAATATATCCATTTCCTGTCCAGAAGGGGAGATTTTCAGACCAACGTGGGAATGGGGGGGTGTATATATATATATATATATATATATATATATATATACCATTTTTTCTGGTCAGGAACATGGTAAGCAGGGGCAGCAGGAATCGGTCATTGCGTTCTAAATTTGAGGGGTTGGAAACCTTACCTAGATTTGTCTTATTCACTTGTATGTCTCAAACAAATGCAAGGGGTTTATGAGATCATTATAAACTGTAGGGCGAAATGGTCAAGTGCAGGTGTCGGGAATAAAGCACAACATCGCTGGGGCTAAATAGAATAATCCTTTCTCAGAAGTACAATCTCCCTTTCTATGAATCAACAATATCCAGTTTAAGATCGTAACGTGTATGGTAATGTGTCACCTCTAGAAAAAAAATACTGATGGATGGACCACACATTTCGGCACACATTTCAAGTAGCCGAACATTAAACATACTAATTAGACAGAAATGATATGTGTTAATTTTCACACATATTGTTCTAATGTATTGTTGTTTCGTGTATCACCATGGAGATTCCTCTCGATAAAATTGATAAACAATCTAAAGACTGTAGTATTATAATACAAGCACCCGCATCTTGATCCCTTTCTCTTCAATGGCTCAGTTTACAATAGATGCGAACATCCTCGTTTTCATGGATCTATCTTATGCCTTGTTTCTACTGTTGTGCTCTATTTTAGTACAGGTTCCTTGAGCAAAGGGTTTAGATATGTCTCATTCAGTTGTATGTCTCAAACAAACATTGGAGTTTTATGAGTGCATTATATAATAGAGGACAAATTGCTCAAATGCAGTTGTGCTAAATAAAGCACTACAGCACGGGGGATTAATAAGGATAATTCGTGTACACCTTTAGAGAAAAATACGATGAATAGACCACACATTTCTGCACATGTTTCAAGTAGGCAAACCTTAAACATACTTATATGACAACAATGAAATGTGTCAGTGTTAACTCATATTGTTTGAATGTATCATTGTTTGTAGATCATCATGGAGATTCCTCCCGATAAATAGATAAACAATCTAAAGACTATAGTATTATAACACAGGCACATATTGCACAGAGAAATTATACAGCACCACCCACATGGGTCTAGCCCCACATCTTGATCCTTTTCTCTTCAATGGCTCAGTTTACAATAGACGCGAATATCCTTGTTTTCGTGGAATTAATGTATTTGGATCTATCTTATGCCTTGTTTTCCACTGCTGTGGTCTATATATAAGTGCATGTTCCTAGATAAGTGCTTGTCTTTTTTTTTTTGGCAAAGGGTTTAAATATGTCTCATTCAGTTGTATGTCTTACACAAACACTGGGGTTTTATAAGTGCATTATAAAATAAAGGGCAAATTGGTCCAATGCAGGTGTGCTGAATAAAGTACAGCACTGGGGCTTCTGGACATGAATAAAAAGAAAAAGCCTTTCTCAGAAGTACAGTTCCCTTTTCCAAGGAATCAACAATAGCCAGTTCAAGATCATAATGTGTATGGCAACGTGTACACCTTTAAAAATCACCACCCACATGGGTCTAGCCCCCTGGGTCTAGCCCCGCATCTTGATCCCTTTCACTTATTTTGATAGAATTGATAAGTCTATAATAATTAAGGATAGATTTATCTAAGGATGTACCTTGTTACTACTGCTGTGGTCTATTAAGGGCATGTTCTTAATTTAAGTAAGTGCTGGTCTTGAATGAGCACAGGGTTCTAATATCATATGTCTCATTCAGTTGTATTTTTCAAACAAATGCAGGAGTTTTATTAGTGCATTATAAACTTCAGTAGGGCGAAATGGTCATGTGCGGGTGTGCTCGATAAAGCCTTCCAGCACTGGGGCTTATTATGAATGGATAATCCTGGACATGAAATGAAAGCCTATCTCAGAAGTACAATCCCCTCTTCTGTTAATCAGCAGTACTTAGCCAGTTTAAGTTTGCAACATTTATGGCAATGGGCACACCCCTAGAGAAAAATACTGAAGGATAGACCACACGTTTCAAGTACACACTAATAAGCAAAAAAGGATATGTGTTAATGTTAACATGTCTTGTTCAAATGTATCGATGTTTTGCGTATCACCATGGAGATTCCTCCCGATGTAATATATAAACAATCTAAAGACTGTAGTGTAGTACATGTATTATAGTATTATAACACATGCACATATTGCACAGAGAACCACCCACATGGGTCTAGCCCCGCATCTTGATCCCTTTCTCTTCAATGGCTCAGTTTAAAATAGATGTGAATAACCTTGTTTTAATAAAATTGATAAGTCAATAGAAATTAAGTATTGCATATATTGCTTTTCGTTGTCCGTCACCCCGCATCGTGATCCCTCGACAGAAATAGCCTCGATTACGTAAAATGGGACAGGAGTACTGATGTGGAACGTGTTTGTGTCTAAGATAGTTGTAAACTGTCTGACAGCCAGCCCATCCCACTTTTCTCATCTCAATAACATATGTACTGTAAACATACATATTTTTGCACAATCATATTTTTGCGCACCTGGCATAGATAGACCTTTTTGTGCAATCATATTTTCGCGCATACACAGGTTGAGTGGTACATTGAGAGATCTTTTCGCGCATATCTTATTTTCACGCACTTATGTAGGTGTGCGAAAATATGTACTGCGCAAAAAATCATACGTTAACAGTACCATAAACTGCTGCTTATACTAAATACAGTCCCCTAGAGAGGTTTCATAAAGAGTATCAGGAAAGCCAGGGTGTGGTTTTAGCATCAGGAAAGCCAGGGTGTGGTTTCTTTATGAAGGATTTAATATATAGACTGTGCTAAGAAATTACTAATTTTAGAACTACTGTAATCTCCCGCGTATAAGGCGCGTCTTATACGGGGGGTTTTAGTTCTCATTGCATCCACAAGGGGGACTCCACGACCTTTCTTTTGATATGTTACATGCCCCCTTAGCCATAATAGGATATATGGGGGCCCAGGGGGGTCCATGGGGCCCAAGTTACACATAGGTCTTTGAATTTTGAAAATTCATTCAGTAGAACCAAAGTAATGAATTTTTCATTTTTTTTGAGAATTTTCCAAAACTCTAGGTGCGCCTTATACGCGGGCTGCACCTTTTACGCGGGAGATTATGGTAGGGGTATATGTCTAAAAGTATTCTCCCAAATTAAGGGTGCAAGATTTTATGTGAGATGCGGTTTATAACTGAGGTTTTACGGCAGCATGACCTACTCATAAGGTCACCTTGGGCTTCTCATCCCAACAAAATACATGTATCATTGTATGTGATATGGATACGAGAAATATATATTAAATGTGGGTTAAGTATCGATATATGAATATCATTAGTTAGGGGAAAAATACTGTAAGGGAAATTAATCTCTCTTTTTTTTTCTCTGCAATGATTTATCAAAAACGTGTCCCCAATGCCCTTCTATATTACATTTGTATATGATGAACAATGCCTGTTGGTATGAACAAGGACAACGGTGATATATAAGTTAACTTATACAAACATGTCAATTGGGAGTAAACAACAAACCTTTAAGGGCTGTTAATGCATTTATTTATCATGCCAAAAGATACATGGATGTAATCCTAGCGAATAGACTAGCTGGCATTTCATAGAGGCATTATGTTGACTAATGGGCATGATACACTCCTTTATCTCAAGTTGAATACGAGAGCCCCATAGGCTTAACCAAGAAACTCTGTATCACACCCCACAGTGTGATAACCCTTCCCCGTATCACACTCCCTGGGAAAACATCCAAAACGGTCAAATAACTGATGATAAAATCATTTCTAATGCCAAATAAATCGAATTTTGAACATATCTGACTAAATTAACTTGAGATAAATACAAAGGAGCACTTGAATTGGTCAGCACTGAGGGTTATCACACTCGGCTTCACCTCGTGTGATAACCCTCAGTGCTGACCAATTCTCGTGCACCTTTGTCTATGTCCACGCCGGGGATATGCCACTATGGCAATGTGGTTTTACTGTAACACATAGCCTGCATACTAAAATAAATTAGCTGGGAAGAATACCAACGATGATGGACTCAATGGCCCTAAAAGGTTTAATGGTTCCAGTGCTTTAATCTTCAACTTTTTTTAGTGCATTATAACTGTTTATCGTCATAATGTAGGTATAGCGTAAGTACCGTAAAACCCCGGTCATAAGCCGGGGGGGGGGGTGAGTTCAGGGAAATCCTATAAGCCGATTTTAGGGCCAAATTTTCTCTTTAATCTTTTGTATTAAAACCCCGGTCATAAGCCGGGGGTAGAGTTGGGGGGGAATTTAGAAGCCGATTTTAGTCAAAAATAGAAGTTTATGCCACCCAATATTGCATTTTATAACATTTATAAATAAGTTGGCAAAATAAAATGACATGTTCGAAGCTTAACTCGAATATGCAGTAGAGTTTGACCTCAAAAGTCCCATGTATGTTCATTTCATTGCAGACACCTTAAACGAACCACTAGTCACAAATTTGTGCAAGAGACACCCCGTGTTTACACGCTGGGATCATGAACCCTTATCTAATTTTATCAGATAAAACCTGATATCAGTCCGGTCCCAACCAGCTATAATAACCAGGAAATGCGGAGGTCTAATTGTTAATATAGATGTGCAAGAAGCATCAGGGGTGGGTAGATGTGGGGTGGTATGACCCACTTTGTTCCTGATTTTTCATAACGTCGGTTATGAAAGCAGTCCCAACTACAAAATTTGTAGTGAAGGCAAGTAGACATCCTTAATGCAGGAACTAATAGGCCCTTTTATCCATTTGAGATCTGTGGCACTTACTGGGGTACCAAGGAAATTGATATAATAACTTGTATTCTTGGTACAGATATGTTGCACATTGTACCAAATACTGTGGAAGCTAGAAACAGGTTCTGGATTTTTTCATTTACCGTAATCTCCCGCGTATAAGACGCATCCTCTAGGCCAAACAATTCCCTACTGCGTCTTTCCTCAAGTTTGGGGTGCGTCTTATACGAGGGGTAATTTTACTATAGAAATGTACTTATTGCCGTTCATTCTTAAGAATGAACGGCTATAGGAGGGGACCCATTCTTAAATACAAGCTCTCATAGTGGTGCTTCCTCGCTCTCCATGTATAATCCTCTCATAGGTACAGTATTGAGTATGCCTATACCTGGATTAAAATCTGCAAATCAGTCAAGCATAGAAGTGGTGGCAGTGGTGGTGTTGGTGGACCTGTTATTGTAGACCCTGGGTACAGTGCTGGTAGCCCTGGACACCAGGCAGAGCCATGGTATATAGTATATAGAGCCCCCCCCCCCACCCACCTCTGAATGGTGGTGGTGGCTGTGCTCCTGGGGTGGCCCCATACCTGCCTGGCACCACCTCCCCCAGCACCATGTGGTTCTCTTCTGCTGGTGGTGCGTTTCTCAGCACCACTGACTATTAACCCACTAAAGGCCACCTACATGTGTATTTATGTATACATGTACACATAAGTATGATGCACTTTTTTAGGAGTTTTAAGTGGCATGATGAATTGATGCACATTTAAACCTTTATGGATGGCATGATGCATTGATGCACACTTAGACCTTTATGGATAGCACTTTTTTAGGAGTTTTAAGTGGCATGATGAATTGATGCACATTTAAACCTTTATGGATGGCATGATGTATTGATGCACACTTAACCCCTTAGGGATGTATTGATGCACACTTATCCCTTTATAGATGGCATGATGCATTGATGCACACTTAACCCTTTAGGGATAGCATGATACATTGATGCACACTTAACCCCTTAGGGATGTATTGATGCACACTTAACCCTTTATAGATGGCATGATGCATTGATGCACACTTAACCTTTAGGGATAGCATGATGCATTGATGCACAATTAAACCTTTATGGATGGCATGATGCATTGGTGCACACTTAGACCTTTATGGATAGCATGATGCATTGATTCACACTTAACCCTTTATAGATGGCATGATGCATTGATGCACACTTAACCCTTTATGAATGGCATGATGCATTGATGCACACTTAACCCTTTATAGATGTATTGATGCACACTTAACCCTTTGTAGATTGCATGATGCATCGATGCACTCTTAACCCTTTATGGATGTATTGATGCACACTTAACCCTTTGTAGATTGCATGATGCATTGATGCACACTTAACCTTTAGGGATAGCATGATGCATTGATGCACAATTAAACCTTTATGGGTGGCATGATGCATTGGTGCACACTTAGACCTTTATGGATAGCATGATGCATTGATTCACACTTAACCCTTTATAGATGGCATGATGCATTGATGCACACTTAACCCTTAATGAATGGCATGATGCATTGATGCACACTTAACCCTTTATAGATGTATTGATGCACACTTAACCCTTTGTAGATTGCATGATGCATCGATGCACTCTTAACCCTTTATGGATGTATTGATGCACTTAACCCTTTGTAGATTGCATGATGCATTGATGCACACTTAACCCTTTATGGATATCATGATGCATTTGTGCACACTTAGACCTTTATGGATAGCATGATGTATTGATGCACACTTAACCCCGTTAGGGATAGCATGATGCATTGATGCACACCTAACCCTTTATAGATGGCATGATGCATTGATGCACACTTAACCCTTCATGAATAGCATGATGCATTGATGCACACTTAACCCTTTAGGGATGTATTGATGCACACTTAACCCTTTATAGATGGCATGATGTATTGATGCACACTTAACCCTTGAGGGATGGCATGATGCATTGATGCACACTTAACCCTTTATAGATTGCATGATGCATTGATGCACATTTAACCCTTCATGGGTGGCATGATACATTGATTTACACTTAACCCTTTAGGGATGGCATGATGCATTGGTGCACACTTAACCCTTTATGGATGGCATGATGCATTGATGCACAATTAACCCTTCATGGGTGACCTGCTACATTGATGCACACTTTAAGCATTATAATTAACCATGACAAAATAAATCACCACGGCTATGCCGTGCTTAACTGATTTCCTTAATCCATCAAATACACGCCTCATATATTGTCAATTTTAATCTTCAAAAGTTATCAGATGGATGTTAGTGACCATTGGGACACCTCAACTAGCTAATTTTATTGTTCTCCATATATGTCGGCCATCTTTGTTTTAGGAAACACAGGGATCCAGGCCATATATGGTCAACTTCGATCTTCAAAAGTTATCAGATGGATGTTAGTGACCATTGGGACACCTCAAGTACCTAATTTTATTGTTTTCCATGTGTATCGGCCATCTTGGTTTTTGGAAACACAGGGCTCCAGGTTATATGTGGTCAATTTTGATCTTCAAAAGTTATAGATGGATGTTAGTGACCATTGGGACACCTCAACTACCCAATTTTGTTGTTTTCCATGTGTGTCGGCCATCTTTGTTTTAGGAAACACAGGGATCCAGGTCATACATGGTCAATTTTGATCTTAAAAAAAAAGTTATAGATGGATGTTAGTGACCATTGGGACACCTCAACTACCCAATTTTATTGTTTTCCATGTGTGTCGGCCATCTTTGTTTTAGGAAACACAGGGATCCAGGTCATATGTGGTCAATTTTGATCTTCAAAAGTTATCAGATGGATGTTAGTGACCATTGGGAGACCTCAACTACCCAATTTTGTTGTTTTCCATGTGTGTCGGCCATCTTTGTTTTAGGAAACACAGGGATCCAGGTCATACATGGTCAATTTTGATCTTAAAAAAAAAGTTATAGATGGATGTTAGTGACCATTGGGACACCTCAACTACCCAATTTTATTGTTTTCCATGTGTGTCGGCCATCTTTGTTTTAGGAAACACAGGGATCCAGGTCATATGTGGTCAATTTTGATCTTCAAAAGTTATCAGATGGATGTTAGTGACCATTGAAAGACCTCAACTACCTAATTCTATTTTTTTCAATATGTGTCGGCCATCTTTGTTTTAGGAAACACAGGGATCCAGGTCATATGTGGTCAATTTTGATCTTCAAAAGTTATCAGATGGATGTTAGTGACCATTGAAAGACCTCAACTACCTAATTCTATTTTTTTCAATATGTGTCAGCCATCTTTGTTTTAGAAAACACAGGGATCCAGGCCATATATGGTCAACTTTGATCTTCAAAAATTATCAGATGGATGTTAGTGACCATTTGGAAACCTCAACTACCCAATTTTATTGTTTTCCATGTGTGTCGGCCATCTTGGTTTTAGGAAACACAGGGATCTAGGTCATATGTGGTCAATTTTGATCTTCAAAAGATACCAGATGGATGTTAATGGCCATTGGGACACCTCAACTACCTAATTCTATTGTTTTCCTTGTGTGTCTGCCATCTTGGTTTTAGGAAACACAGGGATCCAGGTCATATGTGGTCAATTTTAATCTTCAAAAGATATCAGATGGATGTTAGTGACCATTGGGACACCTCAACTACCTAATTCTATTGTTTTCCTTGTGTGTCGGCCATCTTGGTTTTAGGAAACACAGGGATCCAGGTCATATGTGGTCAATTTCGATCTTGAAATGTTATCAGATGGATGTTAGTGACCATTGAAAGACCTCAAGTACCTAATTCTATTGTTCTCCATATGTGTCGGCCATCTTTGTTTTAGGAAACACAGGGGTCCAGGTCATATATGGTCAACTTCGATCTTCAAAAGTTATCAGATGGATGTTAGTGACCATTGGAAGACCTCAACTACCTAATTCTTTTGTTTTCCTTGTGTGTCGGCCATCTTGGTTTCAGGATCACAGGGATCCAGGTCATATGTGGTCAATTTTGATCTTCAAAAGTTATGAGATGGATGTTAGTGACCATTGAAAGACCTCAACTACCTAATTCTATTGTTTTTCATATGTGTCGGCCATCTTGGTTTTAGAAAACACAGGGATCCAGCTGAAATATGGTCAATTTTGATCTTTCAAAGTTATGAGGTGGATGTTAGTAGTCATTGGGATACCTCAACTACCTAATTCTATTGTTTCCCATATGTGTCGTCCATCTTGGTTTTCGGAAACACAGGGGTCCAGGTCATATATGGTCAATTTTGATCTTCAAAAGATATCAGATGGATGTTAGTGACCATTTGGACACCTCAACTACCCAATTTTATTGTTTTCCATGTGTGTCGGCCATCTTGGTTTTAGGAAACACAGGGATCCAGGTCATATGTGGTCAATTTTGATCTTCAAAAGTTATCAGATGGATGTTAGTGACCATTGGGACACCTCAACTACCTAATTCTTTTGTTTTCCTTGTGTGTCGGCCATCTTGGTTTCAGGAATCACAGGGATCCAGGTCATATGTGGTCAATTTTGATCTTCAAAAGTTATCAGATGGATGTTAGTGACCATTGGGACACCTCAACTACCTAATTCTTTTGTTTTCCTTGTGTGTCGGCCATCTTGGTTTCAGGAATCACAGGGATCCAGGTCATATGTGGTCAATTTTGATCTTCAAAAGTTATCAGATGGATGTTAGTGACCATTGTGACACCACCACCACCAATACCACCACCACACTACTCCCAACCCTCACACACATTCCTTATTTGCATATTTTAATCCAGGCATAGGTTAACTCCATACTATAGCAATGGGACAGGTTTTTACATGGAGAGCGAGGAAGCACCACAATCAGAGCATATATTTAAGTATAGGTCCATTCCAAAGGCCATAGAGTTCATATATAATGATCTTTTTTCCTTGGATCATAATAGGAATATGCACGGCATTACAGCATTGCTGTGTTTACTTTCCTGAAAGTATGTTATAGATTAATAAATTGCAAAACACACAACATATGAAGGGCTTTTATATTCCGTATTAAAATAATATTTGTTCTGAAAATTTTGATCTAAGATCATATTAAAAATGTTGTAAATCAATTCTATACTTCTTAGAACATGATATGAATATGCACGGCATTACAGCTTTGCTGTGTTTACTTTGCCGAAAATATGGGATAAATTTCTAATCCGGGAAACGCACTGCAATTTAACTGCTTTTAGAATTGATATTAAACTCGGAATTGATCGTCAAATTTAAATATGAAATCCTAATATCTTGATCATAGATGACAGATCCTAAATTCAATCCTCTCAATTGCATCCTTAACACGGGCCTCTTGATCATAGATCTTAGATCCTAAATTTTCAATTGAATCCTTAACATAATCTCCTAACCATTGACCCCTTGTCTTACAAATTTCAGCATTAAAATGTGCGTCTTGTACGCGAAAATGCATGTGCTAAGTTTGGGGTGCGTCTTATACGTGCAACGCGTCTTCTGCGCGGGAGATTACGGTACTTGTGTAAGAACACTACCCTATCTCGCCTTGGCAAAGGATAGAAGATGAGAAGGGTTTGCATTAGTATCTACTGTAACTGCCGGTTTAATCCCTGGGTTTTGATAAGCACCTATCATTGAATAGACACCAGGGAAAGAGTAAAATTGAAAACATATCATTGCATTGAGGCCTGGTATTAAAAGTATTATTTTGGTCGTGTATCGTAAGGAGGTGTTGATTAAAAGAAGAATGGAAAAATGAGCCAAACTCCATGCTTGGAAACATCCCATAAACGTACACCTATGAACCACGACTTATAAACACGAGTTAAGTTATAGTCCAACAGAGAGTCGCGACATGAAAAATATCGTTGTCTATTCTCTAATCATAAAACGACGTGCAGTGCACTTCTGCACTATAAAAGTAACCTTGAGGGCATTATAGGAGTGTAGTGCACACCTGAGCAAGGTCACCATAGTTGTAAACAAGTTGAGGGCCATTATTGGTCCAGACATACATTGATTGGGTGATTAATTATTTGGAAGGTAATTTACAATGTTTTATAAAGACAATAGACAACTCTTTCTTCACATCTTGACTGTCTGTCTGACGATGCACTCAGATGCATTCCTTTATGTAGGACAACAGACAGTCTCGATGTGAAGAAAATAGTTGTCTATTCTTTAATTAAAAGTATCCCGCCTTTAAGACACACCCAGACTTTGGGCAAATTCTAATAGGAGCAGGGAGCCTTAGATCTCCATACAAGATGCGCCTTATACGTGGGATATTACAGTAATACATCTTTTCCAGGAGCGACCTCTGTTCTTCGTCTTTTTAATCTTGTGGCTGATAGCGAACCGCTGTGATGGCTAGGTGTCTTCTTAAATTCCTAGTCTATGGAGACTGTTTAACCTTTTCAACATTTGTGCGTTTCTATTGATAGGTAGGCCTTAAACATTACTATCTATTCCCCACAGGCTTCAACTGTCATGATCATGCCAGTTTCTGCCTGAGTGTGTGTACCCTGTTTAGACCTGACACAGAATCTCGCCAGGATGTGTTACTCGATTTACACTTGAACCTGAATGCCGAAAGCGTGTGTATTACTCGATTTACACCTGACCTGGAATGCCACCAGCATTTGTTACTCTATTTAGACTTGACAGAGAATGCCGTTGAGACTTCTTTTACAGTTTACCTGTTGAACTTGATTTGAATCTTTATCCCATTTCAGAACTTCGCAAGTCGTGCTGTACTCGAGGCCCTGGGCTCATGTTTGAATAACAAGTACTCAGAGGGATACCCAGGTGCCAGGTGGGTAGGATAGATGAGTACACATACTCCAAATATACTCCACACACAGTCACTCACTCCACACATGCTATTTATTCATTCCCAACAAGATGTTTTCAATTGATCTCACTTTATGATCACAATCCCTACAGTAAGTAGTGTGGATCTTAATTTATCACTCTTGCTGTTTAGGTATTATGGTGGCACAGAATGTGTGGACAAGGTGGAGAACCTGTGCCGGGACCGTGCCCTCGAGTGCTTCGGTCTAGACCCAGAGAAGTGGGGTGTTAATGTGCAGCCATACTCTGGATCTCCTGCCAACTTTGCTGTATACACAGGACTTCTCAAGCCACATGACCGTGTTATGGGTCTGGACCTGCCCCATGGTGGACAGTAAGTTCTTCTTTAATAGAATTACTGTATTGGATACAAAAAGTGTAAATGTGCATAACAAATATCTTTTACTTATTGTGTTGCCAAAGTTGATTAGACATTGATGACACTGTCACACTGGCAAAGGCAGTTTAGGTTTTCATTTGGAAAGTTTTTTTTTTTTTAGATAGTTCTGTCCTGGCAACTATTGTGCATAAACTTTCTGGCACTGTTCTAATCAGCGCGGCGACTAGTGAGTACTACTCGTGAGATGAGTAGACTAGTGTAAGGTTCACAGTCGCCACGCTGTAAGGGATAGGGAGGCCTTGCAATCTATTTTTGTTTGTGGCTCCCCTGCTATGGACTATTCCTGCCCACTATTCTTATGTAATAACAACAGTGTGTATACTTTACTTATCAGTGAAGGAATTTTCAGAATATATCTCATACTTTTGACTTTATTCGCAGATAAGACATTTCATCATTTGGAGCACTATGGCAGATTAGCATTAGAGCATTTTAAGATTCAGAAATGCATCTCTGTAGCTTTCGTTTTAGAATTGTTCGTTCTGAAGCTACTATATATGTAGTACAGGTTTCATCTCAGTGGGTTATGGTACAATTGGATCATATTTTCTGTTTTTGAACAAAGTATTCACTGTTAAAGATCTCTATGGAGAAATCAGTGCTAAAAGTGTGTGTTGACATATGTGCATTTTTGTAAATCAGAGGAGGTTGAAGTGTAAGGACACCTTGTGGTACTGCTACATTCTTTTCTGTGTAAACTTTTTTAGTTTACATTGAAATAATGCTTTCTCAGAATATGTATCTGCTATCGGTGATGAGACATTAATTTAATTACTCCTTTCATTATATAAACAATTTTGTGGAAGACTGAAAACATACATGTACCGAGGTACTTGCACTGTGCTCCCCCTCTACAGAGAGGTGGAGTGATCTGGCCGGTTTGCTGACCACTGGCCTGTGATGAGGTACAGACCTATTATAAGGTGATTGGCAGTTGGGTGTGTGTGTGGGGGGGGGGGGTTGAGACATAGCAGGCTCCTGGCGATCTGAGACAGTGTACACTCATAATGACACACCTGTTGACTATGGCATTGAACATTGAATCAAAAAAGAGTGGAACCATGTGGATCAGGTTTAGATAAAAGTTAAGCACCAGGGGGGTCTTCACTTTTATTTGCTCAAAACATTGAGAATATCGTAAATCATTATGATATAGATAATAGATTAACTGTTTAGTCTCACTAGATGCTAAATGCTGGTTATGTATCATTTTCCAGTTTGACTCATGGTTTCATGACTGATACCAAGCGGATTTCAGCAACATCAATCTACTTTGAATCAATGCCCTACAGATTAAATGTAAGTATTTTCCAAGTTAAGGATAGAAATAAATTTCAATGATTCAATCAGTCGTTAGAAACAGGTAACAAAGGATTCTTGCTTTCTACTTGCAGCATTGCATTTGCATGGTTCTTGATTTGTTTATATTTTAATATATGATTGTAACACATGACTTGATGAATATTTTGCTTTCAGCCGGACACAGGTTTAATTGATTATGACAAGTTGTTTGAGCATGCCCAGCTCTTCAGGCCCCGAATGATCATTGCTGGAGCCAGTGCCTACTCACGACTCTATGACTATGCCAAATTCAGGGAGGTAAGTAGTGATGGCATTTTGTAAAGGTTTTTAACCAATGTGTGTGACTATATGCAGGAAATATATAATTGCACTTATCAAACTGTCAGATAAACACAGTGACAGATTGCATCAACATTTATCATTTGGTTATAAGCTACATCTTCATACCCTGTCAACCAGTAAACCTATACCATAATCAATGGTTTTGATGATTGTTTCAACTTCCTGTCTATGTGAGAACCTGAAAAACCCTCTATTCCATGTAACTTTGAGAACACAACTGTTAATACGTCTGCATTTTTACTTAATCTGCTTGGTGTACAGATATGCGATGACCAGAATGCTGTTTTGCATGCTGATATGGCACACATCTCTGGTCTTGTGGCTGCCGGTGTCATCCCAAGCCCCTTCGACCACTGTGATGTTGTAACCACTACCACACACAAGACGCTCAGGGGACCCCGTGCTGGTATGATCTTCTACCGCAAGGTGAAGTAGCATTGGTTCCTATTTGATTTCAGTTCAAAGTGCAAGTGCTGTAGGATGTGAGTTTATCTCAGCTGCTTTCTGTAGTACCCTAAAACCCTGGTTATAAGCAAAAACAATTTTGTTGTTTTCGTTCAAAATCAGGTATAATGTTTTGCCAAGTCTCACCCTGGCTTATAATGTGGGGTTTTATCATAATAAATCAAAGAGAAAATAGTGTAAATTAGACCCCGTTATTGGCTAATAATATTTCCTCAAAGTCTACCCCTGGCTTATGACCAAGGTTGGCTATGAGCAGGGTTTTACGGTACTGTACTTACTCAAAGTGCCTTTCTGGATAATATGTCAGTCCCAATGCTGAATTATTTAGATGTTTAATTTTGTCAATATTCACTTCACAGGGAGTAAAGGGAGTGGATAAGAAGGGAAAGGAGATCAAATATGACTTCCAACAGAAGATTGACTTCGCTGTTTTCCCCAGCCTACAGGGTGGCCCCCACCAGCATCAGATTGCTGGTGTTGCTGTTGCCCTGCGCCAGGTTTGTGTTTTTATTATGTAAGTGATGACTCTTTAGAAATGGCCAGCCTTGTTGAGGCAATGTGAGCTTTGATTGTGTGTCTGTAGGTATTTGTGGGGACTCTTGTCTATACAGATAGTTACAGTGTTCTACTCAATTTTGAATATTGAGCTTCATGCCTACATAACACTGTCTTATATACATGAGTTGTATTCTCATAGCCTACCGGGTAGATAGACATGAAACCCCAAAATTGTTGAGTGGCCTTTATCTCTCTAAATATAATTTTTCTCATGAGCCTTTCATTATTTTCAGGCAATGACCCCAGAATTCAAGGAGTACCAGCTTCAGACAATGAAGAATGCCAAGGCTATGGCAAATGCACTGCTCAATAAAGGATATACTCTTGTCTCAGGTGATATATACAGCTTAATCACCCAGTTTTGAGTAACACATCCTCTATGAATGCTGCAGGCAGAGGCTCTCTTAAAGTATATTGTCAGGATTGAAAGTAAATGTTAATGCAGTATTTGTCCTGTATTTGGGGGACCCAAGCCTCTACATCTATAAATGCAGGGTTGTGTATTTATGACAAACAAGTTGTCTATCTGTGGCTTTTTGAAATAATGTTCTGATAATTTTCTTTTTTTTTACATCCAACTAGGTGGCACAGACAACCATCTGGTGCTTGTAGACCTACGCCCAAAGGGCATTGATGGTGCTCGCACTGAGCGGATATGTGAGCTTTGTTCTGTAACTGTTAACAAAAACACCTGTCCTGGTGACAAGAGTGCCCTTACACCAGGTGGCCTTCGGTTGGGTAAGGAGTTATTCCATTCTAATTTATCCCCATCACTATTGTGTACCTATCAGAGATGCCACTTTTCCTGGTTTACCAGGAATTCCTGGGTTTGATTCCAAGATTTCTGCATTAGATTATGTTAAATTCCTGGGGAAAATGTGTCCCAAGTCCGGTTTTCCTGGTTTTTGTCGACCAGTGAGTGACATCTCTGACCTATGAATGAGGAATATTGATCTTATTTTCCCAAATCCTACCAATGTCTGAAAATACCTAAAGGACCACTACAACATTCAACCACTATGGGGTACATATAATAAATGTATATTTGTTTCTAGTACTAGGCCTCTTCCCACCAGAACCATCCACTACCCATTGTTCAAAGCAACTATGCAACTCTGATTTCCTTAACCAGGTGCCCCAGCATTAACATCACGTGGCCTCAATGAGGCTGACTTTGAGGCAGTTGTTGGGTTCCTCGATGAAGCTGTCACAATTGGGAAACATGCCAAGTCAAAAACAAGTAAGTTCTTCTACTGTATATGAAATTTCCCTAAAAGACAAAAAATAAAGGTAAGCTGGAAAATATGTTATGTTGATAGCAAAATTTTGTTATTTTGTTGATAATTAAAGAAAGTATGTTATTTGGGTCTTTATCTACTCCATTGAGGTGTGAGATTTCATCTTTGTTTCATTATTGATAATACGGTGTCTACATGTTCTTTTCCTATCACAGAGACTATGAAAGACTTCAAGGCATTTGTTATGGAGGATGCTCAGACCTTATCGATGATTGCTGAACTAAGGGCAAAAGTGGAGAGCTTTGCACGTAAATTCACCATGCCTGGCTTTGATGAGCGGTAGATTCAAAGATAATCAGAAGCCATACAATGCTTTGTTCTTTACAATCATTAATCCATAATGTCTTATTGCTTATTGATGAATGGCTAAGTTCTAGAGTAGCTAGGATTCTACTCATAGGAGTAGACAGAATTCAACCTATATTGGGGTATGTACCCCTTTTTTCTTAGCCAATTTTTTTTATACTTGAGAGAGGGTTAGTAAAGGGTTAGTAAAGGGTTGACATGGTTAGTCCCTGAAACCTTGTTTAATTTATACTCTGTTAGAATATCTATGTCTAAATCATGTTTGTAAATGATTACGCAAAGTGGCATTTTAGTCAAAAGTTTAACTTCAAATTGTTCAAAGAAGTTTCCCTGTGTCAATTTATCACTCTGCTTGAAACCAATCATTGTCAATTATATTTTTAGAGCTCTGACAACCTTAAGACTCAGTTTTTCTGTTACATAAGTGAAGTACCATAAAACTCTGCATATAAATTACACCTACATATAAGCTGCACCCTGAGTGTTAGGATTTGCAAATAGTAAGAGAAAGGGGGGGGGAGGTCAAAATTGTGTTCGTATCAATGGACCTTAAAACAATTAAAACGTTCTGGGCTGCATGGGGCTCCTAGACCCCCCATCCCCCACATGGGGACCCCCTCCTCCATTTGGATCTCAAATAGTCTGTATGCTGTGGTGTATACACAGGGTTTCACTGTATTTTCTCTTTGCTGTCTATGGTATGTGTCTGAGAATGAAAAGGAAGGTGTGGAAAAGGAAGAGATCTACACATAGGTGCTAATAGGTGCCCTCTATGGTGATATGGTCATACATGAAATAATGTGTTTTATAGAGTAACGAACTCTGTACTCTTTGTCATATAGTTGTTAGTATCACATCTCAATTTTTTCTAGGCAATATATGAAAAGATAAGAGGCTCCCTTAAAAGGAGAAAAAATGTTTCATCTCCCGATCAAGACTTAATGAACACCTGCACTGCTACATTGCAGCATAGTATGATGTTACCCCCTTTGGATAACTAGAATACATCATTTCATTCCATAGAAGTGCACTCATGATATGCACTACATTATATTGTGTCTATACATCTGTTTTGTGTATAGGCAAATGTCTTGATATGTGTTCCTCTTGAAAAAAAAGAAGGTCCACAGTATTCTCTGTATCACTCCTTGGTAGAAAACAGCCTTTAAAGAGTCACTGCTCACTGTAGACATATTGTTTCTTTGCTCAGGGTCCCCCCTGAGTCTATACTGCCGGGTAGGCAGTTGTGCGGGGTAAGATATCATCAAACATTTTTAAATTGTCAATTAAAATATTAAATATACATTCTGATGCACAATATCTCTTGTGGCAATCCTGGACACTCTAATAGTCTCAGTTCACTGAAAAACCTGTATGTAGGCCTACAACCTTTCCATCATCCTAAAACAGGACTTAAAAAAAACCCATTAAGTGGCTGATAACCAGCAAGACACTTCTCAATAGGCCCTACTCCCTTCTCTCTTTCTTTGTCACACAAATACGGGGGATTCCCATTCTATTTTTAAAAAAAGCGGGAGAAGTGATGAAGGCCATCAAATCACTTTATTCAGACCCTGAGCAATTTCTTCCATATAACATGCTTAGTGTTTTCTCAATGTCCGTCTAACATCATCTATGATCCATAGGTTACATTACTTATATCTGCACTACAGTAAGGAAATAATTATGGGTTCTTCATAACTGTAAAGTTTAAACACATTTAATCCACCTCCATTTTGCACCCTTGATGTTAACACTTGGGTCCTTATTAGTATTTTTCCAGAGGATAATATCATTAAAGGATGTGCCATTGTGCCAATTTCTAACACATATAGTGGTTGGTTTAGGGATGTGCTTAGTGTTTCTAGGGAGAAGAAGATCTCTGTAAATGTCTGGTCTCCCCCTGCATAGTAAAACTTAAATCTGTAACATTATTGGAGGCGCTTAGGGTTATATATGATGTCAATTTTTTTGTGACACAAAGTATGGCAAATGCAGAGTTCGACAGGTTAATGATCAAACATGTCAATAAATATGTGAACTTTATGTTTGTCTTGTTGTCTATTCAGCTTTTAGAAATTAGAATGTGACCAATGCTAGTCTGTGTGGTATTCCTTTAGATAAGATAGCAGTGGAAGTATATATTAAAAGCGGACATGGCTTCAGAAGTTTTCTCAGATTTCGGAATGTTCAAGTATCTAAATTTCTTACATAACCTGTTACACCTCTGTCTGAAAACAATATTCTGTACAGCCACTTCTACAAGGACTCAACATTGTCCACAGAGGGTTTTTAACAAGATTTCAGAAAGAACCCCTGAAAGGGGAATGTAGTGAATGGAGAGGCAGTAGCATCTTGTGCAGTAGGCTCCTGTGATAACCGTGATCCATTGGTTGTTTCGAGCCAGTCCCAGACACATGACATACCCGTATGGTTTGCCTAGCTGCCGGCAACCTAATTGATTGACTCTGCAAGTATACTAACCCTATCATCCTGCTTGAAACACCACCTGTGTTCATGGTAAGGTTTCAGATTTACATTTGAGTTTTAAGCTGAGGAATCTGACCCTCTGATCTTATGCTGGGACTTAATTTATAATAGAATACACATTTACTCAGAGAAATGTTAATTTTCATTTTAATCACTGATGTTGCAAGTCCTTAACTGATGATGACTCGTGACAGTCAGAATGACCTATAGGTCATGTCCTTCTCAGTGAGTGGGAGCTATAGGACACTGCACTAGTAAGAGTGACCTATAGGTCACATCATTCAGTGGCTAGTCTCTCTGCTAACTTTTAATTACTATTAGAGGAGGTAAAATCAACCAAACCAAACCAAACCAATTCAGTGGCTGCTGGTCATTTTTCATAAATCTGAGGCAACCTTAGACATACTCTAAAAGCAACATGTTGGTTGAGCTGTGTGACTCCACACTTATAGGGCAGTTGCATGAACAGTTTTCTTCACATTTGTATGTTCATATAACTCATACATTTGATCACCCTAGATACACTCATATTACAGGATATGCAAAGCTTATCCAGTTTTGAGTAAGTAATGGGGTAGAATGGTCCTGAATAAGTGCCTAAGCCTACTTGAAATAAAAGTCCATGGGTACTCATATAGGCCACTATGACACATCCCCTTGTCATTAAAGGCCCATTTACAGATTCAAACTTCAATCTTTAATTGATTTCAGAACTTCACAAGCCGCGCAGTACTGGAGGCGACAGGTTCATGTCTGACTAACAAGTATGCCGAGGGACTTCCTGGTGCCAGGTGGGTAGAATAGGTCTATCTCTTCAATATATGGGGCTGTGTACAAATGACATCATGCATTTTTGGACCATTTTTGACCCCCCTCCCCCCTTGTCATGTTTCGTCATACAACACTTAACCCACCCCTCAGCATGATGTCATGCAGAGATACCCCCCCCCCAAAGTGCATGAATAGTGAAGGCCTATAGGCCATAAACAAATTAAAATTGTTCAAAGGGACATATAGTGGGTGTGAATTGGCAATAAAGAATAAGATACATGCAAAGTGAAAAAATAACTACCGTAATCTCCCGCGTATAAGGTGCGTCTTATACGGGAGGTTTTAGTTCTAATTGGATCCACAAGGGGGACACCAAGACCTTTCTTTTGATATGTTACACTACCATATAAGCTCATCTGCTGCATTTGGGGTCCAGGAGGGTCACGGGGGTCCAAACAGCACATAGCTTTTGGAATTTTGAAAATCCATTCATTAGAACAAAAGTTATGGATTTTTTTATCTTTTGATCATATTCTGAAACTGGGTGCGCCTTATAAGCGGGATGCGCCTTATACGCGGGAGATTACGGTAGCACTGATCAACAAATGATTAGAGAAACATGCCAAACACTGTCAGCTTATATAATGTATGGGTCCCTATATGCAGGCTGTACCATTTCCATGCCTTCTAGTTATACACGGAGTACTATGGTAGTGATCATACACAAGTATTTCCTTTCACAAAAGGGCTTAAAAACTGTCAAGATCAATAGTCTAATACAGTTAATAATCTGCCTTCTTTGCAGCGAAAGTTGTACACTTGTCAGCGAAGAGAAAATCGAGAACAGTTATTATTAAGGATCATATAGTTCAGGAGCTTGAATGTATTGATATATTGAATGTATTGATTTAATCTGTAACTTGAACCATATACAAGTGTAGGCCTACTAGAAATAGGTTTCAGGCCAAAGACTCTGAATTTAGTGAGTGGCCTAATAGAAAAAAAATCTCAGAAAGCATCACAAATTCTCAGGAGACCATCGATTGCAATCCTAGTTCCAATTTATGATCTTACAAAGCAATTGAGTCACCTCAGCATTTTACTGTATAATCTGCAAATAAGGTGAATCTGATAGAGCTCCATTCAGACAAAGATGTGGAGAGTCAGTTTGGGGGGAGGTCCCCTTTACATCTCCCCAAGCATCCCCTCAGTTAAAATAGCAACAGGGTGCTGGAGAGCTCCAAGGAAGTGTTTGTTATTTATCAACAGTGGGACTCCAGGAGGGGTAGGATTGGGGGAGAAGCAACATAATTTTGACACCTCAAAGGCGGGGGGGAGGAATATCACACCTTTTTAAATAGAAGCCTGTGGATTACTGTGAATGCTGCCCTGAGGCAACAGCAGCAGTTCAGGGGTATTTTAGATGCATCATTTGAGATCCTGAGGGCAGCAGTGACCCTTTTCAAAAAGGGTTAAATTGGTATAGGTAGGATAGAGTAGTGGTGCCTGGACATCACCTTGATTTTACACTGACATTGATGGCAGTGACACACATTGAGTGAGATGTCTGAGGAATGCATGCATGTGTGGCCTATAGGTAGTAAATTTATGTCAGATGAATGCATTAAACTTCCCTACCTTTACAAATATTTTTACAAAAGTTTTTGTTCTTGCCAAAATCAAAGCATATTGTGATTCCTTGATGACATGATGTCATGCAGCCCATGACCCCCCTCCCCCCCTTGTCATGCTTGGTCATGGCAAGTGGGACCCCCCTCCCCCCTCCTGCATGACGTCATTTGTACACAGCCCCTATATGTCTATGGGATGCTTGGTTCTATGGCCATAGAAAACTATGGGCCTACATCTAAATCACCCACTCACTTACTCAATTCACTTACTCATTTATCACCAACTCACATGTCCACCTACTCATTCTTACCTACATGTGATTAAAAATGATTTATTTATATATAGCAGTTTTCAATCATGCATTCTGGCTTTGAAGGTACCTAGTACATAATGATCATATCTCTTCTACCACCTTCACAGTATTACTTTTTCTCCCCAGATACTATGGTGGTGCACAAATTGTGGACAGGATAGAGAACCTGTGCCGGAATCGTGCATTGGAGGTCTTCCGACTAGACCCAGAAAAGTGGGGTGTTAATGTGCAGCCATACTCTGGATCTCCTGCCAACTTTGCTGTATACACAGGACTCCTCAAGCCACATGACCGTGTTATGGGTCTGGACCTTCCTGATGGTGGACAGTCAGTTATTTTCTGGTCTTTTTAATCATGCATTGTAGTCACCTTGCCTAAACATGTGGAAAACTGACCTTGTTTGGTATTTATTTTGAAAATTATTAAAAGAAGCAAATGTCCAAAATGGAATTTCTAGTCAAAAGTTTAGCCATGTAGAGATGTGTGGGCGCACATACGTATTGTCAGTTTTCCTGGCCCGTTCTACTATGATACTAATTCATGCACATAGGACCAATTGAATTAAAGAACCCTTGCACTATTTTGAACTAGGCTATGTGGTTTCATCCCACACCCTACAGATTCAATCATTTACTTGATATAACAGTTATTCATAGATGCAATCAATACTGTATCAGAAAAGTAGCATTTAAATACCTGTCCAGAACATGTGAAAGGAAAGGATTGAACGTTATATCAAATGTGAGGCGGTTTTGTGGGCCATTACAGAATGATATTAATGAATATTATTAGACCCTGGATGGGATTGATACCAATCAACCAGCCAATAAATATTGTTAAAGATATCAAATCCTGGTAGTTTCTATAGATACTGACTATTTGTGTCTTTCAGTTTGACTCATGGTTTCATGACTGATGCCAAGCGTATTTCAGCAACATCAATCTACTTTGAATCAATGCCCTACAGGTTAAATGTAAGTAAATCTTAACCCTTTATTCGTTTTTTTTAATATTGGTCATCACAGAGATACAAAATGATCTTCCTTATCCAACAGGATCTAAACTGTATATATTGCAAATTAAAGTTACCGGTAATTGTTCTCACTATCAATGCAATGTACTCTGTCAATGCTCATCTAACATAGCTAGATGAGCATTGACTATATTTGATACCGGTATTGTGGCAGGGCAAGCATCAACTATGGTCTGTGTAGAAGATCTAGCCAACTCCTAGTCCCTAAGAAAAGATCTTGACAGGCAAATACATTCTTTTCTCAGTCCCAAAATAGTTATTACATAGATGCTCATTTTGTGGGTGACTATGCCTCAATTACTTGTTGTAAAGAGGTGGTAAAATATCTGCTTCTTGATGTACATTTACTTCAATATAACACACAACCTAAAATTCATATTTTTCTTTCAGTCCAAAACAGGTTTAATTGACTATGATAAGCTGTTTGAGCATGCCAAACTCTTCAGGCCCCGCATGATCATTGCTGGAACTAGTGCATATTCACGGCTTCTTGACTATGCCAAATTCAGAGAGGTGAGTAATGCAGTTTAATATCTGTCTTATCATGTGTGGTCAATACATTCATTATACTATTGACAGATAAATGAAGAGATTGATTCTAATATGAGTAATAGTAGTAGTCCATACACAATGGACCCCTAAAACTATCGCGCCATTGATGGTTTGCAAGATTTTTCTGCACTCTTGTCTAAAGCAGAATCCAAAGATGGCTTGTATCAATGTAACTGTAAGAGTACAACCAATGCGATTACAAAATGTATACTAAATGTACCTTGCTTACAGATATGTGATGACCAGAATGCTGTTCTATTTGGTGACATGGCACATGTGTCTGGTCTTGTGGCTGCTGGTCTCATTCCAAGCCCTTTCGACCACTGTGATGTTGTCACCACTACCACGCATAAGACACTCAGGGGAGCCCGTGCTGGTCTGATCTTCTATCGTAAAGTGAGAAAGCTTTTTTTATATGAAAATTAATTTAGTGTTAAGTGGAAAAAGTTTGTGATTGTGAAATGGTATGAATTGCATCTGTTTTATGTCTAAGTTCCTGAATGGTCCGCGGACATAAAACTAACCAAAAAACATCTGTTTTAATATGTATTTTCTACATTTAGTAAGAAGACTTAATTGTCTTCAGTGTTTGTACATTTTTTACAAAGACAGTCAAATCAACTTCTGGATATTGTGAAAATCCTAATGCCAAACTATTTAAAGGTCTCTTTTTAAATGTCAATATTTATTCCACAGGGAGTGAAGGGAGTGGACAAGAAAGGAAACGAGATAAAGTATGACTTCCAACAGAAGATTGACTTTGCTGTATTCCCCAGTCTACAGGGTGGTCCCCATCTGCATCAGATTGCTGGTGTTGCTGTTGCCCTGCGTCAGGTTTAAATTTTATTCTAGATCTTGAGATATACATGTTTTTCTCTTTGAAGGCTTGGAGTGATAATTAGGAGTAAAGGCGGGTGTTTAGAACAGGCTTATTTTATACATAAATCATAGCAAATAATAATGCAAATTACAGGATGGTCAAAGCAGGTAATTAAGTGTAGAATCCTTTTCAAATGAGGTGATAGAAGGTTCAACAGTGCGGTTTGACAACAGCAACAGGAAAAAATGTGATAAACAAATATACACAGGATGATGTTATACAGATGAGTCACATTTTTGTATGTACAACCATATCTGTTATTTACATTCAAGTTTTTAATCATTTTTCAGGCAATGAGCCAGGAATTCAAAGAATACCAGATCCAGACTATGAAGAATGCCAAGGCTATGGAAAATTCACTCCTTAAAAGAGGATACACACTTGTTGCAGGTAAATACACAACTGAGATTAAAACTGTAAGCCTGATGAAGTACCGTAATCTCCTGCGTATAAGGCGCGTATTATACGCGAATCAGATGGTGAGTGGGTCTTATACGCGGGAGGGTAATTGCCTTGAGTTGGGGGTGCGCCTTATACACAGGGTACCTCCACTTTCCAAACCAGAAAGATGTACACATACTCATGTATTTTCTTTAACCAAAGAAAAGGTGTAGTCTAACCCATGGTGCTCTAAAAACCCTTAAACTGCTGAATGAAACGTGCCATTCTGCTCACTATAAAAGTGCTTGGAAATATGTGTATACCCCACTCACTGAGAGCTTTGTTAATTACACTATTGACCTTTTAATCAAGAGAATCCATGCAGCATTATAATCAATAATCCTGCCATAGTATGTGCTGCCACCTGGTGTTATTCTAGGAATCATTTAACTCATTAACTACTATTGATGCCAATTGTCTTCATATGGCCCACAACTGATGTTATTTGGCATCATTTTGAAAGGTACAATACTGTTAATTTTTTGAAAGAAATAATGCTCTGATTTGCATTATTTGTTAACAAGTTATAAATAAGATATGAACACATAACAAATTCGTTTTGAATCTACCCTCCCATTGATTATCTAGGCCCACACTGTTATAACAGGGAAATAGGCCCGTCTTGTAGAGACATGGCATGCTGGGATACCAGTAGTTTGTAATGTAGAGAATAGAGAATGACATACAGCTCATACCACACCAGGTGGCAGCACACACTATGGCAGGATTATTGATTATAATGCTGCATGGATTCTCTTGATTAAAAGGTCAATGGTGTAATTAACAAAGCTCTCAGTGAGTGGGGTGTACACATATTTCCAAACACTTTTATGGTGAGCAGAATAGCATGTTTCATTCAGCAGTTTAAGGGTATTTAGAGCACCATGGGTTAGACTACACATTTTCTTTGGTTAAAGAAAAAAACATGAATAGTTTGTGTGTTGAGTCTATGTTGAAATCATATATACCTTGGTAAGATCTTCCCTATAAGGTCTTCCCTTACATCCTGGGGTGCGCCTTCTACTGGAAACACACCCCGGTAGTAAGGGGTGCACCTTACAGCGGGGTTTTCAAAATACCAATTCAGGAAAGATAGGTGCGCCTTCTATGTGAAATAGCCTTCCCTGAGTTGGGGGTGTGCCTTCTACGTGGGCTGCGCCTTCTACGCGAGAGATTACGGTAGCTTATAAATGGAAACTAACTCATGTCCACCACTGTACAACCCCCTTGAAGGCAGTCCTACAATTACATTTGTTAAAGTCTTATATCAATCCGGACTCCCAAAAAAGCTAGCCAGATGTAAAACTATCTGAATAATTACTGTGTCACCTCACATATAGGATGTGTCTTAAGTTAGAATCAATACACATTCATACTTGGTAGATTTACTAGAAAATTTAATCATGACACACCGCAATTGCCTGTTACTGGTTACCTAATTGCACCTGTGAGAACACATTTGAACTCCCCTTTCGTCCCTGCGCCTATACCAAGCCTGCATTATATTTGAGGTTAATAATAAAGGGAGATCCTACATCTACTCCCAGATCAGACCTCTACTTTTATAAACCCCTGGACTTAAACAGGCAATTATTGTAACTATCGTTCTATGTAGTCAATATTCATAATCCCAAATGCCTAAAGTAGACATGAGTGCTCCTAATGCTTCATACTATTGGAGGGTTTGTAGGATCCTTAGTAAAGGTTTTAGAGCTACCCCCCCCCCCCCAATCTGGGGTACAGTGGTAATCATACATCAATATTCCTTTTAGGAGATCTAACCTTACAGCACTTGCCAGAAAATTAGGTATATTTCTTGTCCATTGCTTTCTGGAAGAACAAAATTAAACACTGTCTATTGATGTTTTTTCTAAATTTCTCTGTCCAACTACCATAGGTGGCACAGACAACCATCTAGTGCTTCTTGACCTTCGACCAAAGGGCATTGATGGTACTCGTATTGAGCGTATATGTGAGCTGTGTTCCATTACCGCTAACAAAAACACCTGTCCAGGTGACAAGAGTGCTCTTATACCAGGTGGCCTCCGGTTAGGTGAGTAATTACCGGGATTTGACGTTTTAGTCATCTACCTTGCCCTTGTACAACTCAAGCAGTAGTAGTGCATCGGAAATATACATAATTTAAGATAAAAACTCTAAAGATGAGAAAAACCTAGAAAGTCACTTGAATATGCAAGCCATATCTGCTACGTTTTATGATTGGAGAAATTCCATTGTGTCCATAACTAGTCCCATGCCTTTACTCTCCCTCACGAGAATGATCCCTTGACCAATGTCCATTTGTTTTATTCCTTCTTACTAGGTGCCCCAGCATTGACCACACGAGGCCTGAAGGAGGCTGATTTTGAGACAGTCATTGGGTTTGTGGATGAAGCTGTCACGATCGGGAAGCATGCACAGTCAAAGACAAGTGAGTTGGGTATCTCCTTGAAAAAAGGTTTTTCTGTTGTTTAAGAAATGTATGGTGAAGGGAATGTTAATGGTGTCAGAATAATCAGTTTTATTCATGTATTAATCAAATAGAGTATATTTCCTTCCTCATCTGTTCCATTCAGTGGGGGTAGTAACATTTAAAAATGAAAATATATGTTTAAAGTCTAAGAGATATCCTCTCAGAAAATATATTAGGCATAGGGTGCTTGTCTGTTGGTGTAAATAGTCATTTCAAGTTACAATTAGAGAAAACCTGTTTCCTTGTCTGTTTCCATTATTATTCTTTTGTATGTTTGTTTTCTTATCACAGAGACTATGAAAGACTTCAAGGCATTTGTTATGGAGGATGCTGAGACCTTATCGATGATAGCTAAACTAAGGGCAAAGGTGGAGGGCTTCGCACGTACATTCAGCATGCCTGGCTACACTGACCGGTAGATTCAAAGATGGAATAAAATATTATGCCATTTTGCTTTCTGCTACAATTGCTGCATCATGACTAGGAAATTCATTTTGGTGTTGATTAATCATGCCTGATTATTCAGTAGCTGGGATTTTATTCACAGTCCTGGGTACATATTATTCAACCCTTTTTGTGCCAAGTTTTCTCACCCTTTTTAAATATAATTTTTGATTTTGACTGAGATTTTATCGGTCCATAAACCTCATTAGATTTGTGGGTAAATGAGTGTTCATATTTTCCTTTATCTAATTGTTCGCTATAATTTAGGCCAGCAATTCTTCTCATATTCTAATTTATCCACTTCTTCACTATCAATGATATAGAAGAACTATGAAAGACGTGGAACTTGAAAAAACTATGCATAGGTGGTGTAAGATGCAGAGTAGCAGACTCTATACTGTGGGCCATATAAAATATTTGTTTATATCATAACCAAACAATGTCCTTACCGTTTATGCTACATCAACGTATTATTAAAATTCCGCATTTAAGATGGATGTGAGAGTTATATAATTGCCAGTAGTACTAATGTTCTAATTGTGTAATATTACAGAATTTCAGGAATCTCTGTGGTCTATGTATAAATTTATTGTTTATATCTACTAGCATATACCAGCTCACTGCTTATCAACCATGCTTTTAACGAGACAAATTATCTTATAACTGACAGTTGAGTATATCTTCAGTGTCAAATCTTGTAGTTTATATTATGAATACCGATAGGCCTAATCTTGTACTTTTTCGATGGATTTATGGAAATCACAGGTGTCCCATTCTTACCGGTACTTCTTAACTATGAAAGTCAGGGAGGAGGGAATAAATTGCAAAAGATTTATTGAAAAACCATGTTGACACAAGTGTTTCCTCCCCATAATATACTTTAATCATTGCCTTCTTATCAGTCTCCTCGTAACTGCATCTATGGCCCATTAATCATTACCATTGATATCTATTTCAGGAAATGCTAACATCGATTTAGAATGAATTGTGGGATTTGATTATTAGTTTCTATGCCATACTGTTATGTGTCAAATGGTACCACTCCGATTCCTCTTGAGAAGTATTTAATAAATGATGGATTTACTGGTGTGTCAATTCAATCAAATCTGTAAACTCTGTGTCATCTTCATCTGGCTTGGGCACCATTGCCATGTTTGGATATAAGTCTATATTTCTAAGAGTTTGATACTGATTAGTCAACAGTAGACAACAGGGAATGTTAATGGTGTCAGAATAGGTAAACGGGTATAGTAATATTGTAGGCTCATATCCTCACGTACAAGGCATGACATTGGGAGTGAGTGGTCTTTATTTATCAACCGGGGGGGGGGGCGTAAAAACTTTGACCCCCTCCTGAGGTGGGGGTGTGTAAAAAAACTTGACCTGTCTTGAGTCTTGGGGCGGGGTGTAAAAAAAAGAAAAAAGAAATAGACTCTTGTTAGCCAAAGTCTGCGTGTGACTATACAGGGTAGATCAAAGAGGGGTGTAAGAATCTTCCGCCTGCAATAATTAATGGCCCCAGTAAGTAGGACTGAGGGCCCCAACTTTCATATCATACCTCAACAAGTTTATGAAACCTCTGTCTTTAATTCTAACTTTTAATGACCCTTATATGATACACTTGTTATATACATATATAGTGATGAATATCATTGGGACAAGTGGAAAAAACGAAAAGAAAAAAAAGTGGGGGGAAAGGGAATTTATCTGCTATTTGCTGTTATAATGAAAAAGAATACAAATAAAGATTTAAATACAGCCACACCGGGTATTCTCTTTATAATAACCATAGATATCAACAGTATTGTATGTGCTTATAGGCCTATATTTTCATGTAATAAACTATTTGAGCTGTTTTTTTTTTTTCTTTCTAAAGCAATTTCTAGGCCTTTTGTCTCTATATGCATTCTAGACAGTCCTTGGGGCCGCCAGACCGTCACCCCTGCCCAATCTTGCCAAAGTAGGCACTTGGAAATATTTTTGCAAATAACAAAAGTTCACAATTTTACCCTCCCATATGAAAGGCCACATTGAATCCTTTTAGGAACATATTTGATTATGTTTATCATGAGTAGAAGCAGAGAAATCAATGTGAATGTGGAGGGGCTGGGTAAGCAAGCACCTACTATAGATTTTTACTAGCCTGGCAGTGGAAGATTGGCACCAGTCACACTAGGCTGCCTTTCCTGTTTAATTACCTCATTAACAGCAGTCACATTGCCCCCAAACCTTTTAGGGAACCTCTTGTATGGTCTCATGTATACTGTGGAACAAAGGTGCTACCTACATCTTAGAAATTTAGGGAGCGTTCATTATTTATGGCCGGGGGATGGTATTTTCGTTTGGCGAATACCTGAAAATGGAGCGCCCCCTCCCCCCTACGCGAATGTCCCAAAATGAAACGCCTCCCCTATGCAAATACCCAAATATGAAATGCCCCCCCTACTCAAATACCCCAAAATAAAGTGCCTCCCCCCCTTGGGAATAACCTAAAATGAAGCGCCCCCCCCCCCTTTGAGAATACCTTACTAGGGAATGTCCCTTATACACAATTTATTTTAATAGACATTTCTCTGTATAAATTGTACACTAAAATGTACTGTCACACTGGGATACAGCTGTACTGCCACACTGAGATACAGCTATACAATCTTTTTGTGACATAGGCCTGAACATTGTGGTTCATCAAGTACCGGGTACACTTAGGGGCCCCTCCCAACACACAAACAGTGGGCATAGGAGGAGCTTGCAAAAAAAACACCAAATCCAGCCTGATGAGTCCATATGAAACAGCACAGGACCTCGGACTCCCCTTGACACACACATTTAGTGCAAGGAGCCTCGGGTACCTGAGGATAGATCCATCTATCCCCAGAGCAGCTGCAACCCTGACCAGATAACCCACACACCACACCAGGAACCAGCTACCCCAGGGTTGCAGCTTGTTCCTCTTGTCACACTACCTTGACATGGATGAAGCACCTACACTGCTTTTGTGGTTGCTGGTACAATTCTTAAAGCACACACCTTGCTCCGTCCTTAACATCAAGTACCAAGTATAAAGGTTAAGAAATCAAGATCTATGTGAACAGGTCATCACTGCCTTTACTGGCTGCATTGCCAGGCCTGACAACGGCTTATAGGCAAGGTGACGACACACTACTGGAAATTCCCTTGTATAAGCTGCACCCCTTGATAAGCTGCAGCCATCACTTACCTTTATATGGAGAGGGGAGTGGTCAGGTGACGATCCCACTGTCATCACTGCCCTGGAGCATGTTACCAGTGTAACGTCACCTTGCTCATAGTCAATCGTGAGGCCTGACGATGCATTCAGTAAGGCAGTGATGATTTCTTCAGAGTGACAAAAATCAACCAAGAGTAAACACTTACACATTGCCAACCTACAAACCATAAGTTGTGCAGGCCCATTTTGACTATTACAATGGGATTTGGGACAAAGTCTGTAAAATGCCTAAAGCGGATTAAGCCAGACCAACCATAAATATCATGGTGTAATTAGTGATATAAAACATGTCTGATGTTGTCAGGCTCGATTGGATGTGTTACTGAAGAATAAACTGTTGGTATGCCAGTTGTAGTCATTGATATTGATGAGATATAGAGACATTAATTCTTACAACATTCATTTGTGGCAAAGCTTCATGCACTGATTTCAGCTGATTCTTACTACATGTTGGGAGTCCAAGGGCTCTAATTGCATCAGGGATCATTCCTTCAGGCCTTTTCTCCACTTCACCCATAATAATACCCACCAAAACGAATACCCAAAAGTGAAGCACCCCCCTACGGAAATACCTGAAAATGAAGCGCTCCCCCCTATGGAAAAAAACAAACAAAATGAATTGCCCCCCCTACATGAATGGTCCAAAATGAGGCACCTCCCCCTCATGAATACCCCAAATCTGAACCCCCCCCTCGAAAAGCCCATCCCCCTGTCATAAATAATGAACGATCCCTTGGACCTTAGAATGAACAAATTATTACAAACAAGTACATTGACAGGTAGAGTGAGTCAGTGAGTAATAGATGTTTAAGGCCATTTCGACAGCTGAGGTCATATTCATGGCAAGAACTACATTACACAATTTCACAGAGGAATGTCAGTGCCCGTGCATATGTGCACCATACACATCCGGGGGATTAGGAAAGAGGAGAAATAGACCCTTTTAAGTGGGCTAGGGTATTGACATTGACAGGTAGAAGATCAACTTTGAAAAAGGTAGCAAATGGGCATTCCTCAAGACTTTGGTGACATCTGGCAGATGGTGTCTGAACTATGTATGCATAGGCCTTACTGTAAGGTGGTAGACTGGAATGGCCTGTCTCTATTGGCCACTAGCTGGTCTGGGGCTGGTTCCAGCGACCCACACTGATCAGATGCAGGGGCGGATCCAGGAATTTGAAAAGGGGGGGATCCAACCCTGGGGCCTATCACTCCGATGTCGCAAGCGCAGCGTCGTGACGTCACATGCACAGCGTCGTGATGTCGCAAACACAGTGCCATGACAAAGGTAGAGGGTTTGGGGGCATGACCCCCCCAAGAAAATTTTGAAATTTCGACATGAAATGGTGCATTCTGATGTATGTCTAGACCCCAATCCAGTAAAGCATTTTGGTGTACCATCAGCAGTACAAACCATGAACAGGGAATGAAAATCTTATTACATTTTGATTCAACTATGGTGTTTAAGGGAGGCTTAGGGGTATGTCCTCTAGAAAAGTTCTGAAATATAGATATCAAAGTCCAATTTTTAAAGCATTTTGGTGTAAACCATGGGTGGGCAAGGTTTACATAAAGGGTATGCAAATCTTATATGTGGTAATGCTTTGTTCTTTGTGAGGTTATGGGTGCTGGTCCTCTAGAAAAAATGTTATAATATAGATGTCAAGCTCTAGATTAAGGGATTTAACTGGCCTTAGATGTGAATCTAGTAATTTTAGATATTGTTGTGAAAGGGGGTGTGGGGGCCTGCCCCCAGCCATGGGAAATTTTTGAAAAGTTGATGTCAAACCTTGAAGTTTAAAGCATTTTTGTGTACCCTGAGGGGTATATTTATGCACTGGTGGTTAAGGGAGTTTTGGGTCATGCCCAAAGAAAATCTTATAACATAATCATCAAACTTATATTTAAAGCATTTTGGTATAGGCAAGTGTTTTCAGCAAGGGAGCAAATTCATGTCCTGATACCATACATTGTTCTTTAATAGGGTTTAGACAGCTTGTCCCCCAAGGAAATGTTTGAAACATATTCGTGTCAAACATTGTAGTCTAAGGGTCTAAAGAATTACTATATCATTGGGTGTGAATCTAGTAGTTTCATTTGAAATTGATTTGGAGCCTGCCCTTAAGAAAACTTTGGAAAAAAGATGTCAACTTGTTGTTTAAAGTATTTTTATGCACCCTAAGTGATGAATAAATGGGATGTAAATCTGATAGAAAATTACCAGGGGAACCCCACATATAGTATCCCACGCATAAGGCACACCCAATGCCTAGATGCCTATGTGGTCACTGGTGCATATTAGGGGTAGTTTTTAGTGGATTACCCCTAATCTAATGTAAATTATACCCTAGATCGCTGACCCATTGCTTTTTTAACCCGGTCTTTACCACTCAAACTCAACCTATAGGGCTCACCCGGGATGGGTTAAAGGTATAAGCTATGCCTTATATAATAATTATAGGTCTAAGCCAAGCATTATCTATATGTATAATTTAGCGTTACTTTTTTCTGGATTCGCTCACATTAAAAAATTTTGAGGATATTTTATATATTTTAGATGCTGTAGAGTCATAAATTGTACAATTTGCAAACAATAAAAAGTATATTGAAGAGAGATAGGAGTCTTGAATGGGGGAATACAAAGTGGACATCTGGGGTGGTCCACCTTTGGGGACCCCTATTTAGACATGTTATTGGTGGACCAAAAGGGGGGGGGTCCTGACCCCCAGGACCCCCCCCCCACCCTAGATCCGCCCCTGAGATGGGACCAGCATGTCCCTGGAAGTGGGTGTTAACCAGGGACAAGGTACCCATCATGGTATGTCTTATCAGTGGGTTTTACCTCAACCAGCGAAATTCAAAATGGCGGCTCCACTAGGCCTCCATACTGAGTCCTATAACATAGAGACAGGGGTAGCCCAATTTGACCCAACCTTGAAGCCTAGTTGCAACTGGTTTTACTGCTCATTTGCATACATTTTACTCTTTGTATGATCATGTAACCCTCCCTAGATTTAAAGAACTAATCATAAATAAGTTGGCTCAGTAAAATGCTCCCAGCATGGGGAATTGAACCCTGGCTTCTGAAGTTAAAGGCATGGAGCATATATATCCACTTGGCTACCAGGGCTGGCTATCATCAAGAGTCATAAGCAGCATGTTACTTTGATACCCCCTATGCACCTCAGAGTTTCTTGTCCCTATGAACATATTTTTCCATTATTAGTAGGCCTATTTTAATCATTTACAGACTTTATTTTGTATCCAAAAACATAATAAAGTAACACACATTACATACATCAAAACTGAGAAACAGAATTAGAAGAATTTTTCCATAAAGAAACCTTGGCAGTGAGGGATTCGTTCTGGTCACCCTGAGATCTGAAGTCCAGTGCTCTATCACCTGAGCTAACCAGGCCAGCTGTCAAAGGCCAGCCTGTCTACCATCAGATCACTCCCACCTCATGCTCTGGGCCTATCAGTCTACATATACTCTAGGTCTCTCCCAGCTGTCTGGTCACCAATCTGGGCAAAAGTGAACCAGAGCACTGATTTTAATCAAATACTGACCCTTTTGTATCCCACCCAAGTATCACTGACCTTGGTTCAGTAAATTAGAAGCACTGACAAAGGTATGGGTCTGAAGTGGCATTATGTAATCTGTAATTATTGTCAAACTAGTGCAGCTATCTGGTTCACTGCTGCCCGGATATCACTCCAATATGGTTGCTTACACCTGTCTGTAGATATACAAGCAGGCCTCTCCAGTCTAGTAAGGTGGATATGGGATTTACATTGTTGCCATCTAGTGAGCTTCCATGGTATCATTTCCTTCAAGGAGATGGTAGGAATTTACTATGTGCAAAGATATGACACCTAGAAAACCCTCTGTGCCCCCCTTCAATCTGCCTGTAATTACATATGAAGCAAGTTCTCTATCAAAATGGTCTGGGTGATATCCCTGGGATTGATATGTTTATGGGGAGGGCTCATGAATATTTCAAAGAAATCTTCTTTAGTGAAAGTTTAACCTTATTTTCAGAGATTTACCATATTTATAAGCTGTGGAAAATGAATAAACATTTTATGACAATTAGGGAGTGATTATTTTTTAACAACAGGGGGGGGGGCTGGTGGGTTTGTGCGCAGGCGCAAAAAAAATTCGGACCCCCCTATCCAGGGGTTAAATTTTTTTGACCACCCCAAGGGACAGAAATCGCGCGCGAACGTGCCCTTTTAACCTATAATAATGTGCGGGGTTTTCCACTGAAAACAGGTGAAATTATTTGAACCCCCCATCAGAGGGGTTGAAAAAATTCTGACCCCCCAGTCAAGGGGTTGAAAAAATTCTGACCCCCCTCAAACCCACCAGCCCCCACCCCCCTGTTGTTAAAAAATGATCACTCCCTAAGCTGCTAGGGGAGTGGTCATCTTTTAACAACAGGAGGGGGTTGGTGAAATTCGGGCGTGCGCAGCGAAATTTTTTCCATCCCCCCCTCCGAGGGGTCTGAAATTTTTTCGTCCCCCCCCCCTTTTATTCTATAGTCATGCGCTGGCTTTTTCTCTCAAAAGGGGCGAAAAAAAATTTGTCCCCCCCCTTAGAGGGATCTGAAATTTTTTTGTCCCCCTCCCAAACTCACCAACCCCCCCCCCCCCCCGTTGTTAAAAAAATAAATGACCACTCCCTAGCCCCATTACAGACCTTTCAAAGTTGATACAATAGAGCCTTAGAAAGAGCAAAAACCCATAGAGTATTATAAGTCAAACTCTCATAAAGGGGCCAATTTTAGTCTGCCATGCTTGACTGCACTTCTGCACCAAGTGCTGTGAGTTTTCCAAGTACCTAGCCAAAGATGAGGCGCCAAATGCCCATTTTGCGCCAAAGGCGCGAATTTTATACACACCTGCCCTCTAGGAGCAAAGAGACGTACTACATGCTAGCATGAACCGGAAGCAAATGTTGCATATGCGCAAGAAGAAGCCGGCCTGACTTCCTGTCGCATGTCGTGGACGAATTTCTGCAACTTTCTCGAGTGTTGTAGATAAAAGATTCAATCATGTCGGATAGTTTAGACGACTTCTTTGCCAAAAAGGACAAGAAGAAGAAGGGAAAGTCCAAGCTTACCAATAATGACTTAGTCACTACTGAAGAAGTAAAGGAAACAAAGAAACCCAAGAAGAAGAGCAAGGAATCTGAAGCGAAACCGGCCGCCAACAGTGAACCGGCGAGTGAACAGGTCAGATCTGTCAACCTCTGAAACTTCACATTTCTGTGATATTTTACAACAAAGCGCAGGAAATCACATCATCTAGTGACAAATGGCTTTGATACAGTTGCTTCCTTTCGCTTATAGTTAAATAAATTCGTCTCAGCAAGTACTATGATGATTCATGTCGATAATCGGACGTTGAGTTGTGAAATAGGCCGACCGTATGGTGGACAAATAATGGCAGTGCCAGTGATTGTGACGTCCGTCACTTTGTTTTGTGTATCAGTATCACTATTACCTATAGCATGGGTCATCATCATGATGATCATGAATGAAGAGGGAGTGTCTTTGTTCCCTTTTTTTGAAAGGTTACCTTCCCAAATATTTGCTGTTTTAACTAAAACACCACATCATGGCACATGTGACCACAGCTTCAAGTAGTATAGACTATATAGTCTATAGAATACACATTCATTTATGGTGGTACCACCCTAAATATGCGCTGCGAAACGAAAAAATCCACTATCGCTGACGCTTAACAAAATAATTCAAATACTTAAAATGTCCTCAGAACTAAGCCAAATATACCAGATTGTAGCTTTTGAAATGGCAAAAATCATACACTAGGTCTGTCATAACAAAGTGCAATCAGATTTTTCGCAAATCGCCATGGAAACCACCGATGTGATTTTGTGGTCTGTAGGAGTGTCATCGATACTTGCCATATCGATACGTTGCCATTTACAAAACATCGATTATCGCATCGATAATACCATTATATCGATGCAGTCTTTTGTTTCCCCAAAAGTACAGATTTAGACCTTTCAAAAACTAAGAATTTTGTAAAAATTCCTATTAGAACCAGGGTTATTAAACAAATTACGTGGTGATATGAAAAAAAAATCAAGTATAGAATATTCAATTACTTCAAAAATTATTTTTCAATGCTTCACTTTTTTGCCGAAGAGAGGAAATATACAAGTGGCTCTAACATTTGTTCTAATTGGAGGATTTGAACAATTCCTTCACTGTTAGAACTTCCAGATCAAGGCCATTTTGGCCTGTATCTCGATAGTCCATATATTTGAGATATCGAGATAAAAATAGTGATAATCAAAATCGAAATAAATTGGATATCAATGACACTCCTAGTGGTCTGCCACCTGAGTCACTACACATCTATCATAGGTCCCTTTGGTCTGCAGTAAATAATCTAAATTATTTTCATTCTTTTCCAATCTTTTTTTAAAAATATTCTCCAAGCCTCCAGGAAAATTTTAATGCCAATATATACACAGACAGCCTGTTTAGAACCCATTTTATAGCCCTAGAAGTGAAAAATTGACTGTATTTAGTGCAGGACTTTTACCATTCTACCAGGAAGTGACCTGATTTAGGGTGGTACCACCTTATAAATTATATTAAACTTGAATACACAATGTCACTCATAAGTCATAAGATTAGGGAGTAGTCATTTTTTAACAACAGGGGGGTTGGTGAAATTCAGAGCACGTGGCGAAACTTTTCCCGTCCCCCCCTCTGAGGGGTCTGAAACTTTTCTGCCCCCCCCCTTTTATTCTATAGTTGCGCTCGGGCTTTTTAGCTCAAAAGGGGCGAATTTTTTTGCCCCCCCCCCAAACCCACCACCCCCCTGTTGTTAAAAAATGACCACTCCCTTAGTTAGGTTTTTTTTTTTTTTTTTTTTTTTGGGGGGGGGGGTAACAGCAGTGACGTCACAGTCATTGCAGCTGTTAGTATTATCATCCTTATCTACCCAAAGAAAAAAAAAACACCTCCAAAACGGATGAATTTTATAGAAAAAGTAAGGGGTACAGTTTATAAGTAAGAGATCTAATAGTTATCCTACATCAAAACAAAAGCTTTGCAAATGATTGATGTTCCAAGCATGCATCATATTGACATATATGTGGTGCCCTCTAATTCTAGTTGTAACACTATTGCATTATATAAGTAGAAAACATTAAAAATATTACATTTTCTAGTACCTGGTACTTGTATCATTACTACTAATATTGGTATTATTACTCCCCGGAATATATGTATATAAATAACTATATATTTCTGTATATGTTTTAGCAGACATCTACCTCTGAACAAACAGAAGAATGGAGTGAGTATGTTGAAGAGAAGGAAACTGACTATTCTGGACTTCGGATACAGGCTATTCAAATAAGGTAATAACATCTTGGCATTTGTATGATGTTTACTAGTGCCAGTAGACTCAATTGGTTCTAGTGAAGCTCGACCTTTTTCATTCCAAAGAGTAATAATTATTGATAGAAACTTTCAAATCATGAATTTAGCGTCTTGGCCAAAGTAAATATAAACATGGGTGGAAATTTATGTATATTCCCTTTTGAATTCTTCTTTTTTTTCACGGGTAAATGAAGTGCTCTGTCTTGCCAACTCCTTTACGCTGGATTACTAGTAAGTTCATTTGATATGATATAAAATATGATATATGACGAAAGAGGGATTCAGTAATATTCCATCATAAATTTTGTAACAGAGATGAGGATCAAGATCAGGGTGATAAGGATAAAGATAAGGGACAAGACGGCGATGATGAGGAGGGTGAAGAAGGCTCAGAAACCACATCCACCGGTGTCTGGTCAGCAGTACCACAACAGCCCAGTCAGCAAGCAGCAGAACGTAAGTAATCATTGTTAGCTTAAGACATATTCTGCTCACAGTTTACAGGGACTTCCATGCATTGTAAAAACACATTAATACTTATAAGCCGTACTGGGGTATGCGGGGCTACCAGTAGGTGCAGACATTACTTACAGAGGTGACTCGATTTCTAGGAACTCATAGGTTTTTATCTTTCTAATATCTTGGTTGTCTTACCCTAGAACTCTAGGAAAAATTGATAAGAAATTCACCCTACTTCGGCCTTATACTCCTTTAAATGTATGAGTTATACTCAAATTGTGCATACCTGTTTTGTTCCTCCATTAAATCAGCTGTTGAACCACCGCCAAAAAAAGAGGAGCCTGCACCTCCACCTGCAAGAACAGGAGGGTACGTGATCCCAAGCAAGAGGAGCGGAGCCAGTGGAATTGCCCTTGACCCCATGCCCACAAGACAACAGATGCGCCGGAAAAAGGAAGCGCCCAATCTCAAAAGCGAAGAGGACTTCCCGACCCTGGGTGGTGAACCTCCAGTCGATGCTGGCGGGTAAGTTTAAGCTCCCATATTAGCTGCAAAATCGAAGTTCCTGTAGTACCTCCCATATTAGCCACAGCTTGTGCGTGAATCTGTGCCCTTCTTCACCTTTTAGATATTTAAACAAAAAAAGGAATGACCTTGTAGGCAGGATAAAATTATATTAGATACACTAGTGCTTAAATGCAAGGCAAAAGTGCGTCCTAACACTTTTTCGTTCAAAACAATGTGCGAATATATGCAGGATCTGCCTTTATGCACGAGGTTCTAAGGTAAAAGTCAACCAAAGAAAAAGACAGTCATATTTCGATGAATCAATAGTTCATGTTGATGATGAACTATGAAGGCGTGACAAGTGACTTATTTCAGCCACGTTCGATAGTCAAGTATATTTCTGAACTGTCATGTGTCCCTTATTGAATTCCTTTCTTTGAAAATTATGCATTACTCTTTTTTTCCTGCAGAGCCTGGGGATCAGGACGCTTTGAGAAAGTAAGGAGTGGAGGCCGTGTCGAGGATCAATCAAATCGAGGACCAAAACTAGAGCTAGGAAATAAATATGATGCCCTCCGAGGAGGGGGTGACTAAAAACATTGCCAATTGCCATGTCCCATTAGACAGTGGTATCAGAGACGGCTATAACCCTGGACTACTCTCGATGGACGAGAATCACAGAAGTGATGCCGGAAGATGGATATGATGACAATACTAGTTTGCACTCTAATTAAGAGTGTACCAAGGATCTATATACCTGATATGGTGGTTTCAGAGAGATATATTCACAGAACTCTTGTGCCACCCAGAATATTTAGCATATGGTGTTGTGCCCTTTACAATACGAAAGTGCAGTGAGCGTGATACTTAGCTTCCAAACATCAACTGTCCAACTGGGTGATTATCTGCTAGGTTGTGAGTCGCATATTGAATGAAAGCACATTACCATATTCCCCAGGACAAGGGATGTTGCTTTATACATTTCTTATATTAGGTTAATGTATAGTGATTTGTGATGGATCTTCACCATTTAAGCCATGGATGATAGATCTTCACCATATCAGCCATTGATGACGGATCTTCAATTAAGCCTTGGATGGCAGGTCTTTTCCAATTAAACCGTGGTTATCCCTTTCCTGTATACATGAAGTATTGGATTGAAAGTAAAATGTACTGGATACATGTTAGAGTATGTAGAGTGTCACATGCAGTGATATACGTAGGCTTGTACTGCTTGATAGCATGTATTGTGTAGGGTTCAACGCCATAAGCACAGGGGCTGCTGATATCATTTGTTTTATAACACTGTTAGAGAAGGTGACATTTTCTTTTTAATGTGTCGATGACACGATAGGCCATAGTTGTGGACAGCGCATACATATTATCTTCTAACACACAGTCTGACAAGCTGGAAGACCATGCTAATATCATATTCTGCTGTCAACGATTAAACCAGACGCTGCCAAACTTGGCCGTATCAGCATGTATACACATTCCTACACAGCCCTTTCTCCCGGCCTAACGAGAAAACTGACAAACCAACCGAAGATGACTATTTAGGAATTTCCCATTTCTTTATATACTCAAGACAGCTGTGTGTAACAACTACTCTAATAACAAGTTATGATATCACTATTTCTGTTGTGTTTGATAAACCTGTGTGCTTGATACGTTCTCTTATATTTGCCCAAGCCAAACTTAGACCATGGACCAACAACAACCAGACCATAAGAATATTACCGTAGTAAAATTGCACCTAATAAAGGAGGAACCAACTCTGGATGAGGTGCTATGAGAAGTAAGCATTTCTATAAGGTATCCTGCATGTGCATCGTATTATGACTTGAGATATTGCAGGGAGACTTATTAGAGTAAATTTAACCCTTTAAGGGCTGTATAGTGATCTAATCCACTGTGCCCCTCAGTGATCATAGTACCTCAGTGCAGCCTAGACGAGTAGAATGAAAACCAGTGCGGTTTTTATGAATCAAGCCGACCCTATAGTGTTGACATAGTCTAAAAGTATCCGCATGATGTCCTAACGCAGTGCCGGCGAGTTACACGCCAGCAGTACGTGAATGCATCATTACTAGAAATGACCATGGAACGTGTAAGCATCCAGCCGTCCTTAAAGGGTTAATATTCTGCACTGTCCTGCTCACAGCATTTCTAGGTGATTTATCCGATACTAAAATACCCAAGATAAAATGATGATTTATCTAAATAGTGCCAACAATACTTGATGTACAGAGGGTTGCTAGTCAGGCAATGAAAGATAAGTGTATAGGTAATATTGCATCCTTGTCTGACATATCTGCCCTGATTCCATTCAAAGATGGTACTTATAAGAGCGAGCAATTTCAACGCTATATATTATATTTGCTTGGTCTAGTAGAGTAAAATGACAAACCATGCATATATACGAGTCAAATGTCAAGATCTATGAGTACTTTAATGACAACCTTCTGTGTTGACACTGTTTATGTTTTCCATTTGGGAGTTTTGTGGGACTTTTGGGAATATGTGGTCAGGGGGTAATTTTCCGATTCCACACAGAGAATCAAACTTTTATATTTTATACACATTCTATGGGCCCCAGCTCTAAAGGCCTCACATGAGAAACTATTTTCAAAGCTGAATCCCCGAACTATTTCTAGTTGGGAGGGAGCTGGGGAATGGGATAGTGCCACTAGTTGCATGATAAGTAGCCTAGTTGAAAGAGTCCTACTCTTGTTCTGATTTCTTTCTCTGTTCTGAGCCTGGGATTTAAAAGAAAAAGAAGTTTCTAGTGACTGAAATGGCCAATACTTGGCCAGATGAGCCTATGTGAGCATACGAATGCCATTTATATGGGCGTTCTGGCTAGAGGAGAGGAAACATGAACGAAATGCATAAAAATAGGAAATAGGTAATTTTATCATTTTCCATGTTATAAACAGCCTAAGTACAAGAGTAACGCTTAATAATGTAAAACGTATGTTGTGAGGAAATTTACGAGCTAATTATGAGTGACAAAATCTGAAATAAGTAGTTTTGGTTTATGAAATATGATTAATGGTAGAATGATATTAAACTTCCATCACAATTCTAGTTAGGAATTGTTGGTGATGTGCCAGATAAGTAAAACATTGGGAATACACTGGATGTTTACACATAGCATGCTAAATAACTAATTTTTGTGAGAAATATTACTTTCGTTTGGAAACTTTCAATATGAACATGGAGACATATGTGAGACAGACTATTTTGTTGGAGCATCCTGTGGATGCAATAACCACCTATAAATCCTTGAAGAGATTGGTTTGAATCTTAAATCCTGAGATATTATGGACATATTTAGAGCATCGTGAGGGTATCAAATAAAACATGACTTGTTTTTGGACATTGTGACTTGTTTTTTCTCCAAGTAGTGTGATGCCTGATACATGAAACTACGCCTACCCTATCATCGCGTTTTGCTGGCGCTTAATAATTTGGGATAGGTCTGACATGTGAGAGCTGTTAGAAATGCAGTCATCACACACCTATAGGTGTTAGAACGTTAAACTTGAACCTGACACAAGGTAGTCCGTGTTCACTCTTACCAGCAACAGTGAAGTTTTGGGACGCAGTGCTGAGGCAGTTGTTAAAACAATTCCAACATCCCTTTATGTTACAGAGACGCCACTTTTCCTGGTTTACCAGGAATTCCTGGTTTTGATCCCAAGATTTCTGTATTCAATTCAGTTTGACTGAAACCGGCAAGAAGCACAGTAGTACTTATGAGTGGTGGGTCGTGTATGCGCCACTCTAGGATTTTAGAAATCAATGGGACATCATGGACAATACACCTATCACTGATTTGCGGCACAAATGATACCCAGTGCCCATTTCTCCTGAACATATATGCCACTTTCTTATGTAAACACCTGTACATTGAGATGTAAACACCTGTACATTGAGATCTCCCTGCTAAGGATTATATTGAATATGACTAAATATAGAGTTAAAAATCTTCACACACCCTTCAGTACTGTAAACTCCCCACATATACGCTGCAGCTCACATGAGATCCACAGTCAGCCTTTGGGAGAATGCTATAAGCCAACCTGGAGTTTCAAATACACACCATTCTCTAGCATTGTGTATACCTCTAGTGTAAATACTGTCCCGACTTTGAGAACATCCTTCGATGTATAACACCATTAAAAACTCTGATTGACCCACAAGCTGCAGGTTATACATGGGGTTTTACAGTGACCTTTTTGCCCATAGTCAGTGGGGCATTCAGGCTGTGTGTGAGACTATTCCCTTAGTAAATGCCCCGAGACCTGCCTTCATAATGTTCTCCTCAAATCTCATGTCACCTGTTTGATTGGTTTGGTTTGGTTAATTTTACCTCCACTAATAGTACTTAAAAGCAGAGTTACTGTGCTTTGCAGACATTAAGTCCTTTTTCTGTTTGGACAGGTTTCTAACCTGCTTGTCCAACAGCTAGACAGGTATTTATATGCTGCTTTCCCGACACAGCAGTGATCCCATCTATGGATGAACGGATCTATGAGGTGAATGATCAAATCTTTGAGGATTGAATGATTGATTTGTTTATCGTCCTAAGGTTCTTACACCTCATGGGACTGCCTCATTAGTTTATGGACATGAAGTCCTTTCTTTCTCAGTCTGCACAGGTATTTAAAAGCTGCTTTTCCATACAGCTAGACAGGTATTTATACGCTGCTTGTCCATCACAGCGGTGACCTCATCTATGGATGACTGAATCTATGAGGAGGGGTCGGGGGGCATAGGCAGAGCCAGACAAACTACGGCCTTTGATCCCTCAGACGTGGTTCACTGAGGAGGCAGCCCATGACAAAAGACAAGCATGTAGGCCTGGGCCTGCGCATATGGACACCAGCTGTCCACACGCTCACCTCATGTCACAAGGGACCTCGAGTTTGTCGCCTTTTATGAATCCAGTATGCCCACTGTTAGTATGGAAGGGGACTGCTCCTTTGTGGACTCCCGATAAAGTTATTCTGCTCCTCCATGCCCCCACATGAAGGTCTCCACTCCACAGGGGGAGAATCTATGAGGAAGGGTAAGAGAGAAACCGCTACCAGGGCTTCGTTCCCCGACTCTTCTAGAAGGATTTTATTTGCCTGGGCAGGGCCAGACAAACCTGTGATCACTCAGATGTGGTTCACTGAGGGGGGATCCCATGAAAAAAAGACAAGGATGTAGGCCCAGACTCATGCATATGGACACCAACTGCCCACATGTTCACCTCAATCCACAAGAAACCCCAAATTTGTTGCCTTTTATAAACCTGTATGATATCCGTTCGTGAGGTTTACTTTATATCTTGTTTGACTCTTCTGATAAGTACCCATGATACTACCATATTCACCATCTTTCACTTTAAACATTGTTTGGAAAGAGAGAATCCCATCTTGGCAGTCAACTCCCATCTTAAAGTGAGCATTAAAAATTTGGGGTTTCTCATCAATTACCATCTAGACAGCATTCTAAACTATTTGTTAAAATATCTAATGATTATGGGCCAAATTTTTGAATGTGGTACTTTTGGCCCTGACAAAGCAAAAACAGTGAAACTCAAAATAAGTTAAAACAACTTTACTACATTCAAAGGGCAATGTCTTGGCTACGTAAAAACACCTGACATACACAGCAACTCCTAGCGGGTCCGTTTTTATAAGCGTTCAAAGATAATCTGTTGTAATTTGTGTTACTCCCTGCTCAAAATTCAGATACCAACTGGATATACCTCTTAACTATATCCTAATGACTCCTAAATCCATTTACAACATCTACTAGTAAGTATGTATCATGATTAAAAAAATCAATATGTTCCTTTAAAAACTTTCCGAGATATCGGATATTGAACTTTTGTCATTGACTGATTTTTCTGAGAATTTTGTTCTAAAACCCCAATTTTCATCTAGCTTTGTCAAAAGTTGTCAAATAATCACCAACATTCATCCATATTAACTTCAATATGCATACTTTAATATGCAACTACCATCTGTTCCATATCTAGCAGTAGTTTGTGATAGAACTGGTCACAAGTTGGACCACTTTTTTGAGCAGGGAGTAACACGTTACTCCCTGCTCAAAATTAATTTCACCCCCCAAATAGCACAAAGTGCAAATTATGTACACAAATCTTCATAAATAGGTTAGTAGGACTCCATAACAAGCAAATGAAACAGTAGTAGGTGGAGTTTGATGGATATTCCTCAAAAAAATTAAAACATGTTCCTTTCAGGTGTTACTCTCTGCTCAAAATTCAAATTCCCCCATTGATTGGGTTAGTGGGGCTAAATAACTGCATGTAGGTAATATATAACACATTTTTTTTGAATAAGTGAGGGGTACATCTATCATAAAAGCCACAAAAAACAGTAATCTTTACAATATTAGGGACATGAGATATGAAAAAGTGGGATAAATCTTTAGGTGCGATGCAGATTTTTGGAATTTTCACACTCAAACAGACACTTAAAGTATTAGGATCATGACCAAATACTGCAGGAAGATGCAGGAGTGTATAATCTATCGGAAGGATATCATAAGTTCACATTTTGATAACTGACGGACAGGAGAGTAAGTTTTAGCAGCAGAATCTATTTTTGAGCAGGGAGTAACACACATAGGGCTCGGGCAGGCGACATGCTTCAACCCCTTATAACGCCTAGTCATTTAGAAATAATGGCAAAATTCCACCACCTGCCGCCAGACAACATCAGTTTTGATCAAAATAAAAGCATTTGGACCCCAATAAAGTATATCAACGTGTGCCCTACACCTTCGTACATCTTATAAAGGTGAATTTTTGGCTGATCCCTTACCTTTCTTTTGCTTTAGGAATAACAATTGTCAGTAAAATTGGACAGAAAGAGGATCAAACAATAGGTGGAAGTGTCCTTGTTGTGATTAGAAAATACCCGTATGGATGCGCCATGCGAGGGACGACAGAGATGTCATTTGGTTTAGAGCGAAAGGACTTAGAATTTTGAGCAGAGAGTAACATCCAATCATATTTTATGGTCTACAAATGGCACAAAGAGTCAATATTGGACCAATTTTTGTTCATGATTAATTAGGAGGTGCCAATACAATATGCAAAGCAAAAATTTACTGTATGGAAGCAGTAGAATTTGATTCATTAACCAAAATGTTAAATGTTACTCCCTGCTCAAAAATGTGTATGCCAATACACTTTAGGGCCAGGACTAAAAGAAAATGGGTGTGGCCGCAGTTTTTTTACACCATATAAACCCCTTAAATGTCCCTCAAAATTAAGTGCAGCATGGATGGTAGAAACAGAATATTTCACAGGTATTTTGAGAAGTTTTATTTTTGAGCAGGGAGTAGCATAACGCTACCTTTATTCAGTATGAAGGGGAGAAAAAAAAATCTACCATGTACATCAGGTTAAAACCCTTTGGATCTCAGAGTTAACATATGTATTGAATTCCAAAAGTGATTTTTAGGGGTATTGTACAGTATAAGCAGTATGTGGGGGGTGTGAAAATTGTATTTTTTCAGCAAAATACACACTTTTTGGTCATTTTTCAACTCTGTAGACCCATAACTCAAAAAAATTATGGTCCGATTTGCTAAAGTTTACTCTCATTTGAAAGCTTAGGATGTTTTCTCTTGAATGAAACCAAAAAATGCCAGGCTAGTGCACAGGCTTTGACCCTATTGGTAGGTAAAGCTTAAAAAACCTGTAAAATGCTAAAAGTACCATTTTCAAAAATTTGGCCCTTATATGAAATATTTCTACTCCAAAACAAAGAAAACCTATGTCCTGTACTTAGTCATGTCCTAGTATTAAATCAGGTGTGTCTGATTTCCTAAAGAGGGAGCCTGTGTGCTGTGGATGAATGGCCAGTCCTAATTCTCAAGGTGTATACTAGGTGGTGCTGTGGTGAGCAGGAATGTAGAGGGCCACCAAGTGAAGTGTATACTATTGTGATTAGACACTTCACTTTCAGGCACTATAGGGGTAGGGTCTGACACTCACATTTGATGAACTGATCATAGAGAGCTCATCTGCTAACTACAGCCCAACCTATAACTAATTAAAGATGCCTCACAACCCCAGGCTCACCACTGAACCCCTTCAGATATATCTAGATCTCCATATTGGAAGTGGACATGTTTCATATACCCTTACTATGGTACAGGTCTACCATCTAGTGACTTATATAGGTACGATGAATCCTAGCACTTGAATAGGAATACAAATATGTCAGTGCCCAGCTGGCACCCCAGTGGAGGAGTGTGCGGAGGAGCGGTAAGCTGCCATAACGAATGGAAGCTGTCGGTCCCAATCTTTGTGGTCGGAGGCGACCACCGTCGCCAACAGCATCTCTATGGTTCTGTTGGCTCACTCTACCATCCCATCACTCTGGGGCCTGAATGTGCAAGTCCTTGTCTGGCGTACTCCCAAGAGGGCGATGATTTCTCTGAATAGTCCTCACTGGAAGTTCTTTCCCTGGTTGGTGTGTATTTCCACCGGGGCTCCCAGTCGGCAGATGAATTCCTCCACAAACTTCTGCGCTACAGTCGGTGCTTCCTGGTTGGGCAACGCGTATGCTTCAGCCCACTTGGTGAAGTAATTGGCCGCCACCAAGATAAATCGATTCCCCGTGTTGGAGATGGGTAGAGGACCCATTACATCCAATGCCATCCTCTGCAGGGGCAGCCCCACTCCAACATGTCCCATGTTTGCCCGGTGCGGAGCTGGCGGGGGTTTCCTCCGAGCGCAGGGTTCACACTGAGAGCACCAGAGGATCACATCCCGTCGATAATCCGGCCAGTAATACCCTCCCTGCAGTCGTTGTAATGTCTTGTTCTGGCCCAGATGGCCGGCCAATGGTTCCACATGCACCATGCGTAGCACTCCGCCCCTTTCACCAGCGGGGACAGCTATCTGGAAGCACTTCTGGCCTGCCCGTGTTTCCCACCAGCGCCCTATCACCCCCTTTTCTTTGGTCAGTCTACCCCGTTGTGCAAACCAAGCTCGAGTTTCATAATCCCAGCATCTCCGCACTCCTTCTTCACGTAAGTCGTCACTTCCCATCCATTCAGCCACCTGACTCATTATTTTATCCTTCTCTTGCAGATCCGCCCAGGACTCAGCCGCCGGAACCTCAGGGCCTTCCACCGCCTGTTCATCCACCCCCGACAGAGCAGATTGCTGCCCCCTGGTGACCACCTGGCAGTAAGAAGCCTCCTGCACCTCGTCCCTTCCACACTGGGAGCATGGCTGCCGGGACAGGCCATCAGCATTGCCATGGAGTTTACCCGGTCGATGATGGATGATAATATCGTATGTGCTGATAATCTGGAGCCATCTAGCCAGTTGCCCCTCCGGTTCCTTAAAGTCCAGCAGCCACTGCAGGGAAGCATGGTCTGTTCGTACCACCACTGGCCGCCCCACCAAGTAATGACGAAACTTCCTGAGGCCAAAGACGATAGCCAGCAATTCTCTCCGAGTGACACAATAGTTTCTTTCCGGTTTGCTAAGGGTACAGCTCCCGTAGGCCAAAACCCTTTCTCTTCCCTCCTGCTCCTGGCTGAGCACCACCCCCAACCCAGTGTCACTGCCGTCGGTGTCCATTATCAATTGGCCCTCTGGTCGGGGAAAGGCCAAGATTGGTGCCTTGGTTAGCCGCCTCTTTAGTTTACAGAAGGCATCCTCACAGTCAGGGGTCCACTTCAACGTCCTACCCTTCTCCGCTAGGGCACTCAGCGGCCTGGCTATGGAGGAGAATTCGGGGACGAATGCTCGGTAATACCCCGCCAGCCCCAAGAAACTACGAACCTCCGACACCCGTTTTGGTGTAGGCCACGACTCCACAGCTTCTATCTTCTCCGGATCTGTGCCCACCCCTGCCTGGCTGACCACATGGCCCAGGAACAGGACCTGTCGACGGGCTAGTTGACACTTGGAGGGCTTGATCTTGAGCCCCGCCCCTTCTAACCGCTCCAAGACCTCCCCCAACCGGCGGAGGTGTTCACTGAAAGTGCTGGCAAAGACCACTATATCATCTAGATACACCAGGCACGTCCTCCACTGCAGACCCCTCATGGCCACCTCCATGACGCGCTCAAAGATGCCCGGGGCGTTACACAGGCCGAAAGGCATCCTTCTGAATTGATACAGGCCCCGGTGAGTGCTAAAAGCGGTCTTCTCCCGGTCCCCCTCCTCTATATCCAACTGCCAGTACCCGTTGGCTAAGTCCATGGAGGAGAACCACGTCGCCCCCGCCATGGTATCCAAGCAGTCCTCCACTCGGGGAAGGGGGTACGCGTCCTTCACCGTGGCGGCATTCAGCTTCCTATAGTCCACGCAGAACCGCATGGTTCCATCTTTCTTTTTAACCAGAACAACTGAGGATGCCCAGGGGCTAATTGACTCCTCTATCACCCCCGCGTCCAGCATTTTGTCGACCTCCGCTGCCCTTCCTCCCAACACTAGTTCTGCTGTCACCTCCCCTTTCAGTGCCATGGGCCTGCCATCCACCGCATATACCGTCTCCCTTGTGGGCCTCTCAGTGTTTGGGTTCCCATGCTGTCGCCACCATCCTTCAGAGAGCAAGTTCATAGATGCCCCAGTGTCCACCAGTAGTTGCACCGGCGCCCCATTCAGTTCCCCTGTCACTATTAACCCACCTCCGCCTCGCTCCCTTCTTCCTTGAACGATGTTACGGGGGCCATATTCCCCGACCTGTACCCGGCCCTGGGTAGAGGTTGCTATTAGGTTTCCGCTGGCGCTCCCTCCTTCTTCTGTACTGGCTGATCCTCCCCCTTCTTACCCCTGAGGGGGAACTCTCTCTTAAAGTGGCCCTCCTGCCCACAGCCGAAGCACGCAGTGTTGCTCCTCTTCCTTCTCTCCTCCTGCGGGTCCTCCCCCAGCTTCTTTACTAATTGTTCCACTAACTCCGCTATCCTGTCCATCTTGTCGGTGTTGGTTTTTAGGTGCTCATTCACCGACGCGTCTGCCGCCCTCATCTTGTGGTGGCTAGCTTGCTCAACCATCAGATAAGCTTCTGCTCTGACCGCCGTCATAACTGCCATCTGTAAGTCCTTGGGCTGTGACTGATAGACCCACTGCCTCAGGGGGTTACTTAAACACAACAGGAACTTGAGCCACGGTATCGGTTGTCCGGGCGTCCGCCTCCGGATAGGCCAGCCGGGTGTACTTCATTAAGTCCTCTTGGAGCTCTTGCAACCCCTACCCCGGCTTGCGCATCCGTGTCCGGAGAACAGCCTTATATGTCTCTTCCTGGTTTGTGCGCTCAAATCTCTCTACTAGGGCCCTGCGGAGTTCGGCATATCCTTCCTCCGTCGCAGGTTTTCTCCCTGTTAGCAGCCAGTGTGCTGCCCCTGTTAAGCTCAGGCCCAGCCGGGCTCCAGCTGTTTACTTTTATGCACAAATTGAAATGGTTAAGGGAGTCTGCTAAATCCGTTGTTCCATCATATCTCGTAGGCTTCACCACCGGTTTGCCTTTAGAACCCCCTTCCCTGTCAGCTCCACCGTTCCCTTTCCACTTCCCCGACGGTTGAGAGCCCTATTCTCTGCTGACTCCCTCCACCGGCGGGGGACACGGCATCGTTTCCACCGGCCGCTCAGGCTTCTTGCCCCTGGCCTGGAGAACTTCAGGTCAACGCCCCCTCCTTCTTTCGGTTTGACCAATCATAGCTCCTGCCTCTTCCTTAGGCTGAATCGCCGTCTTTTCCCATGGCCATTTGTACTGGTCCTCCCCTTCCGAGTCCGCTTCCCTTTTCTCCGTTCGCACTCTGTCTTGAGGTTCCTCTTGTCGGATTGCGAGATCCTCCCTTGGCCTCTCTATTCCTTTTCGCCTCATGGTAATGTCCTCATCTACTATCTCCAGGAGGCTCCCTTTAACCATAGGTCGCTCAGCCTCCTCCAGATCCTCAAAGCCAAAGTCTGGTTCCTCCATCGGCCTCTCCATTTTCCTACGTGAGCTTGAAACACCGCTGTCACCAATGTAGCGTTCCGAATACCTGTCGTCTTAGCTCTATGGAAAGGACAACGAAGACTCCGTCAACTTTAGTATCAACACTGTTTATTGCCTGGCTTCTGGCCACACCATCTAAGCTGTCGATGAATATCTCTTATCTGCTTTCACCACTGGGGGCAAGCCGGGCTGTGAGTCTCGACCAGCACGTACCTCCTTTCTGTCTGTCGGAGAAACACAACCACTATATATACGCTTGCCATTCCCCCGACGCTGGCACAGTTGGCATGGTGCCAGCAGCGGTGAACATTCCCCTGAGCACCGCCAGGCGATACTCGCTCCTAACGTGAATCCGGGATCGGCGGCTTCCACGCCCCCATACCAGGATGGTTTCACTTCCACCGCTTCTCCCTCAGTCTATGCCACAATATATATATATATATATATATATATATATGTCTATATATATATATATATATATATATATATATATATATATATATATAGGCTTTGAAAAAAATTAAAGTAATTAGTACTGAATTAGTGAATTTATAGACAAAAGGGATAAAGATGTCTGCATTATAAGGGAAGGGAGGGAAGGAAGGAAGAAAGGGGGGCATGCTTAGTAGACCATAGGCATGGCATGGTTCACTGATTAAGATAAGGGAGAAAACATTGGTTCAGCCAAACGGGACAGTACTTTCACCTATTGGCCATAAGGGAGAAAAGATTGTGTTTCTACTGTTCCTCTGAAAGGAGAAAGAAACTCAATGGGGTGCAGCTGGTGGGACCCTCTGCTGATATTTCATTGCAAACAGGGGAAACATGCCCCCCCCCCCTTAGCTGGCGACCTGCCTCTATGTTGGGGACATCATAGAGGCAGGCCATGTCTAAGAAGTTACCAGTCAATCATCCCCTGTTTTAAACCTTAATACTCACAAGAGGGCACCCTAACACCGCAATGGTCAACCTGTCTCTCCTATACAGATGTTTGGATATAGTTTGTGATTGGAGAATAGAAATACTCCTGTCTAGTGGAGTTCAAGAGTACTTCTCCCCATGATATGGGGAGAATGTCATCAGACAAGGCCAGCGGGTATCTAGACCTCAAATACCTGTGGGGACCAGCATACCCCCCCCCTCCCCAAAGTTGTCTGACGATCTCTGACGATGGGGTCCTATGATTTGCTTTCAAATGAGTTCTTTTAAGCTGATATGGGTCTACATTTGGTGGTTTCGTTTTTTTCCCATTTAATAATTTCTACCCGGTATATGAAAATCAACTTTCAAACATCAAATTATAAAGTGCTACCCCTAAAAAATGTAGAATTTTTTTTCTCATTTCAGACATGTCTGGTCACTATTTAGGATGAGGTATTCCAAAAGAATAGTACACATACAGAGTCGCCAATTGCAAAAACACTTGTTTAAAACACACATCAAGTTTGTGTCTTTGAATTTTGTGTCTTTGAATTTTGAAAATCTATTGATCAGAAATTAAGTTATGAATTTTTTTATATCACTCTTACATCTACAAAGTCTGGGTGTCTTATACGTGGGTGCACCCTATACGTGGGGTATTACGGTATGTATACAGTGCTGTAATTGTTCACACAATATTCAGACCTGGCGGGATATACTATTGACCAATCAGAAAATTCCCTTCATTCAGTCCAGACTTTTTAAGGTGAATTACATAACACCTGGTACCCATCATGCTGGCTGTTATCAGTCCTTACCGTGCAAGGTACCAGCTCAAGCAGGGGTCAGCCCACTAAGGATCCCGCCAACTGTGAATAGAGTGAGTGAGTAATAGATGTTTAAGGCCATTTCGACAGCTAAGGTCATATTCATGGCGAGAACTACATTACACAATTTCACAAAGGAATATGTCAGTACCCACGCCTATGTGCACCACACACACCCGAGTGGATAGGAAAGAGGAGATATAGACCCAGGGATGAAACTCACAGAGCACAAAAATCCCTGAAATCCTCAATTGGAGACCCTGAAATATACCTGTAATTTGTTCACAGCATATGTTGGTATAGGAATTGTCTGCATCCCAATGACATATCCTGCACGTCTTCTGCTCTGTACCATACACTACAGACCTTGAGACACTTAAGTCTTGCCCAATCAAAATGAAAAGTTCAGGGTAATAAGGCAGGATTGTTTTAAAGGTAGGAGACTTAAAATGACCTAAATGATAGTTCCTGGTTTTGTTATTTTGTTGGCATTATCAGCATTTTTTTCTAAGCTTAACATATACTTGTACTTCCTAGTTCTTTAATGATCTACTTCAGCTGCAATAATTATTCAAAGGTGCGAGGTACTTCAGTTCCATAAACTCTCTCGTATAAGCCGCACCCCCGACTTTAGAGGAAGCTTTAAGCCACATCTGTGACTTGAATATTTTAGTTTTACTCTAGTTCTATTCTATAGTGTCAATTACCCTCCTATATTAAGCCGCACCCCTTCTTCTGGGTGATCCTGTAAGCTGCATTTTGATTTGGATACTAGCCGTGGCATATACGAGGTAGGTATGGTATTATCAAAGTGCAGTAGGTATTATCAAAGTGGGGTTTAGGAGTGGTCATGCATGCTGGAAAATTTTATAAGGCGTAGTGGGCCTCAATTCGCCTCATAAGTGGGAGATCACGGTAGTCATCTAGAGATTGGTCTTGTGTATGTATCACTCGAATGTCTTTAAGATGTTTGTCCCCCTTCTCTTGTCTCTTTAGTCCGCACTCCTGTTTTATAATCTGAGTGCATGATATTTATCCTGGTATCAGATAAGGTAAGCTAGTAGTATAGGAATATACGCTATTGTGCGGCAACACTAAACAATTCTTTTTACATACATTTATTTGATCACTGTCATACAAGTTGCCTCAGGTTAATGCTTATAATTATAGCACTTACTACCTGACGATGATGTTGCATGTGTGGGACATGAACCATATGCACAAAGTCACATCTCATTACACAGAATTACACCTCATGTCCCACAGCAATAATCATCCTCTTTTAGCACCTCATTAAGGAACATAGGGCTGGGATATCTGTTATATAATTCAGCCTTTATCAATAATGGGAGAACTTGGGTGGGTACATATACAAATGTCCATCAGTATATGGATTATTTGACTTGAATATCTCCTGGTGTGCTATGCAATATATGACCATAGTTCATCTGAAGCCTCTATCTCTACACCAATGAGGCAAATATTTAACATCCTGATCCACACACCTCCTAATAAACTGCAATTGCACACAACTTTCAATTCTTATCACACATATGGTATTATTCCTATTACTTGTATCCCGCCCCCAAGGTCCCAAATGCTTAATACGTTCACCATTATGGTGTCACAGAAAGTGGAGTTCTTTAAATACAGATTAAGAGTTACAGGTAAGATATTATATAATTCATTATCATCACCACCACATCATTGTCAGTCTCATAACCTCACATATCACCAACTACATACACCATCATCCCTGCTTTACACTTTTAATATAACTTTTCTTACATAAACTTACTAAAGAACCTGGGGAATTGGGTATGCATTATAAAGTTTGCCAAGGGCTGTCCTTTTCCTATAACTTGCAGGGTCATGAGTGTCATGGTTAATATACTGCCAACTTAGGTATTACATCCACATGGTGCAAAAACCATTGAGTCTACCTCTACTCTAACTACATCACTGATTTGCAGCACAAATGATACACAGTGCCCATTTCTCCTTTACATACATGCCACTTAGCCCTTTTCTTATGTAAACACCTGTACATTGAGATCTCCCTGCTAAGGATTACATTGAATATGGCTAAATATAGTTAAAATCTTCACACATCCTTCAGTACTGTAAACTCCCCTGCATATACACTGCACCTCACATATGATCTGCATTCGGCCTTTGGGAATGCTATAAGCCAACCTAAGGTTTGAAATATATATTGAAGGGTGGTAAGTATTCCCTAAACTCCCTACAAGTGTCTCGACTATGGTTTAGAAATAAATGAGAGGAGAATGATTACTAGTGTGCAGATTCTCTAGCAATGTGGCCAAACACCTCTAGTGTAAATACCACCCTCATATTGAGAACATCCTAAAAGGTATAACGCCACTAAAAACTCTGATTAACCCATAATCTGTAGCTTATATGTGAGGTTTTACAGTTATCTTTTTGCCCATAGTCCGAGGGGCATTCAGGTTGTGTGAGACTATTCCCTTAGTTTGTGCCCCGAGACCTGCCTTCATAATATTCTCAAGACTGATATTCTCATCAAACGTCATGTCACCTGTATGATATCCATTTTTATTTTTTAGATTTACTTTTATATTTCCCTTGACTCTGCTGATAAGCACCCACCATGATACTACTGTAATCACCATCTTTCACCTTCAAGAGAATCCCGTCTTGGCAGTCCAATCTCATCTTAATATCCAATTCATTTTTGAATTCCCATCATAATGGCATCGCATATTGGTCTATGACAGTCTATTGATGTGAGTAGGCCTAGGATATGAAAATTGTTCTCTTTGCAGTATATTTTTTTAAACTATTCAGTCTAAAAGGAAATGGGTGTAACATTTTAATATGTTTTGATCTTGATTTGGCATTATAAGAGATTCATGACATCTTGGCCAGCACATACAAAGAGAAGAAAACTATGTCTGGTTATATTTAGAATAAGGTATCCTATATGAATAGTCCACATATAGAGTCGCCAATTGCAACAGCACTTCTTTAAAACATCAAGTTTGTGCTACTTGTATCTTTGGCAATGCTTGTAATGTATATAGAATTCTGAAACTGAACCTTATCTGAGCAAATAAATATATCATACCATGAATAACTCTTCCTAACACTTACAATTCAATGACAAACTTATGTGTCATTTTCATGCAATGAACAAACAATGCAGAATTAAACTTACACTTAGATAACCCATGCCATATTCACTCACAAAAATAACTACAGGGATGTATACAACCAAATAATGCTGTAATTACTCACACAATATAGACAATTACTGGAACAATTCATAGATGGCGCTCCAGTAGCCCTGCTGTTTACATGGGCATGCCCAGCATCCACTCCCAGGACTCCATAAGCTTACCATTGGTGCACAGACACCCCTCACCTAATTGCCCATTTGCAATGTAAAATAGAGCTCCATGTCTTAGAAATCAAAGTTGTACACAGAGAAATAGTGTGGCTGTACTCACTATCACTATCTAAAGACAATGGTGAGCCAAACATAAGGCAGACCATTACAAACATGTGGGCCTATTACAGGTACTGGAGTCCAACCCAGCCATGCCCTTGTAGGAGTGGCAAAGTAGCATAGCTGCCACTAGCGCCGTCTGTTGTATCAATGCTGATGAAAGGGTCGTATACAATGGAGTGTATGCATACCTTGGATGTTATATTGAGCTATATACTGTTATAGATTATTGTGGTAGTTTTCACTAAATTGATTTTTCAAATACATACATCCAGTCAACAATAATAATCAAATTTTCGGGTGCACAAACATAGTCAAGACTAAAAAAAATAATGTATTAAACTTCAATCCAATATATATTAGATAAATCATAAACAGGTTGCCAGTCTTTTTTTCCCCCTTTTTGTTCACTTGGATCTGGAATATGCATCTGGGATATACCCGTATTGTACATCTGTGATATTTTTCATATCCGAGGTTGGTATTTTTTTCCTCCATTGGCATGGTAAGCAATGTTCAATGATCTGCATCAGCTGCAATAATTATTCAAAGGCTGTCTCAGGAGAATAGCGTTTGTGGTCGCAATTAACTTGCTATTTATATCAGAAAATGTATCTCTGGTTGCTAATGCCATAGTTCCTTATACACAAGGTGCAGTTTACATGCAATGATGGACCTAGCTAAGTCCTATGGAATTGCCTCCACTTCTGCGTATGCCGTATAGGCAGCACCATACTAGTATTATGTCCTAGGTGTGCCTAAGTTTTTTTTTTCTTTTCAACTTGGGGTGTACCTCACGTTTGAGGTACTACAGGTAGGTACATGTATTATTAAAGGTGGGTTAGGGAGTGGTAATTATTTAACCGCAGGGGAGTGGTGGCTTTCCGTGTTTGTATGCTGGAAAATTTTGTGGTCCCCCCTAAGCAGGGGTCCGAAATTTTTCTTTCCCTCCTCGCAGGGGTCAGAAATTCTACTGCCCCCCTTTCTCATCCCCCAAGGGCGGGGGCAAAAAATGGGGGTGACATTTTTTGCCCCCTCTTCGGGGGATGACATTTTTCCTGCAGACCTACGCATAAGAGGGGGTATTTGGTACTCCCCCAAATCAACCCCCTCCCCGTTGTTAGGAGCTACCTCTTTGAGACACAATAATGGGCATGAACAGCATGTTTGTATTCATAAACATACGTATTTACCACCAATCTAGATGTATTATGCAAATTGTTACAATTCATCAACCCATGAAAAGGCATGAAATTAGTTCCAATGTGGAATAACTGAGAAACTACGGCATCAGAATTTCCCATCGACCAGACAGTGTGTAGCACCATCTGGATTGGTGGGGCCCTGAGAAGAGATTAGGGAGGGCCTCCAGTTAGGTTGAGCACAGTATTCACTATTTTTTTTAGATATTTGGCCATATCAGAATGGATCAAAATTTTCCACACACATTTATAGGTACATGAAAATGAATAAATAAAAATGGAAAATCGACCCCAGATTCGTTCCTGTCCCATCTTGAAGCAATTTCATATCATGACAATAGCATAGGAGGGGTGAAATTTGGGTAGTGAAAGGACAATGAAGGAGGGGTTGAGGGCACAATGACATAAAACACTAAAGGGTTGTAGCTGGATGTGAAATACTGACAGATGGGAAACTAACTCACTCTGAATTTGAACATCAAAGTAATCAATCATGTGGGTTAGGAACAAATTCGTTTAACACTCTCATCATTCTATATGTCAAAAATAATGAAAAAGTCAAGGTAGATTTGTCTTCGCAGGCTGAATCAGTTAGCAGTCTAGACAGTCTCTGCTCTCATTCGATGGGGCCCCATGATATTCATCTTGACGAGCACAGCTCAACCGAATTAGCTGACCGGCAACATTTTACAAGGTTTCTACACAACACTTCTTCACATCCCCACTAGGCCAATGGATGACCCACCACATATACCCATATGTATGAAAACAGAATAAACCCTTGCACACTAAACATCTACTGACACATAATGTACGTACCTGTGGCTATCACAAGCTCCATGTTATACTGATATATCTATGGGGATATCATTAATACTTGACACTTTATGGGGTGGGCTCTCACAAAAAATACTATTATGTCCATGAGTAATAAAAAAGGGATGTATTGATTGCGGAGTCCCCGGACATTGTTGCCTCTAGTCAATAAAACAGAACACAGGCTCGCATTTTCCTAGACGCAGGCCCACAACTTGACTATAGATGTCATCACTTGATGACGTCCCTTGGCGGTTTCCTTTCCCTGAAGTCCTACTGGCAGCTACTAGTGTATTTCACACAAAGTCATATAAACTATTTGGCGTGCCTGCCAATGTTGATTTACTAGATCTTTTCTTCTTACTTTTTGTAGATTTACGCTTTTTTGAGCTTGAACCTGTTCGGGGAAAAGTATCAATATTAAGAAGAGGTTTAGTACTAGACCTTAAGTATTAAGGTCGATGGATAGTTTTTCTCAACTGAGAGAATTGTCTCCATATTGACATTGCAGTATATCATAGTAATTCGTAAAATATCTATGTGTATCTTATTTGTGAACAAAATTACGTAAATCTACTCTTTCTATCAACTTTGGAACACAAATAAATTCATTTAAACTTTTAAAACAGAACTTTTTAACAAAATAGCACAAGAGAACTTCAAAACAAAATATTCATTTGAATTGTTACCGGGCGTACACATGGCGGGTCGCTACTCTGGTACTACGAGATCACGCTTGGTTGAGGACATTATTAAGAGTGAATTGTACATCACAGATGTAATGGCCGAGAGATCGTAGTAGAGATGTGTAATTATGAAGTGATTGAACAAACACTCAGAGACTCTAGGGGACAGAGCTGCGGCGCTGTTAGATGACCTGGGACAATAGCAATTGACTACAGGTACTTAGAGGCCCCTAGTGTGGGTGTGGAAGTTATCAGCCCGTCCCAGAACGACCTGGAATAATAGCAATTCACTGGTACACTGGTATTGGTACACTGGTACACCACAGTCTTCGTCATGGTTGACTGATTTCAGTAGCTGATCTATAGTAGAGGACTTTGGCTGTTTTTGACATGACCTGCTGTCCCCCTCCTACATGATGTATATATGGCCGAGGAGACAAGTCTCTCGGCCAATAAGGTACAATGTAATTACCGTAATCTCCCGCATATAAGACGCATCCTCTACGCCAAACAAAATGCTGGGCAGTCTTATAGGATGTACTGAAATTGGGGGTGCGTCTTATACGAGGGGTAATTTTACTATAGAAATGTACTGAATTTACAAAATTCACCCCTAAGAGGTGCGTCTTATACGCGAAAATGCATGTGCTGAGTTTGGGGTGCGTCTTATATGCACAGCGCGTCTTCTATGCGGGAGATTACGGTAATTATCAATACAATAAGGTTGGAACTTACAGAAAATGACACAAAAAAGAGGAGAGAAAGTTTGGGCCACAACTTGGGAAAATTATGTGATATCTCATAACTACCGAGATTTTCACGTTATCAGTGAATTCCAATATGACCTCTTTTGTTTTTACATCACTCATAAGATACCAAAAGATATGACAAAGTTGGAGTACTAAGTATAATGTATACTTACTATTGATTGTAGAGGTGGAGTCAGAGGGTGAAGGGTTTGAGACGGCCTCCCACTGCAGAGAGTCGCGGAGTACCTGACTCTCCGCATCATCGTAAGTATCAATGTCCACTATATCATCATCGACCAGCGAGCTTTAAAATGTAGATGATAGTTCATTTTAAACAACAGCATTTGGTTATCCATAGTTATCAAACCATATCTACATTGAATTGGAAAATTAAAGGCCAATTTTAGACAATGGAATATTAAGAATTACCATAGTAATATTATTACTTCATGCTTATGAATCCCTGGATTCCTGCCAAAGAATGTAAGGGTTCAAATTGATACCATCTCAATGACAATAATTTGGAAACAAAAATAAAAAAGTATTACCTTGTTTGCCCAAGTAGATATGTGCGCACTGATCGCCGTTGGTCATCCGAGTGCTGTGGACATCGGTGCGACCTGACAACATATATAAAGAACAGAACATTCAACACTGAACCATGTGATACAAATATGTAATATGTAATGAATAGGTGGAAATGATAAGTAAGCATAACCCAATGATTCAATAGATCTTAGCTAAGACCTCTAATTCAGCTCAGAACTAATACCCTCTTACACAACTGTAAGGCTGAATCTGAGGTATTAAAATTGAATTGTGTGAATATATAGTGGCAAACTTTGGTAGAGCTTTTTAGAACCTACCGCGTGCACATCTTTTTGGTGTGTTCTGAGATGACCCCACAAGTCTGAAAGGTAAAATACCAACGTTGTATAATTATTAACATCAAAACTGAGTTTCTTGCAATATAGGTCATGACTAGTCTACTCATCAGCACTGCACTGGTGCATCAAAATAGCTGGTGAACAGAAAGCGTATAGCTATTAAGTAATTAATTAGTGACCAATTTAATGTTCGTTCTGAAGACATTCACAGTTAAGCAGAAGGTCGTTGTAGCACTTAATGAAATAATCATTTTTATGAACTTCAATAAAATGAGCCTGCACAAACCGTTGTTAAGAGGGCCTTTCTCTCATCTGAAAAACAATAAAGCGTCATTATAGACAGACAGACAACAGATCAAATGCTGGGAACAATATAAATGCCAATGCTGTAGTTGTTTTGCCGTTGCTTTCTTTTCTCATATAAGATCAAGTTCAGTCCAATTAACCCAGCTGGGTTTCTATCAAATGAATAGTAGTAATGTGTTACAATGATAGACTGTCATATTCCCAAAGATATAACGCTATTATTTGAAGTATACTCACCAAGACTCATGGTCTCATAGGGAGGAATGGTGGACCCAGAACCGTCAGAAGTGTTGCTACCCACACTGGGTATATCACCTGGTTCAATAAAAAATTAGCAGGAATTTAACATAACAGAGAATACTAAGTGGGTATGATTGTGGAGAAAAAAGTTTTTTGACATAGCACAGAGGCTCCTCTCTCTAAGACAATGAACGATTTTGATAGAATACGATTTTTTACACCTGTGTCAGATGCCATCTTTACAGTGTGTTATCATGTTGTTTTTACATTTACATTTTGACAAATATGAATAAATCTGCATTGAAGAGAATCCAGTTTTATGTTAACGCTACAGTTATACAAAAAGCTCACCATTTTTCACTTTTGACGACTTGCTTCGTCGTGGAGAATTATTGCTCTTGTCTTTCTTTAATTTCTTGGCTGGAAAAGAAATGAATGTATTAACATATGTCCCATATCCCTCTTTATCTAGAAGTCCATTTCTCAGTAGAATAATTTCGTTTACTTATACATAGTTTGTGTGGGACGGGCGGGTAGTAACATCGTAGTCCCAATCTGTTTCCTGACAAGTTCTTTTATAGATTTATCTCTATAGCATAACAATTCTTACCTTTTTTGTCGGCAACATAACTCCAGTCATTGTCATTATCAGCTTCCTCACTATCATTGTCACTGTCTTTTTTGCCGCTATTCGCAATTCTGAAACAGGCATGATATATATGTCACCACATAATAGTACATCTTCAGAAATATATGCTCTATATTTTCCTAGCGACTCTCAGAATGTTGCAACTTTTACATTCAATACATGAAATTGAAAATAGAGACACGTAGGATATCATTTCTGATCCAATTTTAATTAGTAAAAGTACTAGCAATATCGTTGTAAGTCAGGGTGTTCGGTTCATGAGTTCTTTGTAAATTTCTAGTAACTACATGTACTAAACTTTTATCAAAAATCAGACTTTCTATAATTTAACAGGTATGTCAATCTAAAACCTGATTTTCCTCTTTACATAATTTTTAAATAATACTTACATCCATTTATTACATAGTTATAAAGTTGTAACCATGGGAGATTAAATCTAATGTGTTTTTTTTTATGCAACCAAAAGAAAATCTCACCTCCGGCTGGCAATGCGGGAGCTGTTGCGTCCCATACCCATACACTTCTCAAGGTGTGGCGCAAATCGTGATGCGGCCAGGTTGCGTGAACAGTTTGGACAAACACACTCCAGCTGTTTCTTTAACGGCACCTGGCCGAACACGTCCACACCTTTATCTCCTACGATCTCTGCAGGGATTGAACAGAAAGAAGCAGATTATATTAAACAATATACTTACATTTATCATAAATGATATGACGTGAAGATTGTTCCATCAATGAGACTTGTCACTTGATATTCATTTCATATTAATCTCATCAGCTCTCACTTAAATCCTGGAGAATAAGTGAACTTTGATATTCCGTAGGGGTTTATGTACTTACCGTACTGCCGAAGAGACCTGTAAGATAACGAGTGGTCCAATTAGAAGAGGCAAACAGGTACATCACATGCAGTATCATTTGGGTATTGTCTAATGAATTGAAAAATGCCATTTTGTTTAAAACCTTTCTTTTTGTAAATCTACTTTGAAACGTAGAGAAAGTCCTCTATTAACCCCATGGTATTTGTCTCAATTGAAAACAGAAATTTCTACAAACTTACTCTCGGTCCGTTTCGTCAAGGAACACGGTGCCATTCTGAGCGGCGCGGTGCACCTCGAAGCAAAGGCCGAGGGAGATCTCATCGATCAGCTCAAACATCACCTTCTCGATGGTATCCTGCAATAGATTACATGAGCAATCATTGGTATGGTATAGATAAATATTTTATAGTACTATGCTTATATGTGGCACAGATTCACACATTGATTGAACATTCTACAATACTGTCAATAGGTGACTTGCACAAGGCTTCAAGGCGTTTCCGTGTAATCACAATTTGACACAAATTATGTAGGCAAAATCCCACATGTTCAGTGAAAATTATAGGAATAAAGATAACATAAAATAATCAGTAATCAAACTAAGAGGAAATAGCCATGGGGTTCACTATACGTTCACAAAACAAATACCATGGCCCAGGGATAAGTCATCCTCCGAGACTGAGTGTGACTAAGACTAAGTCTAAGTCTAACTTACTAGTTAGAGTCTAAGGCTTAAGTTTAGCAAAAAGTTGTCTGTCATGGCTCAGGGTTTTATCTTGTATAAATCTTGAAGTTGTGCTTGAATGATAGGGTTCAGAGTCTTAGTGAAAAAAGTGCGTTGTTGTGATTTGGCGGTGGCCTGTAAGTAATTATTTAGTTTTATGATGAGCGGTGGCAGCTGTCTGGCTGTCACCGCATAGATAGATGTGGCCAGCCCCCCCCCCCCCCCCCCTCGGCCAGCCACCGCCCAAGAAGAAAGAGAGAACACGCCCTCTCAAAACTTTCTATCTTTGTTGCCAATTCACTCAAAACACATGATCTTCAGATAGTCTATGAATAAGACATTTGGATCCAATATTTGACATAGTTGTAAAGTGAGTTGCGACACGGATTTGAGGCGTGGGAAATCTTTTATATCGGCTGCCATGGCCATTTGTCAAACGTCAACACCACTACATTAATGCACCAGTTATCGCCCAGTGCATTGGAGAGGCCGCTTTTTTCAGAAGGCCGCAAAACGGTGCAAAGCGGTACTAGAACTCACCTCCGTTTGTTCATCGATGAAATCATCTTCGTTGTCATCATCGAGAGCCAGGATGTCCTCGAGACCGGCCATTCTGCCTTGCATATCTAGGCCTTTGTAGGTGGATGCGATGTCAACAAACGAACAGCGCTGCCATCTTAGTTGTGACTGATGCCGGATTAGTTTGTGAGTTCACGGCCAGATGGCGCACTAATTTGACGGAGTTTGAGCCGGACGCCAGCAGGCGCCAGCACGCAAATGGGACGTTCTTCCTGCGATCTGTGTACAGACGGTTCTAGAGTTTCCCACTAGGCGGCGCTGCGCTAGTATTGTGTCTATCGGCCATCCGCAACGTGTGGTTTCGCTGGTTCGGGTACGCCGCTTCTACAGGTAACCAGCTATGCCGTATGGCACTATTTTTGACCCAGTTTCCCCTTCTTGCTTCATCAATGTTTGGCAGATAGTCTGCATCCTGTAAGTAGCCCTTTTAATCATAAAATTCCAGTCCACCTCCCTGACTATAACATAAAAGTTGTCTTTGTGTAGATTTGTGAGATTGATGTGGGAAAGAAGGTCGCTGCATGGGCGAAAATAGGGGTCAAAATGTGCCACGCAAGAGAAAACAAGATCCACCAAACTTCCTGACACGTTTTTGTCTGTATCTCCAGTAATAAACCTCGCTCAGACTTCTAACAAGCATCATTAGAAAGAGAACTGTCTAAGGAAGAGAATGAGCCCCCTTACAGGTCTGTATTCTTAGGAAAAGATGGTGTTTTGGCCATCGACGGCCGAAAATCGGCACTCGGCGATCATGATCGGCGTTTGTCACTATACAGTATACTATAGACTATAGTCTAGCGATAACAGCCAAAAATCAGGACCTCAACAACAACGGAACTCCACAATCTATATATCAAATGAAAGGGCTGAATATTTGCATACAAAGGCTTTTTGAATCAAGTTGATATTCGTAATAGGAAGGCGAAGTCACGCGAGACGCCTGGGGTTATCGCATTTTCGCCCAGCGCTATTTGCAATGTTGTGTGAATGGCGGTGCTGCACACCATCAACAAAATAGCTCATTTCTCAGAAACTAAGGGGTGTCTGACCTTCATATTTTATCCATACTTCAAGTAGCAGTTATATATCATCTGGCTATTTTCCTGTTATCCAGGTACGGGCTATTACGGGTAGTATAGTAATAGTGCTAGCCCCTATAAACTTGGCCTCAGGGCATGTTTTTTTTTTTTACAACAGGGGGTGGGAGTGGTTAGCTACTTTTGTATTTCTACTCTACTCCCGTTCCCCTCCCGTACTAAGGGAGTGGTCATTTATTATCAACAGGGGCCCGGGGGGTGGTGGGTTTGAAGGGGGGGGCGTAAAAAATTCTGACCCCTCTCGAGGGGGGTGCTAAAAAAATTTTGACCCCTCTTGAGGGGGGGCTAAAAAAATTTACCCCCGCGCTACTATAGATCAAAGAGGGGGCGCGAAAACTCTCCGCGCCTCTTTTTACGGCCGTCGAGGGGGGACGAAAAAATTTCCGCGCATCCGCGCGATAACCCACCACCCCCCCTGTTAATAAATAATGACCACTCCCTAAGGTAGGGGATGGGGGGGTCCCTCTCCCCGAATTCACTCGCTCCTCCCTGGCCCCCCCCCCTGGCCCCAACCAATTTTAGGGAGTGATCATTATTTTTCATCAGGGGGGTGGTAGGTTTGAGGGGGGGCGTAAAAATTTCAGACCCCTCAGAGGGGAGGGGGGCTAAAACAGTTTTGACCCCTCCTGGGCTAGGGGGGGTGATCTTTTTCAAAGAAACCTGCAAAAGTAAAAGGGCACATTCCCACACAATTTTCGGCCCTTCAAGGGGGGGCAAAAAAATTTAAATTTAAATTTCCTTGCGTGTGCCTAATCCTAGGTCTACACTTATGTACACGGGCAATTGCCTACTGCAGCTTGTCACTGCTGGCGACCTTTCTAATATGAGTTGGGCGGCGATCAACATACTCCGGGACTAAGGGAGTGATCATTTTTTAACAGTGGGGGGGCAGTGGGTTTGAGGGGGGGCAGAAATTTTTCAATCCCTCAGATGGGGGGGGGGGGTCAAAATAATTTCAAAGGTAACAACAATGTGTCTACACAACTAACAGAGTGACTGGGGCCTAACAGGATGGTTACAGTGTGTCTACTCGAATTACAGAGTGACTGGAGCCTTACAGGATGGTTACAGTGTCAGTGCCTACCTTAGTCGAGTAGACCCACTGTAACCATCCTGTTAGGCCCCAGTCACTCTGTAAGTTGAGTAGACTCACTGTAATCACCCTGTAACCCCCTAGTCACTCTGTATGTCGAGTAGACACACTGTAACCATCCTGTAAGCCCCATTCATTCTGTATGTCGAGTAGACACACTGTAGCCATCCTGTAAGACCCCTGTCACTCTTTAAGTCGAGAAGATACACTGTAACCATCCTGTAAGCCCCATTCATTCTGTATGTCGAGTAGATACACTGTAACCATCCTGTAAGGCTCCAGTCACTCTGTAATTCGAGTAGACACACTGTAACCATCCTGTTAGGCCCCAGTCACTCTGTAAGTCGAGTAGATACAATGTAACCATCCTGTAAGGCCCCAGTCACTCTGTAAGTCGAGTAGACCCACTGTAACCATCCTGTAAATCAATAGTCACTCTGTAAGTCAAGTAGACATACTGTAACCATACTGTAAGACCCCTCTCACTCTGTAAGTCGAGTAGACCCACTGTAACCATCCTGTAAATCAATAGTCACTCTGTAAGTCAAGTAGACATACTGTAACCATACTGTAAGGCTCCAGTCACTCTGTAAGTTGAGTAGACCCACTGTAATCACCCTGTAACCCCCTAGTCACTCTGTATGTCGAGTAGACACCCTGTAACCATCCTGTAAGACACCAGTCACTCTGTAAGTCGAGTAGATACACTGTAACCAGTAAATCAATAGTCACTCTGTAAGTTGAGTAGACCCACTGTTATCATCATGTAAATCAATAGTCACTCTGTAAGTTTGGTAGACCCACTGTAACCATCCTGTAACACCCCAGTCACTCTGTAAGTCGAGTAGACCCACTGTAATGATCCTGTAAAGCAATAGTCACTCTGTAAGTCGAGTAGACACACTGTAACCATCATGTAAGACCCCAGTCACTCTGTAATCAAGTAGATATACTGTAATCATCCTGTAAGGCCCCATTCATTCTGTATGTCGAGTAGTCACACTATAACCACCCTCTAAGTCCCCAGACACTCTGTAAGTCGAGTAGACACACTGCAGCAGACACATTGTTATCATCATGTAAGGCCCCAGTCACTCTGTAAGTCGAGTAGACCCACTGTAACCATCCTGTAAGGCCCCAGTAACTCTGTAAGTCGAGTAGAGACACTGTAGCCATCCTGTAAGGCCCCAGTCACTCTGTAAGTCGGGTAGACACACTGCAGCCATTCTGTAAGTCCCCAGTCACTCTGTTAGTTGTGTAGACACATTGTTATTAGACCCGAGTTCGGAACTCGGGTCTACTTCTAGTGGACACGTTTTCGCCGAAGGTTTTTGCGTATAGGGGTAATGTGCACCATAAAACGACCATTGCAAATTGGTATAGAATAATTTGTAAATTGTATTGGTATCAGATATATTGTAGGACTATTTATGGTAGGTCTACCCACAGCTTTTGGCTAGGGCCTAGTCAGACAGTGTTATCACACATACGTCACAGCATCGGCCCTCTCCATTAACCCACTAAAGGCCACCTACATATAGTGCACATAAGTATGATGACCCTTATTATATTAGGAGTTCTAAGTAGCGTGGCATTGGTTTATTTGGAGTCTTGGGACCGTAAAAATGCGTGCCATTCCCAAATTAGGAGCCTCAATCACGTAGCATTATTATATTTGGAGGAGTTATTGCGTCCAATTACCTAAATCCCTCTGTGGCCCTTGAGGAGGAATAGGCGTCCACACACGTGCCTGGGGAGTGTCCGGTCGTCTGCCTGCCTGTAATTAACCCACTAAGGGAGTGGTCATTATTTATCAACAGGGGGGGTGGGTTTTCTACGCCCCCCCTCGACGGCAGTCAAAATTTTTTGCGCCCCCCACGTCGGAGGCGTGTTTTTCGCGCCCCTCTTTGATCTATAGTAGCGCGCGGGCTTTTTTGCTAAAAAGAGGGTGAATTTTTTTAGCCCCCCCTCAAGAGGGGTCAAAATTTTTTAGCCCACCCCTCGGGAGGGGTCTGAAAATTTTACGCCCCCCCTCAGACCCACCATCCCCCCCCCCCCCGTTGATAAATAATGACCACTCCCTAAAGGCCACCTACATATATAATGTATTATACTACTACTAGTACCTATAGTAGGCCCTCAGCTGTCGATTTACGTATGGACCAATGCACCCACTCTCTAGCCCCCTCCCTCTCTAGCCTCACGCTCCCGTGGCCCATTGGTCATGACCCATACCCTAGAAGCGTTTTTCACACATATGTCACAGCATGGCCCTCTCTACCCCCTGTCCATCTCTATCCTGTCCTCTGTCTTACTAACCAATGCACCTCTCCCTTGTCTACAGTGTCCAGCCGGTCTCTGTGTGTGTGTGAGGGGGAGTGGGTACATATAGGTCCTCTATATACCGATATTGCAGGATGTAGAATGTGTGCAGCCATTTCTTGAGCTGATTTCCAGCATGCTACACTGATAGCTATCAGAGAGCACTTGTACCCAAATAACTCAGGACTGAATCTATCAAGGCCTTTTCACCTCTCCGTTCTATGGTGTTTAATTGAAAATGTTGACGTCATTCTGTGTTTTAAATTGTGTTTTAATGTGTGTTTTTATTATTATATGGTCTTAGACATGAATGGCATGATGCATTGATGCACGGTTAACCCCCTTATGAAGGACATGATGCATTGATGCACTTTAACCCTTTATTGAAGGCATGATGGATTGATGTGCAGTTAACCCTTTATGAATGGCATGATGCATTGACACACTTTAACCCGATAAGAATGGCATGATGCAGTGATGCACTTTTACCCTTTATTGGTGGCATGATGGATTGATACACAGTTAACCCTTTATGAATGGCATGATGCATTAATTCACTTTAAGCCTTTATGAATGGCATGTAGCATTGATGCACAATTAACCCTTTATGGATAGCATGATGCATTGATGCACAGTTAACCCTTTATGGATAGCATGATGCATTGATGCACATTTAACCCTTTATGAATGGCATGATGCATTGAGTCACTTTAAGCCTTTATGAATGCCATGTAGCATTGATGCACAGTTAACCCTTTATGGATGGCATGATGCATTGATGCACAGTTAACCCTTTATGGATGTTACAAAGCATTGATGCACATTTAACCCTTTTATGGATAACATGATGCAGCGATGCACTTTAACCCTTTATGAATGGCATGATGCATTGATGCACTTTAACCCTTTATGGGTGGCATGATGCATTGATACACAGTTAACCCCTTAGGGATAGCATGATGCATTGATGCACAGTCAACCCTTTATTGCTAGACAAGGCATTGATGTGCAGTTAACCCTTTTATGGATGTCATGATGCATTGTCAGCAAATATGTCAGTAATAATGCACTATTTGTCAGCAATTAGTCAATTTATGTTAGTAATTACTCACATTTTGTCAGTAATTAGTCCAAATATGTCAGTAATAATGCACTATTTGTCAGCAATTAGTCAATTTATGGTAGTAATTACTCACTTTTTGTCAGTAATTACTCACTTTCTGTCAGTAATTAGTCCAAATATGTCAGTAATAATGCACTATTTGTCAGCAATTAGTCAATACAATTCATGTTAGTAATTGCTCATTATTGGTCAGCAGTTCATCAACATATGTTAGTAATCACTCACTATTTGTCAATATCTGATTGAATATTGAAAATTGAATTGAAAATAGCATTGAAAATTGCATTAAAAACTCGGGTCTTTCAGGTCTTAGACCTAACCTGCTCCATCTTCATCTTGTAAGGCCCCAGTCACTCTGTAAGTCGAGTAGACCCACTGTAAACATCCTGTAATCCCCCAGTCACCCTGTAAGTCTAGTAGACACACTGTAGCCACCCTGTAAGGCCCCAGTCACTCTGTAAGTCGAGTAGACCCACTCTGAGTTATAGGGCATCGCGAAGAGCGACAAATTGATCGCTATTGTTTGGGGAGTTACAATAGTAATCCTGGAAATAATATAAAGACACAAGGTTCCTTCACCCTGTCTATATCCCAGTAGCATACAGAAATGGTTAAGGTATAAAGCATAATGGTTGTTATATAAAGCCTAATCTAAAGGCAGGAAAAACTTTTGAATGCGACATGTCACCGGGAACAAGCAAAAAAATGTTACTATAATGGTACTATAAATCCTCAGTTACATGCTATAATGTTACTATAAGTCCTCAGTCACATAAAGTCTAGAGTGGGCGCGATGTGTTATAGCCCTATAAGATACAGGAGGTGGCTGTGGGGGCTGAGTCATTGTTTTGGACTGGAGCCAAGTAGTTCCTGGGGGTTCCAGTGGCCACAGTAAAGGTAAAGTCCTCATAAGTGGGTATGTGTGTGTGTGTGTCCTCTGGTATGGCAGTCAATGGCCACAGGGTGTCGAGTGACCAAAGACCAAAACCACCGGTGGTCTGGTAGTATAAAAGGCTGGCACTGCAGAGGTGGGGTGCAGACTGTGTACAAAAGGAACGGATTCATGGTCTGTCCTGGAATCAGAGGGGAAGAAATTTATATTTGGCAGTTCACAAGTAAGAATCATACTACCTGATGATTTTAGAAATGGACAATGCGGAATTGGAATTGATCATTGGTTTGATTTGATTGAAATCCTTCCTGTTTAAAAGGCGTATGTTTAGGACTTCCAAATTGAAATGTGAAATCGACGTTGGATTCTGAATTGTATTGGACTTGAATTGGCACACATATTTCGATTCAATAAAAACCCTTGGAGATGAAGTACCCAATTGTGTTTTCTTTCCATGTGGGCATAGGAATTTAGACACAAAGCTCTACCCTTGATGCTAGCACTAGATTATTCCCCAAGAATATGGCAACATTGCGAGTGGGGATGGACTGGTGGCGAAATTCAAGCCGCGAGTGGAGATTGGAGTGAGGTGAAAACATAACTGGTGGAAATCCCGAGTTCAATCATTGTATTATAAGCTACCCCATTTCGAAAGGCGAGTTAAACCAAATTTTAAAGGTTCACCCCATTACCAAGGGTGTACTATACTTCAGGACTAACCCCATCTAAATTATCAAAAGAACACAACTTCACCTCCAGTCTCCTCCCCTGAACTATAACAAAGCGGCTCCCCACAAAGCAAAGAATAGAAACCCCACCGACCAGCTACCCTCCGCCTGCCATAGCCCAACTGTAACCATCCTGTAAGGCTCCAGTCACTCTGTAAGTTGAGTAGATACACTGTAACCATCCTGTAAGGCCCCAGTCACTCTGTAAGTCGAGTAGACCCACTGTAACCATCCTGTAAGGCCCCAGTCACTCTGTAAGTCGAGTAGACACACTGTAACCATCCTGTAAGACCCCAGTCACTCTGTAAGTCGAGTAGACCCACTGTAAAAATCCTGTAAGACCCCAGTCACCCAGTAAATCAATAGTCACTCCGTAAGTCGAGTAGACCTACTGTAATCATCATGTAAATCAAGTCACTCTGTAAGTTGGGTAGACCCACTGTAATCATCCTGTAAGGCTCCAGTCACTCTTTAAGTCGAGTAGATACACTGTAACCATCCTGTAAGGTCCCAGTCACTCTGTAAGTCTAGTTGACCCACTGTAACCATCCTGTAAGACCCCAGTCACTCTGTAAGTCGAGTAGACCCACTGTAACCATCCTGTAAGACACCAGTCACTCTGTAAATCAAGTACACACACTCTAACCATCATCATGTAAATCAATAATCACTCTGTAAGTTAGGTAGACCCACTGTAACCATCCTGTAAGGCCCCAGTGAATCTATTTATGCATGTTGACTGGACAACAATGGGTCTGGTTGCCAGGCATGTCGAGAGCCGAGACCTGTTGTCCCGACTGGCGACGGTCAGCTGGATTAGCTGGTCTGGGCTGATCCTTATTGCCTGTCGGGCTTATGGATCGGTCCGCGCGGGTCCGTTTGGAGGTACTGGTGGCCGGAGCCGAACCTCCATTGGTACCCTTCGAACGAGATTTCCCTTTCTCTCGTTTTGTCATCGCCTCGCCACTTCTTCACCTTCAGGTGCACCTCGGTGGGCATCCCGAACTTTGTGCTGGAGTAGTTCACAGCGAAATAAGCCATGAGGTTACCACTCCTCCAGGAGCAGAACTCGGGATCGAATGCCTGCTCCTTGATCTCCTTTGTACTCAACGTAGCCCAATTTGCAAGGAGCTCGTTGAAACACTTGACAGCACACTTCCGGGTCTTCTCCAGGCCGGTACCGTGGGCTTTCTGCAGGTGCAGAGCCAGGTCCCGGCGCCGGTGGGTGGTGATGGTGCCGTCACACAGTTTGCCTGGGCGATCTCCAGGGATATACCGCGTCAAAGGCTTGTGGTGCATATGCTGCTCCACAATATGTCTTCTCGCCGGTGAGCGAGAGCTGACATGACTCGAGCGGGCATTTACGGCGGCTGCCGCTCGGTCCCCATTGAGTCATAGCCCACTGAACTTTCGTTCTGGACTCATAGTGGTAAATGGAACCCAATTTGGACTTGAGTTGATCGATCCAAATCAGGTAAAATTTACCAACTGGCGTATCGTGAGGACCGGACTTCATCCACTCCTCATCACCGCTATCACCATCCTTATTGACGGCGCCCGGGCACATGAAATGGATTGTGTCGTATGCACAATCCGAGAAGCAGCGGGGGACACGTTCTTCAAATCCCTCGGCTGCGTTCTTCCACATGCACTTCTGATTTTCATCCTTGGGGACGTCCGTGGTCATTTCTTCCCACGTCGCCATGGACTCCAAATCAGATTTGGCTGACGCGGGCAGCTCCGGGGCGCTTGCGCTTCCTGAGTCGCTGCTCGTGTAGATGCCCGTTCCTCTAGGCTGGGCTTGGCTGGTGGTAGTAGTGCTGGGTGCGGGTTCTGAATCCCAGAGGATACAGAGGAATGTCCATGACATCTATTGGGTTCGATGGATCCGGTACCGTGGTTGCTGGATCCGGATTCGGGGGAGGAGGCATCCGCTCCCTGTCTGCGACCTCGGTCGACATGGCAGAGAGAGTCTGGGCGGCCTCTTCCACTTCTGGTTCTCGTTCGAGACCAGCGTTAGAGGATTCCATGGTCTCCTCTACCCGAGACGAGACCGTCGGGTCCTCGCCTTCATCCAACTCGACGTTGGCCGTTTGACGCACAGCGTCAATCGATCGTCCCCTGTGCCATCACAGTGGGGCGATCTTCCAATTTAAAAATTGGCAGTAGTGTTGGACTCCTCCCGAAGGATTCGTCCAACAAAATAAACTAAAAAAACGCAGCTATAAACTGCCGGAGGGTGTAAAATAACTGGAGCAAAACCAGTGACGTCTAATTAAGGATTGGCCTAGATTCTGCTCACTCTATGGAAAAGCCATGACAGAAAAATATCACAATCCTTAATTGTTAAAACCTGCATATCTCTGGTTATAATCCCTTGATCCAATTCATTCAAAAAGCATGATATTCATAAAAACATCAAATGTTTGCATAAAGTGTCCTTAAACTGGGATTTATGAGGAAATTTTTTGGGCGCCCATCCCTAGTAACTGTGGCCAGGGCTGATTGGTATGGACAAAAACGAACCTAAGAGGGGCGTCGCCGTCCGATTCGTTGGATCCAATGAACGCTAACCTACCAAGAAATGAGGTCGTATCGTGAGCGCGGCGGCTGTGCAACCTCATTTCTTGGCCCTGAACGATAATATAGCATTCAAAACAACCCAGCGTGGTACCGGTTCGGATTGTGTGACTTTCTTTCTTTCTACAATTTTAAGGTAAGCATACCCGGTGTAGGCCCGGTGTAGGCCCGTCAAGCAATTTTGAAGCAGCAGGCCTACAATTTTCTCTTATACACCATTTGATGAACCTATACAAGTTTTTGTTTTCTTGGTAGCTTAGTATTTTTCTTCAAAACACTCTATCTTTAATTGATACTTGCCTTTTCCGTGCTACCCCGTGGGGGGGGGGTGTTCCTGGGGGGGGGGTAGTTACAGAATGGTTAGAATTTTTTGTAAAAACGACCCCCTTCAAGCCTAGGCGTATGGGCATTGTCTGAAATTAAATTGACTCGTTCTCCGCAACTACTGAACCGATTTCTCTGAGAATTTAAATCTGGACTCCTTGTTAGCATAGGAAAAGTCGCTGGTAGTTACAGAATGGTTAGATTTTTTTTTGTAAAAACGACCCCCTTCAAGCCTCGTTCTCCGCAACTACTGAACCGATTTCTCTGAGAATTTAAATCCTTGATAGCATAGGAAAAGTCCATGATGATCGCAAGCTCGAGCTACCCTCAATCTATAGGTCACACAATGGGAAACTCCTATTATTAAGGGAGATGTGATTTTTTTTTGTAAAACTGCCACTTCTTGGCCCTCGATGCCAGTGCCAGTGTCAAAATACTCTTTTATAACTGCACCCTGCCTTTTGGCCGATCCATCAACTATAAGCCATACTTTATGTTGGGTTCTGGTATGAGCCACCGTTCATATGAGAGAACTTACAGTAGTTCAAATTATTAACCTATTTACTCTTCAGAAAAACAGCAGCATCCTGCCAATGCAGAGAAAACCTTCGACATTCAGGATCATCCATCCCTTCCTTCTCGTATAGATTCTCGTAGATGTCCAGGTAATAGCAAATTCTTTTAACTCATCATGTGTTCTAACTCGTCCCTGGGAACCTTATTCAACCTTCACAACATTAACATTCAATTCATAATAATTTGCACCTTGGTTACATAATGGGGTCAATCAAGAAGGCTCCCTAAAGTTATGGAGCTTTTGAATAGGTTATAAATGACTGCCAAATTGGGTGACCCTGTTACACTATGAATATTGATTAAATAACTCTCAAAACAATTTATATTCATTCTTTCATATTTAGACACCCTAATTTGAAAATTGATCTTTCTAATCCCTCACCTACAATTCTATATCCTAAATCAGGACCGGTTCGCACCCAAAGACACACCAGGAGCAGCCATCCTTCTAATGATATTGGTGTATCTAACATGAGGCAGACACGAAGGCAAGTCAGGAGACAGCTTCCTTCTGACAAGAACGCCGGCACATCTTATGTCAGGCAGACAAGAGGACAGGCTAAGATTTTTAACAAAATGTTAAGTTCTTCATAATCTCCGACTCAACATTGAACATTTGTCAATAACATATATGTATAGGTTTATTGGCCCAGGTCCTCCTGGGTCATTAGTGGCGCCTTTTCACGGAAAAACGTTCGCTTGAAACAGTTGGTTTCAAGATGGTTTTGTAGGTTTAAACATTCATTTTTTTTAAACATTTCTTTTCTGATATGTAAAACCTAGTATATTAAGATCATGTTTTTGTCGACAATTCTCGGAAAATTTGTAGTGGTAACGCTTAAATATCTAACTGTACTGACCTCAAAATTTTCGTGCTATACTTCTTACAAAACTCTCTCCATAGACTAGCATTGTGCCGTAGATTTTAGGGGTAGAGGAGGGGTAGAGGTAACACATGGGGTCCTATGGGAATTGTCCAATTGAGACGCTTTTTTTCAGCAGGTAAGTCTCCGTTAGTATAGCTATACTGATAACAAGTGCAGTAGACACTACAAGAAAGTTAATTTTATTGTATAGGACCATTCATGACCGCCATAATTGCTAAATTTCTCACCATTTGGCATAGAGAAGGATTATATTGTATAGGAACGTTCATATACATGGGCCATAAGTGCTCTATAGCACATGTCAAACTTTATGTTAACTGTTAAATAGGAATTGATTACAGATATTGCATTCATGTCTATGTGGACATTTGTGGACTTTGCCTCCTACTTTTTTCTGTTCTCACCATTCATACATTAATCTGTCAACCCCTATAGTGGCCATTATATAAGGCACTCTTGGTATTTTGGAAGTTAATCTGGGTTCCGGTGGAAAAGAATTTGACAAGGTTGCACAACAGAATATATCTCTGATGCTCCAATGAGCAATTAGATGGTGTGGCCAGTTGCCAGGTAATAAACAGTATTGATTCTAAGTTGACGGGTTTTGTTGTGCTTGTGTACGAATTTTGCTACATTGTCTATCCACATGAACTAGCAATCAATAATTTGTCACCCATCCGATATTGAGATAGCACACATGCTCATCCCTGTAGTAATCCTATGTCAACCCCGACACTTACTATACCAGACCAAGTGTTGTCCAGGCTCATCAAATGTTTTGAATATTGGTCTAAATGTTGTCCAGGCACCTTAAACTAGCAATTTTGAGTGAATAAAAGAATAATTTGTCACCCATCCGATATTGAGATAGTACACATAGTCATCCCTGTAGTAATCCTATATGAATCCCGACACATACTATACCACACCAAGTGTTGTCCAGGCTCATCAAATGTATGAAATATTGGTCTAAATGTTGTCCAGGCACCTTCAACTAGCAATTTGGAGTGAATAAAAGAATAATTTGTCACCCATCCGATATTGAGATAGCACACATGTTCATCCCTGTAGTAATCCTATGTCAACCCTGACACTTACTATACCAGACCAACTGTTGTCCAGGCTTATCAAATGTTTGGAATATTGGTCTAGATTTTGTCCAGGCACCATAAACTAGCAATTTGTATTGAATAAAGAAATAATTTGTCACTCATCCGATATTGAGATAGCACACATGCTCATCCCTGTAGTAATCCTATATGAATCCCGACACATACTATACCAGACCAAGTGTTGTCCAGCCTTATCAAATGTTTTGAATATTGGTCTAAATGTTGTCCAGGCACCTTAAACTAGCAACTCGGAGTGAATAAAAGAATAATTTGTCACCCATCCGATATTGAGATAGTACACATGCTCATCCCTGTAGTAATCCTATATGAATCCCGACACATACTATACCACACCAAGTGTTGTCCAGGCTTATCAAATGTTTTGAATATTGGTCTAAATGTTGTCCAGGCACCATAAACTAGCAATTTGGAGTGAATAAAGAAATAATTTGTCACCCATCCGGTATTAAGATAGCACACATGCTCATCCCTGTAGTAATCCTATGTCAACCCCGACACTTACTATACCAGACCAACTGTTGTCCAGGCTCATCAAATGTATGAAGTATTGGTCTAAATGTTGTCCAGGCACCATAAACTAGCAATTTCGAGTGAATAAAAGAATAATTTGTCACCCATCTGATATTGAGATATTACATATACTCATCCCTGTAGTAATCCTATATGAATCCCGACACATACTATACCACACCAAGTGTTGTCCAGGCTCATCAAATGTTTTGAATATTGGTCTGAATGTTGTCCAGGCACCTTAAACTAGCAATTTTGAGTGAATAAAAGAATAATTTGTCACCCATCCGATATTGAGATATTACATATACTCATCCCTGTAGTAATCCTATATGAATCCCGACACATACTATACCACACCAAGTGTTGTCCAGGCTCATCAAATGTTTTGAATATTGGTCTGAATGTTGTCCAGGCACCTTAAACTAGCAATTTTGAGTGAATAAAAGAATAATTTGTCACCCATCCGGTATTGAGATAGCACACATGGTCATCCCTGTAGTAATCCTATGTCAACCCTGACACTTACTATACCAGACCAAGTGTTGTCCAGGCTCATCAAATGTTTTGAATATTGGTCTAAATGTTGTCCAGGCACCTTAAACTAGCAATTCTGAGTGAATAAAAGAATAATTTGTCACCCATCCGGTATTGAGATAGCACACATGTTCATCCCTGTAGTAATCCTATGTCAACCCCGACACTTACTATACCAGACCAACTGTTGTCCAGGCTTATCAAATGTTTGGAATATTGGTCTAAATTTTGTCCAGGCACCATAAACTAGCAATTTGTATTGAATAAAGAAATAATTTGTCACTCATCCGATATTGAGATAGCACACATGCTCATCCCTGTAGTAATCCTATATGAATCCCGACACATACTATACCAGACCAAGTGTTGTCCAGCCTTATCAAATGTTTTGAATATTGGTCTAAATGTTGTCCAGGCACCTTAAACTAGCAACTCGGAGTGAATAAAAGAATAATTTGTCACCCATCCGATATTGAGATAGTACACATGCTCATCCCTGTAGTAATCCTATATGAATCCCGACACATACTATACCACACCAAGTGTTGTCCAGGCTTATCAAATGTTTTGAATATTGGTCTAAATGTTGTCCAGGCACCATAAACTAGCAATTTGGAGTGAATAAAGAAATAATTTGTCACCCATCCGGTATTAAGATAGCACACATGCTCATCCCTGTAGTAATCCTATGTCAACCCCGACACTTACTATACCAGACCAACTGTTGTCCAGGCTCATCAAATGTATGAAGTATTGGTCTAAATGTTGTCCAGGCACCATAAACTAGCAATTTCGAGTGAATAAAAGAATAATTTGTCACCCATCTGATATTGAGATATTACATATACTCATCCCTGTAGTAATCCTATATGAATCCCGACACATACTATACCACACCAAGTGTTGTCCAGGCTCATCAAATGTTTTGAATATTGGTCTGAATGTTGTCCAGGCACCTTAAACTAGCAATTTTGAGTGAATAAAAGAATAATTTGTCACCCATCCGATATTGAGATATTACATATACTCATCCCTGTAGTAATCCTATATGAATCCCGACACATACTATACCACACCAAGTGTTGTCCAGGCTCATCAAATGTATGAAATATTGGTCTAAATGTTGGTAAGGCACCTTAAACTAGCAATTTTGAGTGAATAAAAGAATAATTTGTCACCCATCTGATATTGAGATATTACATATACTCATCCCTGTAGTAATCCTATATGAATCCCGACACATACTATACCACACCAAGTGTTGTCCAGGCTTATCAAATGTTTTGAATATTGGTCTAAATGTTGTCCAGGCACCTTAAACTAGCAATTTTGAGTGAATAAAAGAATAATTTGTCACCCATCTGATATTGAGATATTACATATACTCATCCCTGTAGTAATCCTATATGAATCCCGACACATACTATACCACACCAAGTGTTGTCCAGGCTCATCAAATGTATGAAATATTGGTCTAAATGTTAGTAAGGCACCTTAAACTAGCAATTCTGAGTGAATAAAAGAATAATTTGTCACCCATCTGATATTGAGATATTACATATACTCATCCCTGTAGTAATCCTATATGAATCCCGACACATACTATACCACACCAAGTGTTGTCCAGGCTCATCAAATGTATGAAATATTGGTCTAAATGTTGGTAAGGCACCTTAAACTAGCAATTCTGAGTGAATAAAAGAATAATTTGTCACCCATCCGGTATTGAGATAGCACACATGTTCATCCCTGTAGTAATCCTATGTCAACCCTGACACTTACTATACCAGACCAAGTGTTGTCCAGGCTCATCAAATGTTTTGAATATTGGTCTAAATGTTGTCCAGGCACCTTAAACTAGCAATTCTGAGTGAATAAAAGAATAATTTGTCACCCATCCGGTATTGAGATAGCACACATGCTCATCCCTGTAGTAATCCTATGTCAACCCCGACACTTACTATACCAGACCAACTGTTGTCCAGGCTCATCAAATGTATGAAATATTGGTCTAAATGTTGTCCAGGCACCTTCAACTAGCAATTTGGAGTGAATAAAAGAATAATTTGTCACCCATCCGATATTGAGATAGTACACATAGTCATCCCTGTAGTAATCCTATATGAATCCCGACACATACTATACCACACCAAGTGTTGTCCAGGCTCATCAAATGTATGAAATATTGGTCTAAATGTTGTCCAGGCACCTTAAACTAGCAATTTTGAGTGAATAAAAGAATAATTTGTCACCCATCCGGTATTGAGATAGCACACATGCTCATCCCTGTAGTAATCCTATGTCAACCCCGACACTTACTATACCAGTCCAAGTGTTGTCCAGGCTCATCAAATGTTTGGAATATTGGTCTAAATTTTGTCCAGGCACCATAAACTAGCAATTTGTATTGAATAAAGAAATAATTTGTCACTCATCCGATATTGAGATAGCACATATAGTGACAGACATACAGATACATATATGTTGAAGGTCATACAGGTGTAGGGGATTGATATATCATCTATAGGTAGGTTTTCATATAGTGAAGGTTATACAGGTGTGCAGCTCAACTATGGGGGACTGATACATCATATACAGGTAGGTAGCCATATAATGAAGGTCACCCACTTGGCATAAAAACGGGGTAAAAAGATAATTACAGGTATGTCAGGTGTGTGGTATCCAGGTTCGATTCCTGGCATGGCCTATATGAATCTATGCTGGTGCAAAAGTGGACAGATCGGCCATTGGTCCCGCCAACCACCTGCATACTTGTAATCATAGAGCGTCCAAGATTCTAATGCAGTTAACAAAAATTAGCTAATGTATAAGTTGCAACTTATATGTAAGGATAAACCATTGTTCATAGGGAGGAATCTGGAGGATGCGTGGGTGATCCAACCATTGATGCCGGATTTCTCAATAATTCACATTAATATATGCAGTGCGGCTCTCATATGATGGGCGAGGGCATGGGTCAGGATGAACATAGGGTTTATATAGTAACGACTGGGTAAATGATTCAAACTTAAAATTAATGCAGGATTTCTCAATAAAGCTCCACTATTTTTCAGATGAGTGCGCCCGGCTAATGTTTTGAGCAAATTCAGATCAATATATCCAGTGCGGCTCTCATATGATGGGCGAAGGCATGGGTCAGGATAGACATAGGGTTTATATAGGAACGACTAGGTACATGATTCAAAGTTGAAATTGATGCAGCATTTCTCAATAAAGCTCCACTATTTTTCAGATAAGTGTGCCCGGCTAATGTTTTGAGCAAATTCAGATCAATATATCCAGTGCGGCTCTCATATGATGGGCGAGGGCATGGGTCAGGATGAACATAGGGTCTATATAGGAATGACTAGGTACATGATCCAAACTTGAAATTGATGCAGGATTTCTCAATAAACCTCCACTACTTTTGAGATAAGTGTGCCCAGCTAATGTTTTGAGCAAATTCAGATCAATATATGCAGTCTGGCTCTCATATGATGGGCAAGGGCATGGGTTGGGATAGACATAGAAGTCTAGAGTGGGCGCGGTGTGTTATAGCCCTATAGGATACTGGAGGTGGCTGAGAAGGCTGAGTCATTGTGTTGGACTTGAGCCAAGTAGTTCCTTGGGGTCCGGGTGGCAGCAGTAGAGGTGATGTCCATATGGGTGGATATGTGTGTGTCCTCTATAAGTGATCTGTTAGAGCGCTACCAGACCAAGGTCCAAAGGGTGTCGGATGGCAAAAGATCAGAACCACCGGCAGTCTGAGGGTATACAAAGTCCAAAGGGTGTCGGATGGCAAAAGACCACTCAATGGGAAATCTATATATACAATGCCTTAATATGGATAACACCATGAATTTGACTGTACATCATAGATACTCAATGGGAAATCTGTGTATAGAATGCCTAACTATGGATAACACCATGAATATGACTGTACATCTGCCCTAAAGAGAAATTCTGGCTTTTTCCCATATAATGTGGCTAACCCTGGTCAAGCATATGCAGATAATGGATACTCAATGGGAAATCTATGTATACAATGCCTTAATATGGATAACACCATGTACATCTGAATATATGGGAAAAAGATGGAATTTCTCTATAGGGCAGATGTATAGTGATATTCATGGTGTTATCCATAGTTAGGCATAGATGTCCCATGGAAAATCCATCATCTGCAATTGGTTGACTATGAATAGCCACATTATATGGGAAATAGTTGGAATTTCTCTATAGGGCAGATGTATAGTGATATTATTTGTGTTATCCATAGTTAGGCACTGATTACATAGATGTCCCATGGAATATCCATGGGACATCTATGTAATCAGTGCCTAACTGATTATAAATCAATAGAGTTTGTTTCTCATCAATATATCTTCTAATATGTCCTAACATGAACAACTTATGATTCACCTTTCTTATAGTATCACTAGCATATTGTTTAAAATTCATTTTGGAATCAACCGGTATACCTAGATAATTATATGATTGTACACATTCAAGGTGTTGATCATCAATGAATACATTAAGTTCAGGTACTTGCTGCCTGGATCCTGGTCTTACTACATTATCAAATATCTTGTTTTCGTTGCCAAAGCCACTCGCCCAATAGGGATCTTGAGTCGACTCCCACAATGCATGAGGTGCTGAATCAGTCAACACCTTTTTGATGCCCTCATCCTGCCCAAATTTCAGTTGCATGCCCCTGTACATCACATCATCACACATTGTGAACCATCTACACCCATCTGGTTGATCAATACTATCCCCAATGTTTTTCATACGTATCGGGTCCTTTGTGTCCATGACCATCTTGGCCTTCTCAAGTTCTTTGAACTCTATACACTTCTTGTATTGAAAGAACTGTTCTATGCTGGAAAATTCATGCTCATCACTAACATCATGCTCTTCTAGCTTGAATCTAGATTCATAGAAGTTTGATAGTTCAGCACGCTTCCCATTGAACACCAGCCCAACGGCAGTTATCCGAATTTCTCTATAGGGCAGATGTAAAGTGATATTCATGGTGTTATCCATAGTTATGCATAGATGTCCCATGGAATATCCATTATCTGCAATTGGTTGACTATGGATATCCACATTATATAGGAAATAGTTGGAATTTCTCTATAGGGCAGATGTAAAGTGATATTCATGGTGTTATCCATAGTTAGGCACTGATTACATAGATGTCCCATGGAATATCCATTATATGCAATTGGTTGACTATGGATAGCCACATTATATGGGAAATACTTGGAATTTCTCTATAGGGCAGATGTAAAGTGATATTCATGGTGTTATCCATAGTTAGGCACTGATTACATAGATGTCCTATGGAATATCCATTATCTGCAATTGGTTGACTATGGATATCCACATTATATAGGAAATAGTTGGAATTTGTCTATAGGGCAGATGTAAAGTGATATTATTGGTGTTATCCATAGTTAGGCACTGATTACATAGATGTCCCTTGGAATATCCATTATATGCAATTGGTTGACTATGGATAGCCACATTATATGAGAAATAGTTGGAATTTCTCTATAGGGCAGATGTGTAGTGATATTCATGGTGTTATCCATAGTTAGGCACTGATTACATAGATGTCCCATGGAATATCCATTATCTGCAATTGGTTGACTATGGATAGCCACAATATATTGGAAATAGTCGGAATTTCACTATAGGGCAGATGTATAGTGATATTCATGGTGTTATCCATAGTTAGGCACTGATTACATAGATGTCCCATGGAATATCCATTATCTGCAATTATTTGACTATGGATAGCCACGCTATATGGGAAATAGTTGGAATTTCTCTATAGGGCAGATGTATAGTGATATTTTGGTGCTGGTTGACAGATATTGTGATATTCTGTGTTCAGGTATATAATATCTGGTTTGAGTAAGCAGTTTGCCAAGATATATCAAATGAACCAATTAAACCATACTTGTTTTCATTGGGATAAGAAGGTCTCAAGGATCATTTTGATATATGGATCATCAAACTCTGACAAGGGAAAGTGGGAGAACATTCCATGTTCAGCACTGGTTGTGCCCCCTGGTGGCAAAAAATAATACTAAATCCCCGTAATGTTAGGTTTTCCCAAGTTTTGTCACATATTCATGGTGTTATCCATAGTTAGGCATTGTACACATATATTTGCCTTTGAGTATCCATTATGTGCATATGGTTGACCAAGGTTAGCCACATTATATGGGAAAAAGATGGAATTTCTCTTTAGGGCAGATGAACAATCATATTCATGGTGTTATCCATAGTTAGGCATTGTACACATATATTTGCCTTTGAGTATCCATTATGTGCATATGGTTGACCAAGGTTAGCAACATAATATGGGAAAAAGTCCGAATTTCTCTTTAGGGCAGATGTACAGTCAAATTCATGGTGTTATCCATAGTTAGGCATTGTATACATAGATTTCCCATTGAGTATCCATTATGTGCATATGGTTGACCATGGTTAGCCACATTATATGGGAAAAAGACGGAATTTCTCTTTAGGGCAAATGTACAATAATATCCATGGTGTTATCCATAGTTAGGAACTGTATGCATAGATTTGCCATTGAGTATCCATTATCTGCATGCGGTTGCCCATGGCAAAGCACAGTATGCATATATCTGCCATTGAGTATCAATTATCTGTGTATGGTTGACCATGGTTAGCCACATTATATGGGAAAAAGTCGGAATTTCTCTACAGCGTAGATGTACAGTCAAATTCATGGTGTTATCCATAGTTAGGCATTGTATATATAGGTTTCGTATTGAGTATCCATTATGTGCATATGGTTGACCAGGGTTAGCCACATTATATGGGAAAAAGTCGGAATTTCTCTTTAGGGCAGATGTACAATCATATTCATGGTGTTATGCACAGTTAGGCATTGTACACATAGATTTCCCTTTGAATATCCATTATCTGCATATGGTTGACCAGGGTTAGCCACATTATATGGGAAAAAGACAGAATTTCTCTTTAAGGCAGATGTAGAATCATATTCATGGTGTTATCCATAGTTAGGCACTGTATACATAGATTTCCTATTGAGTATCCATTATCTATGTAGAGGTCGGCGGAAAATGTCCTGGAGAAACCGAGAGTCGAACCCGGGACCCTCCAGCCTGCAGGCGGAAGCTCTACCGTTGAGCTACTTCCCCGTCTGACATTCTCTACCTTCCACCTACGCCTGGATCGGTGTGATACCAAGAGCCGTCTAGGGAATATATTATACCTTCTGATTAAACAAGGAGAAGTGTCCTTTTACCTCTCAAAATGATTGACCAAACTTCCAGCAAGAGTTATATCAGTCAACTTGATATCATTAGGATTACAGCTGACTTTCCTATGTTCACCTACCGAGAGTAGATATTACACATTCTGATTGACCAAGGAGAAGTGTTCTCATTCTAGCTTTCAAAATGATTGACCAAGGTTGAGATGAGTGATATCTAACCTTCCCTAAAGAGTAATTTCACTCTCCTTGATATCATTAAGGTTACAGCCAACTTTCCTATGTTTCCCTACCGAGAGCCCCATGGAGAGTAGATATTACACATTCTGATTGACCAAGGAGAGGTGTTCTCATTCTAGCTTTCAAAATGATTGACCAAGGTGGAGATGAGCAACATCCAACATTCTATCAAGAGTAATTCCACTCTCCTTGAGGTGATAGAGATTACGGACCATTGTCCCCAATTCTCTGTGTATCACATCATTTCTCCTGACAGTCGCCATACGGAGCTAAATGAGTCGCCATACAGACCCATTCTGTACTATCTGGCTATCAAAATGCCAACAATCTCTCAGATGATGGACCATTGTCCCGAATTCTCTGTGTATCACATCATTTCTCCTGACAGTCGCCATACGGAACCAAAAGAGTCGCCATACGGACCCATTGTGTGGCTATCACAATGCCAACAATCACACAGATGATGGACCATTGTCCCGAATTCTCTGTGTATCACATCATTTCTCCTGACAGTCGCCATACGGAGCCAAATGAGTCGCCATACGGAACCATTGTGTACTATCTGGCTATCACAATGCCAACAATCACTCAGGTGATGGACCATTGTCCCGAATTCTCTGTGTATCACATCATTTCTCCTGACAGTCGCCATACGGAGCCAAATGAGTCGCCATACGGAACCATTGTGTACTATCTGGCCAAATTGCTAGTTTATGGTGCCTGGACAACATTTAGACCAATATTTCATACATTTGATGAGCCTGGACAACAGTTGGTCTGGTATAGTAAGTGTCGGGGTTGACATAGGATTACTACAGGGATGAGGATGTGTGCTATCTCAATACCGGATGGGTGACAAATTATTCTTTTATTCACTCCAAATTGCTAGTTTAAGGTTCCTGGACAACATTTAGACCAATATTCAAAACATTTGATGGGCCTGGACAACAGTTGGTCTGGTATAGTAAGTGTCGGGGTTGACATAGGATTACTACAGGGATGAGCATGTGTACTATCTCAATATCGGATGGGTGACAAATTATTCTTTTATTCACTCCAAATTGCTAGTTTATGGTGCCTGGACAACATTTAGACCAATATTTCATACATTTGATGAGCCTGGACAACAGTTGGTCTGGTATAGTAAGTGTCGGGGTTGACATAGGATTACTACAGGGATGAGCATGTGTACTATCTCAATACCGGATGGGTGACAAATTATTCTTTTATTCACTCCAAATTGCTAGTTTAAGGTTCCTGGACAACATTTAGACCAATATTCAAAACATTTGATAAGGCTGGACAACACTTGGTCTGGTATAGTAAGTGTCTGGGTTGACATAGGATTACTACAGGGATGAGCATGTGTACTATCTCAATATCGGATGGGTGACAAAATATTCCTTTATTCACTCCAAATTGCTAGTTTATGGTGCCTGGACAACATTTAGACCAATATTTCATACATTTGATGAGCCTGGACAACACTTGGTCTGGTATAGTAAGTGTCGGGGTTGACATAGGATTACTACAGGGATGAGCATGTGTACTATCTCAATATCGGATGGGTGACAAATTATTCTTTTATTCACTCCAAATTGCTAGTTTAAGGTTCCTGGACAACATTTAGACCAATATTCAAAACATTTGATAAGGCTGGACAACACTTGGTCTGGTATAGTAAGTGTCTGGGTTGACATAGGATTACTACAGGGATGAGCATGTGTACTATCTCAATATCGGATGGGTGACAAATTATTCCTTTATTCACTCCAAATTGCTAGTTTATGGTGCCTGGACAACATTTAGACCAATATTTCATACATTTGATGAGCCTGGACAACACTTGGTCTGGTATAGTAAGTGTCGGGGTTGACATAGGATTACTACAGGGATGAGCATGTGTACTATCTCAATATCGGATGGGTGACAAATTATTCTTTTATTCACTCCAGATTGCTAGTTTAAGGTTCCTGGACAACATTTAGACCAATAATTCATACATTTGATGAGCCTGGACAACACTTGGTCTGGTATAGTAAGTGTCGGGGTTGACATAGGATTACTACAGGGATGAGCATGTGTGCTATCTCAATACCGGATGGGTGACAAATTATTTCTTTATTCAATACAAATTGCTAGTTTAAGGTGCCTGGACAACATTTAGACCAATATTTCATCCATTTGATGAGCCTGGACAACACTTGGTGTGGTATAGTATGTGTCGGGATTCATATAGGATTACTACAGGGATGACTATGTGTACTATCTCAATATCGGATGGGTGACAAATTATTCTTTTATTCACTCAAAATTGCTAGTTTAAGGTGCCTGGACAACATTTAGACCAATATTTCATACATTTGATGAGCCTGGACAACACTTGGTCTGGTATAGTAAGTGTCGGGGTTGACATAGGATTACTACAGGGATGAGCATGTGTACTATCTCAATATCGGATGGGTGACAAATTATTCTTTTATTCACTCCAGATTGCTAGTTTAAGGTTCCTGGACAACATTTAGACCAATATTCAAAACATTTGATAAGGCTGGACAACACTTGGTCTGGTATAGTAAGTGTCTGGGTTGACATAGGATTACTACAGGGATGAGCATGTGTACTATCTCAATATCGGATGGGTGACAAATTATTCCTTTATTCACTCCAAATTGCTAGTTTATGGTGCCTGGACAACATTTCGACCAATATTTCATACATTTGATGAGCCTGGACAACACTTGGTCTGGTATAGTAAGTGTCGGGGTTGACATAGGATTACTACAGGGATGAGCATGTGTGCTATCTCAATACCGGATGGGTGACAAATTATTCTTTTATTCACTCCAAATTGCTAGTTTAAGTTTCCTGGACAACATTTAGACCAATATTCAAAACATTTGATGGGCCTGGACAACACTTGGTCTGGTATAGTAAGTGTCTGGGTTGACATAGGATTACTACAGGGATGAGCATGTGTACTATCTCAATATCGGATGGGTGACAAATTATTCCTTTATTCACTCCAAATTGCTAGTTTATGGTGCCTGGACAACATTAAGACCAATAATTCATACATTTGATGAGCCTGGACAACACTTGGTCTCGTATAGTAAGTGTCGGGGTTGACATAGGATTACTACAGGGATGAGCATGTGTACTATCTCAATATCGGATGGGTGACAAATTATTCTTTTATTCACTCCAAATTGCTAGTTTAAGGTTCCTGGACAACATTTAGACCAATATTCAAAACATTTGATAAGGCTGGACAACACTTGGTCTGGTATAGTAAGTGTCTGGGTTGACATAGGATTACTACAGGGATGAGCATGTGTACTATCTCAATATCGGATGGGTGACAAATTATTCTTTTATTCACTCCAAATTGCTAGTTTATGGTGCCTGAACAACATTTAGACCAATATTTCATACATTTGATGAGCCTGGACAACACTTGGTCTGGTATAGTAAGTGTCGGGGTGGACATAGGATTACTACAGGGATGAGCATGTGTGCTATCTCAATACCGGATGGGTGACAAATTATTTCTTTATTCAATACAAATTGCTAGTTTAAGGTGCCTGGACAACATTTAGACCAATATTTCATCCATTTGATGAGCCTGGACAACACTTGGTGTCGTATAGTATGTGTCGGGATTCATATAGGATTACTACAGGGATGACTATGTGTACTATCTCAATATCGGATGGGTGACAAATTATTCTTTTATTCACTCAAAATTGCTAGTTTAAGGTGCCTGGACAACATTTAGACCAATAGTTCATACATTTGATGAGCCTGGACAACACTTGGTCTGGTATAGTAAGTGTCGGGGTTGACATAGGATTACTACAGGGATGAGCATGTGTACTATCTCAATATCGGATGGGTGACAAATTATTCTTTTATTCACTCCAAATTGCTAGTTTATGGTGCCTGGACAACATTTAGACCAATATTTCATACATTTGATGAGCCTGGACAACAGTTGGTCTGGTATAGTAAGTGTCGGGGTTGACATAGGATTACTACAGGGATGAGGATGCGTGCTATCTCAATACCGGATGGGTGACAAATTATTCTTTTATTCACTCAAAATTGCTAGTTTAAGGTTCCTGGACAACATTTAGACCAATATTCAAAACATTTGATGGGCCTGGACAACACTTGGTCTGGTATAGTAAGTGTCTGGGTTGACATAGGATTACTACGGGGATGAACATGTGGGCTATCTCAATACCGGATGGGTGACAAATTATTCTTTTATTTACTCCAAATTGCTAGTTTAAGGTGCCTGGACAACATTTAGACCAATATTTCATACATTTGATGAGCCTGGACAACACTTGGTGTGGTATAGTATGTGTCGGGATTCATATAGGATTACTACAGGGATGACTATGTGTACTATCTCAATATCGGATGGGTGCAATTGGTTGACTATGGATAGCCACACTATATGGGAAATAGTTGGAATTTCTCTATAGGGCAGATGTATAGTGATATTTTTGGTGCTGGTTGACAGATATTGTGATATTCTGTGTTCAGGTATATAATATCTGGTTTGAGTAAGCAGTTTGCCAAGATATATCAAATGAACCAATTAAACCATACTTGTTTTCATTGGGATGAGAAGGTCAGAAAATGAGGCAAACGTAGGGGGGGGGCTAAAAGTTACAGCTCTGGGGTCAGAAAATGAGGAAAACAAAGGGGGGACTAAAACTTTCAGCTCTGGGGTCAGAAAATGAGGAAAACGTAGGGGGGCTAAAAGTTACAGCTCTGGGGTCAGAAAATGAGGAAAACGGAGGGGGGGCTAAAAGTTACAGCTCTGGGGTCAGAAAATGAGGAAAACATAGGGGGGGGGCTAAGACTTACAGCTCTGGTGTCAGAAAATGAGGAAAATGTATGCAGTCCAGCTCTCATATGATGGGCGAGGGCACTGCTCGGGATCTACATAGAGTTTGTATAGGAACGACTGGGTACATGATTCAAACTTGAAATTGATGCAGGATGGATATAGGGTTTATATAGGAACGACTGGGTACATGAATCCACCTTGAAATTGATGAAGGATTTCTTCATGAACCTCTACCAATTTTGAGATACCAGCAAATTCAGATCAATAAATGCAGTGCGGCTCTCATGTGATGGGCGAGGGTTTATATAGGAACGACTGGGTACATGAACCCACCTTGAAATTGATGAAGGATTTCTTCATGAACCGCTACCAATTTTGAGATAAGTGTGCCTGGCTAACGTTTTCAGCGAATTCCCATCAATATATGCAGTGCGGCTCTCATGTGATGGGCGAGGGCATGGGTCAGGATGGATATAGGGTTTATATAAGAATGACTGGGTACATGAACCCACCTTGAAATTGGTACATGATTTCTTCATGAACCGCTACCAATTTTGAGATAAGTGTGCCCGGCAAACGTTTTCAGCAAATTCAGATCAATAAATGCAGTGCGGCTCTCATGTGATGGGCGAGGGCATGGGTCAGGATGGATATAGGGTTTATATAGGAGTGACTGGGTACATGAACCCACCTTGAAATTGATGAAGGATTTCTTCATGAACCTCTACCAACTTTGAGATAAGTGTGCCCGGCTAACGTTTTCAGCAAATTCAGATCAATAAATGCAGTGCGGCTCTCATATGATGGGCGAGGGCATGGGTCAGGATGGACATAGGGTTTATATAGGAACGACTGGGTACAACATTTTCAGCAAATTCACATCAATATATGCAGTGCGGCTCTCATGTGATGGGCGAGGGCATGGGTTAGGGTGGATATAGGGTTTATATAGGAACGACTGGGTACATGATCCCAACTTGAAATTGATACTTAAGTAAGACCCATTAAAGGATGACTCAATGGTGTGAATGAGGCAATCGAAGGCTGTAGATTATTGTTGTTTTGTTTTTAAGAACATACATCAAACAAACACAGTAGTGTAAATACAAAGAAACTCTGTTTATGGTAAAAATTATACATTATATGATTCCCTCTTGACAGTTTACATTGACTATGGAAAGTGACAAGGGTTAAAGTTACAAGTCCATGTTCAATCAATCATCTACCCACAAGATCTCTTCTCTAGTGCAGTTCTTTATAGAAATAGATTTTGATTGAGGGAATACTGAAGAAAACACACTAAATTCCCCTACTTCTAGACCTTGTACACTAGCATGAGAATGGAATATAAAGATTGCACATACAACAAAGACCAACTGTCCTGCCAACGCATCTCCCATAGACAAAGTAATATGAAAGGATACATTACAAGAATTTCTTGTTTACAGCCATACCTTTATTAAAAGAATAAGGTTCTGTTGGAAGTCCAAACTAAGCTTGATTCAGGTTTGGCTAGGGGGGTGAACACAATTATCGGTAAGAAATTACATGTCTGCTAGGGAGTGATTATCAGAAGAGTTCAGTTCAGCAGTATGATCCACCTCAGGTACAGCAGACCGGATTGAGAGTCTGGTAGTCTTGCTAATTAGGGGGAGCCAGCCAAAGCGTCTGCCCTTGCTAAGTACCTTTTCATAAAAACATGGTGTGTTTTTCTTTTTAAAATCAATGTTAAGATCACCGCATAACCATACTTCACAGCATACTGTTTCACCAATTAGCTTGAGGTGGTCACAAAAAGAAAATCGAAATCAGCCCCAGGGGGCAGTAGATGGTGGAAATTGTTTGTTTTTTACCTTGTTCACATTAATTGTGAGACACTCAATTTTTTTTTATTGACTGAGTTTTTTTATTAGCCTACAGTATGGATTTAAGTCATCTGGTACATAGCACAAGACACTGCCAGCTTTTTTCTTTTTTCTATCCAACCTGTAGGCCACAGAGATATCATGTTTGTCAGTCAACCATGTCTCTGAGAAGCTAACACTATCCCAATCATTCATTAGCTGAAAGCTGTCATCTTTCTTATACAGTACACTTTTGCAGTTAATGTGCATTATGTCTAGGCCCTTAGAGAGAGGTTATATACAATACAAATACACGAATATATACAACAAGAACAAACAGCAGAAGAGTCCTTTTCTAGTTTTCACACTATAAAAGGAAAACAAGATTATATAGCGATGCAGTACAAGTTAAACCAGAGGTATAAAATTATTTACAAAAAAGTGCACTTGAAAAAGTGGAGGGGAGGTGGGAGACTAGACTAAATTATTCAGTGAAGTGGAGCTTGCATTAAACTTTTATGTCATGGCAGATACGATCTTTACTATGGATTAGTACTAGAAAAGCTGTATTCCATGGGGGAATGGAATACAATATGCTTGTGTTCAATAGGGTTCGCAATCTTGGATTTTAAATGGAGCTGAGCTGTTATTCTTTATCTAAAAGCGAATGAGCCCCATAGGCCATGACGTAAATGCAAATGTCCACTCCCATGGAACATTTTTGGATGGTCATGGACATTTGGTTATTTATCTGACAGCTTTCAGGTAAGTAATAAAATGAAAAGTTGATTAGGTCGTATTGAACAAGGGTGGAGCGAACACAAATAGTGAGGAGAGAATAATCAATTGTATAGCAATAGGCAAATTAAGTCATCAAATAATTAATTACGGCTACGACAGAGTAAACATTCAGTGTGGGTGAACGTCCCTTCCTCGGAGACCGGGGGCAGGATATGTGTGTGGTACAAGGAGACAATGTAGTAGGCGTCCTCCCTCGTGGGGGGGCAGGAATGTTCTTTGTGTTTTAGTGTTGGCGTCCACTTCTTAAGAAGGTGGGAGGGCAGGAAATGTGTGTTGAACTTGGAGACACAGTAGTGGGGGGGGATGTTACTATGCACACATATAGTCAGTGTTTATAGTATAACCAGATTTGAGGGGAGATAATTAGACCTGACTAACAAAGGGATGGTGTTAAGTATTCCCGCTGGGTATACTCTAAAGGTAAAGTAAGGATATTAGAGCATATTAAGTAGAGGAAATTTAGAAGCATTCCCGCTGGGTATGCTAGAGGAGTTTGTGCATTCCCACTGGGTAGTCATTGAAGGGGGATTCTGTGTAGGTAGCATTCCCGCTGGGTATGCAAACCATATAAGGGGGTCGTAATACTTGGGTCCTTCCCACTGGGTATGACCTTGCCCTTGCAGATGAGAGATCGCATTCCCACTGGGTATGCGGTATAGACCAGGGATTCACTGCATAATTGCACGGCAGTTTGGGCAGGACCTCTCAGCTAGGAATAAGGATTGGATTTTGCCAAAGACTACCCCAAGCTTGCTTGCGATCTTCATGAGAAAAGAGTGATCTGGATGGTAGGCATCCCCAAGACAGTCATAAACATGAGACTTTTTCTTCCTGTGAGCAGGGGCCTTTGAGAGATTTTTATGGATCACTCCATCAATTCTGAGATTGGGCATTCTGAGGCTGTTGTTGAAGGCATGAATGGATGAGTTCAGCATCAGGACTGTACTCTCAAGGTCCTCTTGATGTGGAGATGGGTGGGGAAGCCCATAATACTTTGTTATATCAAAGGCATATACACCTGCTATTAATACATGGGTTCCTTGCGAGAGGGTCTTGACTCGAGAATTGATCATGTTGTAGATATTCATGAGTCGGCAGACTGCCTTTTTCTTGTCTAGTGAGTAGAGGATTTTTCTTCCGTCTGCAGTGTTTCGACCGACAATGTCTGCAATGCCAGTCATAATGATGACAAAATAAATTTTTTCTCTGTGGAGTATGGAGGAGAGAATTGGATTAATTTCATTGGACTCAAGGTCCATTGATGAATTTATTATGTAGGGAGTTGTGACAGTACCTTGAAAATATTCATGGAGGCGCTCAATGCGCGTATCCCCTATAATAAGGGTGGTGGGTTTGTCAGGTGAGGGGGTACCCCACCTGAATTCTAGGATTTCCTTGTCCAAGCGGGGATATCTAACACAGTGGCCATTGATGCCAGTGTCATGGGTCACGGGATTCATCTTAAAAGCTTCAGTATTAAAAGCTTGGGAGTAATAAGGGTGTGAAATTGAGTTTTGCTGGCAGCTAATGCTGGAGATGCACTTTGTCTAGATCTCCAGTTTAGAGAGTCAGACCCAGTGAGGTGACTAGGGGAGTGTGAAGGCTTTGATGCTGGGTGGTTATGTTGATGCGCTTGTGCTTGGAAATTTGGTTGAGCTTGTTATCTGGAGTGTAGAGTACAGGCTCCAGGTTTGCAGAATCGCTGGTGGGATTGTCACAGGTAGGTAGGTAGTGATGTGGTAAAGATGCGGCTGGTTATAGAATCCGAGCAGCTAACTGTAGACTCAGACGTGATTTTTCTCTGCAAGTAAGAGGGGATCGAGTTAGATTCAGACTGTAAAGATAGGGGAGGCCAGCGCCATTCCTCCATGTTGAGTAGGGGGGAGGGAGTGTCGTGTGACTAACTATGACAAGGGGGGAGGGGGGGTCCATTTTTTTGAAAATTTTTATTATTCCCAGAAAATTGAGGATTTTTCCTCAATCATCAGATTGCTAATAATAGGGGACAGGTGCCGATAATAGATCTACCGTAGGTGCCTAAAATAGTGTCCCCACATGTCTCTATTGAACTATGGGTGGCAGTAGGGGTGGGGGGGGGGTCCTAAAGGTGACAGGGGCTATGATAGGACATCCCCACCCGTCTCTATTGAACTATGGGCGGCAGTAGGGGTGGGGGAGGTCCTAGAGGTGACAGGGGCTGTGACAGGACATGCCCACATGTTTCTTTTGAACATATCTATATTATATTGAAGAGTACCAAGATACTGCATAATTATGCTAATTATGCAAATAATATGCGGGGATATGGAATGTTCGGTATCAATCTGGGGTGTTTCGTCCCCCTAAAGAACATGCCCCCCTAAAAAATTTGTTTCGGAAAAGAATAAGCAAAATAATTTTTTTAACTAGCGGCCTTTTCGGCCTGAGCCGGTCCACCTGCGCCCTACCTCCTGCCAAAACCTATCTGTTTTAAGTGTCACCGAGGAAAAAGGGTAGGTTTGAGGAAGGAATGGATCGAAATATAGGCTTTTTTGGGACGCGGGGCAGACGCCAGTCCAGGCACTGGCAGAGAGGTCCAAGAACTGGCAGTTTTACAAATTAAATCGTATCTCCCTTAATAATAGGAGTTTCCCATAGTGTGACCTATAGATAAAGGGTAGCTCGAGCTGGCGAACGTCATGGCGGTCTTTATTTTCAAATCTGCACAATGGGAACAAAGTTATCGATGTTTTAAAGCTATGACATCACAAATATGGCCATAACTTTCCACCAAATCGTCGTAGGAAAAAAATTCATACAGCTATGGACTCCTCTGGAAAATCGTTTTTGTCTCGGAACCCTATTATCGCCCAACGATGTCTCTCTGGCTTCAGGCTATTTTGGGGGTCTAGATGGGGGGTCCCCATTTCACATGTCGATTTTAAGAAATGGCCATGTCACTTGTCACTAAATTTCTATTTTCCCATGTCCTTTCACTAGGCTTCATGTCACATGTCGATTTTAAGGAAAGGCCTTGTCTCTTGTCACTAACTTTTTCCTTTCTATGTCCTTGTCACTAAGGGAGTGGTCATTATTTATCAACAGGGGGGTGGTGGGTTTTCACGCGGACGCGCGAATCTTTTGTATGCCCCCCCTCGACGGCAGTAAAAAAAATTTGCGCCCCCCCGCGCCGGAGGCACGGAGAGTTTTCGCGCCCCCTCTTTGATCTATAGTAGCGCGCGGGCTTTTTTGCTAAAAAGAGGGTAAATTTTTTTAGCCCCTCCCTCAAGAGGGGTCAAAATTTTTTTAGACAGGTTGAACTCATACAGCCAGCCTGAGGGGATAGGAAAGAGGAGATATAGACCCTTTTAAGTGGGCTAGGGAAGCCTGCAGTGGAGGGTAGAGCTCTAGGCAAAGTCTATGGGCCGATGCAGTTGGAGGGCTGTCAAGTCTCACGCCTTGGGCGTGAGAGTCACGCATTTTGAGACTTTCTCACGCTCTCACGCATAGACAAGGCTTTCTCACGCATTTCTGGCCTCCTGGGCATTCCAAATCTGAAAGAATTTTTCAAATATTCCAACTAGAAGCAGTTATATAGTGATTCTCAGAAGTCACCAGCAGAATGCATGTTTTGACATAGACACTTTCAAAATTTTCTCAGGAAATTAAAATGCCCCAACCAGATATCAAAAGAGGCTTAGAAATTAATTTATGAGGGACAGAATGTTAGGGAGTGGCATATTATGCCAGACTTGTAGTAGGGCCTATACTGATCAACTTGGATGACACGCAGTTCTAGGTTTCCGTCCTGGAAATTACATGTAAATTAAATGGAATAACTTGACTCTTGAGTGAGATGGGGGGATGGTAATTCTCGAGTGGGAAATTTCTGGAGGGGGATGCCAGTGGGGAAATTTCTGGTTGGGAGATTTCCCCACTGATTTTCTAAAAACAGCTTCAAAATGCTTCAGAACACACTATTTGGCTTGTATATTTTCAAAATTTTCTGGGGGGGGGGCCATGACCCCTCTACTTCTGTTGGGTTAGGGAGTGATCATTTTTAACAACAGAGGAGCTGGTGCATTTGCGCGCGGATGCGCAAAAAAAATTTTGACCCCCCCCTCTCGAGGGGGTAAAATCTTTTCGACCCCCCCATAAGGGACAAAAAATCGCACGCAAATGTCCCCTTTTAGCCTATAGTAATGCACGGGGTTTTCCACTGAAAACAGATGAAATTATTTTGACCCCCCCAATCAGAGGTGTTGAAAAATTCTGACTCCCCCCCTCAAACCCACCAGCCCCCCCAACAGGGGGTTGTTAAAAAATGATCACTCCCTTACTTCCCTTGCCATTCATGTCGCTTTGCACTGCGATGCGGTGCACCGCGCAATATTTGTCCATTTTCTCAAAATCTTACTCCTGTCCATTCTCAGATCTTGACAGCCCTGCAGTTGTAATATGACCACTTCCGCTGAAGCAGCGGAGAGTGGTCAATAACTGCTACTTGAAGAGTGGATAAAATATGAACTTAATGAAGGTCTGACACTGACACCCCTGAGTTTCTGAGAAATGAGCTATTTTGTTGATGGTGCGCAGCACCGCCATTCACTCAACATTGCAAATAACACTGGGAGAAAATGGAATAATCCTTCCTATTTTCTCACAGGTGAAGATAATCTCACCTTTACTTTTACAAAGCTATGCTGTCTGTGTGCAAAACGTGGCCTCTATAGATCAAGATAACTGCGCGATTTCGGTGCGAAAGACAAGTAATCAAGCCTTGTCCGCTGGTAGCCGTGCCGCGCGCAGCGCGGCACGGCTACCAGCGGACGTACGTGGTGACGCCTGGAGTTAATATGCAGCGTCAGTACATCGGATCGCAGGAAGAACGTACATCGAGCCGCCAGCACCTGGTGCACGCGAGCCCCCTAATCCCTTTTGGGGAAAAGCGGTGACATCGGATGTATACCGTGGGTAGTCTTGTGTGCTCCTCGGTCGTAACGTAGTTCCTCCACTTCCTCTTTCCTCCCCTTTTCCTTTCCCGACTGTTTACCGACGCCATTTTCTCTGTCCTTTACGCGTTGAGCGTAACATATTTTTCTACCGCCCAAAGTAAGTTTTTCCTGTCTCTCTTCCCGAAAATTTAACTTACCCTTATAACCTTTCTGCTCCGTTTTTTATATTAACTTTTTTGTTCTTCTCTCACTTTTTGTCACTCTTACTTTCTCTCTGCCGATCGGCGAGTGACAGTCGATGCTATTTGGGCTATCGTGAGGTTGGGAGCGTCTGCGGGGATGTCCGATCCAGTCGGTCAAATATCAAACATGTTTCATGTCCCCGATTGGTACTCCCTGGTTACCGATCGAATCTGGCCCGTCTGCGGTCGCCTTTAAGCTAGGTATCCACTCCCACGAATTACTTGCGACTTGCACCCGTGCGTGTCTTCTCGTAGAGCACTCGCAAATATCAAATTATTTTGATTTTTGCGAATCTAGTGGCAGACCGCACTGGCATCGCTTGAGTTCTTACGCAGTAGCTGGTCCATAGCTTAGAAATCTAAACTCTCATCTCTCTGCCGCCCTCACGTCGGCCACAGAGATGAGAGTTTAGATTTCTAAGCTACTGGTTCACTGCTGGAATATTTTATGCGAGAACACACGCAACCAAAATACAAAAAGCCAATTGTATCATTGTTCCAGCTGGCATCCGAAAAGTTGCGCGGAAATTCTTTAGAGCCCCCCCCCCAAGAATGCAGTGAAAAATTTGTCAGCCACCCCCCCCCCTTTGTTCAGAGCCCTCCCCTACCCAAAAAATTGCAGCCAGCCCTGGATCCAATAGGATTGGCCGACTATAAGATAACAGGTACATCTCGTAGAGCACTTGCAAATATCAAATTATTTTGATTTCTGCGAATCTAGTGGCAGACCGCATGGGCATCGCATGAGTTCTTTCGCAGCAGCTGGTCCACTGCTGGAATCTTTTATGCGACAACACACGCACGAGTCAAATTCGCAACCAAATTACCAAATGCCAATTGTATCATTGTTCCAGCTGGCATCCGAAAAGTTGCGCGGAAATTCTTTAGAGCCCCCCCCCCAGAATCCAGTGAAAAATTTGTGCGCCAACCCCCCCCCCCTTTAGTTCAGAGCCCTCCCCTACCCGAAAAATTGCAGCCAGCCCTGTATCCAATAGGATTGGCCGACTATAAGATAAGAGGTACACTTTGGGATAGGTTGCGGGCTGACTTTTTTATTCTCTCAAATATTTTAGTGGTCCTGCGTTCATCACTAAATATTAGGATACTCATCTACCCCTACCAAAAATTTATGGCCTTGGTCCAATAGGATGGGCACACTGTAAAATTAGAGGTCGTACACCTAGCCTAGCCTAGCTCTTCTAGAGAGTTCAGGGTTCCATACCCCTAACTGTGAGGTAGAGTCTGCATGGGGCTCGGCCTAGGGCCTTCTACGAGGTGCGCATAACTGTCTAATTTTCATCTCGGCGATGTGTGTATAATAGCCAAAATTATTCCCCCCCCCCTTTGTTAAGAGGTGTCTGAAATGTTCTGGCCCCTATCAGTAAGTCGTCCTTATATATTTGGGGCTTGTGGGTTTTCTCCACAGACCTTTCTTTATGCTTCACTCCCACTGACGGCGGCCAGAAGTTATTGTTTCCCCCCCACCATTGTCATCCTTATGGGGGGGGGGCTTTTGTTTAGGAGGTGGAACTGGTTGACTTTACAGCTTCTCATAGAGACATAGTACCCTTACTAAAGGCAGGAATGCAAAAGAAAATAATTAAGTCTATTCTTGACATGGGTGTGTAAATATTCTAGTGTGAAGAAGTCTTATCAAGTCGTATCATCGTAATGAGGACTTCCACAAAATACAAAGTGCCAATGGGGGGGGGGGGGCTGTGGTGGCCCCCAGTAGTATTTTGCAACTATATATAAATATATCTGTTATGAATCCCAATGACATAAAAACATAAAAAGTAATTTTCAGGAATGTGAGTTTGATTCCCATCCATACTATCTACCGGTGAAAATTATTAAATGGTACCAAGAGAATATCTGTAATCTTTGGGTTAAATCAATTTAGTTGGTCTAAAGTTATACCGGTACTCCCCCATGCAAAATCCTATTTGTTCTATAAACACCCAAAAAGTTCTCCTCAGCAGGCAAGCTCTGGGCCCATGACCTTTTGTTTCTACACTGCAAAATACATATTTAATAGAACACACATAGTTAAAAAAAAGAAAAAAAAAAGCTCTCACAGTCCAGTACTCCCCGATAATCTCAGCAGCTTTGCCTTTTGCTGATGTCTTAATTAGCTTTTGGACAGCTGCACCCATTTTGCACATCTTGAAAAAAATTGGTCCCAAGTGAATTCTTTTGTGTTCCCGGGCATTGTGGAAAGGGATTTCTCGAGTCTATCTATTCTCACACTACCCCTCCTTAAGAAAAAGCTAACTTATTTAACTTATCGGACATTCCGCTAAATGGCATCAACATGTTAACAAAGGTCGTGAAGGAATTCCATTGTAGAGGGTAATCTTTTAAAACACAGAATTCGATCATGAAAGTGAATTTTATTTATATCCCTATATCTTGGCTCCTTTAAAAAGTTAATTTAACTCACTAACTGTCCTTTTATATTTCAAATATCCAAAAATTATTAAAATGTATTGGTCGTGATGAAAATGCGATATTATCTCCTCTAGGTATTTGTCCAAAATTCATCCTTTTCATTTATCAAATTTCGACTAAAGGTCCAATAGAAACACCCATTAGACTCACGCTTATTACATCTGTCAGTTCTTTTTGGCAAAACCAAGGCATGCAGTCACTCCTATTTTTTTAAATTCACTTATTTACAACGCATCTTCATCATAGGTGGGATGAAAGAAAGAAAACCTTTATAATAATTTTCTTGGATGCAGCAATATGAATGTAAAGGGCGTGAGCAAAATGGACTTTGACATACTTAAAAATGTTTTTCATACTTATCCCTTGACATAGACCCTAAGCTTTGTAATCAAATACACCCCTATCGTGGCCCTAATTTAGGGTTGAAATCGTTTGATAGAGGAACGTGTTCTTTTATTTTGCTGATGCCCGTTACATGAACTGTATTTCTACACCAAAATGAATAGGCGAAACAGAAAGCCAACCACAGCACCTCTATAGCCCATGAATTTTTTGGATACCACCCCTCACTAAGGAATAGAAAAAATTCTAGTAGTCTTTTGGTGCTTGGCTTTATGGTATACATCCTGGAATCAGCTGGAAATTGAAAACAAAACAAATGTTGGGCATTTTTTTAAATTTGGCCAAAAATTGGAGGCCGACATATGTAAATATTAAAAACCTACTTTGTAGACAGCAGTTTACAATTTACCATAGCTATACTGTCAGCGTACATGTTAACTAACCGGATTAAAATATCCTTTTTTTCAGTTCAATTCACCATGGTCATCCCATTCACTGAAGCCAAGACTCCTCATCTCAAATCGCCAAATAGTTTTCCCACTAACCCAGAAAGGAAAGAAGTCCCCAAAAAAGACTACCAAGACTATAACTCGTCTGAAGATTTTCATTATGTTGAAGAAATATACCAACCCGTCAAGCAAAACAAAAATGATCTACCTAGTTGCCAGCCGGTTGATTCTTTCAAGACACCGAGTATCAAACATTCCCCAGCAAATTATCCTCCCCCTCTCATAACGTTAGACCTCACAAAAACCAAAGAAGACCAACTTGCCGACCGTCATATAAAGTCTTCCAACTACATTCCCTCAATGGAACCAAGTTGCCAACCACTGATGTTTTCTAAATCACATAGTGTTCTGAATGGTTCAACAAATAATCCTGTTCCAGATGTCCTGTACAATATCAAAGATGATATAGTGGCCTCGCCTCCTCTCAACCACTGTCCCCCGGAACCCACTTCCCAATCTTTTAATGAATTGAAAACAGACAATCTTCATCAGGGTATAAAAAATCGTGGTCATTTTCCCGTGCCAGTACACCCTCCTAGTCCCACTGATGGCTCAACAGTGAAGTACGGGGATCTGGTAGTCCTAGGATATAATGGGTCCCTACCACAAGGTAACAGAGGCAGGCGTCGGAGTAAATTCCCCCTTCTACGTCGTTCTAAGAGCAATGGACTGAAGCTCGGTTACCACCTGTCCGGCAAAGAACAATCACGTCCAATGTCAGAATCAAAAGAGCCTCCCTCCTTCGCTCTTCATGATGGCCACTCTTCTATAGTCCACTTCGCCTCAGATTCAGAGACTGACATGTTCCAATTTGGGCGTTCCTCTGCTTCATCGAATGATTTTGTTTTACTCGATACAATACCTGGCTCTCAATGTTCGCAAAAGTTGATTGTAAAAGCGAGTACCATTTCCAGATTTGCCTTTCGCATATTGGTTCAAAGGAAACCTCCACACACTGCCCGCTTATATGCTGGGGGTTTTGATTCTGATAAACTATTGTCTTTGGCTAAAAACGCCACCACCTGGTTCTATAAGGATCAAGTCGATGCTTTCACAACCAACGGTGTACTGCTTTCTCACCCTCATTGTGGGGTTTCCTCTGAAAGAAAACCAGTACTTTGGAGAGAGGTGTCTGTACGTGGCGGTGTATATGCACTTCGGGAATCACGATCAATTCATCCCTCTCCTCCAATTATCACTGGTGAAGATAACATTTTGAACGACGGCTCCCTCATAGATTTGTGCAATGCGACCTTGCTTTGGCGCTCATCTGAACTGGATTCTACCAAACCTCAATTATTTTCTGCGACAATTCACCCTCGACCAGAACACTCTAACCATTCTGTCCCCAGGGCCCTTCTCCTACCTCATTGTGATAACCCAGGGAACCAGAACGATTACAAGTTTGTAGTTCATCTGGACTGTGGCCATGTTCAAAGGAGCGATTTGGTTGCTCTGGCCAAGTATAACAATACTGGAACCTGTACGTCATGTTTAAAAACTGGACCCTTTGTTTACCTTCAGCTTGGAGCCGAGAGGAGTTTTTATGTGAATTCAGACCCACCCTCGCATTGCTTTTCTTCATGTGGCCACATTGCTTCACAGGACACCGTTGAGTACTGGACTTCCATTCCCATTCCTCATGGTTGCCATGGCTTTCGTGCTGCCTGTCCCTTCTGTGCTACACCAATATTAGACGACCCTGGGTGGGTCAAACTTAATACACCATAACCCTCCTCCACGAAATACCCTTATTCCTAGGAAACCTTTCAACCTTTGTGAAATTATGGCATACTTTTAAAAAAATCCCTTAAACATGGGGCCTTCAAAATTGTTTATTTCCTCCTCTGTTCTAAATTTTCATCGTGCAGGACTGTTTTGTGTGTGGGAAGACCTCTTCCACCCACAGCTAACTGTTCTCTCTCAATCTGCGCATTTCGCCGTAGTCCTTGTTAAATGCTATCTTGCAGTCACCGCTCTATGTACGTCCAATCACCTTGATCAAAGGAAGGGCTTCACATATTCACACATGTTTTCTGTTAACTGCTATTTTGTACTACCGTAATCTCCCGCGTAGAAGACGCGCTGCGCGTATAAGACGCACCCCAAACTTAGCAAATACATTTTCCCATATAAGACGCACATTTTAAGGCTCAAATTTGTAAATTCAATACATTTCTATAGTAAAATTACCTTTCGTATAAGACGCACCCCCAATTTCAATACATCCTATAAGACTCCCCAGCATTTTGTTTGGCGTAGAGGACGCGTCTTATACGCGGGAGATTACGGTATTTTGGCAATTCATATACTCATCTGTACTTAATTGTAACACCTTAGATTATAGTGGTTTGCATTTTGTATACTCTCCCCGGGGGGACTCTCAAATTTATGGATAACATGTGCGTACATCACCTTGTATTTGTTCCCCCTTTCCGGGGGGTCAAAATTTCATAAAAACAAACCGCTTATGGCGGGGCACCCACAAAGGTTGCAATAAAATTTACCCCTTTTTTTTTAAACCCTTCCTTTACAAAAAGTGTACCCCTTTCGGCGTGTTACCCATTTTTATGAAGGGGATAAACAGATAAAAAAACTAAAAATATATTCCATAGTTACTCAAAAAGTTTTTGAAAAAAAAATTCACTCACTTTTCATGCCATATTAACTCCCCCTTGTAGCCCAAACGTCCGAAAATCCCCCCCTATTAGCGGATGGGGGGGAACCGCCCCCCCTACCCGAAAAAGGTACCCCTTCCCGCTAGTTTTTGTTTTCACATGTTTACTATAGGTCATAACAGGAGTCGCCCCCCGGGTAACTCTCTTTTCTTTATCTTTATTGTTATTGTATTTCACACCGCTTGTAGCCTGACCAGTTTTTCTGCACATTAAACTTTGTATAATTCATAACGGAGTGTGTTTCCCTGATCATACACATTGTTCAATTCCTTTCCTTCCTCTCGTTTATGCTTAATACACCATTCCTTATCTTTTGGCTGAATGTAACCATTAATCTAACCATTAATCAAATCCTTCTCACTATCGGGACAATTCAAGTACATAATTCTATTGTTTCCTGGGGTGTTGGCCAACACTTAAACAGGGCTTATATGGTGCTTTTTCATCTTCAAAATTTATCAGATGGATGTCAGTAGCCATCGGGGGGTTTTGATAGGTGGTCCCCTATGTCACATGTCGATTTTCCAAAATTGACCATGTCCCCATGTCAATTTTAAGATATGGTCATGTCAACATGTCGATTTTAAGAAATTGTTCATGTCACCATGTCAATTTTAAGAAATTGTTCATGTCCAGTGATGTAAGTCTTCAGGTTTTATTAGTATTTCCTGATTTCTGAAATTTTTGAGTGACACATATTTTCCTTATATGAGTCCTAGAGTGACTGATAATAAGGGCTGTTTGGAAAAATAGAAGGGTTTTAAATCAAGTAAATTTATGGCTTCCTGATATTTGCCCATTCCTGACTTACATCCCTGTCATGTCCCATGTGACTAAGCCTAAAATAGCCCATGTCACCATGTCGATTTTAGTGGTCCACAGCCATCATAGGGACACCTCAACTGCCCCACCCTATTTTTTTCCATGTGTGGCGGCCATTTTGGTTTTTTGAAAACACAGGGATCCAGGCCAATTTTGATGTTCATAAGTTATGAGATGGATGTAATTTACCATAGGGAGACCTTTACTAACAAATTGTATATTTTTTCTTATGTGTGTCGGCCAACTTGGTTTTTGGAAACACAGGCAGCCAGGGCATATATGGTGACTTTGATCTTCAAAATTTATCAGTTGGATGGCAGTAGCAATAGGGACACCTCTACTGGCCATCTGTACTGTTTGTCATGTGTGGTGGCCATCTTGTTTTCTTGCAAACACAGTGTTTCAGGCCAATTTTGATGTTCATAAGTTATGAGATGGATGTCAGTGACCAAAGGGAGACCTCAACTATCCAATTTAAATTTTTTTTCAAGTGTGTCGGCCACCTATGTTTTCGGAAGACAGTGCATATATGGTGAATTATTATCTTCACATTTTATTGTTTGGATGTCAGTAGGGATAGGGACACCTGTACTTCTTTTTCATGTTCGTCACCCCAATTCTGTTTTCGGAAAAACAGGGATCCAGGCAATATATGGTGACTATTGATCTTCCTAATTCATGTACGGACACCTAATAACCTAATTCTATGGTTTTCCATGTTCCTCGGCCATATTGGTTTTTTGGAAAGACAGGCATACAGGGCATAATATATGGTAAATTCTGAGCTTAAAAAATTATCAAATGGAAGTCAGAGGCCAACTCTATTCTTTTCCATGTGTGTCGGCCATGTTGGTTCATAGACCAGAACAGGGACTCAGGCCATATGAGGAGAATTTTGCTGTTGAGAATTTATCATAGATGTTAGGGACCATTGGGACACCTTAACTCCCAAGTTGTACTGTTATTTAGTGTGTCGGCCATCTTGGTTCTTAGAAAGACAGGCTATCAGGTCATATGAGGCTAACTTTGAAGTTCAGAATTTATCAGATTCATGTTAGGGACCATCGGGACACCTAAACTACCCAGTTCTACTGTTATTTTCCCAGTACTACTGTTATTTTGTGTGTGTCAACCATCTTGGTTCTTAGGAACACAGGTATCCAGGCCATATAAGGCGAATTTTGAACTTCCGAATTTATCAGATTCGTCTTAGGGACCGTCGGGACACCCAAAATACTACCCACTTGTACTGTTATTTCGTGTTTCGGCCATCTTTGTTCTTAAAAACACACAGGTATTCAGGCCATACAATCCCAATTTTGATGTTCAGAATTGATCAGGTTCATGTTTGTGACCATAGGCACACCTCAACTCCCCAATTTTATTCTTATTTCATGTGTCTCGGCCATCTTGGTTTTCCAAAATTGTTTTTACTATTTGGCTAATTTATAAATCCCCCCCCTTTATTTCATAAAAATACACTACTTTCCATCCCTACAAAAATCAATTCAAACCAGCAAATCAATGAATAGCGTTTATTCCTTTATTCATTTTCAAATAAAAAATACAAGTTTGTGGTATTTCAGGCCTTTTGTCATTCATTTACCTCTCATAAATCATTTGTTCTTCTCTTCAATATTTTTTTTTTGCAAAAGTCACCGTTGAAAAAGTTCCCCCTTACATATGCACTTTATGTGAAATTCTTACATTTTATTTGTTGTATCCATAGGTGCCTTACAGTTTGAACTCCTCAATTAATGTCCGATTTCAATATTTGACTCCAGTGTTTCACAATCATTTTCCAATATGACATAGGGTTACTTAATCAATTTCATTTTAACTATTATAACTCCTTCTTCCACTTTTAGCCAGGTCACAATCCTGTCATATGGGGCGTGTGAGTTCAGGAAAAAAAATCAAAGCCTGTTTTTGCGTCCAATTTGGTCCATTTTCTCTTTAATCTATAGTAACAAAAAACGTCCTAATTTCGGACAATTTTATAAGCCAGTTTGGGCCCAAATTAGAAAAAAAAATTCAGGCTTATAACTGGGGATTTATGGTAACTGCTCCTCGACAAAAGCGGAAACTGTCCTAATGATATGAATGTTTGACAGAACATACTTACATAAAGGTCAGTAAAAAAGGTCGAATTTCTAAAAAGTTAGGCACGGTGGCATCTCTGCATGACACCCAATTTTGTCCTTATACGTACTATGTCAAAGTAATCCTGGGTAAATATATTCCTACAATACTTCTACCTGTCTCCAGAATAAAATGGCCCTACTCTAAGCGCTCGTTACATGACTAAAAATGCAGGCCTATCACCGGGCATTTACGGTAAATGCTCCTCGACAAAGGGGAAATTGTCCTAATGTTATGAATCTTTGACAGAACATACTTACAGAAAGGCCTGTCCAAAAATCAGAATTTCAAACAATTTAGGAAAAGTGGCCTCTCTGCATCACATTCAATTTTGTCCTTATACATACTATGTCCAACTAATCCTGGGTAAATATATTCCTACAATACTTCTACCTGTCTCATGAAGAAAAAGCCCCTACTCTAAGCGCTCGTTACATGACTAAAAATGCAGGCCTATCACCGGGCACTTACGGTAAATGCTCCTCGACAAAGCGGAAATTGTCCTAATGTTATGATTCTTTGACAGAAGATACTTACAGAAAGGCCTGTCCAAAAATCAGATTTTCAAACAATTTAGGCAAAGTGGCCTCTCTGCATCACATCCAATTTTGTCCTTATACATACTATGTCCAACTAATCCTGGGTAAATATATTCCTACTATACTTCTACCTGTCTCATGAAGAAAATGCCCCTACTCTAAGCGCTCGTTACATGACTAAAAGTGAGCATTTTACTGCTACTGTTAACTCAATACCTTCATCTCTTTTTTCATATACCGGCAACGGCCCAGATTTACTTGGAAAATACTGGTTTTGTAAACATTTCTCCGGTTTTCTATAACTATACCCTCTTTGGGCATCTCAGCTGTCCTTCAATCAGATATCCAGTCCTTTTCTTATCCTGTTAACAACAATCTAAAGCTATCAATCTACTTTATACATTGGGATAACATTTCCCCTAGTTTAGAACCGAAGTTGTCTTTCTTTAAACCGTTAATATTGTCCACCTTTGTTCTAATTCTCCTTTTCTGTTTCACACAATTCTTTAAGCATTCGTGCAGCCTACATTTCACCCAGTCACATTTCAAACATAACCGAGCCTTTCCCCATCTTTAGGGTTTTTGCTCTTTAAAAAACCACTCCAATTATACACTATTCTTTAAATTGCATTTTCCTGAAGACTGCTTCTCCTCATCAACACACTCAATCAGTCTTTCACTTCTTATCCAGTCATAACCCAGCTAAGTGTCTATGTAGTTTGACTCTAAGTTTTACACAACCATACTGTCCACATGCTTTTTTGAAGTTGTTCCTTTCTCCCTTATTTATGCACATATCATTCTTATGCTCTCTTTGGGTACTCGTCCTACTTCTCTTTCCTACATCATAAGTCGTCGTCTTCCCCTCCGTTTCCCACAAGGAGGCTTTCCTCCCCGCCTTCTGTCCTTTCCCGGTTCTTCCTCGGTCAGCACTTCGTCGTCCTCTTCAGAATCGAATTCCTGGCCTAGCCGGTCCATCACGTCGGGGTCTACTTCATAAAGCTCTCCGACGTCTGTGTAGCTGTTCTCCTCTTTGTCATCCTCTTTAAATCAATAGAATGAAATCTATAAATACCGATTTATTTCCAATTTTTTTCACATCATCATGCTTCAAACAATATTACATCCCCAATTCCGGCATATATCCAGTGTTATAAACTTCTCAAATTTTTACCTAATGCATCACGATTCGCATCTAATCCAGATCCCTTGAATCAGTCCCTTTATTTTAATATGAAACTCACCAGAGAGGTGATCGCTTATTGCACGATCAAAGAGCTGGGGCAGCCTGAAAGGCTCTTCGTCATCCAGGTGTGGTAGGTGAACTGAAATTTTGTTAAAGTAGGTCTCAATGGGTATATATACAAACATTTTTCTAGGATCTCATCTTTTTAATATTGAACCAATCACACTATGCATTAGGTGTTACCTATTTTCTCAAGCCTTAATCAATATCCATGAATTTCTCCCATCCCTCTCATATACTCCTCTTGTCCACATTTGATCCACCAAACTCACCTCCAGGGCCAAAGAAATGCGAAGGGAAGGCCAGTTGGTTATGCTCTTCCACTCGTGAGGCCTGGCCAGGTGGTGTCTCGTTTTGTCTGGTCCGTTTATTTTCCACCACCTCCCCTAATTATTGAGAGAAAAAAATATTAACATCCTATTCACAACTAAAATAAGCAGCATATATTTCTTTTAACTTGTTTTCAATAGCCAATGAAGTGCACATCCCTCCTCCTAGCGTTCATTCACTCGCCCTTCTTAGTTTGTTTTTATACTCATGAGAAACATTTGCATCTTTAATACGTCTCCCCCCTATTGACCTATTTTTCTGTGTTTTGACTAGTTTCAAAGTTAAAATGTTTAATTTAAACTTAATTTCCAACATTTGTATTTTTCATAAGGCTTTGTCGGATTGGGCTAGTAATTCGCTGCTCAACCCTTTCGTCCCCAAGCGCCCTTAAATGGCCTAAAATTCATCTCAATGGAAGGAAATTATGAATCTGATAATTCTACTAGTCCATTCTGCATAGTTAGACCCTGTATGGAACGGCCAAGACCTCCCAGTTACAATGCCACTATCCCTTTCCCTTCTTCTCTATTACACCAAATACAGTAAGACAAAACTTGCAAATGACCTTTCATATTATGTGTGTCATTACAGGGCAACCCTCCCGGGTGCTAACTCCTGGCATGTCACTTCTATTATCCCGTATGATATAGCTCCAAAGTAAAATACTCCCTTTAGATTCCAAAGAAAGTGTTCTTAATTTCCATTAAGAATATATGCATTCTTAATACAACAATTTGTTTCAGGAGTGGCAGTACACGTATAGGCATAATCTGATTGTAGCATGCTGTGAGGTATCATAATTGCACAGATTAGGTAAAGTTTGGGGTAGTGTCGAGCGTTATCAAATAGTGCTACAATTGTTAAATAATGTATTCAATTAATTCTGGGCACTAAAGGTGAACTTCACTTCCTCTATGGAGATCAATTCTGATTTATTCTCTTTAAGTCCCTTCTCACCTTGATCCTCCTGTTGACCTCTCCTCCGCCTCTCCAGGGACCGCCTCGTCAGTGGTAGGTCTGGCAATTCCATCTCCATCGGTGCTGTCAAACAAATCCATTATAAATACAATAAAGTTCTTACAAATTTTCTCTCACTAATAAACCCATTAATTTACAGTTTCATTCAATTTGCTCATCTTAGCATATGCCAATTTTTGGTTTACCAAAACCTTCTGCTATTGGCTAGTCCCATCAATTGTTAGGATAAAATTTCCTTCTTTCAGTTATTTTCTTTCCGGCCATTTTGGACTGTGTTCCTTTAACCCTGGTTCACCAGGCAGACTTAGGTTTATGAAAAATGACATTTTTTACTTTTAATAGGTCCTTTGAACGTTTTACATCCCAACTGTTTGGACAATTGGAAATAGCCATTTTGTTCATGCTTTCTTGTACCTGATCTCTTTTTTTTTTTCTCTTGTTACTTTCTACTTACTCTCTTCTCTCTTTTGCTCTTTTCTTGTAGCTTTGGTCTTGTGTCCCCGCCTACTCCTGAGCGTCATTCCGGAGAGTAATTCCTGCGCCCTCTCTTCTGTTTTTTCAGTAACAAACATGGATCAATAAACTCTAATTATATTCAAATAAATTATCTCAGTCTTGTCCAAAGGTTACTTTTGTAACATTTTGTCAAAGGCGAATGCACTTTGTCCTTTGTCAGATTTGTCGACTTTTCTAACATGATGCAGGCCTAAAGTTCTCCAATTAAAAAGTGTACAAAGTCTAAATTCAGACTACAATTTTTCTTACCATATTCTTCTGTCTTTCCACTGTCAGAGGGGCCTGGGGTTTCCTCTCCCTTGCTGCCTGGCCCTCCTGCCATGTTCTGTTGAAACTCACTTAACAGTCCTGTGGTTCTGCTTTGCTCCAAGTCTGCCTCCTCTGTCAAATTGGGACCACAATTTTTTAGACAGGCGTTCTTTACATCAAGCATTAGTCAAACAGAAAGAAATTCACCATTTTCAGTCTTCCTTGGTAACTGCTTACTATTTCTGCACTTCTACTAAACCTTTCTCAATTTTAAAAGGATACTTATTTGCTCTTTCTTCCACAATCTGATTTACTCTCTTTTTACTGTTATTCAGTATCTAATAATTTGTCACACACCGGTTTACAACAGACCTTTCCTTTCCATTAAGATCAAAAAGAATCAACAAATCACAATTTTTTTTTTATGGATTTGTTTTACCATTTACAAAACTTTTTGGCATGTAAGGCCTCTGGTAACCTCTTAATCACGCTATTTCATGTCATCTTTGCCTTGCAGTGTAATATATGTATAAAAATTTCCTGTATGACCTTCACCTGAAACGGTACAGATTAGGGTAAGTTTTAATGTGTCAAAAACCTCCTGTATAAGACGCCCATTAGACGGTACAGATTACAGTAAGTCGTATCGCAGACAACAGCTGTAGTTACCTTGTTGGTTTTTCTCCCAGCTGTGCGAGGGGCCTGCCTTTTCCTCCCTCTTGCTGCTTTGTCCCTTGGCCAGCTTACCTGGTCCCTGACGATCATGTGCTGTGGTTCTATTTTCGTCTGTGCCAAGGTCATCTGTGTTATTGGGAGATTAAGTTGGCAGATTGCCGTTTCACTAGGTAACATGGGTCAATTTTAAACAAATAGATCAGTGATGCCACTCACTGGTTTCTGTTAATTCAGAAATCACGCGAATAATTTCATTTCCCGAAAGGCTGATGAGAATAACATAACAAAATTTGGAATTCCTGAGAACGTAGAAAAGTGGGATTTATGTAAGATATTTTAATTTTTGTTCTATCCTCCAGGAACCTTTCACTCTACCCCAATCTATCCTAACTTCATTAACCTTCAAGGAGACTTCCTGGTTGTCTTTTGGACTCTATTAACTACTAAGCAAGTTATTCAGTTTTTACTGAGCATATACTCAATTATCACATACCTGGGTTAGTGTCCATTCTCAGTACATGTCTTTTTTCACCGTTGTGACGCCTGAGGGGAATGTCGTCACTTGCATCCGAATCTGAAACAAATAACCCCAAAAAATTAAGACTTTATAACCCTTTTTCACTTACTTGCTGAGGGTATATATACTCTTAGATCAAACCTTCTCCAACATTTAAGGCTAACTGTTCTCACCTTCACGTTTTACTTCATTATCAGTTTCTCTTTTGTTTTATAAGCAATCTTCATTAATCATCACAACACTGTTTATTTTTTTCAAAGAATCCATGTTGTGTTACTATTCCACACTTGTTCCCTTTACACACCGTTTGCACAATTTTATAACGTACCGCTCTCGATAAAATCCTCCTTCCTTTTCTGGCTAACTTTCATATCTCCACCATCTCTAAGAACATCTCTGTTATCATCTCTTGTTTCCCCTTCTTCTTCTTCTCCAGTTCCCTTTCCCTCTTTTTGGACTGGTGGGTTATCCTCCTCACTTTCTTCTTCTCTGCTATCTCCGTTGCCCCCGTTCATTTCTGCGGGACCTTCTTCTTGTAGCTCCTGCGGTCTCCCACGGTGAGGCAAGGTGATGCTAATCATCCGACGGCCACCTGTCCCTTCTTCCTCCTCGTCATCGTGGATCAGTATTCTCTCCCTTTGGGCAGATGGGGCTGTCCCTCCATTTCCTCCTTGTACTTGGATGTTGAGAGGATTGTGTCCCCCTCTCATGCTCGTCACCACTGTGTAATTTGTAAATGTACTGTGAGAATTCTTTCGGTGTCTTTTCATTTGGTCACAAACTGCTCAAAGAAAATGTACCTTAACTCACTTTAAACATACCATTATCTAAGTCATCCTTCTTTATAGTAGTTATTTCAACCTACGACCTTAATAGCCATTTCTCATTTGGCGCAGTAGTTGCAATGTTCAGCGTTTTCCATCATTTACTTCAAAGCTCTATTCACATGCCCCTACAGTTGTTATTTCTGTTAGTACTACGTTCTGACTTAATTATTGTATAATTTATTTTGGAAATTGGCTTTAGGGAACCCGTGTTTGCCTCTGCTCTTGTAATGTAAGAAAGTCAAAAACTAATATAAAACCTATTTTTCGCTGTCCGACTACACCCTCTCCATATAACTTTGTCCTGTGTTATCTACTTACTGAACCGTCCGGTGTACCCTCCCCTCACAAACATTAGGGCACGGTCTGTAATCAATCAAATTAATATGCTATTTCAGTGCACAAAGGTTAAGGAATTACATTACTTGTTACATTTCTGATAACCCTTTTGTTCAAATTCATTGAACCGTTCAGGCATAAGGTAAGTCCTCCAAGTTCTCCCATTTCTTTAGCCTATTTTCATTAAGATAAATTCTCCTTTCTTTCTCTGTTAATCTTTCATATTCTACTCTCCCAGTTACTCCCCTTTATACTCCTAAAATCTGTATTATATTGTTCACTTTTCTCTTATAACCTTACCGTTTGCCTCTATTTCGTCAAGAGATTCGTCCTGGCCACTTTGGGCTAGTAGCTCGTCCACTGTCAAATTCAAAAGCATTTTTTTTTGAGTTCAAAGTCAGTATGTTTTGCAATTTTTACCCTGCTTCAGTTATTTGCCAATATATTACAGAACTTTAGATTTTTATCACACAGCGGCAGTCATTCACAATAATTACTTAATTTATTTCTGGAATGCCTTTGGATGGATGAGACCCACACAATAGTTGTGCTAGTAGGACCTTCTGCATCATTTTCTTAACATTGCACCATATGATCCCTTAATTATACTTTGTTCACTTACAATCAAATGTCACAGCCGTCCTTACACAAATCTCGCGTTTTCCGTTCCGGGTCCTCACTGCAAAATTCAAGAACTTTTTTTTCGGGAAACAGTATCTTCTACTCCGGTTGGAGTTGTATGTACATGACAAACTATATATCTTACAGGGCTAGTAAATTTCTCTCTAACCGGACTGGAGGGCTGTCCCTCTTTTCTATTCCTCGGAGCCGGTTGTCTTTCTTTTTTATATGAAATGGCTGTTGGGTCTTCGGTAACAAACAATTTCCATTAATTTCAAAAAAAGTCACAGGTGACAGGACCAAGTCCTATGAAAGGAGGCTTCATTGTTAACGATACTTGTATTAGACAAGGCACCAAGTCCTATGAAAGGAGGCTTCATTGTGAACGATACTTGTATAAGACATGGCATCATGACGACCAATGGCCATGATTCATTAATGCATCAGCAGCCTATTAAGGGTCACAATCAATACATAGAGTCCTAGACTGCAGTCCCTACCAGTGAGGGACCACTATGGTCCGGTATAAAAACTGTAACCCACAATACCAACCACTGTAATATAGACCTAACCTATACCTTGCCATGTGTGGCGCCTACCAGTGAGTCACCACGGTCTTCGTGTTTAAAAAAAAAAATTCTAACCCACCTTGCAACCACTATAACATTGACACCGAATGTAATCATTACCGGACAATAAAAATATTACCAAGATTCTAAAATATTTAACGTCTGATATATATATCCTATGGCGCTGGCTCTACTACCAACACCCACCCCCCCCCCCAATATATAAATTGGGCATTGTCCTTTGAAGCACAGAGGCGCAGGGTAGGTACCATAAAAAAATCTATCAACCCTTTACGGGCACAGGAATCAGCTTTCGCCAAAAAGATACTAATTCCTTACAACTAGAGACTATTATCTATACATGTACTGACAGCAGTCTGGCATTATCTTCTCTTACTAAACCCTTTTGTCCCCCGAACACATAGGCCCCGGACACCTGGCTCCATGGACACTTGGCCCCCTGACACTTGGCCCCCGGAAACCTGGCCCCCAGGGCCCCTAGCCCCCGGACACCTGGTTCCCTGGAAACCTGAACCCCTGGACACCTAGCCCCCTCAGAAAACTGTATCCTTAGCATCCTTAGTTTATCGCTCAGTCCCCAATATGTTTTGTGTAATGCTTGGACACTGTAAACATTGCCTGCTAAAAAAAGTGTCTCACTTGGTTATTACCCATAGGATTCCATGTAGTAATTTCATCTGCAAAATCTATCTGACCCCTAGAGCCAATGTTTACAAAACTGGTAGTCAGTATATCTCCCAAAAACATGACATAATTACAACATTTTTTTTTTGTAGAGAAATACATCATTCACTATAAAGGACAAAACGTTGTCTTATAGATGAGATTTGAAACTTTCCCTTGGCTTTTCAGAAATGTGTAAACTAACATTATCTCGCTGACTGATTACACCCTAAAGTTGGTGATTACGAAATAGTGGATCTGACTGAAAACCCAACAACAGTTTCAGACAATAGTCACCTCATTTAATGAATGTAACAATATGATGCCTCCGAAAATCAAAACATTTAGAGCAGGGACATTCATGAATACAGTCTTCGTTTTTACTATTTCAACATATAGTGGCCAACTCAAGGCATTTTACCTCAACAGTTTTCCCAAAAAAATTGCTCCTTTAAAAAGACACATCCGACTCAGATAAAGCAGTCATTGTTTGTTTTAATATAATTGACTGAAACCTCCCTCAATATAGAATTTCCGGAAACAACATTGGACAATTACTACCTATAGTAAAAGCAAAGTGATTTTCCTATGAAAATAACAACATACTCATCTATAGTTTCTGTGCTCTTAACAATACTGAAACACCACATACAAAATGTAATTTATTATTTATTTATTACATAAAAAACTGTTAAATCCTTTGCTAAAGTGGACAAAAGATGAAGTTAATTCTATCAGGGCTGCCTAGGGGACTACCTGCAAAATGTGTAAGGTGGCCACCTGAGATTTGCATGTGTCATTAACAATACGTGCTCGAACACCATTAAAATCATGTTGCAAATAAAGGAAATTGTTCTTAAAAAAAAAAAAATTAGGGTTTTCACTAAATAAAGGAAATGGACAAAGTCTGGCCCTATGTACTGTTCCCTTCTTGCGACGCCTATATGAAAGCTTCTTCCTTACACTCATGGAACCTTATCTTGCTCTAACCTTGTCCCTCTTCCTATTCTCGCCCCGTTCATCTGTCCATCTAATACGAATTTTTTACATTTTCCATAGAATTAAGGTTAGGTAGGATATGTCTACTGTGGGTAACAATGTTGACATTCAAACTTTTCCCTTGACAACATTATTTCCTTTACTTTGTCCCCTTCTTAATGCTTCAACTGTTTCCCTGAGCAACAGGCTGAAGAAATTAACCATCCGAATCAAAGGATAATTTCATGCAGACTGTTTTTCTGGAAAAACCGTGAATACTCTGGAGCAACAGAAGGATTACAGCTACTGTTTTCCGCTAACTGTACATGGGTGGCACTTTTATATGTAATTCCACGTCCTAAGGAAATATTCTGGTGATTCTATTAGGTATCTGTTTGGTTGGCAGACGCGAATTATATGATTAACTTGACATATAATTCTGGTATGCCTCCTAAACAATATACCTTTCCCCTTTCTTGGCTTTCATGAGTGGTATTCTCCTTTCCTTCTTGTGCTTCTCGCGCGTTCAATGCCTAATTAGTTTGGGATAGCAAAGGGAAACAAGATTGCCATTCCCACTTTTATCGGGTTGAGTTGTCACTTTCCTACGTATGGCATTTCTGCACGGCTCCTTCTCTTCAAAGAGTGCAGTTCTTGTTCTTCTGTGATTTTCATTTTACAAGTCGCCTTTCCCAGATATTTATTCGTCCATCGCTCGGTGTCTCATCTCCATTCACGCTTGACGTCAACTGGCAGACCATGTCCTCTTCTTTCAAGTTTGTTGTTTCAGTTCTGCAGTTCTTTCAGAATGTTTAATTTTAAGTTGATTTAACGTCAAGCTTATAGCTGGTGATCTCAGTTCAAGCTTGGACTTACATTCATCCTTCTTTATTCTTTGGAGTGGCCCTCGTTGCATCTCAACATCTGACACACCTTCTCCTCTTTATTCCAACTTGTTTGTTGTTTTCAGTTCTGCACTTATTTTGAAACCATCCACTTTCCAGATTATTACACGTCTACCTGAAGGGTGGGTCGTTTCAAAGAAAGGTCAGACTTCTTCCTGTTTACTCGCAAGATATGCTTTGTTAGTTGCCATGTTTGAAGCGACACCTGTCACAGACGTTACAGATTGTTTTTGAAATTTTCTATCTCCCACAGATTTACTTTGGGAGTTTTGAATTGCTGTATTTAATAACCTCATATTCCATCTTGTGCAGTTTTATCTCCTTCTACCATCAAACATTCATGGGCTCTTCAATAGTAGAGCCGGAAATGCTTCATCCCTGTTTACGCTCTGACAGCCAAGTTGTCCCTCCCCCTAACCCCTTTCAATTCTTTTTGGTTCCATTCAGATATGTTTCCTGCTTCAGTGAAAGTACACTTTCATTTATTTACGCAATTCAACCCCTCATTTCAAATATCATTACTTGTTTGTTTCATTAAATGCATCGTTGTAATGGCCTCATCAAAAAGAGAAGGTAGAGAAAGTACACAAAATGTTAATGGGTAGTTGCCTCGTCATGAAAAAATTTTTTGTGCTATTTCACCAGCCTTATCCACCATTCTATCCCTGTTCGAAATGTCTCAGTGTCATCGGTCAACCAGAATTGTACTTCAATTCTCTGAGGTGTGCTGTAGCATAAGGACTGGTAGTTAAACACAGAACACATCATGAGTCGTCTGAATCGTCGAGGTCGTAATCCAGGTTTTCATTGCCTTGAACCAAAACCCTAATCACATGTTACTTGGATGTTATCTTTTAAAAATTCTCCCCCTTATCGCCCCTAATTTATTACCCAAATGTTTTGGAGGCCACAATCAACGGTCATTCGGTACTTTTAATCGGCAAATGGCTTACGGAACACAACTTATTTCTTTTTTTTCTCTTTTATTATCGAAAGTGGTACTCACTGATGATATTTGCTGCCATTCCAATGTCCATTGCACTGAAAGCGTCAAAGAACATCTGCAAGAAGAACAAGTTAAGATTTACTTTAACGTCTATCTAAGTTAAGTACATGTAACAATAGTCAAGGTTCAGCTTTATTCTTTCCTCTTTCCTCTTTCTCACCAGAACCGAACTTATATCAGTCCCCAATAAATTACAAGTGGAATGCCCTTCATGGGGGTGGTGTACGAAAGACTTCATGCATTTTGCCACCATTTCCCCCCCACCCTCAACGCCATCTGATGCAGAGAAATACCCTCCCCCTCCCACTAAGTGCATGTAATGGGAAAGCCTAGTCCAAATGCTATAAAGAAAATAAATTGGTTCTAAGGGACATAAAGTGGCTTTCAATTGGCATTGAAGGATAAGATGCAAGCAAAGTGAAAAACGAACTAGCACGGATCATGAACAGAGAAAGACATTTTAAGGATGGCATTTGTAAGATAAGTACATTTCTATATTTACATTACCTCTCGTATAACACCCCCCCCCCCCAACTTGAACAAACCCTGTAAGACTCCACAGCATTTTGTTTGGCGTAGAGGATGCGTCCTGTTCACGGGAGTTTACGGTACTAGAAATAGCTTTCTGGCCGAAGACTCTCACCTCAGTGAGTGGCCTAATAGAAAACCACAAAGTCATAAAATGGTTAACTCTAGGCCTTAGGCCTACGTTTTATTGAATCCTATGTTCTATGCCCTTGTAGGGTTAATAATTTCACTGCGGATGTGTGGCACTGAGGGGGTTAATGACCACTGGTACATGCAGGTTTGAAGAAATGCCTTAATCCCCTTTTGTTCATATGTGCTGACCTTTGACCACCCCAGAACAGAGACTACTCTCCGTCTCTTAGGTATAAATGCCATATCTCCCGTCTACATGGCCTATGGCCTATGGGCTACCTCCTACTATATTACTGTAAACTCCCGCGTATAAGACGCGTCCTCTACGCCAAACAAAATGCTGGGGAGTCTTATAGCTTTCTCTCAAGTTGGGGGGGCGTCTTATAAGAGGGGTAATTTTTCTATAGAAATGTACTAATCTTGCAAATTCCATACTTAAAATGTGCGTCTTATACGCAAAAATGCTTCCCCCAAGAAGGGGGTGCGTCCTATACGCGCACTGCGTCTTCTACGTATATAGCTATTATATGCCCACAAATATACACCAATACCAATGTGTACAGAGACAGAGTATTTGCCAAATTTTCTTCTTTGTTACTATGTCTGTACAGCAGGTCTTTTGACAGGGCTGCGCAGTGCACAATACACGCATTTAATGCTTAAAAGTCGCATTTAAATGGTTTGAATGGCCATTCATTTACAGAATGGCCCATTGTATTTGCTACAAAGTGTGCAATTGGGGCATTGCAAAAAGTCCTGTCAAAAGCCATGGTACAGAGACAGAGTATGGGCCAAATTTCCATATTTGTTGCTATGTCTGTAAGAATACCTCTTTCTTTCAATGTGGTTTTGGGTTGCGGTCTAGGTACATATAAATATTTAATTGACGTCTAGTCAACAAGTAATAAACCATTAATAATTCTCCGGATACCATCCACTGCAATCATAGTTTCAATATGTTATCTTACAAAGGAATCTTCTCACCTCAGCATTTTACTGTCTTATCTGCAATTAATTAGAGTCCAATAAAATTCCATTCCTACAAACATCGTCAAAGTAAGGTCCCTTTTTAAAATTCCCCAAGCATCCCCTCATTGACCTTAGGAACAGCGTGGCTGAGAGCTTCAGGGACTGCTCGTCATTTAACAACTTTTGGATTCCCTGAGGGGGTGGATCGGGGATAACATAATTTGTTACGCCTCAAGCAGGGTGTTGGAAACATCACACCTTATGAAAACCAAACCTGTGTATTACAATATCTGCTGCCCTAAGGCCACAGCAGCATCTCTCGGGTATTTCAGATGGATCATGTTAGATCATCAGGGCAGCAGTGGCCTTTCGAGCCTTTTAAATATTGGTAAAAGTATGACAGAGAGTATTCTTTACAATAGCTGAGCGTCCCCCCATACTGCACAGTGTTAAACTAAACATTTTTAAATTGTAGTCTAACATACTTATACTTAGAATGCCAAAAAGATATAGCAGCTGAAACCCCACATTTGGAGTTGTAGATTCGTACTCTTAGGATGAATAATATATATGTACATCAAGCTAAAACGGGAAGCTCCTAGAGACCGGGAAAATGTGACATGGTCTGTCATTCTCCAGCCAGATTAAGCAATACCAGGAATATATTTATATGCCGGAGTGATCTTGGCCAGAGTGTTTCTGGATTCATTTTACTGATTAATACCATTCCTTGGGTAAACATAAATACTTGGCAACTTATCCCCTTGTTATCAACAGTCCTTTATTTCACATTGGCTGTCAATCTATCAGACGACCTCCCTACCTAGTGGGCAGAATATAGTTGACTATTTTTAGGAAAATATTACACAGTGCTATTTTCCATTTCCCATAAATGCAAAGACAGCAGGTTCTACAGCTCAACATATCTTATCGGAGTAAATAACCAAATGAAATGGTCACTGCTAAGTTCATTAGTGACCAAAAACGAATAGTGGCCGACCAAGGCCACACTAAATAAAACTATTGGTCTACAGTTTTTCATTTTGAGAATATGGTGCTGGAGGGCGAAATAATTATTGTTTATGGATTCTGAACGTCATAAGTATGGAGAGGGTGATTTTTTTGCCATTGCATATTTGTGACCCATCCTAACATAACTGTTTGGAAGTCGCACATACAAAATGTTTAGTGATTGCCATATTCATTTACAGCTTATCAAGAGCTTTCATTTGGTAAAAAGCACTTGCATATTTGAACCAGGTCTCCCTCTGCAGATTTTCTGCTGGTAAATTTAGTCGGATCAATTAGAAATTTGATTAAACTGAGATAATTGACATATTAAACATAATGATTTATGAATCCTATATATGGGAAATCCTATTGAATTCTATATAACCATGCCACCTATAGCATGACTTTAATGGATTTGGCGCTTAAATTCAGTTGAGTAAGCAGAGATTCTGAAAGCTATCTACCCATATGTTAGAAAAATGCAAAAATACCAATTGTGAAAAGTCTGCAATTTTGACACTACACAAATTGAAAAGGCTATATCTAGGCTCCTAAATGTGCCACTTCGGTACCACTTTGTAAGGATGGGTCACATTTATGGCTGTCCAATTAGGGGTCTTCCATTCCTGTACCTTTATTATTAATCATAAATTTGATTCTAACTTAAATACATGTTGGTTCTTTTTATAGAATCATTAATGGTCATTCTTGACAATGAGAGATAGCCTTACGGTTAGGTTAGGTTACGGTTAGGAACCATAACTTCGGGCCCTAATCAACTCTACTAGCATGAAACCACAGGCAGAAGCCGGCCTTTCATAGAAATGTTTTGTCCACGTTTTTGGATCTCTAACAATCACCAACGAATTTTCAAGTTTCAAGTTGGAGTACCGTGATCTCTAGCGTATAAGGGGCAGGGTTAAGCCTTATACCTTATATCTTGAGAGAAGTTCAGGGGAGATCGAATTAAGATCACCTCATGGTTTATTAGGAAAAATGTACAATACGACATCATGCTTTCCATGGGATTTGTGACTTGTTGGTTGATTACTTACATTAGAGCGGAGTTTAAACTAAAAAGAGATCCTTGTAAATGCTTACATTGTGATCAATTTCCCGAAAGCCCACAAATTCCTCACCCCGGTTCATATGCGGGGTTTCAGGTACAGTCTTTTCTGTAAGTTGTCTATTATCGGCCACCAAAAGATAATAGTTCCAAAAACCAGGTTTTGGGTTTCATTAGAACTATTTTATTTAGGAAGGTGGAATAACTTGCTCCATAGTGTACACATAAAGAGTGGTACTTTTAATTGATCATATTTACATGCTTCCCGCGGTTATCTCGAGTTGTAACTCCTTGACTTGCCTTCAATTTTAGAGGAGGGAATCTGTTTAACTTAGGGAGTGGTCATTGTTTATCAACAGGGGGGGTGAGGTGGGTTTGAGGGGGGCCGGACAACTCTAAGACCCCTACCTACCCCTCTTGAGGGGGGGCTAAAAAAATCACCCTCTTTTGAGAAAAAAAGCCAGCGCACTGCTATAGCTCTAAGAGGGGTGTGCAAATTCTACGCGCCTCTGGTTTGGGTGTGGGGGGGGAAATATTTTGACTGTAGTCGAGGGGGGCCGTAACAAATTTTCGCACCAGGCCCCGGTTTACATAACTAATGACCATATGAGATATTTCTTTAAAAACAAAGTTTTTTTTCTTAAAGTGCCCTAACAAGGGTACAGTTTTGAGGTAAAATACCCCTAACAAGGGTAAGGGTTGTTGTAGCTCCAGCAACAACCTGTGTCAGACTAAATGTGAGTGTTCCCCCCGGGATCCCCATGGCCCTCATAAAAACCGTTCCTCATTGAAAGCCTAGAAGTGCTTTAAGAAAGGTGACAATATTTTCACCGGCATAGCCACATGTGACAGTTTGATCTTAAAATGAACCTTTCACATCTCACTAGGACAGCCAATTACCAGGTCGCTTGTTTGCAATGGCCATGCCACTATGTAGACTGAAATCAGGGGTATGGCATCAACTTTATGCACCTACAGCCAGGGTACTTATCCAAAGCATAATCTTGAAACATTCATGTGCAAAGGTAGGGGTCTTGGCCATAGAAATAATCACACTTCTTAGGGATTGATGGTTTTTTTAAAAAAATGGGGGGGGGGGCTGTGGGGTTTGCTGGGGTAGGGGGGGCCAAAATTTTTTCCACACCTTCACGGGGCGACCTGGATTTTTGTACGCACGTTTGATGGGGGTTGGCGAACATATGTTCACCTTTTTCCCGAGGAAAAACGTGACCGTTACTCTAGGCTTAGCGAGGAAGCTGGGGGTTTTACACCCTGTGCAGCTGAGGAGCTAATTATGGTTTCGGATACTTTTTTGGTTTTATTCCTTACTCTATCATTAGTCATCATTATATATCCTATCTCCTGTAGCTTTGCAGAAAATTTGGGGACGATACGCTCTATTTTAACATCAGAAACAAATGAAATCGAATAAACCAGGCTTAATTGTGGATGGGCAGGATGCAGCACCACTAGCTAAGAGGCTTCATGACAGAGAGGAGACCCTTCCTATGAAGATAATATGTCTAGTGTGCTTTTTGGAGGTTTCATGTTCTCGTGAAGTCTGCCCCCCTCATGTCTCTCAAAGTTCTACCTAGCTGTCTTGGTCTATGAGGGTTGAGGAAATATCAATTATTCTGGGGGTGGGTGGACAACCATGGTCCCGACCAAACTTTCTCATACTATAACTATATTCCTTGATTTTTATGGGCCCGAAAATAACCCATGCCAGGCTAGGTGTCTGCTCATGGTAACTTTAGAAAGGTCATCTATTAGTGTAACCCCTCTAGTCCAACAGGTTTTCAAAAGTATATCTTGTCTTTTAACGAATCACATTGGTCCATTGGCCACTGTGCCGGAGAAAATTTTTTTTTTTCCTTCAACACGACCAACTTCACTCCAATGGGGCCAACCGATTAACTTTTTAATAGAGCTATCCCATCTCTCTTATATTTCTGGCCCAATTTTTGCTACTTCATTTAACAATTACTGAATTCGGTGTGAATTGCTTCTCATACGAAGTTTACTTCAATGAAATGTGATTTTCCCCTGTTGTATTCATTGGGGGGGGGACACTTTTTTGAAAGAAAATGCCAGGTAAAATGATGTGCCGTAATCTCCCGCGTATAAGGCACATCTTATAGACAGGGGTTTTACTTCTCATTGGATCCACAGGGGGGACACCAAGACCCTTCTTTTTATATATTACTCTCCCATGTTAAATCATCTGCTGCATTTTGGGTCCAGGAGGGTCACCAGTGTCTAAAGTGCACATATCTTTTGGAATTTTGAAAATCCATTAATTAGAACAAAAGTTATGGAATAATTTCTTAATCACCATAATCTGAAAGTCTGGGTGCGCCTTATACGCAGGATGCGCCTTATATGCGGGAGATTACGGTAGCAAGTAAATGATTAACGGATATAGTAATGTCCTTTTTCGCACTTTTAAGAAGATGTAATTGCTTAGGAGATGAGAATTTGCAAACTGAATATTTCCCTTAATTTGTGGAAAGAAGTTTACATCCCCAGCGTGTTTTGGACGTTTCATTGGTGGTATTATCTGAATATTTTTGAGTAGATACACAAGCTGGGAAGCGGGTGAATTTTTGGCACTTCTCCAAAGTAAAAATGGGTTTGAAAAAAATTAAAGTTGGTATATTAACTTCAGTCAAACAGCAATGAACTCAAATTGAAAATCTCTATCCTTTTATATAAGAGTTGCCTTGTTCTACCCAAGTCCACTTGTCCACTTTTGTCCCTTTCTTCCTTACCTAAGGCCCCTGTGTTACAAGCCAACAGCTCACCCCAGATATCATTGTTTCTACATCTGATATCACATTAACAGGATTTCATATACAGGTTTTACAAATTTGATGTTACAGTTTTATAGTTTCACTGCTACTAATGTTGCTATCAAAGTTCAGAAGTGTTATCTAAAAGTGTTTAGCCACGAAACTGGAGTTGAGAAAATATCAAGAGCATTGAATGGATTGATCTAATTACAGCTCATTGACTGCATTATCAGTCAAAGAACCCCACTTCTTTGTCACAAGTACATTGCAAGCATTATGGGGGGGGGGGTTCCCTACAGGTAACTGTGATATCAAAACCTAAAAAAGTGATATCATTGACCCAAAATGTGGTATTCAAGCAAGGAAAAGTCATATCAGGGCGTTAATATATGTCTTGGCATAGGCCTGTCATAAATAATATTACCAAAATTGACTATCCTCTTCATCTTTCTACACTACCAACTTACCCTTAACCCTTACGTGCTCACCTTCCAAAGTCACCTTTAAAGCGCTGTATGTGGGCATAAATGGGTGTACATGTACTTTGAAACAAATTGCAATCAAGACACTTATACTCGTCCATTATGCCAATTTAGACCCTCTTTGGAAAGCATTTTAGGCCCCATTCATTAGGGAGGGGCGCCAGCAGCTACTGCTTAACGCTGCCTCTCTTTCTGTAGATTAAATAGAGCAACTTCAAAGCGTGAATTTTGTTACTTTTGTGCCATGGAAAAAGACCATCTTTGGTTATAGACCCATAGAATAGGCACCCCATAGGCATTTTCTGGGGGGCTGGATATTTTCTTTAAAGCTCAAATTTTCAAAGGACAATGTTTCCTCTGTCTGTTGTGCCTCTGCCGTGACATCAGTTACTAAAAGGTGACAGACAATGATCCTAAATTTTTTTTTTCAAAACGGCATTCCTTCTCTTCTAGTTAGTGTATTAAAATTATTCAAACAGCAGAATGTTGGCAATGACTTTTTCTTCGTTGGGAATCATTTTTAGATAGGATGGTTAAAAATTTAATTTTTGGTGCCCTTCCCTACATTCATGACACCAACATTCTTTGGGCAAAAACTAAATTATGGCAGCCACTACCGGATTTTCTGATTCAATAAGGGGGTAATTCTCCAAAAAACTACTGTCGGGCAAGTAACAAAATCAGGCAGGAAGAGACACACATTTCCCCATTCTCCTATCATGTTTCACAAAAAGTGTTCAGTTGAATAACGATAAGCCATTTCGGTTGCAGTTGTCTCCTATCCAACAACTCCAATACTAAAAGTCTACTTTCCCCTTCAACTAGGCATGTGATTTCCTCGGTAGTAAAATCGCAAACTTGGTCTCACAACCTTACTTCTAAAATACATAGACATTCGTCTTATCGCACATGTGTCCACCAAAGTTAACTTTTAGATTAATTTACATATGTAGGCCTATTTCTGCATTTGCCCGCTATCCGGGGTTCTCCCGGGGGGGGGGGAAATAAAATATTACGTGTGCGGACGACCATTTTTCTACATGGTCAAATGGCCATTCCTTATAACAGGCATCTTAACTTTGGTTTTAGTTACATTAGGACCAAAAAAAGCTTAGTCGCCCAGGGTTATTTCTTACTACATTTTCTACCCGTTTTCAAACCACGTTGGCCATAATGTAACCTGAAAATCCCTCGCTGGATGCCAGTTGGATAGCAAGAAACTGAAGAAAACACAGGGCCATTCAGTTATCTTCCTCTCTTACTGGTTTGAAAGTAGAGCTGGGAAAATAATCTTACCTTTATAACGTAGGTTGAGCACTTGTGATCCACAGGGAGAAGGAAGCGACCGAAAGTCTATCAGCTTGCGGCACGAGGACGGTGTGGCACGTCGAGATGGTCGTAGCGAGCCGGGAGGTGTTGGCTGAAGGTCGGCCGGTCGGGAGTCAAGGCCTGGCAGTGGAGGCGGGAGACCGGGAGCGGGAAAGTTGTCCGATGTGACTTACTGAAGTTATCTTGGACAGGTGCTGTTCTTCTCAGAACGTAACTCCTCCTAGCACGTGCTGCTCCGAACCGATCTGGTTTTGGAATGCACATGTTGACCGGTTGGTCGTCCCCACCTGCCATTTTTTTCAAGTAACTTCTGCGGCCGCGCACTTCTTGTGTTAACTTTTTTCATCTGGCCCAGAGCACCATGCGCACTATCAACTTTCTTAATTGTAGCGCATGCGCATGCTTGGTGTTGGTGCCGAAAAAAATTACTGTCCCTATGGATCTCACTTGTCGATTTAAAAGGGGGGTGGCCTAGTAAATTAACAACATGGGTACCCATTCAAAGAGCGATTAAAACGTCGCGGGAACTAGCAGAAAAATCGTTATGCCCTGTTTGTTCAAGGGGTGAGGACGTGAATTTTTAATGCGGGCATCCATTACCATGCCAGGGTCCCTTTATCAAGAGGGGGGGGGGGTTTCTCGCGCGGACGCGCAGAAATTGTTTTCGCCCCCTCCCATCGACGGCAGTCAAAAATTTTTACGGCCCCCCTCTCTCGATGCGCGGAGTGTTTTACACCCCCCCCCCTCTTTCTTCTAAAGTAGCGGGCGGGCTTTTATTCTAAAAAGAGGGTGATTTTGTCTAGCCCCCCTGAAGAGGAGTTCAGTTTTTTAGCACCCCCCTTCGGGAGGGGTCTGAAAACCCACCACCACACCACGGTCGATAAATCATCAACACTCCGTTAAGAAAAGTTCATGTCACATGTCACTTTGGTCCCCGTGTCCCATGTAAGCTTTAACAACCGATCATGTCCCATGTCGATTATACGGAAGAACCTAGGGTTTGGTCATTATTTAACAACAGGGGTGGTCATTATTTATCAACAGGGGGAATTTTTCGCCACCCCCCTCCGCGACTATTAATGTTTTTTTCGCCCCCCCCCCCCCCCAACCGGAGGCGGGGTGATTTGTCGCGCCCCTCTTTCAGCTATAGCAGGGCGCGGGCTTTTTGGAGCACAAGAGGGTAAAATCTTTTAGCCCCCCTGTCAAGAGAGGTCAACATTTTGTTATCCCCCCCCTCGGGAGGAGTCTGATATTGTTACGCCCCCCACTGAAACCCACCATCCACCCCCTGTGGATAAATATTGACCACTCCCCTATGTCGTGTCACTATTTGTTTTGCTGTTTTGCTGTTTTGCTCATGTCACTAAAGCCAAAACTGCCAAATCGCGATGCGCTGATTGGTCAAGGTTTAATAAGGTGACTTTTTAAGGCGGGCATGCATTACCATGTCAGGGCCCCTTTAAGAAATAATCATGTTACATGCATGTCACTTACATCCCCAGGTCCCATGTCACCTCTAAGAAGACTAAAAACCTATCATGTCCCAAATCGCCAATTCGTGATGCCCTGCTTGGTCAAGGGGTGATAACATGACTTTTTAAGGGGGGCATGCATTACCATGTCAGGGCCCCTTTAAAAAATGATCATGTCACATGTCACTTAAATCCCCAGGTCCCTCCCATGTCACCTCTAAGAAGACTAAGTACCTATCATGTCCCATGTCGATTTGAAGGAAGCAATTATGTCATGTCCCTAATTGTTTGGCTCATGTCACTAATGCCCATGTCACCTGTTGATTTGAATAAATGGCCATGTCACCATGTCGAATTTAGTGGTCCACAACCATTATGTTGATGAAGCAATACCTAACTGTATCAAACATGTCTTTTCCCAGGTTATACCCCCCCTCCCCCGTACATGTTCATGAAAGAAAATTCGGGAGACCCGCTCATGAGCCGAAATATCAACCAAATTAATCCAAAACATGCGGCCCTAGACAGGGTCTAGACAGGGGGGTCAGATGTGTATTGTGGAGTAGAATAAATGTTTATTGTCACTTGTCTCTCTCCTCCATGTCCTTTGTCGCATTTAAGAAGTGGGCTTGTCCCTTAATTAGCTCTTCTAGCCCATGTCCCTTGTCGAAGCTAAGAATTGGATTTGTCCCTTCGCCCTTAACCCCATGTCACTTGTCGAATGTACCTAAAGTACACAATTTTCAATGCTTGAGATAAGATGTCTTATAAAAGCACCGTTCATTATTTAAGGCAGGGGGAGGACCAAATGAAGGGGGGGCATCATTTGGGGAGGTATACGGTAAAACGTCCAGAGTTACGAAAAAGTCGTCATATGTGACCAGTCAAGCAAAACCACCCCTCTGCATTGAAATTCGTTATCGAAGTTCATCTCAAGATATTAAAACTGAGACATCATTGGGTTAAATATTCTTAGTAGTTATGTCAGAACCCCTCTTTTAACATAGGCCGTTTTTCATATCTGAAATCAATGATTAAGCTCTAAATACATTATAAACCATAATAATGTATAAAAACAAGACAAATCCGCCTTTTTCAGTGAAAATTCCTTATTATGTGGTGATTTTGATTATTGGAATGGTTGCCGTGGTAAACGGGAATAGGCATGTAGATGGATTTCGCATGAAAAATGCTCATTTTACCATCCAAATATGGGCCATTTCTAACATATATGGTTAATTTTACATGAAACCATTGAATTCTGCCTCCAAAATTAGATAAATGTATTGTTATAATGACTTTAGAGTAATTTTGCCCTCCGATGCCCCCTGGTAGCCTAATGTGGAATAAAAAAAACTCCCGCGTAGGGGTGTTCTCCCTTGATGGGTCACATATCTCCAATTTTATGGCAGATAGTCATGAAACAATGAGAAGAAATGGCTTTTAAAAGGTTTTAGGCATCATGGAGTATCCCTAGTATGTACTTTTTCTAACCAATAGGCCATAATTAAACCAGAAATTTGCACCTGGCATATGGTCAAATATGGCAGTCCAGGCGGCCTAAATAGGGGTCGATTTTCGCTCGGCCTTTTTTCCGGAATTTTGGACCATGCACATTCACTAGTAGGACACCAGGTACCTGTAATTCATATACATATCATTATGTTATATGATCGCAGTCTTACTCCCTTGTGTGTCAAAGGGTGTTCAGCACAGATAAGATGTACAGTTACCTGTGTGACCAACTCACATGACCACTCCTTGATCAGGGCATCTGAAATTTTCTGCTGGTTCACACTGTATAGAGACAGATCTTTTGGCAGGTACCCATATTAACATTTCACATGATAAGCCACCTTTACAAGATGGATGAGGCCAGTCACTACCAATATGGTATATGTATACAGTTTTACTGGAGGTGTAACACTGTTTACCTCTTGAAATTTTTGACACAATGTGGCTTGTTTTTTGGCTCGCCCCGCTGATTGTTTCCAAAAGATGTCATATTGATAAATAATACATTCCTTTAAAGGGTTACTGGGAAGGGTACGGTACAACACTAAAAGCACTTTGTGGGGCTACTCTGTAGACCTCACGAGCGTGAACAGGCCAACAAAAGAGTTGTCAGTACTTAAAAATGTTAAATGCTAAAGTCGCTGCAACTCGCAATCAGAATTTCCAGATTTAACTCTTGTTTTCACCAAGGGATGAATTCAACCCTGACCAGGATTATGTTTATTACACCCTTCAAAATGAAAAAAAAAAACTGAGATTTTACTCAAATTTACAGAAGTTAATCGTTGATATTGATAGGTTAATTTGGTCATCCAAAAACATGCTTCACTGTCGCCACTAAGTCAAAACAACACTGCAAAGTAGCCCTGCTTTATGGTACCTATTTCAGCGGCATCATTGGTAGCCCATGCTAGCCACCTCTTTAAGGGGGGCTAGCAAGAGAAATAAAAATATGGGTCCCTTCTCAAAGATGTTTTACCAGTTTATTATGAATTCCTTTAAAGGGGTACTAGGAAGGGTATGGTACAACACAAACAGCACTTTGTGGTGCTACACCGTACAGCTCACGATCGTGAACAGGGCGACAACAAAGTTGTCAGTACTGAAAAATTTAACATGCTAAAATCACCGAAACTTGCAAGAATGGTTGTGGGGTCAAATAGCCAAATTTAGCCGAAAAGATTGATGTTCAGGGACGCTAGACAATATCAATGTGCTACTGTATATATGCTAGAAGTAATGTTGAGGACACTTTTCTGGTTTGAATACAAAACACTGTCCACCCTCTGTCCATGTACTGTGCATGTAATACATAAGGAATGTGGGTTAAAGGTCCTTCAAAATTAACACTGCTCCACATTGGATCCATGGCCAGTCCTCTACGCCCTCACATCAGCATCTCTTTTAACATGTAAGATTGCATTCCCAGCTGTCATCCTCCTCAGAGCTTGGCCTTGGAAAGCAGGGCAGACAGGGTGGACCCCCCCCCCCACACTTTTTGCCATGTGCTCAAAACGTCAAAACTAAAAAGTCAAGGAAAGGGAGATCCAAAATTTCAGACCCCCCTGGTCAATCCCACTCTGAAACTGCTTTCCACACCCCTGCATAGAGTCCCTATTCCTTAGGGAGTGTTCATTATTTTGCCAGGGGGGGGCAGTCTAAATTTTGTGGGCCCCCCCCCGCCAGAGGGAGAGTTTTCGCGCCCCTCAATTATCTATAGTAGAGCGCTTTCTTTTTTGGCTTGAAAGAGGGTGAATTTTTTGACCCCCCTCAAAAAGGGGTCGAAATCTTTTTGGGGGTATGGATGGGGGGGCCCCTATGTCACATGTCGATTTTAAAAAAGGGCCATGTGCCCATATCATTTTTAACAAATGGTCATTTCAACTTCTCGAATTTAAAAAATTGTTCATGTCACCATGTCAAATACAAGAAATTGTTCATATCACCACGTCAATTGTAACCAATTTGTCATGTCCCATGTCACTAAACCTAAAATAGCCCATGTCGCCATGTCGATTTTAGTGTTCCGCACCCATTTTCTTGCCATCCCCCCTCAGGAGGGGTCTGAAAATTGTATATCCCTTTCAGTCATGCAAAAGCGATCACATCGAGACTAGTTAATAAAAAGGACATCCGTATGAAGGCCTTTTTCGGAGGTAGTCACGTTCCATACCCTAAGAATAAGCCAAAGGGGCAGGCGATACATCCTTACTAATTTGAGCGGCCATGTCTACGGCCCAATGTAGGGGAATTCAAACTTGTTGAAAACTGCAGTTTCTTTTAACCCACCTGCCCCCCCCCCCCAACGGCAAATACTACATGCCTCACAATTCTCATGCATCAGGCGTGTATATCACGCTTTCTGGCCCTTTCTGATGCTCTCACGCGGAGTCCTCTGTTTCACTCTCCTCGGATCCACATTTGATCCACAGTCAACGTGTTTAGACATAGTGAGAGGTCAAACTGAGTAAGGGATTTATCTTTTTTTAACAAAAATGGTGGGTGGGGGGTGGGTTTGAGGGGGGGGGGTCAGAGTTATTTCAACCCCCTCACCGGGGTCGCAGAATTTTTTCCCTACCTCTGCAAACCTACCAGCCCTCCCTGTTAAAAATTCAACACTCCCTAACTGTGGTTCAGAAATGTTCTTGGGGCCTTCGCCCCAAAGATAGTGGGAATGAATGAAAGTGTTTTTTCCTATTAGCCTTTTTAACACCTCAATTTAGCCGCAGTTCCCAGGTCAATTCCCACTTTGTGCTTCGACCATAGGGGGTGTGGATGGGGGTCCCCCATGTGACATGTCAATTTTAAGAAATGGTTAAGTCACATGTCACTTAAATCCCCATGTCCCATGTCACCTCTAAGAACCTCTCATGTCACATGTCGATTTTAAGAAATGGTTATGTCACATGTCACATAAATCCCCATATCCCATGTCACCTCTAAGAACCTCTCATGTCACATGTCGATTTTAAGAAATTGCCATGTCACCATGTCAAATTTAGTGGTCCACACCCATACCATAATTTGCGACCCGTAAACTGCAACAAGTGTAAACACTATGTTTTCACTTTGCTAGTTAACATGAAAATCATATAGGCACCTGCTATCGCAATCTTTCTGGTCTACGTCCTTCAGTACCAGCTAAATACCTTTACCTAGTAAAATTTGCCCACAGGAGACTGACTTTCGAACCCTTTCAAATTACAGACAAAGGTAAACGGTAGGCGTGAAAAAAAAAAAAGTTACCCTCTTCTGTGTCTACTCTGGAGCCTAAGTTTTGTTTTTTCTGTGGTCTTATCTCCCCGCGTCTTCTTGTGGGTCCCACCCCCCCCCCCCCCCGCCAACCTCCCTTCCTCTCTTCTGCCGCCACCGCTGTCTACTTCAGGCGTGAGACATCATTCATCACAGAGCTGTTGCACAGGGCAGACATACAGCAACGCTCTACGCTGTGTCCTTTTGCTCACGGGAAAAGTGGACAACTGTTCCTCTTTTATCGGTACAACGAAAGAGACCTATAGATCTCTTCCCGTACACGGACTTATTGTACCTCCAACGACACTGAAAAGGTGAGCAGGTTTACTTTGCGAAGGTGATCTTAGGAAACCTTAGTTGTTTGGGTGTGCCTAGATAAGTGGACGTGGGCAGTGCGGTATCTCAGTTAGCTGTCGTTACGACGACCCCTTTACATACTGGGTGAAGGTGAAAATATAAGAGAAGCCAACCCATGTAAACCCTCGATTTTGTCAAGTGTGTGTACGAAGGCTTACATTAGTAAGTACTGTCTGGGTGGGCTATATGAAAACATAAAGGAATTACTCTCGTTGCATACATGACACTTTCTGTTGTAAAGGTGTGGTTTGGCTTCCCTAATAACCTTATGTGTGCCTTTCATTTTAATCACATTTAGTTCGACCAGCAGTCTCTCTTAAAGTAATTTCGCCGAGGGAATCCGTTAATTTCACCCGCAATGTGACCAAGGGCTGTGAGGTGATCCCTTACCGTTGCGAAAAATAGTCTTATCAGTTTGGCGCCAATCCGGCCGCCCCGTCTCTCTTGCGCAACGCATGCGGCAGTGGTCTCAGTCTCCAAATTAACCTGGAGGACGGGTTGGGCGAACACGTGAGTTCAGTGTTTATTCTACAGTGACAGCATTCATATACTCCTTTGTTTTAGTACCATGTACCGTGTCTGTATTACGGTCAGAGCCGGGGTGAGAGGGGAGAAGAAGTCGAATGTCCAACTTGTTCTCCATCGTCTAGAAGTTAAGCACAACTTTAGTGAAAACATGCTGAAAGGCTCACGCCGGGCTGACGCCTAAATGGCTTACCCCGGGCCAGGGGTATGGGAACTATAGGGGGTGGGGGTAGACTATGGGTCTAGACCCCTAAATCCGACAGGGTGACATGGCCATTTCTTAAAATCGACATGTGACATGGAGGTTAGTGACAAGGACATGGAGAATGAAAAAGTTAGTGACATGAGACATGACCTTTACTTAAAATCAACATGTGACATGGAGCTTAGTGACAGGGAACTGTGGAATTAGAAATTTAGTGACATGTGACATGGCCTTCTCTTAAAATCAACATGTCACATGGGGACCCCCCATCTAGACCCCCTAGACTAGGGGGGGGGGGATTGGGGGATCCCCCACAAGTCACATGTCAATTTTAAGAAATTTCACTCTAAGAACCTTTCATGTAACATGTTGATTTTAAGAATTAGTTATGTCACATGTCACTTAAATCACCATGTCCCATGTCACCTCTAACAACCTCTCATGCCAAATTTAGTGGTCCACACCCATTGACTATGTTACCGCGCACACTTCTATCTGAAAGCCAATGAAGACTTGTGTGGTTACGTTTGTTCATTCTCTGTTCATAGTTTAAATCTAAGGGAGACTTAATTTTCTGAAAAAGGGTGTTGGGTGCATTTCTGGTAGTGCAACGAAAATTTCTCCAAGAGGTCGGACATATGTCAATCAATTGTTTTTCTGGTGCCACGCGCTGCATTGATTGGTCAAAAGTTGCCAAGATATTCTTGTACCCCCCACCCTGGCGCGGTCTGAAATGTCGTGATCCAACCAGAACCCCCCCCCCCCGCCTTGTCAAAAACTGACCACTCCCTAACCAGCAGCGAAAGGTATGAATTATCCCATATGCAGGCACATGAACGCTGTGAAAGGAATTATTTACTTCTCTTGCTTAGCGAGTGGTCATTGCTTATCAAAAGGGGGGGGGGGGTGGGTTTGAGGGGGGGGGGCACTATTTCTATCAAGGTATGGCCCCTTCTTTTAGCTAGCTGATTCTGTGGAGGGGTGGGGGTTTTTCACCCATGCAATTTAGTTTACTGTTTTTAAAAGTGCCCTCTACCAAGTTGCCTAGGCCAGCGTATGATCACACCACTTCAAGAGGACCCAGTATGGAGGCCTAGTGGAGCCAACATCTTGGTGTGTTTTTTCGATTGAATGTATTAATCCAACCCCCCCCCCATAGTATCCTTATGCAGGGATGCCACTGTTCCTAACTTTTGAGGGATTCCCAATTTTTGGCTTTCATTGCTATAGGTATTTCCTCTTGTAAATTGACCAAATTAGGAGGATATCCCATTTTTTGGGGATCAGTGAGTGGCATCCCTGCTTATAGTACATCAGATTATGGCTGCCCCCTCTTTCAGTTGGATTGATTGATAGGTACCCAACTCCAGAGGTGTGCATTCATGGTAAATTTCGTATCCCCCACTGTTCAAACCTCTCAACACTGGTCACTCACAACACGACCAAGGAATATTCCAAACCTCATCTATCAGACAACATGTTGTCCTTTACGGTGAGGGATGTCTTTCTCTAAGAAAAAAGCTCCTGTACTTTTTTTCAGCCGCCAATGTTTACAGTGTCCAACCTATACACATACCACATTGGGGACTGAGCTATAAACTAAGCATGCTAATTAAAAAGTTTTCTGTGGGGCCTAGGTGTCCAGGGGGCTATGTTTCCAGTGGGGTAGGTGTCCAGGGGGCCAGGTGTCCAGGGGCCAAGTGTACAAGGGCCAGGTGTCCAAGGGATTCAGTAAGAAAAGGTTATGCCAGACTGGGGTCAGTACCTTTATAGATAACAGTCTCTATTTGTAAGTAATTAGTCAATATCTCTCAATTGCTTATTCCTGTCACCCTTCAGTGTTGATAGAGGGTTTTTCTTGTCGTCGACCCTGGGCCATATGTCACATATATTAAACATTAAATCTGTGGAAAATTAGATTTTTATTTGTTAAGCTTTTGAAAAATTAAGTTACATGGTTTACCGATGCCCAAGTGTAAGCCCATGCCTAACCCTTTGCCTACCGGTGTATAGGACAGTGCATATGACATAACAGCCATACTCTGCACATGTAATGCACCCCCACAGCCGGCCATTTTTGAGAATAATGCATCATGTTCACTTTAGCAGTACAGTACATAGTTAAAGCAAAGTTGTCTTGTAAGAATAAGAAACACCTAGAATATCATTATTAATGATATTTCTTATGTCTTGCCAAAAAATTTACTTCATAGCATCATTATTTTACCATCAAATCTAAGAAAAACTTTTCGGAAAGAAAATAATAAATAGTGCATTACTGCACTACTGGCGTTTCCCATGGTAGTGCATTAATGCGCTACCTGCACTAGTAACGGTAGTGCATTAATGCACTATCTGTAGGCAAAGGGTTAAGCACGAATAAGAGTTGGATAATTTCTTACCCAAATCATAACCCAAAAAAACACTGGGGCGGTTTGGTGAATGGGGGGGAGGGACATTAAGACATTGCCAATCCACCCTCCTGTTTGTACACAACAAATGTGCACTAGGTAAACCCCTTAAATTAGTCCCAATACAAGGTGAACTTCACATTTGCTGAAAATTTGTGAACACATTTGATAAACTGAGTTCTGAAACCTGTTCTGAGACCTGTGAAAGAAGAATAGGTTTCACGTAACAGACCAGAGGGAATTTAATAAAGTGGGCCACTTCTCGGACAAAAACAATGTGGGATAAGTGTAAAGCAAAACTTGTCAACTCCTACCTTTAGGTCTTGGCCAAATGTCATCTCCAAGGCCACTTGTCCTGTCGTGTAGCACTTGAATTAGGTTAATTTACAAGAAATAACAGCCTATATGTTAATTAGGTGGACGATTCCTCCAAAGAAAGATAAGGGTCATCTGGACCACAACATTAAAAAAAAAAAAGAGTCACTACTCCAGACGCTACCATGCATCCATTTTCTTTTCCCCCATCTCCACTGAGGCCAGTTAATTTATAATTTTCTCTATGTATCAACATTGACACTAAAGTGGAGCTGTGCCGAACCATGCACGTCATACTGTAAAGCCCTATACGGCCAAATCACACTTCCGTACTCTCTCTCATATAAGACGCAGTGCGCGTATGAGACACACCTAGAGTATTGGAAAAATCACCAACAAATCACCAAAAAAAGGAAATTTTCATACATTTCTCTCTCCTCTGTGAATTTTCAAAATTGCAAAACGTGTGTAGCTTGGACCCCATGCCCCCCCCCCCGCCTGGGCCCCCTTATAACATATTTTGACCAGTACAGCATGGAACATATGCATGTCGCAACTTGTTACAGCGGACTATGCCTCCAGTCGTTTTTTCCTCGAGATATCAGTACCACATGTGCTGGTGCACTCAATGCCTCGGGGCCTACTCACCTAGGCTGTGGAGAACTACAACATGGCCCAGGGGCATTACTCCCGCCGTCAATGCCCATGGGGCGTTTCCTACCCATAACATAAATAGGCCTATGGTACTACAGAGGATGATGGCATGCCTCGGGCCACCTCACTCATCTCCGATACCCCTGGGCCATGAATCACCTAGACTTGTAGGAATGTCAGTGTAAGCCCTGGGGACATTGCCATACCATAATTGCAACAGGGGCATCCTTGCACACCATATATGCCCTGGGAGCATAACCATGGAAGGAAGGAATATGCCCTGGGGGCATCGATGGCACTGGTCTTACCCTACATGTGCATGTTTTAAGTGATCCCAGGACTTGTACGTGACCAAAATATGACAAAATAGTCATATCGTCATGGAAAATTCCAATAGACTTTCATAGATTTTTAGGTCCCACAGCCAGTGGAAATTAAGTTCTTTTATGCCCTAACTTACTTTTGGCATGTGAGACTCCCAACAGTGCATTTTTTTTATCTGTAGGTTAGAAATAACGGCAGCATGCAGATTGTCGTCTATAGAAGTATAGGCTATGGCCCAGGGGCATTTGTGGAGTGTGTGATTCCCCCAGGGCATGCCTCACTAGATTGTAGTTTATAGAAGTATAGGCTATGCCCCAGGGGCATTTGTGATTTGGGTGATTTCCCCGGGGCATGCCTCTCTAGATTGTAGTCTAAAGAAGTATAGGCTATGCCCCAGGGCAATTTGTAAGGTGGGTGATGCCCTCGGGGCATGCCTCACTAAATTGTAATCTATAGAGGTATAGGCTATGCCAGACATTTCACTGTATAAGTATTGAAGTCTTAAACATCTGCTTGAAGCTGACAGTCTCTCCCATGCTGGGAGAGTTATGTGCGGAACTTACACGTCAGGCCGCACCTGCTGCAACTACTTGAGAATCCATAAGCGTGGCAGACGCGGTGCCCTGGGGGCATAGTCCGGGTCGAGAAGTTGCGTCCTGCAAGACATTTCACGAAGGGTTCTCTTTCCACCCCGACCTTAATCAAACCCGACTGCTCACGCTAATTGGAAGGGAAACATCGTTGAAATGAATCCCTGTACTCAACAGTTGTTACTTTCAGCCACAAGTACAACATTCTCATATCTGTAGTGTGCGGAACTTGGGACCTGATTTCAGATATGATTACAGACCTACATTAATTTAGTATAGAATCGTTTTCCATCGATATAACAGGCAATTCTTTCTATTTTAGAGACACTTCTGGCCTTTTAGTAGCCAATAATAAAAACTTTTATGTATTCCACTTCTGAAAAAACACCAATTTGGCTCTTTTTTCTTAGTCGTCAAGGGACTTCCTTAGACGATATAACTACCCAAACATTGGCATAGTAACCTGGCATAGTAACCACATATCCGATTCAGAAGGATTTTCTGCCTGTTTTTGCCTAGTTGTGTTTGGCCTATACAATTCCTCTTCCTCCCCCTTTCGCTGGAGTTGAGAGAGGCTCTGACTGTAGGGATGGGCTACTCTCAAAGGTCGGTCTACACAAACTTAGGTAGGGAAATTAAAAAGGTAAAGAAACCTTTGTCTGAATGAGATGTTTTGCTCTGTTAATTTTATTAAACAGAGAAATCTCAGTAAGACAGAAACCCCAGTGAGTGAAAATAAAATCAATAGAGCCCATTATTGTGAAAGGGCTTTCCTAAATGTAGACGAAGGCCACTAGCAGTATTCCACCTTTGTCATTGACCAACAATTTTTAATGTGTTTTGTCTCTGTGTTGATTAAATAGGTTCATCTTGGACACGACTGACTGTCACACCCAATCAAGCCGGTTAGCCTGATTCCCAAGCCCAACGGAAATAAAGGACAACTGCCTCGGCTATCCTCTATGATACTCTGACAGTGCTGTACATTAGTGCTGTCAATTTGACAATTGCCTACATTGACACTTAAATTACCTAGTTGATCCCCCTTCAGTATGATTATCGTCCTGATCATTGGTGATTCCAGGATCAAGCTTCTTGGACCGTCGATCCAGGCACGCACCAGAGCAAAAGTTATCTTAATTTGTGTTCCCAGTGCAACAGTAGAGAAACTAATGTCCATCCTTAAGGAGCACCTAAAGGAAAATCTCTACCAACTCATAATATTTACAGGAGGGATCTGTAATTTTACACGTAATTCAAAGAAAGTGTTGACCTTCCCTAGGGATGCCTGCTCCAATGCTACCTCGGTTCTCTATCTCCTAGAGAAAGTAGCTTCTGTCATAAAGGAAGCAAATGCCTCCACGCAAATCTCCTTTGCCACAGTTTACCCAGTAAATCTACGTAACGCCCCGGGCACCAAATCTACCACCCCTTCCATGCAATGGCAAGAAATTCACCTTCTGCAGGAAATTGACGCCCTGAACACTGGCATCAAGGAACTAAATGCACGCCTGTACTCCCTCACCCCAGACCTTAACGATCTTCTTTTCCCTGTCGAGAGCAGAACAGAGGAAAAAAAAGGTTTCCATGTCCTCCATGATGGAGTACACCCTACCCCTGCAATTCGTGTTCAAGTGGCAGACACCCTAGCCAAAAACATAAACTCCATGCTCAGTCTTGAGCCTACTCCCCCTTTACTTCAGACACACCTTGACTCCGAACTTGATTTTCTCACCACACCCATCAAAGGGTGTGGATCCCAAAATATCAACCATATCCCACAGATCACTTCACTCCCAGACTACTCCCTTGCCTCCATCCCCCTCTCCAAATGGCAACCCTCCGATGGCACCTCTAGAACACCCACACCCCAACCTTCCCTTCTCAGCATCATAGCCGAAGAAGATACCCTTCCTGAAGAGAGAAATGACCCCATTGACATAACCATCCATGCCGGGTCGGATTTCTCCAATGAAGACCCACCCACCCCTGAGGTACACGTACAAGCAAAATCCCATAGCACTGAGACTCAGCCCCTCCTTCACAACGATGTACTTGTCATTGGCCTCTCTCCTGACAAGAAGGATGCAGATGTTACCCCAATTCAAGTAACCCTGCACAATGACTATCACTTCACCCATGATGATTCAGGCCTCCCCATGCACAGGTCCCCACAACCCATTACAACCCCTCTCGACCCTGATTTCCTACAGGTTATGAAGACACAATCGGTGACAGCTGCCCTCCATCAAAAAGAGACGTCCACAATATCTGAAAAATGGAACTTCCTGTTCCCTAGTTTTACACAACTACAAGCCCACCCCCTCACAATCAACCCTCAGATAGATCAGAAGAAACAAGCCCTCATGGACGATGCTCTCATCCCCCAGACTCGGAGCAACACCTCCTCCACCCTATCTCCATCCCACCATACAACTCAACCACCCAACTGCCCTTTGACCTTGGATTTTAAGGAATCTTCCACCACCCTAAACTTCCCACCCTCATCTCCCACCCCTGTCCCTCTAATGAACCTCACCCTGGACACACCTACCCGACTCGTGGACATACCCCTGGACAGAACTCCCACACCCAACCCGCTCACACACACCCCCCCTCATAATCACGCCACCCCAGCTAACCACAACCTTCCTTGTCACACCAGACTAACACAACCCACACAAGATCAAAATCCCTCAGGTATCCCGAGCCTACTGGACCTCAACATACCAACGCCGGAGAAGTACAAAGACACAAATTATCTCCACCAAATTCTTGCCTAAACCAAAACAGACAACCAGTACTAAGTCTGTGTGTTTACCTTAACAACACACGTAGACTCACCCACGCTGCAGAGTAATAATGACCTATTACTATTGCAACACTTTACACTCTATGGATTAACGCTGACCTGCTACTATGGAAAGAGCCTTCATGTCATACACCTGCATCCGTCACACTGCTCCGACGACCGACTTCAAATCAACCACACTAAGTATGCGTTGAAATTGAACTGTTTCTTTTGCAACTAACTTTGACAAACCCCCCAGCACTTGTCACAATGAAGCCGGTACCCAATCGGTCCCCTTCACCTTCTCATACTCTGCTACATGAAGACAGTAAAGTGCGGTCTCCCTGATAACACTTCTAAGCAACCGAAATTAACACCTGCCTCACCCAGGCGGTACAGATGGTGCAATGATACTCCTTTATACAACCGTCCATGTTATACTTTAATGGACAACAAGACACTCACCTCACCCCCAAGAAGAGATGGGTTCACACGCTACATCCTACCGGACTTGATGTCTTTCTTAAAAAGGGCCTACCTTTTAAAAAACACGAAACTATAAATTATTCCCCCTAAGGACAGCAAGAAACACTTCTTTTTCCCCTGTCTGAACATGTATTTCATGACCTACTTGTACACCTGTGGATCTATGTTAATGGGAGAGCGTTATGCAACATTTTTAGTGCCCAGATATCCTAGGCTAAGCAAGTGCCAATCGTTGGACTGTTAAAGTACAAAACATTGCAAGAAAGAAACGTATTATCCTTTTGCTTATAGTTCATGCTAACCTGGTCCTTAATTACATAATGTGAAATAACTCCCTAGCTGTTTGCAATGGGAAATAGTACTCAACAGTGGAATCCATATTTGTTGTCATTATCGTTATAAAGTGCAATACCTGTTCTTGTTAATTAACATTCAATCGTAGGATCGCAAATGAATTATCCGTTATTTTACAAATGCTGTTACACCAGTTCCTGTTACAAATGTAAACCACCGGCCTCGTGTTCCTGATAAGCGCCAATCATCTGTGTGATGCACCCTACTTTATCATCCCTTCCTCGCTTTTCGAGTACCGGTAATTGTTTGTTGTACTCTGAGGTCTCTCTTTTTGTAAACTGTTAATCTTGGATGACAATTGATCACTACCTGCCCATTGTTCATGTTTTAGATTATAGATCTATAAAGGTTCAATCTGTATTCCTTTGAATCTTTTGGTTCTAGCTTCATGCAGACAGGTTACTGTAAAAGCCTATAATCTTTTTTTACTTCCCCTCAACTTGTTCTGAGGGTGGATTTTGCGAAAGGTGAAGTGTGATCTAGTTTGAGGAACATGTATTTCATGACCTACTTGTACACCTGTGGATCTATGTTAATGGGAGAGCGTTATGCAACATCTTTATTGCCCAGATATCCTAGGCTCAGCAAGTGCCAATCATTGGACTGTTAAAGTACAAAACATTGCAAGAAAGAAACGGATTATCCTTTTGCTTATAGTTCATGCTAACCTGGTCCTTAATTACATAATGTGAAATAACTCCCTAGCTGTTTGAAATGGGAAACAGTACTCAACAGTAGAATCCATATTTGTTGTCCTTATCGTTATACAGTGCAACACCTGTTCTTGTTAATTACCATTCAATCGTAGGATCGCAAATAAATTATCCGTTCTTTTACAAATGCTGTTACACCAGTTCCTGTTACAAATGTAAAGCACCGGCCTCCTGTTCCTGATAAGCGCCAATCATCTGTGTTATGCACCCTACTTTATCATCCCTTCCTCGGTTTTCGAGTACCGGTAATTGTTTGTTGTACTCTGAGGTCTCTCTTTTTGTAAACTGTTAATCTTGGATGACAATTGATCACTACCTGCCCATTGTTCATGTTTTAGATTATAGATCAATAAAGGTTCAATCTGTATTCCTTTGAATCTTTTGGTTCTAGCTTCATGCAGACAGGTTACTGTAAAAGCTTAAAATTTTTTTTTACTTCCCCTCAACTTGTTCTGAAGGTGGATTTTGCGAAGTGAAGTGTGATCTATTTTGAGGAGAGAAGGTGCATTCTGGGTTCCTCTGATAATCAACCCCTGCTTCTCTGCATGGCTAACAGATAATATCCCCCATGACACTGAAAATAAAACCGACATCTGTGTATCATGGTTGGTAATTTTTTTTTTTTGATTGGGCGGGCCAATTGTGACATGACATCATGCATCGGCCGAAACTAGCAGTATGATCAGTTGCGCATGGCGTAGGAGTGTGATCGATACCTACCAAATCCATATGTGGCAATTAACATTAATTTGTCCCCTAAATGCACATGGTTTGGGCTTTACGAACGTGAAATAATTTTGCTATTGGGACCAAAGTTATGATCTAAAGTATATTGTGATTCAAATGTATTTTCAATTAGCTATCCCCAACATTTTTTTCAAAAAATTCCATAAATATTGTATACAATTTAAACACTCTAAATTACCTTCTCTTTCTTTATTCCTCAAATCTTGGTCGCTATAGTCGAGTTAGCAATGATCGATATATATTTGACAAATCCAGACAAAAATGATCTTCATTACAATATAAATTGGAAGTCACTCACACTCCTAGTATGGTGCAAATGATGCGACTCTGATTTGACTTCATGCATAAGCTCCTGTACAGTAGTCTGCAGATCATGTTACGGCGTCAAAAACTAGGTAGTATCGGAAACATCGGATACCTTGCAGCGGATCTGGACCCCAGGTGGACAAAGAGATGGCGCAAACAGATAAGCCCTCCCCACCCCCATTCCAGGAACCCTTCAGTCACATGCTATACCTGCTAAACAGTATCTATTGACGGGCCGGCCGCTGTGGATTAAATACCCCGGTCACCCCCCCCCCCCCCCCCCCCGAAGGCCCTTATTGAGGCCCATGACCAAAACGCAAAAATACGTAAGACAAGAAAGTTTAACTTTGACAAGCCCTGTCGCTCAAGACATGCAGTGTGTCCCAGGCTCATACCAAGCTTTAATATCAGTGGTTAAATAGGTTCCAATTTGTGCATTGATATCACCCACTAAGAGTTTAGATGCCTCAACTTCCACCAAAGGTCGGGTGTAATGTAAGGAACAAAGAGAACTGTCAAGACATCAAGGAAAAACATGCTACTACAAGCAAAGGTAGGGTAAAAAAAAAAAAAAAAAGAAGACGGAAACGGTAATTATGAAAAGGCTTTCCATAACATTTACAGTCGGTTTTCACTAACGTTTACGTTAACTTTAAGGTGCATAACAGTTGTTTTGCTGATGTTTTCCTAAATTATTAATAAGTGTGAATAATTCTAAGTTAAGTTAATGAAACAACCTCTTCCTTACCGTTAAGAAAAAGTTGTGATGTGTTAAAAAAGGTTTCTTCACCATGTCTTAGACAAAATAGTATTTAAATATGATTGATGTATGAAATTGATTTTCTATGTTCATTAGGTGTACCAAAGTGCATTATTTACTGTTAAAAATGGCTGTGTGATACTGTAGACAGGAGTTTATCTATATACTTAATGCAAAATTGGAATAATATCAAAGAAAATGTTAATTAAATTGTCTAGTGTGACTCATCCTGAATGCCCGCACCCTCAGGAGTTGTACACATCCTCCTGCTTTCCAGTAAAAGGTCCTTGATTCCTTTTCCCTTCACTCTTTTCAAAGAATGGCTGTAACTTGCACTTTGTGTAAGTGTATCTACAAGACAGTCTCTTCCCTGAGGTTGCATCTGAACTCACACCTTAACCAAAAAGAACCGGGATGTGAGGTCGGCCGCCAAGAGTTCGAAAACCCAGTAGACCTGTTGGCACACTCTGGGTCCCAGTCGGCTGAATACACTCCATGTTCATGCCCAGTTTGCCAAATATCCACTCGGACAGTGAAGGAACTCCAGATTCACCTTCTGACCCATGAGGAGAGAAAAGTGTGGAAGTGCTCCACCTGTTCCCAGGCATTTCGGTCTTTTGAAGAAAAGGTGATGCACCGATGCACCAAATTAGTTCATGTACTGCGACCAGGCGCAACAGCAACAAACAAAAAGGAAGGCCCTCGAAGACTGGATTCTTTCCTCATTCCGCAACCAAACCCAACGCAGGTGTCATCAGTACAGCAGGTGGCAGAAAGGCGCGGAGAAAGGCATCCAATTCCGGATGACCCCTCTCTTCCAAAAGATCGTCGCATCAATGTCAAAATAACAACGAGAATGCTAGAAGAAGAAAAAAACAAAATGTTCAAGTGCTATGTTTGCTCCCAAAAGCTGAGTTCAAAAACTGCTCTACACGTCCACCTAAAGACAGTCTGTGACGGAAAACCACACATTTGTCCAACTTGTGGGAAAGGATTTAAAATGAAAAACCAGTTAAGCGCTCACATAAAGAATGTCCACTCTTCCGAGAAGCGTTTCAAGTGTGTGGCATGCGCTGACGTATTCCGTTTGAAGAGGGAGCGCGATAGTCATGCATCAAAATGCGTTTCCAAGAATACCAATTCTCATGCAAACAGAGGAAAGATGGTGGGAACAAGGCATACCTTTGTCCCTTATCCAGAATTGGCTGCGACTCAAGTCCAAAGAGTCCAACTTCCACGCTTGGTCCAGTTCAGGACAGACAAGGAACATTTGATAGCATGGTTACCAGTTGAAAAGGTTCCCTGGTTCCCAGGAAGTAGGGCCGAAGAAATAAAAATGATGTCCCAAGATGAAGTCCAGCCACCCCCATCAAAATGTGGTGCTTTAGAAGAAGAAACAATACAGGAACCCTCGAAGGAAGAGAGGGAACCTCAATTTAACCTACACAAAAACGGCACGGAAAAGCACACACTTTCGGAGTGTGAAAAGGTTGCTGAGTACCCGGAACAATCAACTCCAGTGTTCGCCTCAACAACAACTCTAGCCGACAGTACCAGCAGTTTGCCAGAAATTGACGTCCCATACGTTGACGATCTACCCGACTACCTGCATGAATTGCTGACCGAGTACGAGGAAAATGAACAGGTGTTTCAGGACACATTCAGGGAAGTGAACGAGGATTGCAACATGGACATTCTATGGAATTCCATAGAGGACTTAATGTGCAAGCCCACGTCAGGAACCAACCTACACTATGAGGACACTAGTGGAACCACGAGTAGAAACGTGCAAAAGAGGCAAGACCCTTCTGCAGGACTAGAGCCTCTTGTCACAGAGTGGATCGGACTGGACATATAAACGTTGCAAACAGTGGAAGATATGCAAATGTACTTTTTGGCTGCCAGATGTTGGGTGATTTTTACTCTAGGCACACTAGTGTACCTCAAAGCGTTATGGCTACATAGAAAAGCGTTTTATACAACACACAATACTCACCAGTTCTCTCTGTTAATGGATCGTTTTTCCGTAGCTATGAAAAAACTATTTCCATCCGTAGTTCTTTTCCGAATGTCAGTCTGTTAAGATGGCTAAATTCAATAAATTTCGCGCTAGTCCTTTAACACATTGATTAGCATTACATGTAATGTAACCTTAAATGAGCAGCTAGTCATATGTTAAATACCGTAATCTCCCGCGCATAAGACGCACTGCGCGTATAAGACGCACCCCAAACTTAGCACATGCATTTTCGCGTATAAGACGCACATTTTAAGGATGGAATTTGTAAGATTAGTACATTTCTATAGTAAAATTACCCCTCGTATAAGACGCACCCCCAACTTGAAGAAATCCTATAAGACTCACAATGCATTTGTTTGGCCTAGAGGACGCGTCTTATCCGCGGGAGATTACGGTATTAGTGTATGGGACTCCATGCGCCGCCATGAAAATTTGTGAAAAATGAGACAAAGAGGTGGTGTTATTTTTGACAAAATGAGAAGACTCAAAGTTCTCTCTATTATTTAATTATGATAACGTGTCCATAGCCATGAAAAAGAACTTTCCATTCTTTTTTCATTTTCTTTTCTGAGTCTGTTGTGTGAGGGACATTAAAAGAAATTTATTCAAGTGGTTGTGACAGCAATTAGCAAAACATGAAATTTAACATTCAACAACCAGCTGGTCACAGGATAAATATTTGTGAATGTACTCCATGCCCTCCAATGAAAGTCTGTAAGAAATGAGGCAAAGAGGTGGTGTTATCTATGACCAAGTGAGAAGACTGAAAGTTCTCGATTAATGATCATATTAACCGGATCCGTAGCCATAAGAAATATATTTCCATTTTTTTTTCTTTTTCTGATGTGAGTGGGATGAGACGGTGATATGAAAAGAAATTTGTACACGTGGTTGGACTTGTGTACGGGACTCCATGCCTTCCCATGAAAGATGGTAAGAAATTAAAAAAAAGAGGTGGTCTTATCTTTGACAGGTATGGAGTTGCAATGTTTTCCCTTAGCCAATACGTGTAAAGAGTTGTGTATAAGGGGCGTGCTATATGGCAGGATTAAACATATATTCCTGGATCCATCAAGATTTTTTTTGGAGCGGACGAAATAACCTTCATTTAAAAAAGAGGAACGGGGGACAGGCAGGATCCTATGTACATTATTGGGGACACCCAGGATCCTATGTGCATTCTTCTCTTAAAAATCCATTCAGAAGAAATGAATTTATCTAATTTTTTTCTTTACGACCATGTTCTTTAACTCTATATACGTCTCATACGTGAGTACATAACAGGTTTTCAAAAGAGAGTTACTTGTAATTTGTGCATAATTTTGCTTCAATTTGTACAATTATACCTGGTATAAGTAACTTGGAGTTATCATAGGTGGGGCCAAGGTTTATGCTTTAAGATGTAATCTATATGCTTTCCTACTTATGCAATACTGTATTCAGAAGAGAGTTATTTGTAATATGTGTCTACTTTTGTTTCAAATTGTACAATGATACCTGTAATAAATATGTGATATTATTATAGATGGGGCCAAGGTTTATGCTATAAGATGTGCTCTAAACGCTCTCCTACTTATGCAATACTGTAATCAGAAGAAAGTTATTTGTTATGTGTCGGGCCTCCCCAGCCCCAGGCCATCTTTAAAAGGGGTCTATGTCTTGCTTTTCTATCCTCTCTGAGTGTGGGTGGTGTCCATATGCGCGGGCACTGGCACATATTCGTTCCTTGAATCTCCTCTTTCCTGTCCCCTCTTTCTTACATATGTCTGGTGTCCATATGCACGGGCACAGGCACATGTATTCCTTTGTGACGTGATGTCTAATGTACTTTTTCCGCCATGAATATGACCTTAGCTGTCGGCTTGGCGTTAAACAACCATTACTCACTCACTCACTCACTCACTCACTCACTATTTCTTATGTGTGTGTACTTTGGTTTCAAATTGTACAATGATACCTGTAATAAATAGGTGATTTATTACAGATGGGGCCAAGGTTTATCCTATAAGATGTAATCTAAAGCCTCTCCTACTTATGCAATACTGTATTCAGAAGAGGGTTATTTGTTATGTGTGTGTACTTAAGTTTCAAAATGTACAATAATACCTGTAATAAATAAGGGGATATTATTGTTGTAGATGGGGCCAAAGTTTATGCTATAAGATGTAATCTAAAGGCACTCCTGCTTATGCAATATTGGACTAGCCATATCGCACCCGGTACTTCCTTCATGCAAGAGTTGGCAGGAAAAGGTTCAGTGTTTGTCCCTTATTCGAATTTAAAGTTAGGTTGTTAAGTTGCCTGGTTTAAAATCGCAAATTAGGTTCTTGTTTCGTGCATCCCTTACGGTACAGTAAAGTTAAACGTGGGAATTGGCTTCCAATTTACCGTTATCTCCCGCGTACAAGACACGTTGCGCGTATAGGACGCACCCCAAACTCAGCACATGCATTGTCGCGTATAAGACGCACATTTTAATTCGTAAATTTGTAATATTAGTACATTTCTATAGTAAAACAACCCCTCGTATAAAACGCACCCCCAACTTGAAGAGATCCTATAAGACGGACAAAGCATTTGTTTGGCGTAGAGGACGCGTCTTATACGCGGGAGTTTACGGTAGATATAAAACGGTGCCATAGCCAATCGAAAGGGAGATTGAAAACAATTAACCAGAGAACCGAAAAAATTCACAAAACCTTTCGGAAGTTTAGCTATGGTTCCTTATGACGGCTTTATGTTGTAAACATTCAGTGAAGTTGTTCACATTAAATAACATCTTTATGTTAGAGGGATGACTAGCTTATGTCAAACATGCTGGGTTTTCTTCTGAAAAAAAGGGGAAAACACTCACAAGTGAGAAAAAAATGGGTCCTTTTACAATATATTAGAACGGTGGTTCTTTTGTCGCACAAATGTATAACATAGCTCTGTATGGACGAGTGGAAGCCAATTAATTCAATGTTTACTCCAATAAATTTCAGATATGAAACACACTGGAGAGAGAGATGGGTTTCTTATTTATCCATTGACTGTGTAGTGTGGTAATTGCGAAAATGGAAAAGAATAATTAGGTGATTACCTTTTAGGGTGACAATTTGCTCATTCCAATGTTTTCTGATCATGGTTGATAGCTGCAGGGGTTCCAGTAACTTGCTTCATTAGATGTCGAATTATGTGGTTGTTTTATGACATGACTGCATACAAGGGTAGACACCAAATTTTGGGACCTTGGGCGGGGCGGGAAAGTTTGGTATTATAATTACCGTAATATCGTGCATATAAGGCGCAGCTTGCGTATAAGGTGCACCCATAACTCAGAGAATGCAAGTCCCCGATAAGGCATACCTCTAAGGGGAGATTTTTACTGATTTAGTACTGTTCTTGAGTAAAAATACCCCTTATAAGGCACACCCCAAACTCAAGGCAATGTCCCTCCCAAGTGTAAGACTCCGCAGCATTTTGTTTGGCATATAAGGCGCGGTTTATACCCAGGAGATTACGGTAGGTAATTACAACTATTCTACTGGCCAAAGCCGCAACGTCAAAAGATTATTTCAAATAATCGCAGGTGCCCGCCCCAAACTACTCGCTGGGCCATTGTAAATGTCGACCCCTGCCTGTTTCAGAGAAGTCAGACCCTCCGAGGTTGGTCTATTCTAAGAGGTTCAGAGGCCGCTCAAATTTAGAATCAAGTGCAGTGTCATAGTTTAGTGCAATAATGTAATGATATGGGCAATTCATTTTTGTTTAAAAGGGGCTCAACCCTACATCATACGTATAGTTAACAACCTAAAATCTGAACATAAACTTGTGAGCTCTTCCGTCTTGAATCGAGCAGAAATGAATAGTAGCTGTGCTCTGATTCACAGGCGATCATTTATTTCTCTGTTTATTATTAATCATGAAGGTCCAATAGATCGTTTCTATCCAGGAGGTTAAGTGCCACTCTCCCCCATTCTTGTTAAAAAACAAGTTGAAATAAATCGTTACTTATTAGTGCAGGTTACACTGACATGACGGACTAATCTTAATCGAAAATGTAATACTACCTTTCCTGTAGACAGTATGAGTGGAACAGAAGCTGGAGCCGGACCATCGACAGATGCAGGCAGTACTAGTAACACCAGGGATGGTAGGTATTGCATGTAAAGGTATATTTATAGGCTAAGTCAAAAAATTTGGAAAATCACAATTTTTACATGTTAAACGGTACACAGCTTTAAATTGATACTGATTTTTCAATATAAAATTTACCATTTGAAATATATATATCATTAATAATAATAATAATAATAATAATAATAATAATAATAATAATAATAATAATAATAATAATAATAATAATAATAATAATAATAAAATCATTTAGTGACAACAGAGACGGTCATTGCTGACCCAGGTGTCATTAATGACAGGGACGTCATACAGATTTTGTTTATTTCATTCAAGGAAAAGATGTGGGGAAAGAAATATACGCAAATATAAACTGCAGCTGCCGGACAGGCAAGGCGGGACCAACACCAGGTATAGAACAAGACATCTTTAGAAATAAACTTTTCAAAGTAGCTCCACGTAATGTAAAAGAAAAGAATTATGCGGGGGGAAACATTACTATGTACAGAGCACAATTGTTTTGTAAATTATTTATGTTACAGCCCAATATAAGGATATCAAACTACCTGTTTGTGTATAAATATAACACCCAATACCTAGTCCACCCCTTTGGTGGAAACTTGGGTTATGTAATTTATCAACATGTCTCTTACATTGACAGGCGACGTAGTTCCATGTGATTCCCAGGGTATTCGGATAAAACCCATCAAGACCCACCAAGTCGTTGCCCAACCTCCAAAAAGCAGCTTTTCGATGATCTCATTGGCTGCAAAGGAAGTAAGTTTCATTCTTGATTAAGTTCAGAATCGGAGTCCCAACGAAAACCCTGGTAATTATAGGAGTCAAAATGCCATGACGAAATTGCAACTACGACCGTGCATACCCGAGCTCGGCACAACACTGTAGTTCATGATACACAAACAGTTGTAACTTTTTTCCTGCCAACGAGGGGAGACGTTCAGAAACAGGAATATGTGCAACCATGTAATGTTTAAGACGAGGTAAATATATACAACCATGCCGCCCCTACAATATCAAGTTGGGTTAAAAATGCTGTTTGGATTAAGATCTCTCAATGTACTTTATATTACCACTACGCAGGAGAGAATTAAAGTACATAAATTGTCTAATTACAGATGTGGAACCATTCGGAGGTCACGACCTATCTTCTTGAAAACCACAAACATCACCATGTAAGGGAAATTTATGTATTCCTCCTATAGATAGAGGTAAAAGGGCCACTTTCAACATGCATTTTAGTGTGATTTGAGTTTGCATGTTTGCCTGGGATATTACATTACGAACATCAAGTGAAAAAATGTCTATGCCGGTGGCAGTGTTCAAACAGTTAAATGTTAAATGGTGATGTAATGCCTTCCTTAGGCATTGCGGGTCATTGCTGCAGCCTGCTGGTTAACCGCCCCGGCACTACTCATACCCCACCTACAGGCCCAATTAATTTGTGCCTGTCTGTCCAACCGTCTTAAGTCCTCAACTGATCGTTGTCCAGAGCACTTGACTTTTTACCCACCCACCCCCAACTGTTTGTTAAACAATTATACCAACATAACATGTATTTTACGCTCGCCTTTATTTGATTTTCAATCTTATCTTACCGCTGTGTGTGGTTCTTATTATGCTGAATAACTAATTACATACAACTCTATTACCACATTTAATGTCGTTCAATGCCATGTCATAATTATTATGTTCTTATCCATAGTACATAATGCTATTAATAATTCTTCAATTTGACAAAACGCCTTATGAGTATAGCTGGGATGGGAAGACGGGGCCTCATAAAAAGATGACGATGGGAACCTTGATCAGATAGATTTATAGAGCACACCTAAAAGGACGAGACAGTGAAAATTGAATTTATGTGTCCCCACTTACAGGCAATGATGGATTACTACCATGCCTGCCTACACGATGCAAGGGAGAACAAGGACGAGGAACAAGCAGTAACTGTACAGGTATGCTGGAAATAAATAAAAAAAAACTACATATCACGGACAGAACAATATATAGGCTTAATGGGGACCGCCGACGGGGCTGACTGGTTCGGCCGATCGTGAGGTCGAGGGCGTCTGCGGGGATGTCCAATTCAGTCAGTCAAACATAAAACATGTTTTATGTCCCCGATCGGATTAGTTCTCTACTCCCTGGTTGCAATCAAATCTGGCCCGTCTGCGGTAGCCTTTAAATTAGCCGGAGGTACCATAGGGTAGAAACCATCGTTAAATCCGCAAACTAATCGGGCAAGCTTAAGGTGATCATAAAAGTCCCAATACTACCAAGTAGTATGAAGCCCAAGGTGGAAGTCCAAGGTATAAAGAGCTAAAAATAAACACTTTGTCTATTTCACCTTTTTGGCAATAAAACCCAAAGAAGTAGTTTAGAAAAAGTAGTAAAATTGAGCAAGATCACAATGGAAATAGTCAATATAAAAGGTCTATGTGAAAATTTCAGAAGGAGGCAGAGACGACGAAGAAGGCATTGCAGACTTCTTGGACTATCCTGAGTGATTGGGCCAGCTCCCTGCCTTTCCACGTTGAAAATAGAGTTATGGACGAGATTATGAGAGTGAGAATGAACCTGGATCACGATTCAGACTCTGACTAGCAGGGACATTGGTAAATATATTTTCTGAACTTGTATAGACCCTTGTGTTACACACCCTATGGAGAGAAGAGAACAAATAATTTTGTAACAGAGATAACACTATAACAGTAGATAAGAAATAGGGATTTGGCACCAAGATAAGAAAATAAAATGGAGTTTAATGTAAAATTTTTTTACAGTGATTTCTTTTTTGGTGGATGATCCGTAAATGTTTTTAACAATACCCATATGTCATAATCAGTAGTAGATGGAGGACATCTGAGATCAGTTTGACTACAGAACTCAAATACTTTTTAAAGCCTCCATAGTTCATTCGTGTAAGAGTGTTCCCAGGCTGTCTAGAGCTAGCATATTGAGATCAAACCGACTGCATGTACTGTAATCTCCCGCGTATAAGGCGCACCCCCAAATCTGGGAGGCCTCTTCCACGTTTAAGGCACACCTCTAAGGGTCACGGGGGTCAAAACAACAGATAGCTTTTTGAGTGTTGAAAATCCATTCATTAGAACAAAAGTTATGAATTTTTAAGTTTTTTGACCATATTCTACAACTCTGGGTGCGCCTTATACGCGTGATGCGCCTTATATGCCGGAGATTATGGTAGTAAAAGTCCCCCCCCCCTTTAAGGCGCACCCTAAACTGAAGGCAATGTCCCTACCACGAATAAGACTCAGCAGCATTTTGTTTCTCGTATAAGAAGCGCCTTATTCGCGGGAGATTAAGGTAGTTTGGAATAAGATTCTTTTTCAATTAGAAACCCTGTCTAGAGCAAGCTAATGTTTTGACATGGTAAGACAAGTTAAAATGACCCTTTTCCTGTAACAAACATAGTCTCCTGTTTCGGCTAGTCGTGACATAATAATTATACATGGGAGGGACTGATTTATTACACATGGTGGCAAAAAAAGATTTTAAACATTTAGTACCCAATTAAATTGAGAGTGTAACCGAGTTTTATGAAATCATTTTCTTGTACTGATTATTGATTTCAGGCGCATTGCACAGCTACGAGGCACTCTGTGGCAGGGAAGTCCGGTGTTGCGTGACCGTCTGGTGGCAAAGGATCACCCGGGACGAGAATGAAAGAAGAGCCAAGGCATACCTAAAAGGCAGGGAAAGAAACCATCAGCAATGTGACCTAGGTAGTCACCCTCCAAGGAGACATATGAACTACTGTTATTAGGGACCGGTGAACAGTGTACACTCAGACAAGAATAAATTTTCCCTCGTTAAGCCTATATACACGTGATACGCCAAGGCCAAGACCAACAGTAATATCCTGGCCGAAAGTCACAGGGCATTAAATCCCTGGAATGGACCGATATTGACCCAAAAACCTGTTTTCATATGAAAAAACAGTGCCTAGGAACTTCAAGATCCCTGAAATCAGGAGTCACTGAACACTTTATATATTATATTTTTCTTATGTACTGCGTTAGTAGTAACATCAAGCCAACGTTTGTCTGGAACAGGGGTTGCCGGATTAACAAGGTAGAGAAGAAGGTTGTAGTCTGACCTTCATAGTTTTGCCCTTGATAATGCGATGTACAGGTGATTCGGCCCGGCACAAACTGGGACATTCCAATACCCATATATTGTATTATTCTTTGATAATCTGTTAGTTGTAACATCCAGCGAAAAGTTGGACTGGAACAGGGTTGGCCGGATAATGACGATCTCAATCTACCGTGTCTTATGAAAAAATTGGTTGGCTTTAATTGGTGTTTTCAATCAAAGGTTAATTGCATAATAATTATTTTTAAGCGTTTAATAATCTATGATTCTATGGTCACTTGTGGACAAGGTCATGAGAGTTATCGGCTTTTTCAAACCCCGATGAAGTGGTCGTTGAAATTGCCTAAGCGGACCTGAGTCCACAAAAAATATAAACTGGAGAACCTATGGAAAGACCTTTACACAAGTTGAAGATATCTTTGTGTTGATGTAAAACTGTCCAACGTTGTATTAAAATAAAGCAGGATTAAAGATTCTTTTTTCTTTAACCTATACAGGAGGAACCCTTTCAATTTTTTGGTCTGTGATTTTTTATTTTCCATTTGCGTTTAGCCTGACAAAAGTTTCCCTATTGAAACTGCCTGACATTAGATAAGTGATAATGGTTTTATAAACTACCGTAATCTCCCACGTATAAGACGCGTGTTATAGCCCAAAACAAAATGCTGCTGTCTTATAGCTTACTCTCAAGTTGGGTGTGCGTCTTATACGAGGGGTAATTTTACTATTGAAATGTACTAATCGCACTAGGGGAGTTTTTGTGCTATCACCTGACAGATGGGATCAGATAAAGAGTGGACAAGTCTATGTTAATGAATTAGGTTGGTTAAATTAAGTGCAAAGATATTACAGACGGTTGGAAATTCAGAAAATACCTCAAGAACCCCCCTAATTCCTGAATTCTGCCCCTAAATAAGGAACTTTTCTGGGCGATTATGGGGTTCTGCCCCCCCCCCCCCAACTCCTTTGCGAACTCATAAAGGTAGGGGACAGAGAAGGGGGCCTTGTTTGAGTACACCAGAATCTTCAGAGGAAATTAGTTTTTCCCTTTCACCTCCCTCATATATCCATGTCACACACAATGATTTGTAAGTAAGGCAAAGGTAACTAGAGAGAAAAAGCAGAGAAAGAAACCGAAACTTAAAAGGAAAATGATTTTTTGTGAAAAAAAAAAAAAATTCTACAGTCTAGGATAAATTGTCAGAATTTTACACGAAACCAACCGAGAGAAAAGACAGAAAGTATTGTTTGAGATAAAATTACTTTTATTCCCTGTCAATTGGTAAATCAAGTCAAGCAAACAACGATCTAATATCTTTCCATCATGACAATGAATTAGGACATAACATAGCATGGGTGTTAAGCAACACATGCCGTGGTGATGTAAGGTTGCCAAACAGGAAAATACTACTGGCGAATAATACATGTCGCATATCTAGAAAAGCAAAAGAAGCTTAAAAAAAAGGAGAAGTTTCTGTATGGTTCATAACCAAAACAAGTTTTCTCAACACTGATGTCACATGTAACAACCATGCACGCGTTAGCGCACCACCTACAAACGGAGGAGAGCTCGCTAATAATTTAATTTTTAAAGTGGTTTATAGGGAATATGGAGCAGGTTAGGTTCGGAACCATACTAAAACTTCCCCTTTTTATTTAGCTTCTCACCCGAGTTTTCACACCAATTTTCAATGCCATTTTCAAATTAATTTTCAAACATCATGCCATCCATAAAGGGTTAACTGCACATCAATGCATCATGCCATTCATAAAGGGTTAACTGTGTATCGATCCATCATGCCATAAATAAAGGCTTAAAGTTAATCAATGCATCATGCCATTCATAAACGGTTAACTGTGTATCAATGCATCATGCCAACCACAAAGGCTTAACTGTGCATCCAAGCATGATACTAACAAGGTGCATCATACTTAGGAGTACATGTATATACAATATATATGTAAGTGGCCTTTAGTGGGTTAATTACAGGCAGGCAGACGACCATAAACTCCACAGGCACGTGTGTGGACGCCTATTCGACCTCCAGGGTGTTATAACACTGTCTGACTAGGCCCTAGCCAAAAGCTGCGGGTAGACCTAACATAAAGAGTGCTACAATATATCTCATACCAATGCAATTTACAATTTATTCTATACCAAATTGCAATGGTCGTTTTATGGTGCACATTACCCCTATACGCAAAAAAATCCCGGGAAAACATGTACACTAGAAGTATACCCGAGTTCGGAACTCGGGTCTAATAATTACTTTGACCGAGTAAGTGGAATTGCAACCTGGTGCCCAGGCAATGTGGTAATAATACCAAGCCCCCTTAACATTTCAATTATGATATTATCAATCTAACCATAGAATCAATAAGTAATGGCCTCGTACTTGCAGTAAACATGAACAGTATGTCCTTGATATATTATATATAGCATTATACCAAATCGTCCAGAAATCTAAGAAAAATAAAGGCTTGTAAATCCTAAAAAAAACAAAAAACTGGAAACTGACGTTGTGAATTGCAAGGTGGCATTACCCAGATGAGAAAAGAAATTAGCAGATACATGAGCCAGCTTCATCCATAAGATCAGACATTGCTTTGAAAGTGGCATGCAACAAAACAATTTGTCATCCTCTCAAGCCTAAACGACTTCATATGTAGCTATATAATGGTGGATAAAACAGCAGCCCATGCACTGCTGCACAATAAATGTGACCTACCGGCCTCATAAAGGCCCTCGAGCTTCATGTGTTATACTCCAACAGAGAGTCTTACCATGAAGAGTATGTGGTCTACTCTCTAAATGTACATATGAGTGGGTGCAGACTCTTATAACATTAAACAAAATTTGTTGGTCGAGGCCCCCTTATCCTCCAGCCGCACAGAACACCATAACTACATAATTGAGTCCTGACTTTTAAGTAAAGCAATTTACAATTTCTTGATTTTTAAACAAAAGGGCCCTTACTGAAGTTAGACAAAGGGACACATAATGAACTTACTTAGGAGACTGTTTACTTCAAACATTCAGGCAGGACCATTTTCAGTTACGCTAGAATCAGAGTTTTATGCTAGACAGCCAAACGAAATGAATAGCAAAATATGAAACAGAGCCAAAAATAAGAGAAAAGCTTTTTTCCTTTAAAATATAGAATTATACTTTGTATAAAATAACATTGATGTAACAGGAATATCAAAGTAAGCGAAGTAAATGCAAGAAAAAAAAAGTGTCTGATACAGCTAGACACACAAGGATTCATGTGGTGGACAGCACAAGTTGACACGGACATTAAAGTACAGTTAAAAATCAGTGACTCTGCGATTTCCTCACGGCTGATTTAAGTATATTTCTGTAAATCTCTCAACATTGGTATTATAAATTGACCTCCATTATTGGTTGAAAGGCATTTGATGTTACAATAAGTCATAAATCCGAGTGCTGGAACATCATTCTGACAAATTACATAATCTGATAATAAGACAGAACACAGAAAGACAGGGCGTTTCACATGAAAAGATGTACAAGTTCCTTTGGTAACACTTACTGAAGACATCGGCACTACCGTACTCGCCCGCATGAAACACACATTTCGCATATAAGACGCACCCTAAACTCAGCCAAGGCATTTTCGCGTATAAGAGGCACATTTTAATGCTAAAATTTTTAAGATTAGTACCTTTCTACAGTAAAATTAACCCTTGTATAACATACACACCCAACTAGAGAGTAATCTATAAGACCCAGCCGCATTTTGTTTGGCGTATAAGACACGTCTTATACGCGGGAGATTACGGTAGTATGAGATGTTCTGCGATAAATTTTATATAATAAACTGCAGAGAAAGAGAACTATCACCGTAATAAGGTAATCTTCTTTCGCAGAAAGCTAGAGTCTTTAATACTGTACAACAGAAATCGTCCGATGGGAAACAAGGGATTGGGTGAATAAAAACCACCAGTTTCATTTTTTGGGTCTCACACAGGATGATGTCTTAGGAACCTCCGACGGCGGGGCCGATTCTTTCCGTGCACAATACCCATGCGACGAAGGCAATCTGTTACTGCATTGAATTGGCTGAACCCGCATTTCATCTCCAAAAGAAAGACGACAGCCTCGAGCAAAAGAACATTGGCGTACACGCTGTGTTCACTGAAACACAGGAAAACTTGAAGTTAAAGACAGTTGTCAGAGGACAGATAAAAGGGAGTCGTTAAGTAGACAATAAAATAAGAAAAAACTGAAGGGCAAACGCATGATCACACGTCTAGGAAGAAGAATTCTATTCCGGAAGTACTTATTTGTTTACAATTGAACTTGATCAAAGTACTTACTGGAGATGAGAACGATCACCAAGGACATGCTGAAGGCGCTCTGTTCCGGGAATATTCTTGAGCAAGAAGGGCTGGAGGCATTGTGGGTCTGAATCCAACCTGGAAGTAAAACATATTAAGTGACATTGAATGAAGTTGAAAGGTTAATTACAAAGTGTCATCCTGTTTTAGACGTTCAATCCAAATAGGTCCTTTGAACTGCAAAAAGCCAAGGTTTGTAAGATGGACCTTAGTTTTCAACGAAATGTTAAATGCAATTTTCAATACAATTTTCAATATTTACTTAGATATTGACAAATAGTGACTACATAAAGACATATATTAATGAAGTGCTGACTAAGGTGCATTTTATTATGGAAGCCCTATGGTCGTTATCATCTATCCCATAAACTTATAATCTTTGACATTTTAAGATCAAAATGCACAACATATAGCCTGGATCGCTTTTTTTCTCTAAACCACGAGGGCAGACACAAGTGGACTACAATAGATTTGGGTAGTTGAGGTGTCCCTATGGCGACCGTTATACCCTGACCTGCCATAGCCATTTACTCAATACATGTACCCTGGAAAAAACCATTAAAACACAGGATGACGTCAACATTTTCAATAAAACACAAAAGAACTGAGAAGTGCAAAAGTCTTGATAGATCCATTCCTCAGTTATTTATGTAGCAGTGCTCACGAAAACCTAACAGTGTAGCATGCTGGAAAATTAGCTGAACAAATGGCTGCACACTTTCCACACCAAATATGAGTATATAAAAGACCTGTACGTAACCCCACCCCTGAAAGGACCACTGTAGCAAGGTACAGCTAATTAGTAAAGGAGGTAGGCTAGCCTCGGGAGACAACAGTTTGCTCACTCATGAGGCCTGACCAGTGGGCCACGTGAGCGTGAGGCTAGAGAGGAAGGTGGCTAGGGACGGCCCTAACAATGGGTGCATAGGTCCATACAAATCACGATGGTCTATTTATGTTGCACATTACCCGTTTCCGCAGAAACCTTTGGCAAAAACCAATTGAGGAGAAGAAGACCTAAGTTCAGAACTCGGGTCGAATAATCATAGATAAATTTGGAAATCCATGGGGCTTCCTAAGCTGTTCAGTGTGTGAACCGACTGAATGGGTGAGGCCTTATTGATTCACACCTTGACTCATGTACACCACTGTTTTGTTAAATTCCTGTTTTTTTTTTCACCCAGACTTGACCATTTTAAGGAGTTTTTAGGAAAGGGTTGAAAACCAAACACAAGTAGTATTAACAGTAGGGACCTGGTTTTTTATTTGAGAACTGTAAGTGAAATAACCAAAATACAATTGAAGGTAAAATAAAACAACTCACTTGGGTGCCTTCTCATAGAAGTGTACACGAATCATATGGACCAGGTAGGTCACGGCCTGAGGAAAAGAAAAAACAAATTTTTTTTATAATGACGAATACCCACCAAAAATTTAAGGTACCGATACAATTAACTTAAGCGGACCGAAATAACGCGAGAATTAGCCATAGTCGACTGATCAATGTGCATACCACAGTGATTACTTCCAGGTATACATGAGGAACACACAAACTTAGTAATTTGAAATTTGCCAGGAACTAATCAAGGGAGTAAAGTCAAACTTACATTGGGCAGCAGGTACCTAGATGGTAGTTTTACATACTCCATGAAAGTCTCACGTAGTGGGCAAGCAATAAATGCATCGTGGAAGTAGTAAGCATACCTGCAGGAATTTTTAAGTAATAAAAAAGAAAGAAATGAAAAGTTTCAAGACAGGTAATTGGGTGGAGAGGTGAAAGAACGTATCAAGCTAAAAATCAGGATGGTTTATTTTCACCTTGTACCTAGATGAGAAACTAGACCAGGATGAAGAGAAACCAGGGATTCCGGTATGAAAGCATAACAGAGAGTGGTAATCGAAGACCAAATTCAAGAGATACACTTAGGGTAGAGTCACCTTGAGTCGTCCAGGTACCTTCAGTCGTCAATTGTGCATGTTATCAAAGATCCCGTAGAGGATTTTTTTGCTCTTTATTTTTGAAAAGGGGTCGGAGATGCAGCTATCTGCTATCTTACCAAGTTTGGCACTTTGGATGTAACACCTTCCACAGACTCTCCAAGAGAGGATATTTGGGATGATATCCACGGAAATGGAATATCCCAACTTAAAACATGCAGAGAAGTTTAGAATAACCTTTTGGATGCTAAAATAGTGACAGAGATCTTACAGCACCCTTTTTCTATAGATCGGAATTGTGGTTCAGCAGTACGGTGAGTTGGCATGCACACATTATACATCAAATTTTTTGGTCCATGAAGTTCTATAATTTATGCCTCCCGCATAGCAGCCTCTCGACTACGGGGACAGCGGGTGACAAAGGGGGGTATGAGCTCCCATTAAAATTTAACTTCAGTTCGCTACACTGACAAGTCAGGCCCCGACTAGATGGACAACAATGGTGTGAGGGGAGGGAGAGACCAGTTGGATTCTATACTTGATATCAAAATACCCCTACCCAATTTCTTTATGGTCGCTGGCATAGAGTGCCAATGAATCAATGCCTACTTCTCAGCTGATTGTCTACAGATTTTAACATGTTGAAAGTCAAGGTTTCTTGAGACAGCAGTTCAGGTAGGTAAAGAGGTATAATAAGTATGTCAAAGATGGAAAGATAGGAGGTGCAACAGCAAAATAATCTAGGACTGCCATTCAATTCAAACCCAATCAAATGGTCTCTAATAAGTTCATTTCTCACAACAGGCAGGAGAGCCCGACTCGGAATACATGTACATTGGCAGACTCAAGGTAGATGTATGGAAAAAAAACCCGATTGTATAAGTAGTATTATGCCACAACTCAACTTCTCTGCAGGAGATTTTTGAATTATCCACTGAAGTTTGTAAAATAAGCACTTTCAAGTTAAGCAACGTTTGACAGCCAAATAGAAAGCCCTCTCCCTGTTTCAGTTAGGTATAAGTCTTTTACTTGTACAATATAACGTGCCGACTCATCTGGCAATTTTTTGCTAGAAAGTCATTGGGAACAGATATTTGAGTTAAAGAATAATTGAGAAAGTCTAGGGTGATCTGGAGCTCCTGAAATGTGCTCGAGTAGTTTTCCCAAAGGCGCTACCGTATTCTCTCAGGTATAAGGCGCACCTCGCGTATAAGGCGCACCTAGAGTTGAAGAATATTGTCAAAATTAAGAAATCATAACTTTGGTCTTAGTGAATGTATTTTCAAAATTCAAAAAATTATGTGTAGCTGGGGCCCCCCCTTGAATCCCCCTATGTTATTTTTTGAGTTCGATGGAGTGTAACACATGAAAATACAGGTCTTGGGGTCCCCCGTGTGGATGAAGGAAGAAGTAATACCCCTCGTATAAGACGCGCCTTTTACACGGGAGGTTATGGTAATATACCTTATATCATATATTGCCATATAGCAGAAGTGGAAGGGAGTTCGAATCCAATTATATGTTCATTTATACCTTCATGTAGGGCCCAAACCAAGGAAAAAGGTCAAGATATCTGGCCGACTGAAGGTGACTCACTCCTGTAAAAAAGCTAACATAATTTTTCTTGTGTTAACTCTCAAACACAAAGTCTAGGTGCGCATTACACGTTATGTACCCCCTACACACCGGTATTTAGAGTACAAATAAAAATATAATTACCCGGACGACATCCTCATAATGTAGAGCAGATGGTGGAGAACATCTGGGATCTGCAGAAAAAAAAAATATAGTGCTATTCGGTAGTATCATAGGAAAATGAATATGTATGTTTTATTTACTGTGTCGCTTTATATATGTAATAAAAAAGAGATATCTGATACTGGATTTGTTAACTGAAGGAAGTATATTGTTATCCAAGAAATAGCATACAAGACAAAGAAGAGTCTTTCCAAAAAAGAAAATAATATACTAGGATAGGGGAATGTCATAAAGTACTCTGAAAAATGGGACAATAACTGAGGGCCAGCGAGTTGTTAAATGCCTTTAAGGAAGAGTGCAAGGTTTTAGAAAACGAGAGCGGAGAGCAGCCAAAGCACCACGAAATTGACCTTAAGTCCCAAGTAATTTAGATGATCTCACATTGGCACAAGTAGGAAATTACATGAACTTTATGTTTTTGGGTTAATAGGAATTTTCACGCACTCTTTGACACAGGACATACTTCAGTCCTTTGGCCCAATATGTGACAATTTGACGTCAATTAGTGCGAGATACCGGGGGCTTGAGAAAGATTTCTCCCATACTCAATCTAGAGAACCCTTTTGTTGGTTAATCAACACTCAATTGCCAAGCACTTAGAAAGAGGGACCAGCACATGTCCCACCCTCCACAGCTGCTTCAGGGGGCAGGTACAGCCCGACACGGCACGTGGCCAGCTGGATGTGGTTGAGAATGTACGGCATATGCTAACTCCCTCCTGCCCATGCTCACAAAGTGTTTTTAACCAAACGACTTTGAAATGCATGGGTATGCCAGTTAAAACAGCCAGGCTTTTATTACTCTTTCCACACACTACATTACATAATTTTTCCAGATCGGAGGAACGAAGTGGTAATATATTCTAAACGAGTCGCTCAGCGGGGTTTTCGTACTTATCACCAAGAAAGAGGTTTGAAGTTGCCAAAGATAAAAATAGACACACACACAGAAGGCACTGAAAAACCCTACCATAGACTGAATGTAGGCAACAGTAACAGCATTTGAATGCAGCTTACGATCCTCCGGAAGTAGGTGAACTTGAGGCATAAGCAAGCGGGGATCACTGTCCACAAACATGGCCCTAGGAGAAATAAAAATGTCGTAAAAAATAAAGGAAGCTAAGTGTTGAAAGGACATTGCTTTCCAAAGAACCGCTGACAGAAGATCTTTTGTAAGAGGAAAAATTATGGTAAATAGATGCATGCTTTAACAAGGAAAAAGGAGTGAAAATATATAATGATTTACTGTATACACATGCTACACAAACATAGAAATTGGAATAATTGTTCGAGTAATTGTTTTTTTTGGTCCTTACGTTGAGTCAGCTGAGGAAGACCCGTTCGTTTCAAGAATAACGGGAGAGGGTTTGACAGGAGTTGATGATGGGCTGGCCGGTCGAGAGTCATTTTCCCCATTAGAGGATATTTGGCATGAAAAACTGGAAAACACGGCCACATAAAACTACAGGATCAATGAAGGTCTAGGTAAACGGCACTAGCATTTGCCAAGCACTCATAAAGTAACATAGGTGTCTCCTGTACACGGGGCCTAGAGCGTCAGTTGGCCTGTTTGGATAGTTTACAAGGGTGGTCTCTTCCTCTTAAACTAGGTGTACCTGCTTTCTTAAACATATATCTTTGTGAAGGAAATCATTTTAACCGTAACTAGATAAGATTACTGTTACCATAGAAATTCAAAACATATTATAAATAAACGTTAAGATTTCAATAAGAGATACCAGATAACCCAAGTAGAGTACACCCATTACATTGTCTCCCTGTCAAGCTAATCCTCTCCCCTTACACCTGCAAGAATATGGAGGTACTTAGTGTGACTAAGGTAGGGGTAGGGGACAGTTTGTGTTTGTCACCCTTATCACTGTTAAGAGTGACCTTTGTTCACAGGTGTGAACAGTGGCAGATAAGAAACTCACCAAGAATGCACTGGTGTGGAGCCGGGGGTATATCCAGGACGCAAAGAAAGATGGCGGCCGCCATGACCTGATATTATAGTGCCCTAAAACAGCTTGGGATAGGAAATGAAGGCCCCCACCCCCCCCCCCCACCAGGTAAGTACACCAGAGCAAATATATGGGACTGCAATGTATGACCGCCTACGGGTTCGGAAAGGATGACCAATACGCTGTCCGGTTCAAAGCAACAAGGTTTATTCAATATGCTAATGTACAGTAAGGAAAAGGTTAAGGCTTAGGAGTCACTAAGATCTTATGTTGTTGGTACCAGGTCTTGAACCCGAAAGGCCACTCCGCTCAGAACCTAGTCTACCCGTAAGCCATAGATGCTGCTACCCGTGTTATTCAAAAGGAATATAACTTTTATGAGAGTACAGTACTTGGGTTGATTCCCTACAGAATACTAAGAATAATATATAGTTCGAACCTTAAGTTGGAATGTGCATTACCTTGAAAAGACCTTTTCTTTTAAAACTGACTCCAATTTTTTGAAATATGTCATTTTCCTTTATACGAAAGAACCCAAGTTAGTCTATATATATATATATATATATATATATATATATATATATATATATATAAACAGTTCAGGTTTTTATATAATTATAGCATGGGACAGCATAAATTACAATGATGAAGACGGATTGGTGATATGCCAGATATATATATTTTGAAAATATCAGTAACCTATCAGGCTAGTAGGGAACTTTACAAATGTATCTAATAATTAATAAAGTAGTATATTATTTTTCACCCGGAGAGTTTCCTGTCGTTTGTTGAATCGTCCAACCATCTCGATGTTGTTAGAACTTCATGATGTAACGGTTCGTCATGGTACTTGGTCCGGGCCTCTCAGGACCTTTCAGAGTGTGAGTACAGCAGGCACAGTTCATCTCTCCGGTGTCCGGAATGTCCATTCAGGTTAAAGCTAACTGCTCAATCATAAAATCCACGTAACATATCAATCGTCCTCCGCTCCTTGTCACCCCTTGTCCACATATAGGTGAGAGCACTCATCATACTGATTCAGATACGTATAATAAATCAGTCAGTCATATATTCATCTTATTTATTTTGAGAATACTCCGGACTTCTTCTGCATGCCTCTTGTGCTTCCAACTGTTTCATCTTCTCCTTATGTTATAAATCTCTTTCCAATTCAATACTAGTAATTTCCAATAACTGGATTTTTTGTGTCCGATAGACTACGCAACCCACAACTTTCTGAAGGTATTTGACCAAGAGCGCTGGCTGGCGTTGCTGCCAGTCGGTCATGCGCATGGCTGCCAGTCGGTCATGCAACTCTGTTAGATCTGAAAACTTTCCTGAGGGAAGTTACTGATATTGTACCTACCTGGGTCCGTAAAGTATGGAACCCAGGTGGGCAATGGCTCCTACGTCGCGGATTCACAGTCCCGTTTTCTGAAGCTACAGCGGAGGTCATCACATCTCCCTCTGGGGTACGTATGGTGACTTCTTCAGCATTTCCGACAGGTTGAGGGGCCACTCTGGTCAAACGCCGAACAGTCCGACTTTCAGACGATCCCGATTTAGGTGTTCCCCGCCCGATTCCGGTAGCCCTATCCCTACCCCGTTGCTTTAGGGTCGGGCACTGTGGTCCAGCTGGTCCCTTCCCCAGGAATTCCTTATTTTTAGCCTTACTGACATCAAACACAGGCAGAGGAGCGCCTCTCAGTCGAGACAGAGGAGACACTTTCACCAGGCTTCGATCAAGAATGCTCCGGACTGGCGCCGGCCGTTGGATCCAACGGAATGAGATCTTCGCCAGCTGTGCCTTCATACGTTTGGCAAGAGTGGCCTTACTGGAGTCCCGGTATGCGCTAACGACCCGGTGCTCTCTCCGAATTGTTCATTTGAAATGCTTAACCTTCCCAGAGGGTAGTTCAGTTGAAAAGCTCCGCGCAGACTTGTAGTCTACCCGTAAGCCATGGACGCTACTACTTAACCGTGCCCCTAAAGGATACTGCAGCATGCAAGTATGTGCTAAAAGCTTATATATTCTTAATTGAAACTGGGCATGATATTCATGATTCCCTTCTGTGGATGGGATAATAATATACGAGAAAAAGAAGGGAAGCAGTAGGCGAAATATAAATACCTCGATGTATTTTGGAGAACAACTGTAGCCGGGGACTGTTGTTTTGGGATCCCTATAAAACCAGAAAGAAATGAAAACAAGGACTGAGGCGCCATAAGATATGTCATGAATATACACTCAATTACTATGAACGCCTAAGCCGGTATGTGATATTGAGGTGAGGGCCGGAGACTTACATTTAATAAAGATTAGTAACAGAAAGTTAGTAAAAGTTTGCACGATTCTCCACAGTCTTCAGATGCTGAAATGTTTATTTTAACAGAAAACGCCTGGTGAAAAGCAAATATTCAAGACTGTTAAAGTCTAAGCACAAACCTTTTTTCCTGTAGAAAAGTAAGTATGCAGACGATTGGGCTTCACCCCATGATTCGAAAGGAGACACCTAGGAAAATTTCAGTTAAAGAAATGGGAAAAAATGAAAATGAGCACAAAACTTTGTGGGATCACACCATGGACTAACAAATATACGTCCTAAGTCAAGGAGATTCATATTTCCTTCGTTAAAAGTTGTGGATCATGTTTTCCCTAAGTGGCCTAAACGCCAAATCCACTCGTTATGAAGCCTCCACTTATAAGATGAACCGTTTTGATTCGACAAGAAAGGGGTGTACTGATTTGTTTCTGATGCGGCTCCTGACTGTCAGATTATTAAGTTAAGTACAAGGGGTAGACTTTGTAGTAGCTAGTTAGGATTCAGACATAAATAGGAAGGGGTAGACTCTGCTTTGGCGTCTTATAACATGAAGGTCTAGCTGATTAGTGACCGAGTGATATTTCCTTTTATGATATGAGGGTGGCATCCATGTATCAGGACGGAAAATCCCACTTCACAGGCCGATATCGCACTATACAGAAACGCTGCATCCCTTCACGACCACTAGTCCTTGGACGCTAGCATTACTGCATGCAAATTGCAGGATTACTGCATCCATAATGAAAACCCTATAGCATGCATTATACAAATCACATGCAACCAATTTGTTTTTTGTTAAAATTGTAAAAGAATGCCGGACTGAAACCCATTCATTTTTGGTAGGATTGGGGCCAGCTGCTCACCCAGAACAAAGAACAGCCTGAGGTCATCAACCCTACCTTGAAGCGTAACGTATTTTTTTAGCACACATTTGGATAGGCGGTGGTGAAACAATTAGTATTTCTTATAATGAGAGAAAAGTCTTGACAAGTCGAAATAGAGTATTTCCTCCAAAATGAGTCCCATTGTTCATAGGGGAGTGGTGATTACATGTCAACCGGGAGGGGGGTTGGAACCTGTTGGGTTTTACAAGTGCATTTGAAAAATTCAGACCCCTCATGAGGGGGGGGGGGGCTAAAAGATGTAGACTACTGTAAAGAGGGTGGGTGCTAAAAAATTGTACCCTGTCTTTGAGCAACATGCTGGGCGGTACTAACTCTATAAGAAGGGGAATGAAAAGGTGATTGCCGCCTATAAAAATCCAGCCGGAGAAATGTGCACCCCTCTCCACAAAAACTGACCACCCCCCAGGTGATATGCAATTATGACTCCCTAAATTACTCACTTAAACAATGGGACCAAGGTGTGAAAAGGAATTTAGAAGCAAAATGTTCATTGAAAAAAGTATGGAAGACAAGAGGGTGTATATCGAAATGCCAACATACCTTGTTATCGTCACATTTGTACCAGACACCACCTTTGAATACTGTGGCTGTGTAGTGGCCCGAGGTGAGAGACGCACCATAATGGTCTACTATCCCAAAAAGCTCATAAGGACAGGGTGGGACTACTTGAGGAAAGTTGAAGTCTGCGGCAAATGAGAGAAGGCCCGTGTCCTTCTCGTTGCCAGCACGGTACCTGAAATACCGATGAAAATTTTTATTAAGGAGTTACAAGAACGGTAAACAGAAAATCTTAAACAAATATTCAGTTACATAAAAAGGTAGTACCTGCACACATGAAGTATCAGACAAACTGGAAGTTGGATTACTTTGTGGGTAATAATCCCGTTGACTTCAGTTCTACAACTGAAAAAAGGTGGGTAAGTAAGAGTGAGTGGAAATGAGAAAAGAAATAGTAAATATAATAACCATACGTTGACTGTCTGCAAAAAAGAGCTACTAATTAGCTAATGGTATGTAATAGGAGGAAAAATAATGTAAAAGTGGAGGGATTGGGGAGGACGATACAATTTTTCCACAAAATGAAAGATTCTTTATGAACTGATATAAACCCTTAAAAAAAAAAAATAATTATAGGCAAATAAGAGAAATTCCTACACTTCACAGTTGAATCCAATAACAGGTTCATCGTCAAAGACTTTCATTACAGCGCTATGTACATTCCGATGGCACTGGAATTATTGCATGGGGAAGACAACAAAGACAATTACTATACTTTTGTGAGTTTGTCAAAAAGTAAACAGTTACATGTTAGAATAGAATGATCTAAAATTAAAAGAAAAGTGGTTCAATGAAAAGATAAGAAACAAGTATGGGCGATAAATTTCATTTCCCCCGTGACACCCTGTCCATATTAAAAATGGGAGGTGTTACTACGGTTATTAAAACAAAAAGAAAACTAGACTAACACAAGGGAAAACTATTTATAACATAAATGAAAATGAACGGTGGGTTTAAAGAAAGGGTATGTCTACTGATTCTTACAACTTGTAGGGGAAGAGCAGTAGTGGAAACATCCCTCCATTCACCCGCATGTCCGCATCCAAGAATTACTATGCAAAAAAATAAAAGGTTTCCGTTTGGAACAAATAATTAGCGTCATTGGTGAAAAAGTTGTAACCAAACGGTTCTCAAAGTAAAATTACTGTTGAGAAGGCAATTACCTGTTCTATGAAGATAAATGTTTATGGGGTATTTAGTTACAAATAGGAGATATGCACCTTTGTTTCAGTATAGAACAAGAGGTTTGTGACAGAACCAAGAACTTATTAAGGGAATGTTATTCATGGGAAACATAAGGTACAAAAAAAAAAAAAAAAAGTATACTAAACTAAAACTTTATAAGCAGCTAGAGGATGATAGTGTATAATATATGGGAAAAGGCAGGGATGCGGCAGTCAAGAAAAGTCATGAATTAGGTAGGAATAAGTGAAAAAGCATCCCACATGAGATCAGTTCTTGGACGATTTGAGGGTTGTAATAGGTAGCATCAGAGGATACTGTGATAACATTCAGAGAATTTAAGAAATACCTCTGAACATGCACACGATTTAGCCTATGACATACACTGGAGGAAAACCGGTCCTGTATGGCCGAAGCCTTGAGTGAATTGTCGTCAGAATTTGAAATGCTTCGGGATATTTGGCACTACCTTGTCAGGTTTAATAATGTGCACTGCCACGATAGGACAATCAGGAAATAGTAAATCTTCGCTAAATATTCTTCCTTAAGACAGTTTTCAATTTAAAGAACCAGGGCATAGGAGAAACCAATTACTTCTTGGACTGGATCAATGGTAATAACTGAAGTTTGCGAGAAGAGCGAGCCCACATATAAAGTTATAGGGAATTTATGGTGCATTGAGGCATTGTCTGGCCTTAACTATTTAGAGTGGCAGGCCCTAGGAGAAATGTAACATATTTGTTAGGAAAATTTCAAAGTATGCCTCAAGAGCATCCAGTCATAAGAATTAACTGAAATATTCAGATAATATGGGCTAGTAAGTTTTCGTGAAACATATCTATCATACTTCGTGATTGACTGTGCAGGCAGAACGTGTCACGAAAGGGAGAAACATCTGGTATCCTGTAAGGCAATAACGAAAACGGACATAAACAAGCAAAATCCAGAAAAAAATTCTACAAAAGTTAAGAAATAAAGCTAATGATTAAACGCAAGACATTCGACAGACAGACATTGAAAACACTGAGGGAAATTTTGTTGAAGAATTAATTAGTGGACAAGTACTTACCACCAGTCGACAGCGTGGGAGAGTTTCATCATGAGTTCGTGGGCATCTTGTTGTGTACCAGGACGCGTTGCATACTCAGGCCAAAAATCTTCAATGTTAAAAAAAGAGAAAGTAAGAAACATATAAGTATGATTGCATGTTTTACAGCTTTATGTCCATATGACCGTCAAATAGAAATGGGTCTAAACATGCACCGGAGTAGTACTATGAAATAGAGTTGCTTCATAATGGCCCGGTATGGCCCGAGCTTTGAGTGATTTGTCGTCAAACATAAATTACAATGGCCTTAAAGTGGGGTACATAAACCTAAGGGTGTCGTACAGAATAAAATAGGACTAAGGGAGTGATCATTTTTTAACAACAGGGGGGGGCTGTTGGTTTTGAGGGGGGGCAGAATTTTTTCAACCCCTTGACCAGGGGGGGGGGGAGAATCTTTTTGCCCCCTTGACTAGGGGGGGTCAAAATAATTTCACCTGTTTTCAGCGAAAAAGCCCGCGTGTTACTATAGGTTAAAAGGGTGCGTTGGCACGCAATTTTCGCCTGGCGAGGGGGGGGCCGAATAAATTTTGACCCGTCGAGAGGGGGGGCAGCAAATGTTTTGAGCGCGTCCGCCTGCAAATACACCAGCCCCCCCCCTGTTGTTAAAAAATGATCCCTCCCTAAGTTATGAGTATTCCGAAATTAAACGGTCGTCACCAAAGGTCACACCTGTAGCTTACTATTACAAGAGGGGTGCAAATAACACAGTAATATTTACAGTAGGCCCACTAACCAAAGGAGGAGGCATATTTTTGATAACGTGAGAAAAACCTTGAGTTACGCACACCAAAGGTGTGACAAATTAGTAGGACGAATATTTGAATAGGTTCCCTGTCTGATAGTTACTGATATTCCAAATATAACAATGCCATGCTATTGGGCCTGCTAATATGAGAATGGCCCCCATGTTCACAAAGACTACAAATGAACCAATTCGACGCCACTTAGAACTCCTTATATAATAAAGGTCATCATACTTATGGGTACATGTATATATGTGACGCAATCTGCAAAAAGGGGTCTTAATGCAGGGTGCAATAAGGCCCCTTTTCCAAGTATATGTCAGATATAGGTGCTTCATTAAATCAACTAGAAAACCTATCAGGCGGCCCCAAGACGACGAGGTGGCCAAAAATGACCTGTGACAAACATAGACTTGCATAGGTGTGAAAAAATTCCATTTGGTTATTGCCTGTTTAGTCAGAGGAGAGGTCTTAATTTTTATACCTAGGGAGGCACAGAAAAAAATTGATAACTGAAAGGCCATGGCAATCTAGGAGTGGCTAGGGGAAGAACGTGGACACAATTATAACAAATGCGGTTACATGTGAATGAATTAGTTGCCTATATCAAAGAAATTATAAAATACGACATGGTATTGAAAAATAAATATAAAAAAAGACATTGTGGTGTAAACCAAGTGTTAGACATGCTACTCAGAGAAGGGTAAAAAAGGAAAACCAAACCTACCTATACAGCCTCACCCTCTTATCACACCAGACATCACTGACATAGGTGTAAAAATATAACAACAAAGTAAATCAAAATGAAAAAGAGGGGAGGAACGTTTTCGGTTGGTCTACTCACTGCGGATATGTGGAAGCAAAATTGATGGATCATGTGAGTTATCGTGAAGAAATGTCCGAGTGTCACACAGGATACAAGTGAGATCACCTGTCAGGGGAACATGAAAACTTGAAAAATATCTAACTTTACTTACAGGAAAAAATAGAATGGAATGCAGTTAATGAAGAAGGATCAGGATAAGTGTGACACTTAAAGGACCATAGGTCTTCAAGAATATTTAAAGGCCTAATTCTAGGCGGTATTAGCCTATGATTTATAAGTTATATGACCGATCGGGTTGAAGTGACAAAAACAAAAAGTTCCGGATTTTCCGGACACAGACTGTCCAATAATCTGTGTTCAACTGACACATCCCTGTGTTCTTATTTAGCTCTACACTGGCGGGTTTAAAAAAACATTCTGTTACAAGGGAAAGTCCATAACACTGTAACCTACTGAAGATGATTGTTTATGTTTGACGTGTCCGTATAACTATTCTTAGGAAAATTTAAGAGCATTTACAGGTAATATTAAAAAATTTACCCTGTTTACTTACAAATGAAAGGAAGTAACTTACATTCATGAGGGTGCGATTTAGCAACTGCAGCACAGAACTCAGTGGTAGCCCGTAGAACTTGAGCAAGAGAGTTAATGAAGCAAGTTTGACCGAGATTTTTGAAACCCCTTGGATGATCAACTGTAAAAGATGAGGTGAAATGTAAATTAGTTGTTTTTAGCAAGAGTATTTCAAGCAAGATGGATATAAAGAAAAAAAGGGATTTCTGGTGATGCTATTGTGAGGGTTAGGGTATGGTTTCATAAAGTGAGATCTCTTTTTGTCCTTAGTTGATCGGCATAGCAAGAAGACATAAACTTATTTTAAGTTGTGCAGTTAACCCAATTACGGCTAGGATCCACTTTTATCGACCCCACGGAGGGCTGTCATCGAGTATAGGCGACACCATCGTAGGCATAGCGGTGACTGTAGTCGAGGCCCATTATATAGGATGGATAAAGGAATTGAAAATAGGCTCTTCCTCTAAGAACTTAATTTTTTCGAGACTTATTGGTCTGCCCTGAAAGGGTTAATTACAACTAGAATAAAGATGAAATAGTGTAGGCTCCGTTAACAAGGAGGAAATTGAAAGTAGAAGAGAAGGAAAGAAACAATATGTACTGTTAATTGTTGGAGGAAAAAGTACAGCCTCACCATTAACCAATGCGGCAGATGACGAGGGAGCCTGTGCTACCTTTGGCATTTTTTTATGCTGCTGCTGAGAACCAATGGAGATAGGAACAGCAGAGACATTGGTATTTTCTTCATCATTACTTTCCAAAGAGATTGGATTATGACCTGGTCCGACTTGTGTCCTCAATTCATGAGGGTGTGGTTTTTTTTCTTTTTGTGCCAACAGGGACGAAGCTGAAGGAACGCTTTGTACGACCTCGGTCGAAAGAGAAGAATTCAATTCCCTAACAGGAGCTACATGCACAGGAACCTTAAGACTTGGATAATCAGTGAACTCTGCTGTTGGGTAAATGCACTCCTTAGGAGGGGATGGGGAAGTACGACCATCTTGACTGTCTTCTTCCACAAAGCAGGCCACCAACCGATCCAGCTGGCGGACTAACTCGAGAACAATGTCTGCTGGTGCATTTTCAAGTACGCCTTTAAGTTTCTCCAGTTGCTGAAGTGAGTGATCATGATGAGAAACCTGATTGTTGAATGAGAAGTCGACCGGTTGGGGAGGAACTAGCTTCTTCAAGGGTGCGTTGTAGGGTGTTTTGAAGATACCAAAGGTTTCGGATTCGGCCATGTGTAGGTCCAGGCAAAAGAATTTGCTGCTGCGATAATGTGGAGAGAAGTCATCCCATGTGAAGTTTTTTGGCTCCTGGGTGCTAAGGAAAAAATGGATGAAAGAAATGAATTCTAGGAAAGAATAAATTCACCCTAAATGGGAGAGGTAAATTAAGACAGGAAGGGAAGAGTATTAAAATACCCCATCTTTATTGGGTTTTGTCGGTTGGATTGAAATTAAGTATTTAACTACCAGACTAGGATTAAAGTATATGACAAATAGGATGGAATGTACTGTTAGCAGGTTGCCATGTGTGATGAAACCCTTATATAATTAAACAGAAACAAGGATTTATCCGGACACCTTACACATGCAAGAGGTGTTAGGAATGGCCAGAGAATTTTTATGGTGTTGGATGGTAATGTGTATACAAAGGAATAAAGACTTTGCACCAGATGAATGGTTGTGTCTTTTAGTGCATAGGACGTTAGGGTTGCAATACAGGCAACTCGCGATATATTCACATATGTTCATCTTAGTTGTCGACTAGTCAATAAGAGAAAAAACATAAGTCTGTCATACCTTTCCTGTAAGTGACATTGTTCATGAAGAGAAACCCCATGTATTACAAACCTTAATGAAAAAATTTAAAGAAAAATTTAAACATTTGACCCACCTGGCAAGTATTAGACACATATGCTTGCATGGTAGGTTGTTTCTCTCCCAGTCCAGACAGGTGCAGAAAGGGTTATTGGATGCATCGCCGAAGCAAACAAAGTAGGATTGAGTTTCGCTAGACTCACTTGCAACCTTAAAGGATTTTCCATCTGAGAGGAGGCAACACAGCTTGCCTTTCCTTATCATACGAACCGCTGACAACCACCTGTGGAAAAAGTTATTGAAATTGCAAAACACCAGCAACACGACTGACTGAACTCAATGATAAAGCATACTTTTTTACATTAAATATAATTGTGAAAAAAGGGCTAACATAATATGCATATTACCCACCGATCATAAACGTGAGATGCAAAGTTACGTGGAGTGTCATGAAGAAACTGCGGAACATCAGGACCATACGGTTTGAAGGACGACAGACAACGCACATTCTCCTCTACATACCTGAATCAGAAGTAAAACCAGTCAAATTATTACAGAACAAGACAAAGGATAGGAGGGGTACAGTTGGTCTAAAAAAACAGGGAGGGATGTGGACGACAACTGATGTTATAATAAAATTTTGCCCGATATATACCTGCGAGTTGATGTACAACCTAACTATGAGCGCACATCAAAGAAGGGCATTAAGGTAATAGAAATATATATATAGCAAGATGTATAACGGGGGAAACATCTCCAAAGACGGGTGCGCTTGTGTTAAGGAAGACTACCCTGAAACTCCAAAATATACATCTAGAACAGACCCGGTATACCGTATTGTATAATAATTAGGCTACTGGGACCTATATCAAACCAGAAGCACGAGAGGTATTAGCAACAGTGTCTAAGCACTTGAGGGAGGTTTGTTAGAGAGTAAGAGAACAACACTTGGTCCCAGATGACTGAAGGAGAGAGACCTACTGGAGGAGCAGGCTCACCATGCTATACACCATGCTGCACACACCAGCTAAGTACACTGTTGCATTTCTGCCATACTCACAGTCTCTTTATTAGGAACATGAATAAAACATATGTTTGGAAAACCTCTCACTGGTATTCAATGGGAAAGATAGTTGGTCCTACGATCTAATTACTATGTCTGCACATTGACATGAACAACAGACAATATCTATTTTAAAGCCAAGATCCATATGGTAGACCTACATACACCTGCAACATAAAAAGGAACTATGAGGCATTAAACCCCTTTCCCTACCTTAAAACTTATACCATTGGATTTACATAGTCATAGGAGTAATAAGCTACAAGGGGTCAATGGTTAGGAGATTTTGTTAAGGATTCAATTGAATATTTAGGATCTAAGATCTATGATCAAGAGCCCCGTGTTAAGGATGCAATTGAGAGGATTCAATTTAGGATCTGTCATCTATGATCAAGATATTAGGATTTCATATTTATATTTGATGATCAATTCTGAGTTTAATATGAATTCTAAAAGCAGTTAAATTGGAGTCCGTTTCCCAGATTAGAAATTTATCACATATTTTCGCCAAAGTAAACACAGCAAAGCTGTAATGCCGTGCATATTCATATCATTGGATCCACAAGGGGGACACTAAGACCTTTCTTTTGATATCTTACATGCCCCCTTGGTCATAAAAGGATATAAGGGGACCCAGGAGGGTCCGGGGTGGCCAAAGCTACACATAGGTTTTGTGAATTTTGAAAAATCATTCAGTACAACCAAAGTTATGAATTTTTAATTTTTTTAGAGAATTTTCCACCACTCTAGGTGCGCCTTACACGCAGGCTGCGCCTTATACGCGGAACATTGCGGTATACTTAAATATATGCTTGGATTGTGGTGCTTCCTCGCTCTCCAGGTAAAATACTGTCCTAAGAATGAACGGCAATAATTACTTACTCACGAACAAGAAATTCAAACATGTTGAGTAGAAGAACGCGGACGATGTGAACCATATTCGATCGAGACGTCTTTCCATGCAGATGTGTGTCCTTCAGCAAACGGTTCAAACGCTCCATCCCGTTGTTCGTCTCGATTTTCTTTTCAAAATCACCATGGTAGCAGGAACACCACATCTGTAAAATTTTACATGCAATGCAACATTAAAACCTAAATCAAAAAATTTAAGCACATGCTGCCATTGAACTATTGACTTAACATACCATAAACTCCCGCGTATAAGACGCATCCTCTACGCCAAACAAAATGCTGGGGAGTCTTATAGCTTTCTCTCAAGTTGGGGGTGCGTCTTATACAAGGGGTAATTTTCTATAGAAATGTACTAATTTTACAAATTTCAGCATTAGAATGTGCGTCTTATACGCGAAAATGCATGTGCTGAGTTTGGGGTGCATCTTATACGCGCGGCGCGTCTTCTACGCGGGAGATTACGGTAGTATTTTTTATTATGATGGTATGGTGAAGAAAGGATGGTGAGGGGAATGGTAGGATTAAAAAAACAGGAAGAACTAAGAGAGGTATTTAAACACAAGATGCTTTGCTTGGAAGTGGCGAATGTGGTAGAATTGGGTGATACTGAAGGATACAAGGAAAGTCATTCAAAAGAAGGTAAGGAATTTTAAGTACTATTACGATATACAGAATAGAAACACATTTTACCTCCTTTTTCTTCATCCAGTAGCCGTCAAAATATTGACGAACCACATTGTTGTAGGCAGGGAGGGCCCGCAATTCTTCAAGGGCAGTCAACATCAATTCTTCCGTGGGTGCCGCAGCAACTGTACACATGGATTCGTACACAAGTTGGCGAGAGTCAACAGGGATTCCATTGGCGGGGTTGTAGATCCAATCATACCAAGCGCCCTTGTAGTGAAACTTGCAGAGATGCCGATGAGCATCTGAATAAAATTGAATTAGACAGTACAGTCACAAAATAAAAATTCTAGTAAAATATATTTAGAAATGCGTACACAATATATTAGGTACAGAAAGTGAGAAAGCGGAAATAATCGTTGAAGTCTATACGAGTTGATAAAAGAATAAATACAGTAAAATCTCTTTACTACAAATCCTGTTATAACAAAATTTCGGTTATAACAAACAAAATGCTTTATACCAAATCATCACCATACATTTCTATAGTAAAATAATCCCTATATAATGAAGTTTTGGCACCAGAATTTGGATATAACGAAGTAATTTTGTCATAAATACACCTTTTCAAAAGATCTCAAAGTGTACAGAATACACAGGCTATATGCAATGGGGAGATCTGAGAGGTGTGACTGGCTTTGATAGGGCTTCTTCAGCCGCCTCCCTTCTCACCTTAGTGGGTGGGGGAGATCTGAGAGGTGTGAGGGGGTGTGAGAGGGCTTCTTCAGCCACCTCCCTTCTCACCTGCGTGGGTGAGGGAAGATCTGAGAGGTGTGAGGGGGTGTGTTAGGATATCTACAGCCACCCCTCTTCTCACCTGGCCAGCCATAGATGTCAAAGTAGGGTTGGAATAACTTTTTAACCTCTATATTCCTTTTTTTGGTTACTACGAAATTCGTTTACAACGAATTTTTTTGCTTGTCCCAAGCACTTTGTTGTAACGGAATTTTACTGTAATACAGTTAAAAATACTTTTTTGGGGGACTAATTAGGTTAATTTCATGAGGAACTACTTTTACTTGGAACATCGTTATGGGAAAAGGCTGTTACTAGAAACAGACAGAATTAAGGATACCGATAATGAGAAGAATCTCAGATTAAATGATCATGATTACCGTAATCTCCCGCGTATAAGCCGCGTCTTATACGTGGGGTTTTAGTTCTCATTGGATCCACAAGGGGGACATCAAGACCCCCTTAGTCATAATAAGAAATAAGGGGGGCCAGGGGGGTCGGGGGGGCTCAAGCTAGACATAGGTTATTGAATTTTGAAAACGATGTTATTAATTTTTCATTTTTTTTAGAATTTTCCAAAACTCTAGGTGCGTCTTATACGCGCAATGCTTCTTATACCCGGGAGAAGACGGTAAATTGCTGTGACGGCGTGCTTTAAAGAGTACATGGGAAAGGGTGGGGGGTTTGTTTTTTGGTTAAATTATGAAAGTGCGTGCAAAACATGTGAAAACATAGCATTTAAAAGAGAGGAAGTTTAGTTGAAATTGGTTTCTAGTGAAGTTCTAAGAATAATTGGTGAGATATAAGATAAAATTGAGAACTACAGTTTGCATAGATCGTTTCTAAAAATAATTACAAGAAACAGGCGGCTATTATTCATAGATGAGACTGAGTCCAAAAAAGAATACAGAAGGAAAATCAGATACTAACTTGGAAAGACAGAATGGAGGGCATTTAACTCAGCCTCCTGACAGTCGGTCATCACATGCTGCGGTTCCCAGTTGGAATTCCATCCCTTGATGATTGCAAGAGCCTCAGCTAGAGTTTCAGCCGTCTCAGAGTCGGTAAAAATTGTGGCCACAACCATGTACCGGGAGTTGGTAGGAACCGTTAGGAAGTACAGAGGCATGTTGTACCTTGACGACTTGTAGGTTCCATCCATCATGGTGAGTATGTTACCATACCTTTCCATCAAATACTTCTGGTGTTCTGTTTGAAGGATTAGGAGACGAGCCTGGCCTTTGGTCAGGTCTTTCGCATCAAGCCGGAGAAGGTAATTCCGATGTTCAGGACACTGAGCCTTCCAAGTGGCAAGGTCTTTGGACAAGTTGTGAACGTCATTCTTGGTTGTCTTGACAACTTTGTCCGCACTGTGAAAGGACAGTTGACGAAGAGATGAGATTAAAATAAACAAGAAGCATAATTAGGTATTTACTCCACGGTACTGACTGTCTGAAAGTAAAGGGTGCTTAAAAGTGGAGGGAAATAAATGTGTTTCTCAGTGTACAGAAAACCATGTAATTTTCCAACATTAGGGATGCTTGGATGGTTGTAATCAGTGGCAATGTGAGCTGTATAAGTCATGATGAATATAAGGTGGTCTTTTACCTTAATTAGAATATGACAGAACCATGAGTGAATAATGGATAACATCTATCCCTTTCACACTGCATATGCCTAACAGCAGGAAAAAACATATTTATTATATGAAATATTTTCAGGTTATCCCGTACTTAAAAAAGGATCAGTGAACTCACGCGTAGTGAACATTGTAGATGGTCTTGCGTTTGGGATAAAAGGAACGGTTCGAGTGGAGAGGAGGAGAAAGGTCTTGAAATAATTCATTGTGTACTTGTAAGGGAACCAATTCCACTATTTGGTCGAAGTCAAGTTTGCCCTCTATAGTTAATGATCGTATACGGTCGCGGATGGGCTTCCTGCATAAAAGGCTGTATCCAGAAAGCTGCAACAAAAAGAATCAAAGAGAGATAAGTACCGTAAACTCCCGCGTATAAGACGCTTCCTCTACGCCAAACAAAATGCTGGGGAGTCTTATAGCTTTCTCTCAAGTTGAGGGTGCGTCTTATACGAGGGGTAATTTTTTTATAGAAATGTACTAATCTTACAAATTTCCGCATTAAAATGTGAGTCTTATACGCGAAAATGCATGTGCTAAGTTTTGGGTGCGTCGTATACACGCAGCGCGTCTTCTACGCGGGAGATTACGGTAAGTGTGATTTATAAACAAATATACAAAATATTTCATATATAAAGAAATATACAAAAGATTTTATAATTTTTATTAAGGAAGATATAGAATTGGATAATTTTGTCCTCTGCAAAGGGAAATTTACTACGCAAATAAGAATTTCAACTCCTAACATATGCAAAACGATAACCAATGAAATATTAAACAACGAAATCGTACAGCTGTAGCATAGAACAGTAGAAATACTGAGAAATATTGGTAGAATTATTGAATAATTGAAGGAAAAACAGGAGTAAATAATTAGATAGATAGAATGATTAGTTCTATATTCTATATATTGTGCAAGTAGTGAGACATATGACAGCAGCCAGAAGGAAAAAAAGAATATAGAATACTATACTATAATTAGGCCTTGGTACTTTTTATGCCTGGGACTATTCTTCATAGTGAGAAGGTTTGCGATTTAAGGAGTATATTATTATAGTCCCTATGATGCATTCCTCACGTCTGAACTAATAGTGCAGGTGAATTACTGTACAGTCACGACGACTAAAAGTGTACATGCCTAGTCATCAGGACTAATGGGTACCGTAATCTCCTGCGTATAAGGGGCAGCCTGCGCATGAGGCGCACCTAGAGTTATGGAAAATTATCCAAAAAGTTAAAAATTCATAACTTTGGTTCTACGGAATAAATTTTCAAAATTCAAAAACCTATGGGTAGCTTGGGCCACCTTGGGCCCTCCTGGGCCCCATTTTGTCCGATTTTGACCAAGGGGGCATGTAATATATAAAAAAGAAAGGTCTTGGTGTCGGCCTTGTCGATCCAATGAGAACTAAAACCCCCCTATAAGACGCGCCTTATACGCGGGAGATTACAGTAGTAACAAACCCAGTCCCCTAGTGGGACCAGTACGATTTGCAAATTGTTACAGTAGTAACAAACCCAGTCCCCTAGTACCTCGGAACAAAAAAAATATTCTTCAGCCCAGAAAGGTTTCCCTGGCGAATGATAAATATTCATCAAGACTAGGTCCCTAGTGTTGGGGATTACTCGTAGAAAATCCAAAATGCATACGGAATGAATAGCATGATCATGATTCGGGAGTACCACATAGTACTTGGGAAAACTACGTTCTAGCCCCCAGTCACAGTAAATTTTGTGTGATGAACACTGAAAGTACTCTGGAGGACTACACATGGCAAGGCCATTGTAGGCGACTTGGGACTGGTATCCTGGTTAGAGAAACTACCATCATCTCCCGCGTAGAAGGCGCGTCTTCTACGCCAAACAAAATGCTGCTGGGTCTTATACCCGGGAGGGTAATTGCCTTGAGTTGGGGGTGCGCCTTATACGCGGGTTTTTCCAACATCTCATTTGGGAAAATGCGCCGATGACAGCTTGAACTCATATAGCCAGCACCGCGGCAGATCGGTCGGTGTAGATTTGTTCGGCGGGTTTGACGCCGACCGTGTGCCGATGACAGCTTGAACTCATATAGCCAGCACCGCATCAGACCGGTCGCTGTAGATTTGCTCGGCGGGGAAGACGCCAACTGTGTGCCGATGACAGCTTGAACGCATAGCGCGAGCACCGTGGCAGACCGGTCGGTGTAGATTTGCTCGGCGGGTTTGACGCTGACCGTGTACCGATGACAGCTTGAACTCATAGAGCCTGCACCGCGGCAGACCGGTCACTGTACACAAGGGGGCAATATGAAAATTGCCCTTCAACTAGGAGGCGTGTTTTGGATTAATTAAGGAATTCAGTTAAGCACGGCGGTGATTTAATTTGTCATGGTTAATCAAAATGTTTGAAGGGCACATGAATGTAGCAGGCCACCCATAAAGGGTTAACTGTGCTTCAACGTGGCTACCATCCATATAGGTTGAAGTGTTCAACAATGCTATGTGCCAATTAGGAAGGGTTACCTGAATGCATCCCATTCATGAAGGGTTAACTGTGGTTCAATTAAATGTGCCATTCATAAAGGGTTAGGGATGCATCTAAACAATCGGTTAAACAATGCTGTTTGACTACATGCACTTGGTGATAGATAGGTGAGGTGGAAGCTGTCTGACTGGGCCGTAGGACGAGCTGGGCCTCTATTGAACAATCATGATTCACTACATGCACTTGGTGACGGGTAGAAGAGTTAGAGGTGGCCGAACTGCACCCGGAGGGAAGGCTTCCACGGTTTGCCAAGGGATTACAGTCTACCACTGACATGATAATTTGGTGCTGCCTGTGGGTATAGTATACCACCCACAAATCGCCCTACACTGTGAACATGCCAAAAATATTTACAAACAAACTATTCCATAGTAAGGTGTGTAAAAATACCAGTATGATTTGCAAATTAATCCATAGTAATTTGAATTGGTGAACTTAACATCACTATGCCTACAATATGTATACATTACCCTTGCAAAGTTGTCACTCACTCCAAAGCAAATTACAATGGTCAATTCATAGGTCACATTACCCAGGCATTTAGGATTTCAGTGGATGAGCAATTGGTCTAAATTAGAACCCCTGTCTAGACATGTACATAATGATATATATAATCAATAAAACAGGTGGGAGTACATGATTTTTCCCAGTGGATACAGGGTTCTGCATTTTCCCAAAGGAAATGTTGGAAAACCCCGCGTAAAAGACGCACCCCCAACTTGAATAAATCCTATAAGACGCACAAGGCATTTGTTTGGCGTAGAGGATGCGTCTTATACGCGGGACATTACGGTATTTATGTCCAGATGTACATCTACAAGACACCTTGGCTCGAGTTGAAACATAAGCCGTGACTTAGATACAGAAATATTGCTGCATTTAAATCACATTGTTAAAGGTAGCTCCAGTTTGTAACATTTTGGCCAAACGATTTATGTGGAATAAGACGTAAAGGGGAAACCTTAAAATCGGTAGCATAAACTTTACATATAAGAACAGATGTTTAGTTATAAGTTGAAAAAAGGGGAAAAAACTCACCGGACCCTTTACATGATTCTGGTGGTGGTGAGGAGAGGGGATTTTAAGGTAGAAACGATTCTCGTGCGGAACAATTTCGCCTTGGGACAACCGTAGCTTCAACTGGGAGAGAGCAGCAGTACGTGCAGGCCCTATGTCAGGAGCCTGAAGAAAAAAAGGGGAATTGTTAAACAGACGAGAGAAGAGAAATTCATACACGACTGACAAGAAGGAGAGTAGGGAGAGTAAAATAAAGGGAAGAAGAAGGAGAAGTCCAGGTGGTTTGGTAATAACGCTTATATTGTGTTTTCTCTATGTGGAAGAAAAAGAATAGACACAATGCAAACATATCGATTTATGTTCCAATAAAAGACAGGGCAATTTCTAAACTAAAAGAAAGTGGAAAATACAGTGAACAGTTTATAGATTAATGCATTACTGTAACATCCGTGAAGACGATGATGTGCCGGAGATTGACCTTGGCAGGACATTTGGCTTTCTTGGAAGGCTGCAACCAACTCTTGAATTTTGGGATCTTCTTTTTACGTGGTGCAGTGGTCTTACGAGGGGAGTTGTTGCGATGTTTGGCCTTTTTACGACGCTGTCTCCTACACCACACCGATTTTCTTTTCACCTCAGGGGGAAGGAGTTCTGTGAATGGGATGTCTAAGAGATTTGTAGTGGAGGTGTCCCCATTATCCGAGTATGGGACCTGTTTTTCAGCAGCTTCCCGCTGTGTAAATAAAAGATATTTATTTAGAATATTAAAGAGGAGGGGAAGGCAGAAAGTGATTTGGAGAAAGAGGGCAAACGCCTGGAAAAGGTAGAAGAAAAGGGAGTATAGGGAGAGGGAGAAACTATATAAAGTTTTAGAAAATACTTTCTGGAATGTGTGGGTATTTATTTAAAATTTGGCTGAAAGATGCGAAGTGATGCTATCGCTAAGATAAGTTACGTGACATATGTGACCATTCCAAAACAACTGGTACTGAAGTCAGTGATTAAAAAGCAAACTCTTTTCCTTTGTCATGTAGGTTTAAAAGACATGAGATTTCTTCAATTGATTTTTAGGCCATTTTTAATACTTATTGGTACATATCTTTATGAAAAATTGCATATTGAACTGCATGTAAGGGACATAAGGTGAAAAGATATACGTATAGTTTTGAATGTAATTTCGAATGACACAGGAACCTTGGTACATATCTTTATGAAAAATTGCATATTGAACTGCATGTAAGCGACATAAGGTGAAAAGATATACGTATAGTTTTGAATGTAATTTCGAATGACACAGGAACCTTGGGGGATAATTAATATATGGAATGGTTAATGTGTGAATTATGTTTGTCCGAAAACAGAACATCCTTGGAGGATGGGTAACATTTGGTTATGGACAGACAATTCCAAAGTGGGGAAACATGTCGGAAAAAGAAATTCAAAAATTCATTAAGTACAAGAAAAAAGGAATACTAACAGAATGAGATGCAAAGAAAAATTCTACCTTGAGCTGCCTGGCCTGTGCATTACGCTCTGTACGACGGATGTGCTTGTCAGGACCTTGGTGGCAGTGATAGGTCCGAGAGCCAATGACCATAAACGGATGGCCGGATGCAGGAATAGGATTAAGGGCAGTTGAAGGGTTGTTATCTTTCCACCAAATCGGAGGTAACTTGTCAAACGAAAGAATATCTGTAAAAATAATTTCATTAAGAATTTAATTGAAATAATGCACATTGGCCGGGAACGGCCGTCAAACTGAAACACATGACATGCCCCCATTGCCGTGGGGGCTAGGGGTGCTGGGCCTAATACTTTTTACAGGGGTTAACTTTAAGAGTGACCAATACATGATAAAATAGAAAGGTTATAGGTGTGTGTCGGAAAAGAAAAAAAATGACACAAAATGATTTCTGTATGGTAAAACGGGAAAAAATGATGGCGATGAGAAGGATCCGGTGCAGACATGGAGACAGGGTAAACAGGTACACATTGAAGGGTTGACAGGAAGGAACACTGAGTGACTTTTTATGGTTCTTGGAAAGAGGGGAGTGGAAGGGTTTTAGGCTTAACTTGTGAATGGAGAGAACATCTGTTTCAATGAAATATGTAAACATGAGTTGGAAAAAAGATTTCAGGGGTGATATATATCCTTAATCCTGTAGAGTGACAGGAATAAGCATTTGCGATATATTGACTAGTAACTTACAAATAGAGAGTATTATCTATACATGTACTGACACAAGTCTGGCATAATCTTCTCTTGTGTGCTTGCCCCAGTACACCTGGCCCCCCGTACACCTGGCCCCGGGACACTTGGCTCCTGGACACCTAACCCCTGGCCACCTGGCCCCCTGAATACCTGCCCCCCTGGACACCAGGCCCCCACATAAAATTTTATCCTTAGGATGCTAGTTTATGGAACAGTCCCCAATGTGTTATGTGTATAGCTTGGACAATCTAAACATTGCCAGCTGAAAGAAGTGTGATTACCAATAGGACTCCATGTGCTAATTGGATCGCCAAAATCTGTCTCACCCATACACCCAATGGTTAAAGAACTTGCAGTCCGTATAGCTCCCAAAAACATGCCGTAAGTACAGCAGCTTTTTTCGCCTCCTATTTGAAGTACTACTGCATTACAGGATTTGCTTCAGCCAGAAAAATTAATGCCAGAAACATGGTGGCCTGAACTAGGATGAAGTGAAAGTAGGTAGATACACTTAAACTAAGCACAAGTTGTATGGTATACTCGAGCAGGAGATAAAAGGGTAGAGAGGGTGGGGAACAAACCTCTAAGGCGAATGCGAGTTAAACCGATTCCCCAACTTTTACATTTCAGATTTTTAACTACCATAATCTCCCGCGTAGAAGATGCGTTGCGCATATAAGACGCACCCCTAACTCAGCAGAAGCATTTTCGCGTATAAGACGCACATTTCAATGCTGATATTTGTAAATTCAATACATTTCTATAGTAAAATTACCCCTTGTATAAGACGCAACCCCAAATTGTAGAGATCCAATAAGACGCACAATGCATTTGTTTGGCGTAGAGAACGCGTCTTATACGCGGGAGTTTACGGTAACTGACTTTTAAATGACTGTTACCAGACATGATCACCTTTTAAATGCCCAACATTCAACAAAAAATGGGTTGCGGAATTTTGCAAAAAATGTTTACTGTTATTATAAGATGACCATTGGTAACTGACATCTTACTTATTTTCTCGGAAATATCTTTAACCGTCTTTTAAGAGACCTTGAAGAAAGTGAGTTTCAATGACTTTGACCTGACGAGGGTCAAACCCAGAAAATAGCAAAACAATGAAGCATTACAGATGAAATGAAAAATGATACAGGATAGGGAAGGAAGAAGTGGACATACCTGGAACAGTAGTCTGGTTGAAGACACACTGTTTGCCCTTGGTTGAAGAGGTACGAACATACTGTGAATGATGTTGATACTCAAAGAAGTGAAGAAGGTTCTCAGCTTGAACAAGAGTTGGAGTGCAGAACACAGGAAGCTCCTGAAATATCGATAAAAAGATTGATAGGTAAGGTTAAATACAAAAAAAAGGAGAGGAGAAGTAATGAAGAGAAAGAGAAGACATGTATATTATTCAACTGTAAAATTAGAGTGGTCCAAGGAAAGGGTGATTTTTATAATTGCGGTACATACAAGGAATGCTTTTATATATGTTTCATCAAAGTGGAGATTTTTGGTATGTGACTGACCATGTTATCCGGTTCATCAGGAGGTGGCAGAGAAGCGAGGCCAGGATCCTTTGTGGTAGGAGAACTTCCGGGAGAAGAATCGACTTGGGGAGGCGATAGGATCAGTGGAGAGGGAGGGCAGGTAGAGGAGGAGGAATATGGCTGATCTAGGTGTGTGGTTTCTGTTGAGTTGTGTTCTTGGATAGGAAGTGAAATAGAGGGGGGAGACATAGGGAGTGAAGGAGTATATACAAGGGAGGGGAGAGGTGGTGGAGAAGGAGAGAAGATTTCGTCGGTAGAAAGTTGATGACAGTTAGTAGGGGTACATGGAGGGAATTCTAATCCTTTGGAGGAGGCCTGAAATATGCAAGAAGTACTATGAACATATACATTCATTAATTCCTCTAAAATAGTGGAATATTACTGACATATTGATTACTTGCCAGGAAATTGTGAGAAATCACTATGATATTTTGAGTAACTGCTCTAAATAAGTGAGTATTTACTAACATACATTGACTAATTAGTGACAAATAGTGTATTCTTACTGATATATATGCTGACAATGCATCCTGCCATGTGTAAAGGGATAACTGTGCATTAACCCATGGTTCCAATAATAAAGGGTTAAATGCTTAATGCCATGAAGAAAGGATTAACTGCACTTCAATGCAGCATGCTATCAATAAAGGGTAAACTGCACATCAATGCATGATGTCATCCATAAAGAGTGAGAATGAGTGAGTAATAGATGTTTAACGCCATTTAGACTGCTGAGGTGATATCCATGGTGAGAACTACATTACACAATTTCACAGAGGAATGTGTCAGTGACCACGCATATGTGCTCCACACACATAAAGAGGGCTAGGGTGGCCAGCCCATACAGAAAGGGTTAACTATGCACGAATGCAGCAAGCTACCCACGAGGGATTGAATGACGATTAATGCATAATGACTTCCATAAAGGATTGACTGTGCTCCAATGCAGCGTGCTATCCATGAAGGGTTTACGGCAAATCAATGCATCATGCCATTCATGAAAGGTTAAATGTGCCTCAATTTCTATTTATGGTGTACATTAACCCTTTCCACAAAAAAACTTGGACGAAAAAGTGAACAGTAGAAGTAGACCCAAGTTCTAACCTAGGGTCTAATGAAGGGGGAATAAGAGTATGCATCATGCGGTGCTCCAAAGGTTCTTGATTGCGAGTGTTCACAAAACCCTCTCCTGTACCTTTAAATTACATAAAAAATGGTCGAACAGTAGGATAAAAAAAGGTGAAACTATTTTAACTCGCCCATCAGAGGTTTGGCAAAAATTCTGACGCCCCCTCAAACCCACCAGCCAACCCACTGTTGTTAAGAGAAGGGGAAAGAATAGGAAAGAACGTTAGAAATAGGGTACTTACGTTACTATTAGTACGATAAAGTAGAAACCCTTCAGGTATGACTTCTTGGATGCGGTCACGTAGAGGAAGAGTTGGCTGATTAACATCAGGTACTCGTAGAGGAGTTGGGGATGGTGACGGACAGGGTGTTGTGCCTGTTTTGAATGCAGGAGAAGGTACTTGCTCACGAAGGTGGGAGGGAAGGGGGAAACCTTCAGGATAAGGAGTCTGAAAGTACATAAAGAGAGAGATTAGATCAATGGGGGGATGTCACACTATGTTAATTTCTTTTTGAAGTACAGGTGCAATTTTTAAAGGAATAAATTATGTAATAAATGTAGAAGTGTGCTATAGGCAATTAGAGTGATAATGAAAGATAAGGGAATAATTCATTAAGTTAATTAACAGAATTAAAGAAAGATGAGAAACATATGGGTGAAGTATTTTAAATAATAACCCTTTTATAAGGGGGTCAGGAGGAAAAAAATTACATTATAATGAAAATAAAAATGTCTCAAAAAAGGTCTCACACGATGCACTTAGGGAGAATTGTTAAAAAGAGTACAAGTTAAGATGGTAAATTATCTACCGTAAACTCCCGCGTATAAGACGCCCCCTCTACGCGTATTATAGGATGTACTGAAATTGGGGGTGCGTCTTATACGAGGGGTAACTTTACTATAGAAATGTACTTAATTCACAAATTTGAGCATTAAAATGTGCGTCTTATACAAAAAAAATGCATGTGCTGAGTTAGGGGTGCGTCTTATACGTGCAGCGCGTCTTCTACGCGGGAGATTACGGTTATTCTGACTGCCTGTCAACTTTAATAAAATTATGAAATTCTGACTGCCTGTGAACTGATTCAGACAAATTAATGCACCATAGAAAAGAAAAACAACATACCTTAGGAGAAGAGGCTGGCACAAGAGTCCAATCGGTAGGACTCGGGGATAGCGGTGGGGGGAGAGGGGAGGTGCGTTCACTCTGTTTATCGTTCGAATGAGGAACACTTGAGGAAACAGTACATTCATCATATTCAAGTAGGTAAGCAGCAAGGAGTGGAGAGAGGTCCATACCAACCTGAAATAGAAGAAGTAAAAGATATCAATAAGTTTATAAAATTCCGTTTTACTTTTCAAGAAAGTTTCCAGTCAAGTTTGTTTACAAGGTTAATACTTAAATATCGTTGAGAGGACAGATGGATATAAATAGAATAAGCTGGTCGATAAATAGCCGACAGAAAGAGAAAAAAGGGAAATGGTGGAAATATTCCACACGGTTTCTGAGATTTATACAGAAAATACATGGATATGATTAATATAGAGTCGTTATCATATGCAAGAACATTGTAGGTTAATTTTTGGCAGGGTCTTGAAAAAATTATGGCGGATAAAATAACTAATTCGTACAGTGAGGAGCGGTATTTGGCCTGGTATAATAACCAGAGCATGTGGCCAAAATTGGACTAGCATAATGTCCAGCGTATAAGTCGGGTGTTATACGCCAAACAAAATGCTGCTGAGAGTTTTACGTGAGAGGGACATTACCTTGAGTTTGGGGTGTGCCTTATAGGGGGGTTATTTTTACTATGGAGCAGTAATGAATTACCAGAAAGGTGCGCCTTAAATGTGGAACACTCCTCCCTGAGTTGAGGTGCGCCTTAAAAATTCGATTATGATATTTGTCCAATCTGAGAGTTGGCCGCACTGGGGCCTGAGTTTTGGAGATTGGATGCGCTCTCTCTTGCTTCTATTTCTTCTTCATTCTAGCCATAAGTTACATTTCTTGATATTTTGAACCCTTAAGTTGCACCACATTCAATTTCGTTAAAATGAGATATGTTTTACCTGTCGAAAATGAGATATTAAAAATCCGGCGATTATTTTCTTGAGAAAAAACAGAGGGGCCATGTTGGATTTTCAGAAATTCAATCGGCGAAGTTGTATATGTAATACCTGGAGTTATGGTGCAATTCTTTGGAACTTTTTAGAAATATGCCTTAATTATTAATGATTTTATTATCCAGTCCAGAAAGAAAAAGACGGCTGACAAAAACCCGCTACAACTAACGAGTGGACACAGACTGGGGGGAGAAGGAGGGGGAGGTGCAGATCCTGATAAGCTGACCGTAGACAGCCCCCACTTGATGGGCCGATCGGAAAGTCGGGAAGGTCCGCGAGGACATCCGATACAGTATGTCAGTTTCTAACATGTTTTGATGTGCCCGGCCCAATCGTTGCCGTCTGCGTTAAGTTTTAATAGTATGCGGAAGAAAAGGAACAACCCAAAGAATGATACTCACGTTTAGAAGCGGTTGAGAAGGGGGTAGGCATGTGCGATTTTGCAACAGAGTTAAAAGCCCAAGAATGAGAGACAGGAGTGCGACGGAACTACTTCGGGGACTCTTGTTGACATTTGAAAGAGGACACTTGATTGGTCAAGGGGTAGGGATACAAGCGAGGAGGGAGAACCAGAGGAAATTTGAATATGTTAATGAGCTTAAGCTGGTTCCCGACAAGAGAAGGTATCCCTCCACAGGTTAGCCGTACCAAGCGTACAGGAAAAAGTTTTGGCGCCAAAGAAGCGCTTCTCCTCTAAAGACGTAACCCGCGAGCCCGCGCTCATCATGGATGTCATGTCTGTGAGGTGAAGATTGATGGTAGACCCTACATCTACTTTGATAGACGCCCTAAGACCTTTTTTGGGTAGTGCTCACTCATAAAAAGTGGAATAGACAAGAATTAGGCCTAGGTCTGTTGTAGGATAGGCCTTGGTCCTAGGTAGGGGAGACCGGGGGAGAGTGGGACCCCTTTGGTCCCTTTTGCTCTCCTGTGGAGATACCTAGCAGAAAGAAACAAGTTATGGTGTCAAAAAATACCCTTGAATAGTGGCTACAACCATAAAATAGTAATCAAAATCTAACTAAAATAGATTTCATGGAATTGAATTTTTCTTTAAAAAAAAAAAAAATATGTCCCACTCTGCCCCGGTATTGGGGCACAGTGGGGCATATCAAATATCATCATCTAGGCACACAAAATGTACATTTTTTACAGAAATGAATTACTTTCTTTTGGGTTTCTTCTGTATGTCCCACTCTGCCCCAGTACCGAGGCACAGTGGGACATATCAAATATCATCATCTAGGCACACAAAATGTACATTTTTACAGAAATGAATTACTTTCTATTGGGTATCTTCTGTATATATATATATATATATATATATATATATATATATATATATATATATATATATATATATATATATATATACAATTATCTCTGTATAATACTTCATCAAATTCCTTATCAATCTCATATCTATGTGTAGGCCTAGTGGAGGTTGCGGGATCTGGCATGAGAGGAGGAACTTTAGAAACATTTTCTAATCAATTATCCATAGGAACGGAAATCATGATGTCACATTGTGCATTTAATGTGTGATTATGGGCATTTTAAAATTGTCCTTTATTACCCCACATTCCTTGTAGGCCTAAATGTGGGGTGTTATACAGGACACCTCTTCCGGGTAAAAAGGGACGGGGTAAGATTTTTTTTTTCTTTTTTTATTCAAGGGGGTCATGATTTTTCCAAGTAAAAATCTAAACTGATGAACTTGCCTGACGGAAAGTTTGCCTGACATGGAATTGGCCCTTTAGCTAAAACTCCTCCCTCCCTCTGTCTCATTTAATTTCCTCTTATCTTTCAATTTTGTAAAAAAAAAAAAAAAAAAAAAAAAAAATTATCAGTGTTTTAGGACTTACAGTTAATTGACATCAATACCCATTTTTATTTGTAAACTAGTGGCTTCGCCACTAGAGGTGTCATGGTACTAATAGGGCCAAGGACGTTCTGATTCCCCCCCCCCCCATCTTCCACCATAAAACTGGCGTCAATTGGGTTCTAATTTGATGGCGTTCATAAATAAAGGCTTAAATTAAAGCTGAAGTCATTCTTGATTTTTTTAGCATGGTCAACCATAATGGAGTCAGATCCGTTTTTGCACCAGTTGCCATGGAAATCACCATGTTGAATAAATTAAATGATACAGGCGCCCCTGACAAGTCACAAATGTGACCTTGGACCCCTCTCTGACAAAATAGGTTTCCATGGTGACCAAAAATTTTTTGCAACTCTTTCCCCCAAAATCATTACCTTTCTTCTGGTACCAAAATTATTAATCTGCGATAAAAATAAGGTCCCCTGGCACTGATTATACCAAGCAAAACACTGTTTTTAGTTGGGACTATTTAGCTGTCCTAGGCTTACCAGGGCGGATTACTACCGTGACACCTAGATAGTGGGGGCAAATTGAAGTCCCATTAACTGCCCCTGCACCCCAAACCAGTAGCCAACCTCTGCTTCTGTGCTGCCCCCTGGTATCTTATGTAAGAAATGCGTAAGTAAGCAACGCATAACCTAGCAACAGCGCCTAACCTAGCAACGTCAAACAATTTGACACTCTCCAAGCACATTCTCTCAGAGGTTGGATTTCTGGCTCAAATCTCCTGAACTACTGGGCTGATTTTCATGTATGACATATCAGATCGAAGCCCTAAGCATGGGTAATCCAGATTTTAAAATAATTGGCAATTTAATCCATTAGTTTCATCAGGGCGGGTGCCGATATTTTTGAATTGGGATCCAAGATGGTGGACATTGCAGAAAAAAAATAGCCTTGACGATTTTGAGGCAGTATGTAAATGCTATTTGCTTTCTTTGCTTTTGAATCCTCCGATTTAGTCTATAAACAAAGGTTTTATTATTTAGGGGTACTTCAAAATATAAAAATTCTTGGAATTTCAGAAAAAAATCGAGTTAACTTTGGAAAAACTACATACTTTGATGTAGTCTCTTTTGGTTTATCTGTTCCTGCCAAGTATTCAAGCTTATTTTAATGAGGTGGGGACCAGCTATGAACCAATGACTTTTTATATATAGGGTAAAGATCCACAGTGACCTGGGTATAAAACAGTCAGTTATATTCTTGTTATATTGAGTTAGAGGGATTTTGGAGAAATGGGAGTAAGGTTGATATAAAAGTTAATTGTCAGCGAGCTCCAATAGCTAGCTTGAGGATGATAGGTGAGTGTCCGGGCCTTCCATGCTAAATGGTCAGAGTAGGAATACACACTGATAGAGTGAGTGAGTGGCTACTGGAGCCATATACGAGGGATAGGCGTTACACCATTATATAGAAGTAAAGAACTGGTCATGGTATGGGTATGATCTTGTGAAGGCTTGGGAAGTGTAATCGTAGACACGAGTGTTTATTGGAATCCAGTCTGGATGTGGCCTGATATATCCCTATAGAGTATCAAATGTCCTCGGGACGTACTGGCTTGCAAGTGTCCCTGGTAGACTTTGTCCACGTTAGTCTGGGGGTCATGGTGATAGAGGCTGTGATCGTGGGGATTAGACCTATATAGGACAGTGGTTGTGTTCCTCTCAAACAGATCCTTTAGAGTCACGACAGGGTGAAAGTCCGAATGGTGTCCGGTGATGAAAAGTCAAAACCACCAGTAGCCAGGAGGTATATAAGCGCTGTGCTGAAGGGAGAGAGCGCGAATTGTGCTCAAATCTTCAGGGATCCACAGTTCGAAACTGGAATTAGAGGGGAAGATATTTAATTTATATACGGCAGCTTACTAGTAGGAATGGATTGAAATTCTGAAAAGTACCTATTTTGGCGGAGGGTCACTTACTGGGTGCCTTTCCGGGCGTTCCAACTTAAATTATCAAGGCCTTAGTACTCTATCAAGGACCTGCTCATGTTATAGAGGAAGCAACTTATTTGAAGGATACTGATAGCTCTCTCTCTACTTGGCTCTCACTACCTAACTTACATGGAATGTCTATCATATATTGCACTTGAAAGGGTTGTTTATTGATTGGAGTTGGAAATATTTGTTAAGACAAGCCATATTTGTTTTGCCTGATCTTGGATGCATTTTTGTTGACAATGGAGTTCATATGCCCAGTTAATTGGAATCATTGTACTATGAAAGAAATATTCTGGGAGTTGCGATTAAACATTTGTTATACGCGGAAATTGAGGTGTGTATTCGGAATTACCTTGTGTTGTCATTATTATTATTATCGAATTTGATGAAATCGCGATTAAACATTGGTTATGTTCAGAAACCCGGAGTCGTGCATTCAGAATTGCATTGCATAGGTCTTATTATTAAATCTGGTGGAGTTGTGATTGAACATCGGTTATGTGCAGGAGATTGTCGTGTATGTTGAGAATTACATAGTATTGGAATTACATGTATCATCGAAAATGATTAATGAAGCTGGACAATTTTAATAAAAACCCTTGGAGATGAATTACCCATTCCTGTCTTCTTTCCCCAATGGGCAGTGGGATCTAGACATGGTTCTACCACTTGATGCTAGCCAATAGATTCCCTAACATAGTTAATTCGAACTTGAGTGGAGATCGGAGAAGGGTAGTAATGTAATTGGTGAAAACTCGAGTATTAACTATATTTTGCATTGATAAAAGATACCAGTTTAGCAAATAAAACCCCTCTTTCCCCTCCACTTGTGATAGCCCAATATTTTGTTGGGAATTGGTCTCCAAGTCTTTTTTTTCTAATTTTAACTGCAACGAGAGGACGCTGAAGGTTAGAGTTATCCACATGCTTCTAGAAGAACTTTAAAAGTTTGAAATCACCTGATGAAGGCAAACTCAAGCCGAAACGTTGTGATCATATAATTTGAAATGGTGAAATAAAACTGCCAACAACTTATTTCTAATCTTGTTGTCCTAGTTGTGTCTGTTATATAACATATAATTTGAAATAACCAACAAAACATGTGTAGGGAAATATTAGTTCAGGGTACGTATATATGTGGTGTGTTCGTTTATCAAATTTGATGTACAAATTTACGATAAACCATGGTGAATGCATGGGTCAGTGAAAACCATGAACTTACTGATGAGACTGAACAAGATTATCAGTTGGGGCATTAGCTGAGTAGAAGCAATAAATCACTGACCAAGGCATGGTACAGGACTTAACCATGATTAGAGATATTTTATATTGGTTAGCATAAAAAATAGGCCTGTAGACTATCATAATCTTGGTTCCTTAGATTAGCAGCAACTCTCAATACATTTTCTTCTATGCACTTATTTCAGCTGCATAGAACCATCATTGATATCCAAGGGCTTCAATTTCATCAGGGATCATTCCTTCAAGCTTCTGAACTCTCCCATGCTCCACAGTTGTGAATACCCCAAAATAAATTGATATTTTTCCCGGCTGTTCTAAAACAAATATGCAGGTCTCTGTGTGTTAGAGTAAATTTTACAATCACATATCCATGAATGCATGTTCTGAGTGTTATAGCGCAAAGTTCACACATCGTCCACCTAACCAATACCCCAAAATAAAGTTTCCCCTACACAATTAACCTGAAACGAAGCACCCCATCACACAAAAACTAGACTGAGTATCGTCTCAATATTG